>JASJYW010000026.1:16445062-17045062 GCA_030386875.1 Morinoia aosen | reverse complement strand
GCTCTCCTTACTTGAATCTAAAAACTGAATGCTGTCAAGTGGTATCGTCACTGTTCGGCAGCTAATTCGCGTAAAGGCCCCAATCTGGATCAATAATTAAGAAACTGAGTTCTGTGCATACGATTTATCGAAAGGACGACATCCAATGACGGTGAAATCAACATAACGCAGAAAAAGGGTAGCTGGTAACCCTTCTGATTCCAAACTTACCGCTTCATTCGGCCAGCAATCGAATGGCGGGAACTGCGACGCTTGTTTTGATCATTACCATAATTATTAATGTTTTTACACATGTAAGCTATACTCCATTCGGGAAATCAGTATCGAAATGGATTTCGTTTATACGCGCCGATGCACGACTCTCAGACGCACACAAAAATTTTCTCTTATACTATATACAATTATATATATATATATATGTGTATATATCGATTTTCATATATATATATAAAACTATGTAAATGTGTATATATATATATATACATATATACATGTCTGTATGTACGTATACACTTGGGAGGTTGATGTTATTAAACCGTAGAAAAAGAGGCGCTGGTAACCCTCTCCTTCCTTGAATCTAAAGCCTGAATGCTGTCACGTACTATCGTCAATGCTTGGCAGTCAATCGGTGTCAAGACCCCAATCTGGGTGAAAATTAAGAAACTGAATTCTGTGCATAATATTTAGTAAATGAACAAAATCATAGGCGGTCAAAATTACGAAAACGTTGAAGTGTCACGTTCGAATTGAGAAAGGGTAGCTGGTAACCCTGTTGACTCAAAACTCTTTCGGTGAAGTCGTGATGACGGGAGCAGCAGCGGTTATTCGTATTATTATATGATGTTATCTCGTACGCCATTGTCTACCCTGACGAGTAGGCAGAAAGACAATTGGGATGCATTTGGTTCACAGCTGTAGGTGAATGGGCTATTTACTTAGTGGTAGGTACTCATCCGCACCAATGGGTAATAAATAGTCAGAGTGTTGAACCCAATAATTTTTAAAGTATGTACTAGGCGTTCTATCGCTATCACTCACTCTCCGACTTTCTAGATTTTCCCTCCTGAGGCCGTTCTCGATTTTGTGCCCCTTGGAATGTGCCCATGAAGTTTCAAGGTTGACCCTAGTTCAACTAGGGTTGATTGAACGCACGAAATAATCAATCAATGAATACCATTTCGTAAAATAAAACGCCAGGTGTCGTTTCGTTTAATTTATGAATGAGTTCATTTTTTGAGCGTAATTTCTCGGACGTAATTGCAGTGGGGATCACGTTGAATGAACGCATCAAATTGGTTGCTCCGTCTCTCTCTTAAGAGGATGCCCGTCCGTCCGTATCTGTGATACGAGTCTGACCAGTGCTCACAAGTACATGAATATTTTTAATCGCGGGTGCTACTATTAGGATGCATGTACTTTTCTCTGTCGTGCTCCTCATTTTAAGGGAACTATCGAATCCTCTCTATTTTTTTTGTCTACACTACATAGTCTTGAATAACAGGTAACTCGTTTTTCAACGAACGCATTTATCTCATTGACCAGTGAACGTCTTTTTTGGGAGGGGTGGAGTGGCCCTGTAAAGGGCCGGTTAGAGACTAGCCGAGAGGAGGTTGTGGCTCTCGATGCGCGGAATAACGTGCTATTGAATTAAGCGCGTTCTCCACGGATCCGGCGGGCAAGCTGGATATCCTTGGGCATGATGGTGACACGCTTGGCGTGGATTGCGCACAAGTTGGTGTCTTCGAAGAGACCGACGAGGTAGGCTTCGGATGCTTCCTGCAGGGCCATGACAGCCGAGGACTGGAATCGCAAGTCAGTCTTGAAATCTTGGGCGATTTCACGAACAAGACGCTGGAAGGGCAGCTTGCGGATGAGCAGTTCGGTGCTCTTCTGGTAACGACGGATTTCACGAAGAGCCACGGTACCGGGCCTGTACCTGTGAGGCTTCTTCACGCCCCCGGTGGCGGGGGCAGATTTGCGTGCAGCCTTGGTGGCAAGCTGCTTGCGAGGAGCCTTTCCTCCGGTAGATTTGCGGGCAGTTTGCTTGGTGCGAGCCATTTCAGCGACAGTTTCGAGCGCGAGCGATGAGACGCAAGAGTCAGTTTGGGGCGGTGACAATAGGAAAGAAGCGAAGAGAATTAGAGTTTGGCACAGAGTGTGCCAGAAGAGAAATAGGAGGAGAGAAAAGGAAAGGGATAGTGGAAGAAGAAAAAGGCGCTTAACGCATAATTAGGTGATCTTGTGCATCTTGTGTTCTTTATACTGCTAATTAGTTAATATAAAAAAGGAAAAGTACCCATCAGGGCTTTTTATGCTAAAAAATGATTCATGTTTTCTATTGTGCCGCGTCTACTTTGCTCTATTGTATTATTAAATGCACGGTAGAGGGCGACATCAGCAATCCGTACATGAAGTGAATTTAGATTTAAGCTCAGGCAACTTGTGCTCATCTACACTACCCTATATACATACACTATATACACATATACTATATACTAACAAATACATGTATATATTTTATTTATTTTTTTTTTTTTTCAATTTTTTTTTTTGCATTGTTTTTTATTATTTTTTTTTTTTTTTTATTTTTTTTTTTATTTTTTTTTTTTTATTTTTTTTTATTTTTTTTTTATATATATGCATATTTACAACTTTACATACATATACACACATTCATACCCGACACGCACCCACAATTTTTTTTTTTTTTTTTTTTTTTTTTTTTTTTTTTTTTTTTCTTGTACATATATACATACCACACACCACAAGAACACACAAATAGTTATATACATCTCATACTCAAGCACCCACAAACATACACACGCACCCGACGATACTCATGCACACCAATATGCATATATACATCATTATTATGGATAATAAATTTTTTTTTTTTTTTTTTTTTTTTACTTTTCTTTCTTCAAATATATATATTTTTTTTTTTCTTTTTTTTTTTTTTTCCAAATATATTTTATATATTATTATTATTTTTTTTTTTTTTTTTTTTTTTTTGTATTATTATTTTTCACTACATTCTAGCTATCTAAACAATTACACTTATCTTACCTACACAGTAAGCATTACCTAAAATTTCATCGTGGTACTGAACTATGACTTAGGCCTATCTAGTTATTAAGCAACGGTATAAACAGTTTAATATCTACACATGTACATCATCTAGTGCCTATAATTGATGTATGAGTTTTACCTATACACTATCTTAATTACAAGTTTTATCTATTCTTATGCTAATTCCACCTACCATACCTACCTACATATATACATACATTTTAAGTTAATTATTGTTCCCAACATATATACAATTATAGCGTCTATGCACATCATACATTATATACACCTAGATACAATTTTGCAGCCCTGCACTTAACACTACATACCTTTTTTACAGAAAGGCTATTGACTGATTAGAGGTCCAAGTAAACAGGAATTAAGAACTTTTAAAGTAATGAAAAATAATTAATAAAAAACATTCTTTTGTCAGTGCGATTGAACTGAAGTGAAATGTCTGGGGTTTCGGCTTCCCACCCATGGGGGGGAAGACCGTCCTACCGCTCGCCAAAACCCCAGAAAAACAAAAATAAATGTAAATGAAAGTATTTTTGGTCTTCCCCCACTTCCTCCGAAGAGGTTTTAGAATTTGTAGGTTTTTCGTATAGATATGTTTGTTAAATATTGGTGGTTCAATTAAACTTTGGAGGGGGAGGAGGGGCCATTGCGAGTAACCTTGAGCTTTTGAATCTGGAGTTTTGTTCTGAGATGAGGTCTGGTGGGAAGGTTAGACTAGTATACAGATCAGGGTCAAATTGCTGCATATTGTTCCAGATTTTGTTTGCGTGCTCATGCAACAGTATATTGATGGGAGGGACCTTTAGTTGTATGTGCATATATTCAGATGGTATTGCGTCTATTAGTGTGTTGCCTGTGATGAATCTGAGAGCTTTGTTTTGAACCTTCTGCAGTTTGGATATTGATGATGCTGATGCTGTGTGTAATGGTATAACCGGGTATATTAGTGGTGATCTTACGTAGGCCATGTAGAGTTTTAATTTCGTTTTTGTGGACAGATGAGTGAAACGGAGAATTCTGTTTAGGTTTTTGTACGCTATTGCTTGTCTAATGGAAGCCTGAGATGAAATGCCTTGTGACGTTATGTTTAGTCCTAAAACTTTGCCTCTATTTGTGTATGGAATCACTTGGTTGTTTATCATTACATCGAGAGTTTTCCTTCGACTGATTGGAATAATGGCAAATTTACTGCTGTTGGTTAGGATTTTCCATTTATTTTCGAATGAATTGATCTGTTCTATTGCTTTTTTGGTTCTTAATGTTGCAAATCTCAACGAGTATTGTCCGGCTGTTATTTGGGTGATGTCGTCTGCGAAACATATATAATCCGTATGTGGTAATGGAGGAGGTAGATCGTGGGTGTAGAAGCTGTAAAGCGTGGGGGATAAGCATGCTCCTTGGGGTACGCCGGTGTGCAATGCGAATTTGGGTCCTATGTAATTTGCTATTCTTATTGCTGCTGTTCTATTGCTCAAGTAGTTGCTCAGAGTCCGTAAAAATAGAGGGGGAAGGTTTTTTTGTGATAATTTAAAGATCAAGCCAGAGTGCCACACCTTGTCAAATGCTTTCTTTACGTCTCTCAAACAGATGTCTATTTTACACTTTTGTGCTAGTTTGATTGATATAGTTTCGTGAAGTGTTGCTAGGGCCGTGTGAGTTCCTCGGTTGCATCTAAATCCATGTTGCCTGCTGTTGAAAAGGTTCTGAATTGTGAAAAAAATTGTCAATCTGTTGTTTAGGATTTTGTCTAGTAATTTACCTTGTACATCTAGGAGGGAGATCGGCCTATAATTCTGCACTAGTTTTAGGGATGAATTTGGTTTCGGTAAAAAAATCATTGTTGCATGTTTTAAGCTGTCGGGGAAATAGCCTGCAGATATAGACATGTTGAAGATGTAAATGAGAAAATGTATCATGTTTTTTGGGAGGTTTTTTAGTTGCAGAGTGGTTATGCCTGTTATTCCTGGTGCTTTCTGCTTAAATGATCTGAGTGCGTGCAGTAGCTCTTCATATGATATAGGGGGAAAATGAATTGGATCAAGTCTGTTAATATTTCCTGTTCTGTGAGGGACAATCGAATGTGCTATGTTGTTTAGGTGATTATTTACTGCTTCAATATGTTCTCTGTCAAAAGAAGGTTCGTCCTGCTCGGTAAATATTTCCTCCCAATGCTCTCTGAAAATAGGTTCTTTTTCTTGTGGTGTGTGTAATTGAATTTTATTGTTTTCTATATATGGGACTATTTGTTTTGAGTTGTTCCCCATCATCCTCTTGCAGGATGACCAGAATGCCTTCGGGTCCTCCTGCAGTTCAAGATTCTTAATTAGTTCTTCCCAGGTTTCATGATATTTTCTTTTGTATGCTTCCTGTAGTTTGGTTTTGATTGCGGTCAGGTGTCTATTGAGTTCTATGGAAGGGCCGTTTGTGTAAACATATTGCATTGTTTGCTGGTATTGTGCTTGTAATTGCAGGGTTTCATGAGTTGGTTTGATTCCTGGTATGATTCTGTGAGTGATGAGTGGGATCGTTGCTTTGGTGGCGTCCAATACGTGTTTTGTCCACATTTCCAAATAATGATCTATTTCTTTAAGCGTCGGGTCCTGTTTCAATGGGGGTGTGACTGCTGAAAGTTTCTGTCTATAGGCTTGCCAATCTGCTTTATGAAAATGTCTTCGAGGTTTTATTGGAATTTGTATTGGATTTGCCGATATTGTTGCTATTATGGGAATGTGATCTGATGGAGTGATTGGTCCCGGCTTCAGAAAGATATTGTGGTAAGCTTGTTTGTTCTGCAGGACTATATCTGGTGAGGTGGCGCTATTATGAGTTATTCTGGTGGGAAAATATGGTCCAACGTATGTGCATTTGTGTCTGGTGATTAGGTAGTAGAGATGTTTCCCCCTATTATTCCAGTTTGAGTATCCTGTTATATCGTGTGCTGCATTAATGTCACCAAGAAAGTAAGTTGGATGAGGTCTGTTAAAAAGCGTGTGAAAGTCTATGAAATGCAGGTAGTCCGTTCTGGGGGGTGTATAAGTAGTGCCTATAGTGATTGGTCCTTGGAACGTGTCTATTGTTACTGCCATCATATCTGAATGAAAATTATCGTGAAGTCTGTATGAGATGTTTTTCTTGAGAGCTATTGCGGTGCCTGCGTAATTTTCGTTCAACTTATTTGAATAGAATGTATTGTAATTGAAGATCTTGAGAGGTTGATTGTTTGTGAGGCAGTGACTATTGATGAGTATGATATCTGGGTCCAGTGTATTATATATGTTTGATAGAGTGATTTTATTGGTATTCCAAGATAGTACGTTGTGTTGAATTATTGTTATTTTCTTCAAATTCATTTTTGAGCAATTAATTTTTTGGGTTTCTTAGTGACTGCTATTAGTGACTGGTGTCTTGGAAGGTTTGTGAAGTCCTCATGTGGGATGATGTTTATTTTAGTTCTTGTGAATTGTACCCTGTTGTTGTTCATGTATTCCAGTAATGTTTGCGATCTCATGTCTTGAACTGTAAATTTTAATCCTTTGTCATTTTCTTTTGTATTGAGTTCCTGGATGTACCATTCTGTTGGGGGATTTTCTGGAATTGGTGAGTTGTCGAGGAAATTTCTGTAGAGTTTAATATTAAAGTTGTGCTTATTGTCCAGTACTATGCTTGAATTTCCAACGTCATCACTGATCCTACGCTTTGATCTCGCCTCCGTTTCCATGGCCTCCTCCATATGCTCCTGCTCACATTCCAGGGACACATCCACCGTTTTTTCCTGATCAGTTTCCGTTTCCTGTGGGGTTGATTCTGGTTTGTAGTAGAAATTGAAAATTGCTGCAGAGTCTCGATCTGGAAAGGTGGTGTCAATATTGTAATTCATTTTTAGGGATTGCGATAGAATGTCACCAAATTTTTGGGTTCTATTGAGCGCTGCTATATGTGCTTCCAATATGAGTGCTGTGAGTTTTATATGTGTCTTTGTAGTTAGTGTGAGAGTATGTTCGGGGGGGTTTGTTTGTTTAATTGCGTGTTTCGCAATTTCAGCATAGGTGTTTTGGGTTTGCTGATGCTGTTCATGTTTTTCATTTTCGATTTTTTGTTTAATTACATTTTTTCTGTACGGGCAACTTGATGCTAATGTCCTATGAGGTCCATTACAGTTGAGGCATTGCTTGAGCGTGCTTGTGCATTGATCGTAAGTGTGTTCTTGAGAGGAGCATTCTGAGCAGTATTGAGATGGTTGGGTGCATTTGTTTGTTGGGTGGTCTTCGTATTTATAGCATTTGTAGCAGATGAGGATGTGTGTATATTGCTCTTGTTCACATTGATAGGGTGTAATTTTCGTGTGGAACATGTAAAAACCATCTCGGAGGATCCTTTGTGCAGTAGTAGTATCGGAAGTTATCAGTTTGATTAGATGAGTGTATTGTTTTATTTTGACTATTTCCGTTACTGATAGCCATGGATTTTGTTGCTGGATTTCTGCTTTTATTTCTTCTGCAGGTCTTGAGCCTATTTCACCGTCTATTTGCCTAACAAAAATAGATCTTTTTGCTCTTAGGTCCGGGGGAATGGCCGGAATGATGTTCAACTTCTGAAATGCGTTAATTGCTTTGCTAGAGGTTAGTTTGTCAACTGAAGTGGCATCATCTGTTACTGCATAAAAACCGGTTTTGGTGGGAGTTAGTCGAATAAGGGGAGCATTGAGGTCTTTAAAGGTCGTTTCGAAAATTTTTGTTTTATCTACTGGCTTTGCACTGTCAATAAGTTTAAGTTGTATTCTGTACGTTGGTGATTTGGTTCTATGTGCAGAACCGGTTGCGGCACTGCTTGAAGTTGGCGGAATGAGTACCGTAGGTGGTAGGTTACTAGGATTAATGGGGAGGGACCCCGGAATAGCATCCCTAGTTTTAGAAGTAGAACGAGGGTTTGGAAGAAGAGGGGCCCTGGGGGGGCGGCCACCCAAGCCTCCCCGCCCAGCAGCAGCTCCCCTCCCCCGATCTGGGGGAGGCATATCGGAAAAAGCCTAGCCCTACCCTTATTACAATTGCGATACAATATACAGTATTATACTACAATATATACAACTCTCGACCACACAATTAGGAACCAACTTAGGACACACCTAGCAGCAGTTCAACTGAGTGAGATATCAGGTCCCTAACTGGCGAAATCTAGATTAAATACGTTAAACTGTACAGTACTGATACATTACACTATACAATGAAAATACGTTAAACTGTACAATACCAATACATTAAACAATACAATACTTATACACCTAACTATACAATATCAATACAGTAAACTATACACATCAACACAGCAAACTATACAATATCAATACATTTAAACAAGTATGCACAAGATCACCGGAATAGAATGACGGAGACAAATGAAAAGGGCAATAGTTGAAAAAATTCTCACCTCTGGCCCGGAGGGGTTGCCCCGGGGCCGGTGGTCAAAAACCACACTCCGATCCGACTAAGCTACCTCTTAAGCTTTCAAATAGAAAGAATAGAAAAATAGAAAAATTAGGTAGCTGAAGAAAGAATTGTTTTTAAGCACATTAATCGCACAAAGAGAGCCACAAGCCATCCACGGCGCATTCACGAGAGTCCAAGAGTCAGTTCGGCGCGAAGGCGTCCGACCAAGGGAACCCGTCACAGCCCCGCCCGCAGCTCGCTCGCTAGCGCATTGCTGGAACTGGGGTGGCGCTCGGAGCTGCACAAATGCTACGCAAACTGGGCAAAGTTGGCGGTGGCGCGCAAGCACACCGTGCATAGGTCTGTCGTCGTTTTGCGCGAGTTGCATTCGTACTATAGGTACCGCGCTTCTCCGTTATCTATCGCAACCAGCTCGAGCTCCATCGACATCATGACCGGACGTGGAAAGGGTGGCAAGGGCCTCGGAAAGGGGGGAGCCAAGCGTCATCGCAAGGTTTTGCGTGATAACATCCAGGGTATCACCAAGCCTGCAATTCGTCGTCTGGCTCGCCGTGGAGGTGTCAAGCGTATCTCTGGTCTCATCTATGAAGAGACTCGCGGAGTGCTCAAGGTATTCCTCGAGAATGTCATCCGTGACGCCGTCACCTACACCGAGCACGCCAAGAGGAAGACCGTCACTGCCATGGACGTTGTCTACGCCCTCAAGAGACAAGGACGTACCCTCTATGGATTTGGAGGTTAAGTCTCTTGACTCTCTTGTAAAATGAGTCGGTGCCCGACCAACGGCTAATTCACAGACTCGGACCTTTCGAGGTCCACAAAATCCTCTCGGAAAAGGTGTTCACACTCAGTCCCTCCAGTACAGTGTATGCTTCTTCATTTAGGGATTGCTTCACTTGTCAAGCATCGCTTTTTTACTGTAGAGAGAGCGCGCGCCGGTGCTTGGAATGCCATTTTTTTTTTGTTATCTCCACTCCTCACATGCCCGTCGTTGCAGATGGAATAGCTCGAGGAGCAAACTCAATGTGTGTGTTCGATGATGCCTCGACGGGTGCAATCACTGAACTTCCGATAGGAAACTAAACACTTTCGCTCTCTCCGAAGCGGTCATTGCAGATTAGGCCTTGCTGCAATTGACTGCTCTACCGCACAATGCACACGCTATATTCCAGCCTGGCAGGCAGTCACAGCGAATTGCTGAGAACGCAGCGAGTGACCGACCGACCCCTCTCGTCAAGTCCAAGCGGCTTCCGTCCAATTTCGTGGGGCACGAAAGTTTTCTTTTTCGCTGAAATTCAGCTCGAGAAACGATACATGAGGTGGCAGTGTGCCGCCGCTAAACGACCGTTGAAGCATGGCGCCGCCGCGTCGGTCTCGAGATGTACTCCATGCAACACTAGCTGAAAACGCGTCTTGGACAATTTGCTTTCTTTCTTTGTTTAGCACGAATCACCGAAATTATTCAACCTTTGCCTAATCTAACCGGATATTTTGCACATGGCACTCAGTCCTGACCCTGATTTTGCTGGAGGCCCCGAATCTTTCGCGCCATGCGTGACGCGCGTTCAAACAACGCCCTTGAATTGTCTCACGCGCCCATAGTCAAATAATTTCGCATTAGCTCGGCTCAGGCCTCGCGAGCTTCAATTGAATTACCAAAACATTTTCGCGCTATAATTCGAATGCGCATCGAGAAATGAACTGGATGAGGATAAACGTTATATTGCACGGCGAGCGACACTACTGCCACCTCGACTTCACATGTTATCATCAGCCTTGACGGACGTGCTCTGCGCCCTGGGAAGGGAAGCAAAATATATTTGCGTACTTTGCAACACATCCTCGTCGTCGCAGTAGCTAGCGCAACTATTGATTCGGCTGCTGACGCTCGACATTCGCAACGCCTCCAAAGCACAGCAGCACGTGGTGGTCTAGTCGAATTTTACAGCAGCTGCCGAATAAGAAAACGAGCGCCTATGCTCTGAGGAGTGACAAGCGAACAATGCCTATCGAGTGTTGCTCGGACCGAACTCGCACGACAATTAATGACGATAATAAAAAGACGCTCATACCAATTCAGACAGACTTTGAAATATCTTTCCCGAACACGAATGTGGCTCCTAGAGGAGCCTTGTTTGGAAGGAAGCGCTTCCGAGCGAGAAGACAAGTTTACTTCTTCTCGGTTTTCTTGGGCAGGAGAACTGCCTGGATGTTGGGCAGAACACCTCCCTGGGCAATGGTCACTCCCGAGAGGAGCTTGTTTAGTTCTTCGTCGTTACGGATAGCGAGCTGCAAGTGACGAGGAATGATTCGGGTCTTCTTGTTATCGCGGGCAGCGTTTCCAGCGAGCTCAAGAACTTCAGCAGCGAGGTATTCCATGACTGCCGCCAAGTACACGGGAGCTCCGGCTCCTACACGCTCCGCGTAGTTGCCCTTGCGCAGGAGACGGTGGATCCTTCCTACGGGGAACTGAAGTCCAGCCCGAGAAGAGCGCGACTTCGACTTTCCCTTAACTTTGCCTCCCTTACCGCGGCCGGACATGATGAGTAGTAGAGTCGTACGTACGCAAACAACTTTCGAACAAGCAGCGCTTACGCTACAGAGTACGATTATGCGCGGCCAGCACTCCATCACGCGAATATATACGTTCGGAGAGCACCGCTGTCCCGAGCTCGCTCTCTCATTGGTCAAGCGGCTGCACTCGCTGGGCCAGTCGCCTGCCGTCCGAGAGGTGAGATGCTGCCTGCAAGCCCTTCTCGGTCTACTTATTACTAGCGCCGAAAGTCGGTGCGAAATGTTACCTCATGATCATCGTGACAGTAACAGCTTTACTACTTCCGGATATTTACTTGGCTTTGCTTGGAGAGTGGCCTTGGCCAGCTTTGGTGCTCAAAGAGACAGCGGATAATATTCTCGTTTCAACCCAATTGGTTGATCTTGTTGAGCGCGACTGGGGGCGTCAGCCCCTAGGGGTGAGAGAGCCTTTCTTTATTTCGTGTTTTCTTTTCTATTTTTTTCACTTGATTGGCACAGCTCGTTTGTATGGCCCAACTCGCCGCACGGGGGAGGCCCCCTTGGTCGAGCGGGTCCACCCGATTTCCAAGGGGACTCTCCCAAACCGGTCCCTCCCTGCAACCACTACCGGAAACTCAATACTTCAAAAAACCGCAAACATCCACCTATCGTGTCCAACTAAAACGCATAGACCCAGCATTGAATGTAGAACGACAGAAAGTATTCCAAACAGCTTTTTCAGTACTGGATGCACCCCTGATCCGACTTACAGACACAAAACTTGGATACTATGCAGTTACCGATGACCCAGCCGCAGTAGATAAACTAACATCAATAAAAGCACAGGAAGAACTCAGAAAAATAAACTTACAACCCATAATACCACCTGACCTGAGAGCCAAACGATCCATCTTTGTACGCCAAATCGACAAATACATTGGAGAGAAACCACCAGCTGAAATCAAACAGGAAATTCAAAGGTTACAACCATGGTTTCGGATATCAGAAGTCATAAAGATAAAAGATTACACACACGTCATCAAAATAATCACTACAGACACAACCATAACGCAGAAAGTACTACGAGACGGATTCCTCATGTTCAATACGAAAATAACACCTTACCAATGCCAAGAAGAGAAATTTACTCACGTTCTCATATGTTATAAATGCCATCAACTGGAAGACCACGCAACCCATCAGTGCCAAAGTAACACCATAGTCTGCTCAGAATGTGGAGAATCAGGCCACCTGTACACAGAATGCCAGAATAGTCACAAAAAATGTCTAAATTGTTCAGGTCCTCATAGGACCCTCGCAGCTGCATGCCCTGTACGTAAGAAAGCCATAAAAGACAAGGAAGAGAGAATCACAAAACAAGAACAAGAAAAAACACAACAAACCTACTCTCAAATCGCAAAAACAGCAATCAAAGAATCAGCAGTACCTAAACATAGTCTCACCCTGACAAACAATATCCAAATCAAACTCTTAGCCCTGATATTAGAAGCTCACATTGCAACTCTGGCAGGAAAAGAAGGATTCGCAGCACTACTTTCCAGAAACCTAAAACTGAACTACAAAATAGATGCCAAATTCGAAGACCGAGATTCAAACGCAATTTTCAACTTTTTCTACTCCCACACATCGAATCAAGAATATCACATGGAACAACAAAGTGAAGAATCATCAAATAATGACACTAATACAGAAACCGACGTGGAAGAGGAAATGGAATCAGAAGTGGAAGATGAACCATCAACAAGACCAAAAATTCAACCACAGACTACGAGCCAATTTCAACCCCAACCACAGTCCGAGATAACGTCTGAACCAATTTCAACAGAGCTTGACCTACAGGACACAGAACCACCAACAGACCCTAGGATTAAAAGGAAAATAAGTGACCAAGGAGCAATACCAGGAATAGAAAGAGAACCCTCAGATACAAGACCCATTCCGATACAAATATACCGCAGTGCCAGTGACAGATTGCAAATCCCACCAAATCCTACCCAGAGATGGTACATAAATGAACTAAATAAAAAAGAATTTGGACTCAAATTCACGGTTCAGGATGCTGATTCTAGAAAAATAATGGACATGATAATAAATGAAAGACTGAAATTGTCAGGAACAAAAATCCACAAGATAAATCATGATAAATTCACCAGACTTCCAAAACACTCCACCACTAGTACAGCTAAGAAATCAAAACCATAGCCATGGAACAGTTTCAAGACCAGCAACGAAGACATTTAAACAGGTGGACGAAACTAACCATTCTACAGCATAATGTGATGAATTGGAATACAAACAAAATAGCGCTATGCAATATTTACAATAAAGTAGACCCAGATATCATTCTTATCAATGAACATTCAGTGACAGACAGAAATATCAAAATATTCAACTACAATACTTTCACAAGAAACACAAGAGCAGAACAAAACGCAGGAGCAGCCATAGCAATTAAGAAAAATATAGCTTGCCGACTTGTTGACAACTTTGAATCTGACATGATAGCAATTACAATAGAAACAGCACAAGGACCCATGACAATAGCAACAACGTACATTCCTCCGAGATCAAATTACATTAACTACATAGATTTCAATAGGCTATTAAAAAGGAACCATCCTGTATATCTGATCGGCGATCTAAATGCCAAACATGCAAACTTGGGAAACAACTATTCTAATGTGAGAGGTACTGCACTAAATAGACTTATGACACAGGACAAGTGTACGCACATCGGTCCATATTTCCCAACTTTCATCACATCACACTCTAGCACAACACCAGACATAGTTCTAATCAACCGACACGCATACCATAACATAGTCCTGAAACCGGGTCCAAATACTCCGTCCGACCACATACCAGTCATAGCAACAATTTCTGCTAGCCCCCTCCAAATTCCAATAAAGCCCAGAAAATCTTTTCATTTGGTAAATTGGAAAAATTACAGGGAAAGTTTCGCAAACATTAAAGTACCAGAGGAACAAAATCCCACCCTTGAAGAAATAGACGATCATCTAGACAAATGGACAATAGAAGTACAAAGAGTTTCTAACAGGATCATACCCACCATTAATTACAGAACAGTACCAGGAATAAATCAAAATCATGAAATTAGACTCCATCAAATTCAACTGGATGACACAATAAGATATATTCAGACAGTTGGTCCAAACCCACAACTATACGCGCGAGTTCGTCAGCTAAAAAGGCAATTAAATTTAAGTTACAGAGCTGCGTACAACCAAACCTGGAATAAAATCATTAGGAATCTGGATATAGAAGAAGATCCCAAAAAATTCTGGTCGACAATCAAAAGGATGAGCGGAAACAACACAAAGCAATTCATCCCATATGTACTACACGAAGGCACTAAGCTGGATACCCCAGAAGAAAAAGAACCATACTTCAGACAACACTGGCAACAAATATTCACAGAGGAGGATAATGAAAACTTTAATCAAGATCACATTGACCATATAGAAACACACGTTGCAACCAACCACACCGAAATAGTTCCATACAATACAGGCGACATAAGTAGATTTCACCACCTCCGATTTCCACCGATAACATTAGATGAATTCAACAAAACAGTGAGAACATTCAAACAACGAGCTCCAGGACCCACTAAAATAACAACCATTCAGATCAAAAATCTCCCAGAAAACATGAAACAATACCTAATCTATATTTTTAATCAAGCCATATCAGCAGGATATTTTCCGGACAAACTAAAAGTAGCAATCATGATCTTTTTGCCAAAACCACATACATCTCAGCACGACATACAAAATTACAGACCGATATCATTACTGGACGTACAAGGTAAAATACTTGACAAAATATTGAATAATAGACTTTATGAGGAATTATTAGTACAGGACAAATTGCACCCAAAACAACATGGATTCCGAAGGGGACGAGGAACGCATACAGCATTAGCAACATTACACGAATCATTGGTTATTCATCTGGCAAGCAAACACAAGGTCGACATAGTTATGAGGGACATTTCCAAAGCATTCGACAAAGTCTGGACAGTGGGCCTTAAGTATAAAATTATGCAGTTAAACCTCCCTTCAATATTCACAAAAACATTGTGTGACTTCCTAACAGACAGGTCAGCAAAAATTCGCATTGGCAACTACGTTGGACCACAATTTGAACTACAAACTGGAGTCCCCCAGGGTTCCTGTCTCTCTCCAACTCTGTTCGCATACTACACTCATGATATCTCAAGTCCCATCCCATACAGCGATTTTGTCAGTTTCGCAGATGACATCACACAAATAATAGCAGTTCCCAACAATTGTAATTACTTAGCACTCACCACTGCACGAGCTATAAAACAGATAAACACATTCGAAAATAACTGGAAAATTAGGACAAATATTAGAAAATTCACAATAGTTCCTATAAGCAGACGGAAAAAAGGCGACATAATAGTTGAAGATACTTATTACCCTTATAGCAGTAAAGGGAAGGTTTTGGGACTGAACATCAGCACAACAGGATACAAGTCTCACGTAGAAGCAAGGCAACATATAGCGAGAAGACACCTACAAAATCTACAAAGATTTTCCCACCTAACCAATGCAAACAAGAGCAAACTTTATTTAGCAATAGTAAGAGCAACCCTAATATATCCAATCATTCCACTGCACACCATATCTAAAACTGCAATGTCTAAACTACAAAAGATACAGAACAAAGCATTGAGATTCATAACCGGAACAGTATGGTCAGACTACAGGACATCCGAATCACTTCACAGACAATGCAACATCCCACCCATCAACATTGTATTACATCGTCAAGCCAACAAAATATGGTCACAACTCCAACAGCTAGAACCCCAACTGTACGATTCCCTAACACTACAACCAGAAACAATACCACACCAACACCCACAGTTCAGAAGTTCAAAATTACAAGCATCCTTACAAGAACCACCTCCCATTTTTCTATAGAACAAGAAGTATCACAACATATTCGTAAATACTACTTTCTGAGAGAGCCAATTGTTTATCAAACACCTCAACTAAATGTTATAAGCTGAAGACACCCATTCAATGCATACAAAGCCTTGACAGGTAAATGATTTTGTAATAGCAATACCACCATAAAAGACCGAAAAAACTCACAAAATAGCTAGTCATGCACGCGAGTTGTGCCTTTACACCCTTCTACTATCCTTTTCCTTTTCGTTTCTTTTCTTTCTTCGGCACACTCTGTGCCAAACTCTTAATTTCGCTCTTCATCTCATCGGTATCGCCACCACCGGTGCGAAATTGTAAGTTACTGAGTAACGTTCGAAGTTGTCGTGCACGATGGCTCCCAAGACTTCTGGAAAGGCTGCTAAGAAGGCCGGTAAGGCCCAGAAATCCATCACCAAAGGTGACAAGAAGAAGAAAAAGAAGAGGCGTGAGAGCTACGCCATCTACATTTACAAGGTGCTCAAGCAGGTCCATCCCGACACCGGCGTTTCGAGCAAGGCCATGTCAATCATGAACTCGTTCGTGAATGACATCTTTGAGCGCATTGCTACTGAAGCGTCGCGTCTGGCACAGTACAACAAGAGGACCACCATCACCTCTCGGGAAATTCAGACTGCCGTCAGGCTTCTGCTTCCCGGCGAGCTTGCCAAGCACGCTGTCTCTGAAGGCACCAAGGCTGTGACCAAGTACACTTCTTCCAAGTAGAGTGTTCACGGCGGCAGTCGCACTTGCTGCACACCATCCGGCTCCTCAAGGAGCCACAAATCATCCTTAAATTGAAGATGTTCAAAGTCAATATGCAGTAGACAAAATTAAGAGCTCGCTATCTTTCCGTCCGAAATAATGGTCTCTCTGATCATGTGATCGTTATTCGCTCGAATCGTTAGCACGCGAGTCAAAACGGCCGAGGCAGGCAATTGCCCGCGTTTCGCATAAGCACCTCGCACAATTCCTGGTGTGCCACAAGGCCTGCGGCCAGAGAGCACTGGTCGCGCTCGCTCGGTTCCCGGTCGGTCGTCGCGACAGGCGCTGCTGACCACCATGTCCACGAATGCCGCTCTGAGCCCTAGTCTGCCCGACCGCCCGGTAACCCTCGCTTCCACGACGGTTTCATGTGAGAGCCTCGTCTCCGATGCGCACAGTCCCTTTCGTGGGAGAAGAACCTTGGCACGAAACCTACGAGAAATGAACTGGAGGGTTTTTTCCTAAATTATCCGTCAAAAATTACCCCTCGAAGTTCGTCGAGGAGTTAAACTGCTCCTCGCTCGTACAGGATTCGATCGCTTTTCTCGACGGACGGAACAAGTTGTTGCGGCCGAATATTCTAATGGCCCATCATTTATTCGAGTGATAACACTTCAGCTTTTCATTCAGATTAGTCTTCACAACTATTCCAAGCCTGCGCTCCTGTGAAACAATTCAAGACGATGGGCCGTGCGTCGACGAACGAACGCACACGCGCTCGTTGTCGTCAATGTTTTGCAGTTAATTCGTGTATGTGCTCTAATCTGGATCAATATTTAAAAAACTGAATTCTAAGCACAATACTCATTGAATGAACAGCATCATGAGAGGCAAAAACTATGCAGAAACAAAGAAATGTCTTCATAGAAGTGAAAAGCGGTAGCTGGTAACCCTCTCCTCCTCAATCAAAACAAAATAACCCCTCCATGCTAACACGCGCTAGCGCTCGCTGTCGTCAATGTTTGTCAGGTAATTGGTGTAAAAGTCCCCAAAGACTGGGTCAAGAAATGAGAAACTGAATTCTGAGCGTCGTATTTATCAAATGAACCAAACCATGAGAGGTCAAAACTAGAAAAACGCTGGAATGTCTTCTTCGAATTGAAAAAGGGTAGCTGGTAACTCAGTTTACTCAAAACTAACTCTTTCTGTGAAGTCGCGATGGCAGAAGCTGCTGCTACGGTTCTTCGTAAAATTATTTATCATTTTGGTTACTTACCTCGTTAGCCGTGAAATAATTTGTATAAGGAGTAAGGTAAATAATTTCAATGCATTTCGTTAATACCGGCAGCAGAATGGACAGTTTACAGGGTGTCGAACCTAATATAGTATGTTTTTTTTATTTATAAAAAAGGTCAGGCAAGTTACCCTTCGTAGGGCGAATGAACATTAGGGATTCGAAAACGAACAAAGCACCACGTACTGAAACGTTTCATAGAACTGACTTGTTTTCAAATCATAGTTCGTGAAATCTCTATTAAATGTGATTTCAATATGCGGTGCTTTCTTCGTTTTTGAATTCCTAATGTAGCATGTACTAGGCCTTCTCTCTCACTCTCCGGGTGTCTAAATGTTCCCCCTTGAGGCCGCTCTCGACTCACCTTGGAACGAGCCCACGGAGTCTCAAGGTTGCAACGTGATGAAAACCATACATATATCGTTGATTGAACGCGACGAACTCGCGCAGTAATCAAGCAATGCTTTTTTGTGTAATGAAACGCCAGGTGTGTCTCCTTAAATTCATCAATAAATTCCTCTTTTGAGGGTAATTTTTCCTACGTTGCTGCAATGGTCTCTCTTTCCCGCCCCTAAAAGGATGCTTAATGCCCGTCCGTATCTCTGATACGAGCTTGACCAGTGCACAAGTACATGAACCTTTCAATCGCGGGTGCTACTATTGGGATGCATGTATTTGTCTGCCATCCACGTATTGAGACTTATTCAAATAAACTGTCGAATCCCGTCACTCATAGCGGCTCACGTACACCACATAGTCTGGAATATTTTGATAGGATAGGTTGAAAAACCACTGAATTGTATGCTAAATGACGTTTCTCCAGACACATAAAAAACTTTGATAGAATTTGCGGAAATAGCTGCGCAAATTAAAAATGCAAGAAGTGAACTTCTGAAATGTGTAAAAATTCAATTCACATTTTCGCGTTTCTTAGATTTTTAAAATTTTCACTAGAATTTGAATTGTACGTTACTGCGTGAAAGGGTCATTTCGGCATGGAATGTAGCGTAACACGGGTTTGAAGACACCAAAATTTTGAACAGATTCAAGTTCGATTAACGTAGTTACGAGTAATTTTATGCATTCCTCTTTGCTGAGCTTCTCTGTCGTTTTCAACGACCGATTTTATCACAAATTATTCAATATTAACCATGCATTGAAGCTATTATTGATGTCAAACAGGCATCACTGAAAACAGCTGATGCATGACGCCATATTATTTCGGTTTAATTTTTGCTCAAGCCGTGGGAGCAGCACTCATTCACTTAATTCTTACGGAATTTCTGATGGAAAACTATGCAGGTCTACACACACAACGAAATCGTCATGAAAGAAGAATATATTCTATACACAAACACATAATGATTCGTGTTAATTCATCTTGACATGACTCTCATGACTTTACTAAATGTAAACATTCCGTAGAACATAGAAAACGGGTAGCTGGTAGCGCTCTCCTTACTTGAATCTAAAAACTGAATGCTTTCAAGTGGTATCGTCAATGTTCGGCAGCTAATTCGCGTAAAGGCCCCAATCTGGATCAATAATTAAGAAACTGAGTTCTGTGCATAAGATTTATCGAAAGGACGACATCCCATGACGGTGAAATCAACATAACGCAAAAAAAGGGTAGCTGGTAACCCTTCTGATTCAAAACTTACCTCTTCTTTCGGCTAGCAATCGAATGGCGGGAACTGCGACGCTTGTTTTGATCATTACAAAAATTATTAATGTTATTAAACATGTGAGCTATACTCCATTCGGGAAATCAGTATCGAAATGGATTTCTTTCATACGCGCTGACGCACCACTCTCAGACGAACACAAAAATTTGCTCACATACATACATACATACATATATATATATATATGTATACATGGAGATATCACTTATTTATATATATATAAATATGTATATAAGAAAACGTCTCGAAGTAACGAAAGATTTCAGGTGCTCGTTGGTCGTTCAGGATTCGACGGTTTTTCAGGAATAACGAGGTGTCCTTACTTGAGTGATTACACCCCAACATTTCTTCTAGATTAGTCTTCTTAACTATTGCAAGCCTGCGCTTCTCTGAAACAATTCAAGACGTTATGGGCCGTGCATAAGCTCATGAATGAACGAACGAGCGTGCTATTGCCAATGTTTGGCAGTTAATTCGCGTTAAGGCCCCAATCTGTTTCGATAATTATAGAAACTGAGTTCTATGCATAATATTTATCGAATGAACATCATCATAAGAGGTTAAAACTATACAGAAGCAAAGAAATGTCTTCTCAGAATTGATAAAAGGTGGCTGGTAACTCTCTTTTCTCTGCCTCAACTGAAATTTTCATGCCATCACGTGCAATCGTCAGTGTTCGGCAGTTAATTGGTGTAAAGGCCCCAATCTGGGCGAATTGATAAGCAACTGAATTCCAGGCATATCATTTATAAGACGAACGACATCCTATGACAGTAAAATAACAAACACGTAGAACAAGGGTAGCTGGTAATTCTCTTGAATTAAAACTTACTGTTTCGGCAGGCATTCATATGGCGTTAGGCTGCGAGGAGTATTCCTATCGTTACAAAAATTGTTACTGCGACCAGAAATATTATTACACACGTATGCTATGCTCCATTCTTGAAATTGGTGTTGATCGAAATTCAACTTCGTTTCAACTCAGATGCACCACTCTCACACGCAAACTGTTTACTAAAAACTCACTCTTTCTGTGAACTCGCGATGGCAGAAGCTGCTGCTACGGTTCATCGTAAAATTATATATCATTTTGATTACTCAACTCGCTGGCCGTGAAATAATTTGAATAAGGAATAAGGGAAATAATTTCAATGCATTTCGTTGGTACCGGCAGCTGAATGGACAGTTTACAGCGTGTCGAACCTAGTAAAGTATGTTTTTTTTTATAAAAAGGTCAGGCAAGTTACCCTTCGTAGGGCGAATGATCATTAGGGATTCGAAAAAGAACAAAGCACCACGTACTGAAACATTCCATTGAACTGACTTGTTTTCAAATCATAGTTCGTGAAATCTTTGTTAAATGTGATTTCAATATGTGGTGCTTTCTCCGTTTTTGAATTCCTAATGTAGCATGTACTAGGCCTTTCTCTCTCACTCTCCGGGTGTCTAAATATTCCCCCTTGAGGCCGCTCTCGACTCACCTTGGAACGAGCCCACGGAGTCTCAAGGTTGCAACGTGATGAAAACCATACATATATCGTTGATTGAACGCGACGAACTCGCGCAGTAATCAAGCAATGCTATTTTGTGTAATGAAACGCCAGGTGTGTCTCCTTAAATGCATCAATAAATTCCTCTTTTGAGGGTAATTTTTCCTACGTTGCTGCAATGGTCTCTCTTTCCCGCCCCTAAAAGGATGCTTAATGCCCGTCCGTATCTCTGATACGAGCTTGACCAGTGCACAAGTACATGAACCTTTCAATCGCGGGTGCTTCTATTGGGATGCATGTATTTGTCTGCCATCCACGTATTGAGACTTATTCAAATAAACTGTCGAATCCCACCACTTATAGCGGCTCACGTACACCACATAGTCTGGAATATTTTGATAGGATAGGTTGAAAAACCACTGAATTGTATGCTAAATGACGTTTCTCCAGACACATAAAAAACTTTGATAGAATTTGCGGAAATAGCTGCGCAAATTAAAAATGCAAGAAGTGAACTTCTGAAATGTGTAAAAATTCAATTCACATTTTCGCGTTTCTTAGATATTTAAAATTGTCACTAGAATTTGAATTGTACGTTACTGCGTGAAAGGGTCATTTCGACATGGAATGTAGCATAACACGGGTTTGACGACACCAAAATTTTGAGATTCAAGTTCGATTAACGTAGTTACGAGTAATTTTATGCATTCCTCTTTGCTGAGCTTCTCTGTCGTTTTCAACCACCGATTTTATCACAAATTATTCAATATAAACCATGCGTTGAAGCTATTATTGATGTCAAACAGGCATCACTGAAAACAGCTGATGCATGACGCCATATTATTTCGGTTTAATTTTTGCTCAAGCCGTGGGAGCAGCACTCATTCACTTAATTCTTACGGAATTTCTGATGGAAAAACTATTCAGGTCTACACACACAACGAAATCGTCATGAAAGAAGAACATATTCTATACAGAAACACATAATGATTCGTGTTAATTCATCTTGAAATGACTCTCATGACTTTACTCAATGTAAACATTCCGTAGAACATAGAAAACGGGAAGCTGGAAGCGCTCTCCTTACTTGAATCTAAAAACTGAATGCTGTCAAGTGGTATCGTCACTGTTCGGCAGCTAATTCGCGTAAAGGCCCCAATCTGGATCAATAATTAAGAAACTGAGTTCTGTGCATACGATTTATCGAAAGGACGACATCCAATGACGGTGAAATCAACATAACGCAGAAAAAGGGTAGCTGGTAACCCTTCTGATTCCAAACTTACCGCTTCATTCGGCCAGCAATCGAATGGCGGGAACTGCGACGCTTGTTTTGATCATTACCATAATTATTAATGTTTTTACACATGTAAGCTATACTCCATTCGGGAAATCAGTATCGAAATGGATTTCGTTTATACGCGCCGATGCACGACTCTCAGACGCACACAAAAATTTTCTCTTATACTATATACAATTATATATATATATATATATGTGTATATATCGATTTTCATATATATATATAAAACTATGTAAATGTGTATATATATATATACATATATACATGTCTGTATGTACGTATACACTTGGGAGGTTGATGTTATTAAACCGTAGAAAAAGAGGCGCTGGTAACCCTCTCCTTCCTTGAATCTAAAGCCTGAATGCTGTCACGTACTATCGTCAATGCTTGGCAGTCAATCGGTGTCAAGACCCCAATCTGGGTGAAAATTAAGAAACTGAATTCTGTGCATAATATTTAGTAAATGAACAAAATCATAGGCGGTCAAAATTACGAAAACGTTGAAGTGTCACGTTCGAATTGAGAAAGGGTAGCTGGTAACCCTGTTGACTCAAAACTCTTTCGGTGAAGTCGTGATGACGGGAGCAGCAGCGGTTATTCGTATTATTATATGATGTTATCTCGTACGCCATTGTCTACCCTGACGAGTAGGCAGAAAGACAATTGGGATGCATTTGGTTCACAGCTGTAGGTGAATGGGCTATTTACTTAGTGGTAGGTACTCATCCGCACCAATGGGTAATAAATAGTCAGAGTGTTGAACCCAATAATTTTTAAAGTATGTACTAGGCGTTCTATCGCTATCACTCACTCTCCGACTTTCTAGATTTTCCCTCCTGAGGCCGTTCTCGATTTTGTGCCCCTTGGAATGTGCCCATGAAGTTTCAAGGTTGACCCTAGTTCAACTAGGGTTGATTGAACGCACGAAATAATCAATCAATGAATACCATTTCGTAAAATAAAACGCCAGGTGTCGTTTCGTTTAATTTATGAATGAGTTCATTTTTTGAGCGTAATTTCTCGGACGTAATTGCAGTGGGGATCACGTTGAATGAACGCATCAAATTGGTTGCTCCGTCTCTCTCTTAAGAGGATGCCCGTCCGTCCGTATCTGTGATACGAGTCTGACCAGTGCTCACAAGTACATGAATATTTTTAATCGCGGGTGCTACTATTAGGATGCATGTACTTTTCTCTGTCGTGCTCCTCATTTTAAGGGAACTATCGAATCCTCTCTATTTTTTTTGTCTACACTACATAGTCTTGAATAACAGGTAACTCGTTTTTCAACGAACGCATTTATCTCATTGACCAGTGAACGTCTTTTTTGGGAGGGGTGGAGTGGCCCTGTAAAGGGCCGGTTAGAGACTAGCCGAGAGGAGGTTGTGGCTCTCGATGCGCGGAATAACGTGCTATTGAATTAAGCGCGTTCTCCACGGATCCGGCGGGCAAGCTGGATATCCTTGGGCATGATGGTGACACGCTTGGCGTGGATTGCGCACAAGTTGGTGTCTTCGAAGAGACCGACGAGGTAGGCTTCGGATGCTTCCTGCAGGGCCATGACAGCCGAGGACTGGAATCGCAAGTCAGTCTTGAAATCTTGGGCGATTTCACGAACAAGACGCTGGAAGGGCAGCTTGCGGATGAGCAGTTCGGTGCTCTTCTGGTAACGACGGATTTCACGAAGAGCCACGGTACCGGGCCTGTACCTGTGAGGCTTCTTCACGCCCCCGGTGGCGGGGGCAGATTTGCGTGCAGCCTTGGTGGCAAGCTGCTTGCGAGGAGCCTTTCCTCCGGTAGATTTGCGGGCAGTTTGCTTGGTGCGAGCCATTTCAGCGACAGTTTCGAGCGCGAGCGATGAGACGCAAGAGTCAGTTCGGCGCGAAGGCGTCCGACCAAGGGAACCCGTCACAGCCCCGCCCGCAGCTCGCTCGCTAGCGCATTGCTGGAACTGGGGTGGCGCTCGGAGCTGCACAAATGCTACGCAAACTGGGCAAAGTTGGCGGTGGCGCGCAAGCACACCGTGCATAGGTCTGTCGTCGTTTTGCGCGAGTTGCATTCGATTCGGCATTCGGATAATTACTGTCTGGGTTACGACTCTCTTAGTGAGTATTCATCTTGGCGAGCTCTTTAACTTGCGAGCGCGATTATTTTTCTCCTGTTTCTTTGATTTTCTTTACTAATCGGTTTTCTTGCAGGATTGGGTGTTTTTTCTGAGTGAGTGGGAATCCTGTGATCCGACGATCCCTCTAGCCGACTAGGGTAACCGAGTCCGGTGGGGGGGAGAGTGGGGGCACGGGTCCTCGTAAATTATTTTTTACACTTTCTCTGTTTCCGACCACACACCACTCACAGATAGGTTCACTTCTGTTCCAGTTTTTCAACCAATCACCCTTCCAAAAGCAATCCACCACCAGATAGGCGCATCAGATTTCATATACAGACTAAACCACGACTTCTGTAGACATATACAGACCATTTTGTTAGCAGGATGCCTCAGTTCGGTAAACTGATGCTCCGCTTCTTGAACCCAAGGGAACCTCCGGACAAAGCCAAAGTTTTTCAAACTATTCAGAAGACTCTGAAACTTCCTCTGACTGGCCTAAGGGAGGTTGGCAACGGATTCAATGCCTTCACGGAATTCGAAGCAGATGTGGAGAAGCTGCTGGACGATCGAGCAACCGCTACCCTGAGGGACATTGGACTGGAAGCGAGGATTCCACCGAAGATTAGAGCCCAACGCTCTGTCATTTGTCGCCAAATAGATAACTGGGTCGGTGGACATACGGCTGATGAAATCAAAGAGGAAATCAACAGGAAGAATGCCCAACTAACAGTGAAAGAAGTCATAAAATTCCGGAACCTAACCCATGTATTCAAAATTGAATTCAGCACCATCACCATGGCTAATCACGCGCTCCAGAACGGATTTCTCTGCTACAACGTGAAAATATCATCATCTCAAATTCAAAAAGAAAAATTCATCGATCTACTGATGTGCTTCAAGTGCTATCAAATCGAAAAACATGCGACGAAAGATTGCCCCACACCAAACACCGTGGTGTGTTCGGAGTGCTCGGGAGACCATGACTACCGAGAGTGCACATCGGAAAACAAAAAATGTCTCAATTGCGGCGGATCTCACAGGACCATGGCAATGAGTTGCCCTATTAGAAAAAGTGCAATGAACGAAAAAATGAAGCAAATTGAAGAGAAGGAAAAAGAAAAACAGCAAGAAACATATGCTAAAGTAATTCAGAAAACCATTCAACAAGAGGAAAGACAGGAACACAGGACCAGGCTCACAGCAGAACTGATGGCGGACAGCGGAATGACTGCACTGGTGATGATTTTGGATGCCCATATGGCAAATATAATAACTCCAGGAACCTACAACGATCATCTGAACCGGACTCTCAAAAGGAACAACTTCAGAACACTTCAGTTTGACGATAACCCTAAATCGAGTCAGCTGTTTGAAGGAGACCTGCTGACGAGAGTGGTGAAGGTTATGAAGAAACTTCAGACTCAATCGGACTCGGAAGCCAGTTCTACGGAGGCGGAGGAGGGAGAAGAGATGGAAACGGAACAGCCACAGAAACAGGGAGCAGTATCAAAAATTTCAACTGAACGGATTCAGCAGTTACAACCACATGCCCAAATTGCCAAGCAACAACAGCAACTGCAACAACAACAAGCCTCAGCAAGATCGTATTCGGAACCGGCGCCACAAAGATCTTCAGTGGATCACGTCCCAATTAGACCAGCATCCCGGTACGGTGTTGATGTCTTCATGCTTGATGGCTTTCGAAGAGATGTAGAAGCTGGAGAATTTAAGAAATTGGTAGGCGAAGGTAAACTGAAATACAAACTTAAAGATGAATGTACTCAACCTCTGGAAATTATCGAGCTGCTAATCGACAACTGCAAATTAATGGAAAAGAAAACCAGGATTGTTTGGGTCGGGGAACAAGAATTCCGGAAAATACGAACAGGGCACCAGAAAACGCCAGAAAGAGTAGACCCCAAAAAAGTTCGCACAGAGGGAGAATGAACAACAACAGTCTCAAGATTCTTCAACATAACGTCCGAAGCTGGAAAGCAAACAAAACGTCACTTACGAACATATACCTCAAAGAAGATCCAGACATAATATTGCTGAACAGCCATGGAATGAAGTCAGGAGAAGATATAAAGATCTACAACTACAATGTTTACAAAACTAATAAGTCAAACGAAGGCCATTCCGGTGCAGCAATTGCTATAAAGCGGGACCTAATCTACAGAATATGTGAAGACTATCTCAGCGACCTTCTCAGCATACATGTCCAAACGAGGCTCGGAGAAGTAACGGTAGCAACGGCCTACATACCCCCAAGAATCGGCTATTTGCATTATCCTGACTATTTCAAACTATTCAATAAGAAGACTCCGGTTTATTTCATTGGGGACATCAACGCTCGACATGTCAGATTTGGATCCGGCAACAACAACACAACAGGAGAACAAGTCACCATGTTGATAGACAGAAAGCATGCCATATGGGAGGGTCCACATTTTCCAACCTTCATCACTCACAGATCAAAAACTTCACCAGATATGATTATCACGAACCGCTACGCTTACCATAACACACACGCAGAAGTAGGCCCAAACACCCCTAGTGACCATTACCCTATTTTATTTACAATAACTACCCATCCAATTCAGATTCAAATTAAGCCTCGTCTGACCTACCGCAAGGCAAACTGGAGCGGATACAAGGAAGATCTTCTACAGCATCCTCTTGTCAACGCAGAAAATATCACTACGCAGCAACTGGAAGAAAAACTGACTAACTGGACTAATCAAATTCAAGAAGCAAGCTCACGCCACGTTCCAACGACGCGCCACCGGACACTGATTACAGGCAAAACAACAGAAAACATAAAGAGGGCTAATATAATACATGACGAAATTTATAAAGAAATCCTTCGCTTCGGTCCCACGCCAGACAGAATGCACGCTATCTCTCAACTAAGATTTTTCATCTCCGAGGAATATATGTCCCAGAGAACTGAGGCCTGGAACTCGCTGGTTGAGAAGCTCGACACGGAAAGGAATGATGGCGACTTTTGGAGCACGGTGAAGAGATTGAGGGGCGTGCAGTCGAAGAAAGAACAGAGATATTTGGGAACGAAAGCGGCGACGAAGTCTACGACGATGGAGAAAAGGAAGCTCTTTTTTTAGAAGGTACTGGGAGCAAATCTTCAGTAGACACCACGAAGAGGATGAAGAATTTGATAAAGCCCATTTCCGAAAAGTCTGCCGTCACATCAAAGATACCCAAAAGAAGCTGATTCACTACGAACACTGCGATCTGAAACGACTTACCTGCCAGACATCATTAGTAACCACAAACATTTTACAACACTACATCAAGTTAACAAAGCAAAAATCTCCTGGGCTAGATGGAATAACAAAATACCACCTCCAGAACTTACCATTCAACATGCTACAAAATCTTGCCACCTTAATGAACTCAGCACTTGCATTGGGGTTCTTTCCGTGCCAATGGAAACATTCTATAATGATATTTATACCAAAACCGAACAAATCCCCGATGTCACATCTTAATTACCGACCGATCTCACTCTTAAGCGTTCCAGGGAAGCTCTTTGAAAAGGTAATCAACACTAGATTCACACAATTTCTTACACAACATAAGCTACACCATCCATTTCAGTTTGGTTTTAGGAAGGGCAGAGGAACTAACACTGCACTTGGACTCTTCTGTGAGATACTTGCTGCCAACGCCTCAAATAATTTCAGAACAAACGTAGTACTCAGGGACATTAGCAGAGCATTTGATCGGGTCTGGCACGATGGACTGCGCGACAAACTGCTCAGCTGTCAGCTTCCAGACTTCCTAACCAGAACACTTAACAGCTACTTAACAGGAAGGACAACACAAATTAGGATTAACGATTACCTCGGTCCAGTGTTCCCAGTCGATAGCGGTGTTCCGCAGGGCGGAGCTTTGTCCCCCTCACTGTTCATCTTTTATACACACGATATTCCGCAACCAATAAGCTATTTCAATTTCAACATTCTATATGCAGACGATATAACCCAGATAATCTCTCAAAATGGATCAGAGAAGTTTCTTGCAAGGAAAACAGCTCAAGAAATAAAACAAATTAACGACTATGAGCACAAATGGAGAATAAAAACAAATTCAGACAAGTTTCAAATCATCCCTGTTTTAAAAACTAAAAACGAAACAATTACTATAGGAGACAAAGACTACAACTATGATTCCTCCGGTAAAGTGCTAGGGCTTAGCTTCACAAAAACTGGTTACAGCAGTCACGTCCGGAACAGAGCATCCAAAGCAAAAGGCGTTCTTTCTACTCTTTACAGATTCCACAACTTAAGCCTCAAAAACAAAAGGAAACTTTACTTAGCTTACGTCCGGTCCATCATTACTTATCCTCCAATTCCATTACATATGTTACCTAAATCAGGAATAAAAACATTGCAAACTATCCAAAACAGAGCAGTGCGTTTTGTTCTTGGAATCACCCTTTTTGATCATGTCCACACCCACACAACTCACGATCTGGCCAATATTGACTCCTTGAACGTACACCTTCATAAACTTGCCAAAAGAGTATGGAGAAATCTAGATCTCATAATCGATGAATCAACAAAAAACAAACTCGCCATTGGAAACAAAACAAATAAATTTCTTCCACCCAGCAGAAATAGAGCTAGAGGACCAGAACCTCAACCTATGTACTGAAATTAAAAGTAATTACAAATCAACTCCCTGCTCGCAACGGATCGTATGATCACGGCGAACAGGGGGATCGTTAGGGAAACGACAACTCAGAACACCGGATACTCGCCCTGACGCTGACCGCAACGCGCCCTTGTCGTGGGGGGTGCGGTGGAAGGCGTGAGGGACATGGAATAAAACATGTATAAAATCAACCTCCATAACAAAAACAGCGTTTTCTGGACCTCACAAATTTTGAACTGCAAATAATAAAGGCTTGGCAGCTAATTAACTATCCTCTAACTGCATAAACAGACCACTCGCTCAGAACGATGCCCATTCTTGCCGGTAGAGCCGGTTCTAATCCTCTTTTTTCTCGTACACCTCTTCTTCTTCTCTATATTTCCATTTCATCTGTGTTATCTCCGACTTAACTCTTTACTCCTATTCTTACTCTCGAATCATCAAAGAGTTGCATTCGTACTATAGGTACCGCGCTTCTCCGTTATCTATCGCAACCAGCTCGAGCTCCATCGACATCATGACCGGACGTGGAAAGGGTGGCAAGGGCCTCGGAAAGGGGGGAGCCAAGCGTCATCGCAAGGTTTTGCGTGATAACATCCAGGGTATCACCAAGCCTGCAATTCGTCGTCTGGCTCGCCGTGGAGGTGTCAAGCGTATCTCTGGTCTCATCTATGAAGAGACTCGCGGAGTGCTCAAGGTATTCCTCGAGAATGTCATCCGTGACGCCGTCACCTACACCGAGCACGCCAAGAGGAAGACCGTCACTGCCATGGACGTTGTCTACGCCCTCAAGAGACAAGGACGTACCCTCTATGGATTTGGAGGTTAAGTCTCTTGACTCTCTTGTAAAATGAGTCGGTGCCCGACCAACGGCTAATTCACAGACTCGGACCTTTCGAGGTCCACAAAATCCTCTCGGAAAAGGTGTTCACACTCAGTCCCTCCAGTACAGTGTATGCTTCTTCATTTAGGGATTGCTTCACTTGTCAAGCATCGCTTTTTTACTGTAGAGAGAGCGCGCGCCGGTGCTTGGAATGCCATTTTTTTTGTTATCTCCACTCCTCACATGCCCGTCGTTGCAGATGGAATAGCTCGAGGAGCAAACTCAATGTGTGTGTTCGATGATGCCTCGACGGGTGCAATCACTGAACTTCCGATAGGAAACTAAACACTTTCGCTCTCTCCGAAGCGGTCATTGCAGATTAGGCCTTGCTGCAATTGACTGCTCTACCGCACAATGCACACGCTATATTCCAGCCTGGCAGGCAGTCACAGCGAATTGCTGAGAACGCAGCGAGTGACCGACCGACCCCTCTCGTCAAGTCCAAGCGGCTTCCGTCCAATTTCGTGGGGCACGAAAGTTTTCTTTTTCGCTGAAATTCAGCTCGAGAAACGATACATGAGGTGGCAGTGTGCCGCCGCTAAACGACCGTTGAAGCATGGCGCCGCCGCGTCGGTCTCGAGATGTACTCCATGCAACACTAGCTGAAAACGCGTCTTGGACAATTTGCTTTCTTTCTTTGTTTAGCACGAATCACCGAAATTATTCAACCTTTGCCTAATCTAACCGGATATTTTGCACATGGCACTCAGTCCTGACCCTGATTTTGCTGGAGGCCCCGAATCTTTCGCGCCATGCGTGACGCGCGTTCAAACAACGCCCTTGAATTGTCTCACGCGCCCATAGTCAAATAATTTCGCATTAGCTCGGCTCAGGCCTCGCGAGCTTCAATTGAATTACCAAAACATTTTCGCGCTATAATTCGAATGCGCATCGAGAAATGAACTGGATGAGGATAAACGTTATATTGCACGGCGAGCGACACTACTGCCACCTCGACTTCACATGTTATCATCAGCCTTGACGGACGTGCTCTGCGCCCTGGGAAGGGAAGCAAAATATATTTGCGTACTTTGCAACACATCCTCGTCGTCGCAGTAGCTAGCGCAACTATTGATTCGGCTGCTGACGCTCGACATTCGCAACGCCTCCAAAGCACAGCAGCACGTGGTGGTCTAGTCGAATTTTACAGCAGCTGCCGAATAAGAAAACGAGCGCCTATGCTCTGAGGAGTGACAAGCGAACAATGCCTATCGAGTGTTGCTCGGACCGAACTCGCACGACAATTAATGACGATAATAAAAAGACGCTCATACCAATTCAGACAGACTTTGAAATATCTTTCCCGAACACGAATGTGGCTCCTAGAGGAGCCTTGTTTGGAAGGAAGCGCTTCCGAGCGAGAAGACAAGTTTACTTCTTCTCGGTTTTCTTGGGCAGGAGAACTGCCTGGATGTTGGGCAGAACACCTCCCTGGGCAATGGTCACTCCCGAGAGGAGCTTGTTTAGTTCTTCGTCGTTACGGATAGCGAGCTGCAAGTGACGAGGAATGATTCGGGTCTTCTTGTTATCGCGGGCAGCGTTTCCAGCGAGCTCAAGAACTTCAGCAGCGAGGTATTCCATGACTGCCGCCAAGTACACGGGAGCTCCGGCTCCTACACGCTCCGCGTAGTTGCCCTTGCGCAGGAGACGGTGGATCCTTCCTACGGGGAACTGAAGTCCAGCCCGAGAAGAGCGCGACTTCGACTTTCCCTTAACTTTGCCTCCCTTACCGCGGCCGGACATGATGAGTAGTAGAGTCGTACGTACGCAAACAACTTTCGAACAAGCAGCGCTTACGCTACAGAGTACGATTATGCGCGGCCAGCACTCCATCACGCGAATATATACGTTCGGAGAGCACCGCTGTCCCGAGCTCGCTCTCTCATTGGTCAAGCGGCTGCACTCGCTGGGCCAGTCGCCTGCCGTCCGAGAGGTGAGATGCTGCCTGCAAGCCCTTCTCGGTCTACTTATTACTAGCGCCGAAAGTCGGTGCGAAATTGTAAGTTACTGAGTAACGTTCGAAGTTGTCGTGCACGATGGCTCCCAAGACTTCTGGAAAGGCTGCTAAGAAGGCCGGTAAGGCCCAGAAATCCAGAAATCCATTCCGTCGAATCATAGATTCCACAGATTCCATAGATTCCACAGATTCCATAGATTCCATAGATTCCATAGATTCCACAGATTCCATAGATTCCATAGATTCCATCGAATCATGGATTCCACAGATTCCATAGATTCCATAGATTCCATAAATTCTATAGATTCCATAGATTCCATCGAATCATAGATTCCATAGGTTCCATAGGTTCCATAGGTTCTATAGGTTCCATAGATTCCGTCTAATCATAGATTCCACAGATTCCATAGATTCCATAGATTCCATAAATCCTATAGATTCCATAGATTCCATCGAATCATAGATTCCACAGATTCCATAGATTCCATAGATTCCACAGATTCCATAGATTCCATAGATTCCATAAATTCCATAGATTCCATAGATTCCATCGAATCATAGATTCCACAAATTCCATCGATTCCATAGATTCCATAGATTCCATAGATTCCATAGATTCCATAGATTCCATAGATTCCATCGAATCATAGATTCCACAGATTCCATAGATTCCATAGATTTCATAAATTCTATAGATTCCATAGATTCCATCGAATCATAGATTCCACAGATTCCATAGATTCCACAGATTCCATAGATTCCATAGATTCCATCGAATCATAGATTCCATAGGTTCCATAGGTTCCATAGGTTCTATAGGTTCCATAGATTCCGTCGAATCATAGATCCCACAGATTCCATAGATTCCACAGATTCCATAGATTCCATAGATTCCATCGAATCATAGATTCCACAGATTTCATAGATTCCATAGATTCCATAAATTCTATAGATTCCATAGATTCCATCGAATCATAGATTCCACAGATTCCATAGATTCCACAGATTCCATAGATTCCATAGATTCCATCGAATCATAGATTCCACAGATTCCATAGATTCCACAGATTTCATAGATTCCACAGATTCCATCGAATCATAGAATCCACAGATTCCATAGATTCCATAGATTCCATAAATTCCATAGATTCCATAGATTCCATCGAATCATAGATTCCACAGATTCCATAGATTCCATAGATTCCATAAATTATATAGATTCCATAGATTCCATCGAATCATAGATTCCATAGGTTCCATAGGTTCCATAGGTTCTATAGGTTCCATAGATTCCGTCGAATCATAGATTCCACAGATTGCATAGATTTCATAGATTCCATAGATTCCATCGAATCATAGATTCCATAGGTTCCATAGGTTCCATAGGTTCTATAGGTTCCATAGATTCCGTCGAATCATAGATTCCACAGATTCCATAGATTCCATAGATTCCATAAATTCTATAGATTCCATAGATTCCATCGAATCATAGATTCCATAGGTTCCATTGGTTCCATAGGTTCTTTAGGTTCCATAGATTCCGTCGAATCATAGATTCCATAGATTCCATCGAATCATAGATTCCATAGGTTCCATATGTTCCATAGGTTCCATAGGTTCCATAGATTCCGTCGAATCATAGATTCCACAGATTCCATGGATTCCATAGATTCCATAAATGCTATAGATTCCATAGATTCCATCGAATCATAGATTCCACAGATTCCATAGATTCCATAGATTCCACAGATTCCATAGATTCCATAGATCCCATAAATTCAATAGATTCCATAGATTCCATCGAATCATAGATCCCATAGATTCCATAGATTCCATAAATTCTATAAAATCCATAGATTCCATCGAATCATAGATTCCACAGATTTCATAGATTCCACAGATTCCATAGATTCCATAGATTCCATCGAATCATAAATTCCATAGGTTCCATAGGTTCCATAGGTTCTATAGGTTCCATAAATTCCGTCGAATAATAGATTCCACAGATTCCATAGATTCCATAGATTCTATAAATTCTATAGATTCCATAGATTCCATCGAATCATAGATTCCACAGATTCCATAGATTCCACAGATTCCATAGATTCCATAGATTCCATCGAATCATAGATTCCATAGGTTCCATGGGTTCCATAGGTTCTATAGGTTCCATAGATTCCGTCGAATCATAGATTCCACAGATTCCATAGATTTCATAGATTCCATAGATTCCATCAAATCATAGATTCCACAGATTCCATAAATTCCATAGATTCCATAAATTCTATAGATTCCATAGATTCCATCGAATCATAGATTCCACAGATTCCATAGATTCCACAGATTCCATAGATTCCATAGATTCCATCGAATCATAGATTCCATAGGTTCCATAGGTTTCATAGGTTCTATAGGTTCCATAGATTCCGTCGAATCATAGATTCCACAGATTCCATAAATTCAACAGATTCAATAGATTCCATAGATTCCATCGAATCATAGATCCCATAGATTCCATAGATTCCATAAATTCTATAAAATCCATAGATTCCATCGAATCATAGATTCCACAGATTTCATAGATTCCACAGATTCCATAGATTCCATAGATTCCATCGAATCATAAATTCCATAGGTTCCATAGGTTCCATAGGTTCTATAGGTTCCATAGATTCCGTCGAATCATTGATTCCACAGATTCCATAGATTCCACAGATTCCATAGATTCCATAGATTCCATAGATTCCACAGATTCTATAGATTCCATAGATTCCATCGAATCATAGATTCCACAGATTCCATAGATTCCATAGATTCCATAAATTCTATAGATTCCATAGATTCCATCGAATCATAGATTCCATAGGTTCCATAGGTTCCATAGGTTCTATAGGTTCCATAGATTCCGTCGAATCCTTATTTCCACAGATTCCATAGATTCCATAGATTCCATAAATTCTATAGATTCCATAGATTCCATCGAATCATAGATTCCACAGGTTCCATAGATTCCATAGATTCCATAGATTCCACAGATTCCATAGATTCCATAGATTACATCGAATCATAGATTCCACAGATTCCATAGATTCCATAGGTTCCATAAATTCTATAGATTCCATAGATTCCATCGAATCATAGATTCCATAGGTTTCACAGGTTCCATAGGTTCTATAGGTTCCATAGATTTCGTCGAATCATAGATTCCACAGATTCCATAGATTCCATAGATTCCGTAAATTCTATAGATTCCATATATTCCATCGAATCATAGATTCCACAGATTCCATAGATTCCATAGATTCCACAGATTCCATAGATTCCATAGATTCCATAAATTCTATAGATTCCATAGATTCCATCGAATCATAGATTCCATAGGTTCCATAGGTTTCATAGGTTCTATAGGTTCCATAGATTCCGTCGAATCATAGATTCCACAGATTCCATAGATTCCACAGATTCCATAGATTCCATAGATTCCATAAATTCTATAGATTCCATAGATTCCATCGAATCAAAAATTCCATAGGTTCCATAGGTTCCATAGGTTCTATAGGTTCCATAGATTCCGTCGAATCATAGATTCCATAGATTCCATCGAATCATAGATTCCATAGGTTCCATAGGTTCCATAGGTTCCATAGATTCCGTCGAATCATAGATTCCACAGATTCCATAGATTCCATAGATTCCATAAATTCTATAGATTCCATAGATTCCATCGAATCATAGATTCCATAGGTTCCATTGGTTCCATAGGTTCTATAGGTTCCATAGATTCCGTCGAATCATAGATTCCATAGATTCCATCGAATCATAGATTCCATAGGTTCCATATGTTCCATAGGTTCCATAGGTTCCATAGATTCCGTCGAATCATAGATTCCACAGATTCCATGGATTCCATAGATTCCATAAATGCTATAGATTCCATAGATTCCATCGAATCATAGATTCCACAGATTCCATAGATTCCATAGATTCCACAGATTCCATAGATTCCATAGATCCCATAAATTCAATAGATTCCATAGATTCCATCGAATCATAGATCCCATAGATTCCATAGATTCCATAAATTCTATAAAATCCATAGATTCCATCGAATCATAGATTCCACAGATTTCATAGATTCCACAGATTCCATAGATTCCATAGATTCCATCGAATCATAAATTCCATAGGTTCCATAGGTTCCATAGGTTCTATAGGTTCCATAAATTCCGTCGAATAATAGATTCCACAGATTCCATAGATTCCATAGATTCTATAAATTCTATAGATTCCATAGATTCCATCGAATCATAGATTCCACAGATTCCATAGATTCCACAGATTCCATAGATTCCATAGATTCCATCGAATCATAGATTCCATAGGTTCCATGGGTTCCATAGGTTCTATAGGTTCCATAGATTCCGTCGAATCATAGATTCCACAGATTCCATAGATTTCATAGATTCCATAGATTCCATCAAATCATAGATTCCACAGATTCCATAAATTCCATAGATTCCATAAATTCTATAGATTCCATAGATTCCATCGAATCATAGATTCCACAGATTCCATAGATTCCACAGATTCCATAGATTCCATAGATTCCATCGAATCATAGATTCCATAGGTTCCATAGGTTTCATAGGTTCTATAGGTTCCATAGATTCCGTCGAATCATAGATTCCACAGATTCCATAAATTCAACAGATTCAATAGATTCCATAGATTCCATCGAATCATAGATCCCATAGATTCCATAGATTCCATAAATTCTATAAAATCCATAGATTCCATCGAATCATAGATTCCACAGATTTCATAGATTCCACAGATTCCATAGATTCCATAGATTCCATCGAATCATAAATTCCATAGGTTCCATAGGTTCCATAGGTTCTATAGGTTCCATAGATTCCGTCGAATCATTGATTCCACAGATTCCATAGATTCCACAGATTCCATAGATTCCATAGATTCCATAGATTCCACAGATTCTATAGATTCCATAGATTCCATCGAATCATAGATTCCACAGATTCCATAGATTCCATAGATTCCATAAATTCTATAGATTCCATAGATTCCATCGAATCATAGATTCCATAGGTTCCATAGGTTCCATAGGTTCTATAGGTTCCATAGATTCCGTCGAATCCTTATTTCCACAGATTCCATAGATTCCATAGATTCCATAAATTCTATAGATTCCATAGATTCCATCGAATCATAGATTCCACAGGTTCCATAGATTCCATAGATTCCATAGATTCCACAGATTCCATAGATTCCATAGATTACATCGAATCATAGATTCCACAGATTCCATAGATTCCATAGGTTCCATAAATTCTATAGATTCCATAGATTCCATCGAATCATAGATTCCATAGGTTTCACAGGTTCCATAGGTTCTATAGGTTCCATAGATTTCGTCGAATCATAGATTCCACAGATTCCATAGATTCCATAGATTCCGTAAATTCTATAGATTCCATATATTCCATCGAATCATAGATTCCACAGATTCCATAGATTCCATAGATTCCACAGATTCCATAGATTCCATAGATTCCATAAATTCTATAGATTCCATAGATTCCATCGAATCATAGATTCCATAGGTTCCATAGGTTTCATAGGTTCTATAGGTTCCATAGATTCCGTCGAATCATAGATTCCACAGATTCCATAGATTCCACAGATTCCATAGATTCCATAGATTCCATAAATTCTATAGATTCCATAGATTCCATCGAATCAAAAATTCCATAGGTTCCATAGGTTCCATAGGTTCTATAGGTTCCATAGATTCCGTCGAATCATAGATTCCATAGATTCCATCGAATCATAGATTCCATAGGTTCCATAGGTTCCATAGGTTCCATAGATTCCGTCGAATCATAGATTCCACAGATTCCATAGATTCCATAGATTCCATAAATTCTATAGATTCCATAGATTCCATCGAATCATAGATTCCACAGATTCCATAGATTCCATAGATTCCACAGATTCCATAGATTCCATAGATTCCATAAATTCTATAGATTCTATAGATTCCATCGAATCATAGATTCCATAGATTCCATAGATTCCATAAATTCTATAGATTCCATAGATTCCATCGAATCATAGATTCCACAGATTCCATAGATTCCACAGATTCCATACATTCCATAGATTCCATCGAATCATAGATTCCATAGGTTCCATAGGTTCCATAGGTTCTTTAGGTTCCATAGATTCCGTCGAATCATAGATTCCACAGATTCCATAGATTCCATAGATTCCATAAATTCTATAGATTCCATAGATTCCATCGAATCATAGATTCCACAGATTCCATAGATTCCACAGATTCCATAGATTCCATAGATGATTCGATGGAATCTATGGAATCTATGGGATCTGTGGAATCTATGGAATCTATGGAATCTATGATTCGATGGAATCTATGGAATCTATAGAATTTATGGAATCTATGGAATCTATGGAATCTGTGGAATCTATGATTCGATGGAATCTATGGAATCTATGAAATCTATGGAATCTGTGGAATCTATGATTCGACGGAATCTATGGAACCTATAGAACCTATGGAACCTATGGAACCTATGGAATCTATGATTCGATGGAATCTATGGAATCTATGGAATCTGTGGAATCTATGGAATCTGTGGAATCTATGATTCGATGGAATCTATGGAATCTATAGAATTTATGGAATCTATGGAATCTATGGAATCTGTGGAATCTATGATTCGACGGAATCTATGGAACCTATAGAACCTATGGAACCTATGGAACCTATGGAATCTATGATTCGATGGAATCTATGGAATCTATGGAATCTGTGGAATCTATGGAATCTGTGGAATCTATGATTCGATGGAATCTATGGAATCTATAGAATATATGGAATCTATGGAATCTATGGAATCTGTGGAATCTATGATTCGACGGAATCTATGGAACCAATAGAACCTTTGGAACCTATGGAACCTATGGAGTCTATGATTCGATGGAATCTATGGAATCTATAGAATTTATGGAATCTATGGAATCTATGGAATCTGTGGAATCTATGGAATCTATGGAATCTGTGGAATCTATGATTCGATGGAATCTATGGAATCTATAGAATTTATGGAATCTATGGAATCTTTCCATAGATTCCGTCGAATCATAGATTCCACAGATTCCATAGATTCCATAGGTTCCATAAATTCCATAGATTCCATAGATTCCATCGAATCATAGATTCCACAGATTCCATAGATTCCATAAATTCCACAGATTCCATAGATTCCATAGATTCCATAAATTCTATAGATTCCATAGATTCCATCGAATCATAGATTCCACAGATTCCATAGATTCCATAGATTCCATAGATTCCATAGATTCCATCGAATCATAGATTCCACAGATTCCATAGATTCCATAGATTCCATAAATTCTATAGATTCCATAGATTCCATAAATTCTATAGATTCCATAGATTCCATAGAATCATAGATTCCACAGATTCCATAGATTCCACAGATTCCATAGATTCCATAGATTCCATCGAATCATAGATTCCATAGGTTCCATAGGTTCCATAGGTTCTATAGGTTCCATAGATTCCGTCGAATCATAGATTCCACAGATTCCATATATTCCATAGATTCCATAAATTCTATAGATTCCATAGATTCCATCGAATCATAGATTCCACAGATTCCATAGATTCCACAGATTCCATAGATTCCATAGATTCCATCGAATCATAGATTCCATAGGTTCCATAGGTTCCATAGGTTCTATAGGTTCCATAGATTCCGTCGAATCATAGATTCCACAGATCTCATGGATTTCATAGATTCCATAGATTCCATCGAATCATAGATTCCATTGGTTCCATAGGTTCCATAGGTTCTATAGGTTCCATAGATTCCGTCGAATCATAGATTCCACAGATTCCATAGATTCCATAAATTCTATAGATTCCATAGATTCCATCGAATCATAGATTCCACAGATTCCATACATTCCATAGATTCCACAGATTCCATAGATTCCATAGATTCCATAAATTCTATAGATTCCATAGATTCCATCGAATCATAGATTCCACAGATTCCATAGATTCCATAGATTCCATAGATTCCATAGATTCCATCGAATCATAGATGCCACAGATTCCATAGATTCCATAGATTCCATAAAATCTATAGATTCCATAGATTCCATCGAATCATAGATTCCACAGATTCCATAGATTCCACAGATTCCATAGATTCCATAGATTCCATAAAATCATAGATTCCACAGATTCCATAGATTCCACAGATTCCATAGATTCCACAGATTCCATAGATTTCATAGATTCCATAGATTCCATGGAATCATAGATTCCATAGGTTCCATAGGTTCCATAGGTTCTATAGGTTCCATAGATTCCGTCGAATCATAGATTCCACAGATTCCAAAGATTCCACAGGTTCCATAGATTCCATAGATTCCATCGAATCATAGATTCCATAGTTTCCATAGGTTCCATAGGTTCTATAGGTTCTATAGATTCCGTCGAATCATAGATTCCACAGATTCCATAGATTCCACAGATTCCATAGATTCCATAGATTCCATAGATTCCACAGATTCCATAGATTCCACAGAATCCATAGATTCCATAGATTCCACAGATTCCATAGATTCCATAGATTCCGTAAATTCTATAGATTCCATAGATTCCATCGAATCATAGATTCCATAGGTTCCATAGGTTCCATAGGTTCTACAGATTCCATAGATTGCATAGATTCCGTAAATTCTATAGATTCCATAGATTCCATCGAATCATAGATTCCACAGATTCCATAGATTCCAAAGATTCCATAGATTCCATAGATTCCATCGAATCATAGATTCCATAGGTTCCATAGGTTCCATAGGTTCTATAGGTTTCATAGATTCCGTCGAATCATAGATTCCACAGATTCCATAGATTTCATAGATTCCACAGATTCCATCGAATCATAGATTCCATAGGTTCCATAGGTTCCATAGGTTCTATAGGTTCCATAGATTCCGTCGAATCATAGATTCCACAGATTCCATAGATTCCACAGATTCCATAGATTCCATAGATTCCATCGAATCATAGATTCCATAGGTTCCATAGGTTCCATAGGTTCTATAGGTTCCATAGATTCCGTCGAATCATAGATTCCACAGATTCCATAGATCCCACAGATTCCATAGATTCTATAGATTCCATAGATTCCACAGATTCCATAGATTCCATAGATTCCATCGAATCATAGATTCCATAGGTTCCATAGGTTCCATAGGTTCTATAGGTTCCGTAGATTCCGTCGAATCATAGATTCCACAGATTCCATAGATTCCACAAATTCCATAGATTCCATAGATTCCATAAATTCTATAGATTCCATAGATTCCATCGAATCATAGATTCCATAGGTTCCATAGGTTCCATAGGTTCTATAGGTTTCATAGATTCCGTCGAGTCATAGATTCCACAGATTCCATAGATTTCATAGATTCCATAGATTCCATCGAATCATAGATTCCATAGCTTCCATAGGTTCCATAGGTTCTATAGGTTCCATAGATTCCGTCGAATCATAGATTTCACAGATTCCATAGATTCCACAGATTCCATAGATTCCATAGATTCCATCGAATCATAGATTCCATAGGTTCCATAGGTTCCATAGGTTCTATAGGTTCCATAGATTCCGTCGAATCATAGATTCCACAGATTCCATAGATTCCACAGATTCCATAGATTCCATCCATTTAATAGATTCCACAGATTCCATAGATTCCATAGATTCCATCGAATCATAGATTCCACAGATTCCATAGATTCCATAGATTCCATAAATTCTATAGATTCCATAGATTCCATCGAATCATAGATTCCATAGGTTCCATAGGTTCCATAGGTTCTATAGGTTCCATAGATTCCGTCGAATCATAGATTCCACAGATTCCATAGATTCCATAGATTCCATAAATTCTATAGATTCCATAGATTCCATCGAATCATAGATTCCACAGATTCCACAGATTCCATAGATTCCATAGATTCCATAACTTCTATAGATTCCATAGATTCCATCGAATCATAGATTCCACAGATTCCATAGATTCCATAGATTCCATAGATTCCATAGATTCCATCGAATCATAGATTCCATAGATTCCATAGATTCCATAAATTCTATAGATTCCATAGATTCCATAAATTCTATAGATTCCATAGATTCCACCGAATCATAGATTCCACAGATTCCATAGATTCCACAGATTCCATATATTCCATAGATTCCATCGAATCATAGATTCCATAGGTTCCATAGGTTCCATAAGTTCTATAGGTTCCATAGATTCCGTCGAATCATAGATTCCACAGATTCCATAGATTCCATAGATTCCATAAATTCTATAGATTCCATAGATTCCATCGAATCAAAGATTCCACAGATTCCATAGATTCCACAGATTCCATAGATTCCATAGATTCCATCGAATCATAGATTCCATAGGTTTCATAGGTTCCATAGGTTCTATAGGTTCCATAGATTCCGTCGAATCATAGATTCAACAGATCCCATAGATTTCATAGATTCCATAGATTCCATCGAATCATAGATTCCATAGGTTCCATAGGTTCCATAGGTTCTATAGGTTCCATAGATTCCACAGATTCCATAGATTCCATAGATTCCATAAATTCTATAGATTCCATAGATTCCATCGAATCATAGATTCCACAGATTCCATAGATTCCATAGATTCCATAGATTCCATAGATTCCATCGAATCATAGATTCCACAGATTCCCTCGATTCCATAGATTCCATAAATTCTATAGATTCCATAGATTCCATCGAATCATAGATTCCACAGATTCCATAGATTCCACAGATTTCATAGATTCCATAGATTCCATCGAATCATAGATTCCACAGATTCCATAGATTCCACAGATTTCATAGATTCCATAGATTCCATCGAATCATAGATTCCACAGATTCCATAGATTCCACAGATTCCATAGATTTCATAGATTCCATAGATTCCATCGAATCATAGATTCCATAGGTTCCATAGGTTCCATAGGTTCTATAGGCTCCATAGATTCCGTCGAATCATAGATTCCACAGATTCCATAGATTCCACAGATTCCATAGATTCCATAGATTCCATCGAATCATAGATTCCATAGGTTCCATAGGTTCCATAGGTTCTAAAGGTTCCATAGATTCCGTCGAATCATAGATTCCACAGATTCCAAAGATTCCACAGATTCCATAGATTCCATAGATTCCATAGATTCCACAGATTCCATAGATTCCTTAGATTCCATCGAATCATGGATTCCACAGATTCCATAGATTCCATAGATTCCATAAATCCTATAGATTCCATAGATTCAATCGAATCATAGATTCCATAGGTTCCATAGGTTCCATAGGTTCTATAGGTTCCATAGATTCCGTCGAATCATAGATTCCACAGATTCCATAGATTCCATAGATTCCATAAATTCTATAGATTCCATAGATTCAATCGAATCATAGATTCCACAGATTCCATAGATTCCATAGATTCCACAGATTCCATAGATTCCATAGATTCCGTAAATTCTATAGATTCCATAGATTCCATCGAATCATAGATTCCATAGGTTCCATAGGTTCCATAGGTTCTATAGGTTCCATAGATTCCGTCGAATCATAGATTCCACAGATTCCTTAGATTCCATAGATTCCATAAATTCTATAGATTCTATAGATTCCATCGAATCATAGATTCCACAGATTCCATAGATTCCACAGATTCCATAGATTCCATAGATTCCATCGAATCATAGATTCCATAGGTTCCATAGGTTCCATAGGTTCTATAGGTTCCATAGATTCCGTCGAATCATAGATTCGACAGATTCCATAGATTCCATAGATTCCATAAATTCTATAGATTCCATAAATTCCATCGCATCATAGATTCCACAGATTCCATAGATTCCACAGATTCCATAGATTCCATAGATTCCATCGAATCATAGATTCCATAGGTTCCATAGGTTCCATAGGTTCAATAGGTTTCATAGATTCCGTCGAATCATAGATTCCACAGATTCCATAGATTTCATAGATTCCATAGATTCCATCGAATCATAGACTCCACAGATTCCATAGATTCCATAGATTCCATAAATTCTATAGATTCCATAGATTCCATCGAATCATAGATTCCACAGATTCCATAGATATCACAGATTCCATAGATTCCATAGATTCCATCGAATCATAGATTCCATAGGTTCCATAGGTTCCATAGGTTCTATAGGTTCCATAGATTCCGTCGTATCATAGATTCCACAGATTCCATAGATTTCATAGATTCCATAGAGTCCATCGAATCATAGATTCCATCGAATCATAGATTCCATAGGTTCCATAGGTTCCATAGGTTCTATAGGTTCCATAGATTCCGTCGAATCATAGATTCCACAGATTCCATAGATTCCACAGATTCCATAGATTCCATAGATTCCATCGAATCATAGATTCCATAGGTTCCATGGGTTCCATAGGTTCTATAGGTTCCATAGATTCCGTCGAATCATAGATTCCACAGATTCCATAGATCCCACAGATTCCATAGATTCCATAGATTCCATAGATTCCACAGATGCCATAGATTCCATAGATTCCATCGAATCATAGATTCCATAGGTTCCATAGGTTCCATAGGTTCTATAGGTTCCATAGATTCCGTCGAATCATAGATTCCACAGATTCCATAGATTCCACAGATTCCATAGATTCCATAGATTCCATAAATTCTATAGATTCCATAGATTCCATCGAATCATAGATTCCATAGGTTCCATAGGTTCCATAGGTTTTATAGGTTCCATAGATTCCGTCGAATCATAGATTCCACAGATTCCATAGATTCCATAGATTCCATAAATTCTATAGATTCCATAGATTCCATCGAATCATAGATTCCATAGGTTCCATAGGTTCTATAGGTTCCACAGATTCCGTCGAATCATAGATTCCACAGATTCCATAGATTCCATAGATTCCATAAATCCTATAGATTCCATAGATTCCATCGAATCATAGATTCCACAGATTCCATAGATTCCACAGATTCCATAGATTCCATAGATTCCATCGAATCATAGATTCCATAGGTTCCATAGGTTCTATAGGTTCCACAGATTCCGTCGAATCATAGATTCCACAGATTCCATAGATTCCATAGATTCCATAAATTCTATAGATTCCATAGATTCCATCGAATCATAGATTCCACAGATTCCATAGATTCCACAGATTCCATAGATTCCATAGATTCCATCGAATCATAGATTCCATAGGTTCCATAGGTTCCATAGGTTCTATAGGTTCCATAGATTCCGTTGAATCATAGATTCCACAGATTCCATAAATTCCATAGATTCCATAAATTCTATAGATTCCATAGATTCCATCGAATCATAGATTCCACAGATTCCATATATTCCAGCCTGGCAGGCAGTCACAGCGAATTGCTGAGAACGCAGCGAGTGACCGACCGACCCCTCTCGTCAAGTCCAAGCGGCTTCCGTCCAATTTCGTGGGGCACGAAAGTTTTCTTTTTCGCTGAAATTCAGCTCGAGAAACGATACATGAGGTGGCAGTGTGCCGCCGCTAAACGACCGTTGAAGCATGGCGCCGCCGCGTCGGTCTCGAGATGTACTCCATGCAACACTAGCTGAAAACGCGTCTTGGACAATTTGCTTTCTTTCTTTGTTTAGCACGAATCACCGAAATTATTCAACCTTTGCCTAATCTAACCGGATATTTTGCACATGGCACTCAGTCCTGACCCTGATTTTGCTGGAGGCCCCGAATCTTTCGCGCCATGCGTGACGCGCGTTCAAACAACGCCCTTGAATTGTCTCACGCGCCCATAGTCAAATAATTTCGCATTAGCTCGGCTCAGGCCTCGCGAGCTTCAATTGAATTACCAAAACATTTTCGCGCTATAATTCGAATGCGCATCGAGAAATGAACTGGATGAGGATAAACGTTATATTGCACGGCGAGCGACACTACTGCCACCTCGACTTCACATGTTATCATCAGCCTTGACGGACGTGCTCTGCGCCCTGGGAAGGGAAGCAAAATATATTTGCGTACTTTGCAACACATCCTCGTCGTCGCAGTAGCTAGCGCAACTATTGATTCGGCTGCTGACGCTCGACATTCGCAACGCCTCCAAAGCACAGCAGCACGTGGTGGTCTAGTCGAATTTTACAGCAGCTGCCGAATAAGAAAACGAGCGCCTATGCTCTGAGGAGTGACAAGCGAACAATGCCTATCGAGTGTTGCTCGGACCGAACTCGCACGACAATTAATGACGATAATAAAAAGACGCTCATACCAATTCAGACAGACTTTGAAATATCTTTCCCGAACACGAATGTGGCTCCTAGAGGAGCCTTGTTTGGAAGGAAGCGCTTCCGAGCGAGAAGACAAGTTTACTTCTTCTCGGTTTTCTTGGGCAGGAGAACTGCCTGGATGTTGGGCAGAACACCTCCCTGGGCAATGGTCACTCCCGAGAGGAGCTTGTTTAGTTCTTCGTCGTTACGGATAGCGAGCTGCAAGTGACGAGGAATGATTCGGGTCTTCTTGTTATCGCGGGCAGCGTTTCCAGCGAGCTCAAGAACTTCAGCAGCGAGGTATTCCATGACTGCCGCCAAGTACACGGGAGCTCCGGCTCCTACACGCTCCGCGTAGTTGCCCTTGCGCAGGAGACGGTGGATCCTTCCTACGGGGAACTGAAGTCCAGCCCGAGAAGAGCGCGACTTCGACTTTCCCTTAACTTTGCCTCCCTTACCGCGGCCGGACATGATGAGTAGTAGAGTCGTACGTACGCAAACAACTTTCGAACAAGCAGCGCTTACGCTACAGAGTACGATTATGCGCGGCCAGCACTCCATCACGCGAATATATACGTTCGGAGAGCACCGCTGTCCCGAGCTCGCTCTCTCATTGGTCAAGCGGCTGCACTCGCTGGGCCAGTCGCCTGCCGTCCGAGAGGTGAGATGCTGCCTGCAAGCCCTTCTCGGTCTACTTATTACTAGCGCCGAAAGTCGGTGCGAAATTGTAAGTTACTGAGTAACGTTCGAAGTTGTCGTGCACGATGGCTCCCAAGACTTCTGGAAAGGCTGCTAAGAAGGCCGGTAAGGCCCAGAAATCCAGAAATCCATTCCGTCGAATCATAGATTCCACAGATTCCATAGATTCCACAGATTCCATAGATTCCATAGATTCCATAGATTCCACAGATTCCATAGATTCCATAGATTCCATCGAATCATGGATTCCACAGATTCCATAGATTCCATAGATTCCATAAATTCTATAGATTCCATAGATTCCATCGAATCATAGATTCCATAGGTTCCATAGGTTCCATAGGTTCTATAGGTTCCATAGATTCCGTCTAATCATAGATTCCACAGATTCCATAGATTCCATAGATTCCATAAATCCTATAGATTCCATAGATTCCATCGAATCATAGATTCCACAGATTCCATAGATTCCATAGATTCCACAGATTCCATAGATTCCATAGATTCCATAAATTCCATAGATTCCATAGATTCCATCGAATCATAGATTCCACAAATTCCATCGATTCCATAGATTCCATAGATTCCATAGATTCCATAGATTCCATAGATTCCATAGATTCCATCGAATCATAGATTCCACAGATTCCATAGATTCCATAGATTTCATAAATTCTATAGATTCCATAGATTCCATCGAATCATAGATTCCACAGATTCCATAGATTCCACAGATTCCATAGATTCCATAGATTCCATCGAATCATAGATTCCATAGGTTCCATAGGTTCCATAGGTTCTATAGGTTCCATAGATTCCGTCGAATCATAGATCCCACAGATTCCATAGATTCCACAGATTCCATAGATTCCATAGATTCCATCGAATCATAGATTCCACAGATTTCATAGATTCCATAGATTCCATAAATTCTATAGATTCCATAGATTCCATCGAATCATAGATTCCACAGATTCCATAGATTCCACAGATTCCATAGATTCCATAGATTCCATCGAATCATAGATTCCACAGATTCCATAGATTCCACAGATTTCATAGATTCCACAGATTCCATCGAATCATAGAATCCACAGATTCCATAGATTCCATAGATTCCATAAATTCCATAGATTCCATAGATTCCATCGAATCATAGATTCCACAGATTCCATAGATTCCATAGATTCCATAAATTATATAGATTCCATAGATTCCATCGAATCATAGATTCCATAGGTTCCATAGGTTCCATAGGTTCTATAGGTTCCATAGATTCCGTCGAATCATAGATTCCACAGATTGCATAGATTTCATAGATTCCATAGATTCCATCGAATCATAGATTCCATAGGTTCCATAGGTTCCATAGGTTCTATAGGTTCCATAGATTCCGTCGAATCATAGATTCCACAGATTCCATAGATTCCATAGATTCCATAAATTCTATAGATTCCATAGATTCCATCGAATCATAGATTCCATAGGTTCCATTGGTTCCATAGGTTCTTTAGGTTCCATAGATTCCGTCGAATCATAGATTCCATAGATTCCATCGAATCATAGATTCCATAGGTTCCATATGTTCCATAGGTTCCATAGGTTCCATAGATTCCGTCGAATCATAGATTCCACAGATTCCATGGATTCCATAGATTCCATAAATGCTATAGATTCCATAGATTCCATCGAATCATAGATTCCACAGATTCCATAGATTCCATAGATTCCACAGATTCCATAGATTCCATAGATCCCATAAATTCAATAGATTCCATAGATTCCATCGAATCATAGATCCCATAGATTCCATAGATTCCATAAATTCTATAAAATCCATAGATTCCATCGAATCATAGATTCCACAGATTTCATAGATTCCACAGATTCCATAGATTCCATAGATTCCATCGAATCATAAATTCCATAGGTTCCATAGGTTCCATAGGTTCTATAGGTTCCATAAATTCCGTCGAATAATAGATTCCACAGATTCCATAGATTCCATAGATTCTATAAATTCTATAGATTCCATAGATTCCATCGAATCATAGATTCCACAGATTCCATAGATTCCACAGATTCCATAGATTCCATAGATTCCATCGAATCATAGATTCCATAGGTTCCATGGGTTCCATAGGTTCTATAGGTTCCATAGATTCCGTCGAATCATAGATTCCACAGATTCCATAGATTTCATAGATTCCATAGATTCCATCAAATCATAGATTCCACAGATTCCATAAATTCCATAGATTCCATAAATTCTATAGATTCCATAGATTCCATCGAATCATAGATTCCACAGATTCCATAGATTCCACAGATTCCATAGATTCCATAGATTCCATCGAATCATAGATTCCATAGGTTCCATAGGTTTCATAGGTTCTATAGGTTCCATAGATTCCGTCGAATCATAGATTCCACAGATTCCATAAATTCAACAGATTCAATAGATTCCATAGATTCCATCGAATCATAGATCCCATAGATTCCATAGATTCCATAAATTCTATAAAATCCATAGATTCCATCGAATCATAGATTCCACAGATTTCATAGATTCCACAGATTCCATAGATTCCATAGATTCCATCGAATCATAAATTCCATAGGTTCCATAGGTTCCATAGGTTCTATAGGTTCCATAGATTCCGTCGAATCATTGATTCCACAGATTCCATAGATTCCACAGATTCCATAGATTCCATAGATTCCATAGATTCCACAGATTCTATAGATTCCATAGATTCCATCGAATCATAGATTCCACAGATTCCATAGATTCCATAGATTCCATAAATTCTATAGATTCCATAGATTCCATCGAATCATAGATTCCATAGGTTCCATAGGTTCCATAGGTTCTATAGGTTCCATAGATTCCGTCGAATCCTTATTTCCACAGATTCCATAGATTCCATAGATTCCATAAATTCTATAGATTCCATAGATTCCATCGAATCATAGATTCCACAGGTTCCATAGATTCCATAGATTCCATAGATTCCACAGATTCCATAGATTCCATAGATTACATCGAATCATAGATTCCACAGATTCCATAGATTCCATAGGTTCCATAAATTCTATAGATTCCATAGATTCCATCGAATCATAGATTCCATAGGTTTCACAGGTTCCATAGGTTCTATAGGTTCCATAGATTTCGTCGAATCATAGATTCCACAGATTCCATAGATTCCATAGATTCCGTAAATTCTATAGATTCCATATATTCCATCGAATCATAGATTCCACAGATTCCATAGATTCCATAGATTCCACAGATTCCATAGATTCCATAGATTCCATAAATTCTATAGATTCCATAGATTCCATCGAATCATAGATTCCATAGGTTCCATAGGTTTCATAGGTTCTATAGGTTCCATAGATTCCGTCGAATCATAGATTCCACAGATTCCATAGATTCCACAGATTCCATAGATTCCATAGATTCCATAAATTCTATAGATTCCATAGATTCCATCGAATCAAAAATTCCATAGGTTCCATAGGTTCCATAGGTTCTATAGGTTCCATAGATTCCGTCGAATCATAGATTCCATAGATTCCATCGAATCATAGATTCCATAGGTTCCATAGGTTCCATAGGTTCCATAGATTCCGTCGAATCATAGATTCCACAGATTCCATAGATTCCATAGATTCCATAAATTCTATAGATTCCATAGATTCCATCGAATCATAGATTCCATAGGTTCCATTGGTTCCATAGGTTCTATAGGTTCCATAGATTCCGTCGAATCATAGATTCCATAGATTCCATCGAATCATAGATTCCATAGGTTCCATATGTTCCATAGGTTCCATAGGTTCCATAGATTCCGTCGAATCATAGATTCCACAGATTCCATGGATTCCATAGATTCCATAAATGCTATAGATTCCATAGATTCCATCGAATCATAGATTCCACAGATTCCATAGATTCCATAGATTCCACAGATTCCATAGATTCCATAGATCCCATAAATTCAATAGATTCCATAGATTCCATCGAATCATAGATCCCATAGATTCCATAGATTCCATAAATTCTATAAAATCCATAGATTCCATCGAATCATAGATTCCACAGATTTCATAGATTCCACAGATTCCATAGATTCCATAGATTCCATCGAATCATAAATTCCATAGGTTCCATAGGTTCCATAGGTTCTATAGGTTCCATAAATTCCGTCGAATAATAGATTCCACAGATTCCATAGATTCCATAGATTCTATAAATTCTATAGATTCCATAGATTCCATCGAATCATAGATTCCACAGATTCCATAGATTCCACAGATTCCATAGATTCCATAGATTCCATCGAATCATAGATTCCATAGGTTCCATGGGTTCCATAGGTTCTATAGGTTCCATAGATTCCGTCGAATCATAGATTCCACAGATTCCATAGATTTCATAGATTCCATAGATTCCATCAAATCATAGATTCCACAGATTCCATAAATTCCATAGATTCCATAAATTCTATAGATTCCATAGATTCCATCGAATCATAGATTCCACAGATTCCATAGATTCCACAGATTCCATAGATTCCATAGATTCCATCGAATCATAGATTCCATAGGTTCCATAGGTTTCATAGGTTCTATAGGTTCCATAGATTCCGTCGAATCATAGATTCCACAGATTCCATAAATTCAACAGATTCAATAGATTCCATAGATTCCATCGAATCATAGATCCCATAGATTCCATAGATTCCATAAATTCTATAAAATCCATAGATTCCATCGAATCATAGATTCCACAGATTTCATAGATTCCACAGATTCCATAGATTCCATAGATTCCATCGAATCATAAATTCCATAGGTTCCATAGGTTCCATAGGTTCTATAGGTTCCATAGATTCCGTCGAATCATTGATTCCACAGATTCCATAGATTCCACAGATTCCATAGATTCCATAGATTCCATAGATTCCACAGATTCTATAGATTCCATAGATTCCATCGAATCATAGATTCCACAGATTCCATAGATTCCATAGATTCCATAAATTCTATAGATTCCATAGATTCCATCGAATCATAGATTCCATAGGTTCCATAGGTTCCATAGGTTCTATAGGTTCCATAGATTCCGTCGAATCCTTATTTCCACAGATTCCATAGATTCCATAGATTCCATAAATTCTATAGATTCCATAGATTCCATCGAATCATAGATTCCACAGGTTCCATAGATTCCATAGATTCCATAGATTCCACAGATTCCATAGATTCCATAGATTACATCGAATCATAGATTCCACAGATTCCATAGATTCCATAGGTTCCATAAATTCTATAGATTCCATAGATTCCATCGAATCATAGATTCCATAGGTTTCACAGGTTCCATAGGTTCTATAGGTTCCATAGATTTCGTCGAATCATAGATTCCACAGATTCCATAGATTCCATAGATTCCGTAAATTCTATAGATTCCATATATTCCATCGAATCATAGATTCCACAGATTCCATAGATTCCATAGATTCCACAGATTCCATAGATTCCATAGATTCCATAAATTCTATAGATTCCATAGATTCCATCGAATCATAGATTCCATAGGTTCCATAGGTTTCATAGGTTCTATAGGTTCCATAGATTCCGTCGAATCATAGATTCCACAGATTCCATAGATTCCACAGATTCCATAGATTCCATAGATTCCATAAATTCTATAGATTCCATAGATTCCATCGAATCAAAAATTCCATAGGTTCCATAGGTTCCATAGGTTCTATAGGTTCCATAGATTCCGTCGAATCATAGATTCCATAGATTCCATCGAATCATAGATTCCATAGGTTCCATAGGTTCCATAGGTTCCATAGATTCCGTCGAATCATAGATTCCACAGATTCCATAGATTCCATAGATTCCATAAATTCTATAGATTCCATAGATTCCATCGAATCATAGATTCCACAGATTCCATAGATTCCATAGATTCCACAGATTCCATAGATTCCATAGATTCCATAAATTCTATAGATTCTATAGATTCCATCGAATCATAGATTCCATAGATTCCATAGATTCCATAAATTCTATAGATTCCATAGATTCCATCGAATCATAGATTCCACAGATTCCATAGATTCCACAGATTCCATACATTCCATAGATTCCATCGAATCATAGATTCCATAGGTTCCATAGGTTCCATAGGTTCTTTAGGTTCCATAGATTCCGTCGAATCATAGATTCCACAGATTCCATAGATTCCATAGATTCCATAAATTCTATAGATTCCATAGATTCCATCGAATCATAGATTCCACAGATTCCATAGATTCCACAGATTCCATAGATTCCATAGATGATTCGATGGAATCTATGGAATCTATGGGATCTGTGGAATCTATGGAATCTATGGAATCTATGATTCGATGGAATCTATGGAATCTATAGAATTTATGGAATCTATGGAATCTATGGAATCTGTGGAATCTATGATTCGATGGAATCTATGGAATCTATGAAATCTATGGAATCTGTGGAATCTATGATTCGACGGAATCTATGGAACCTATAGAACCTATGGAACCTATGGAACCTATGGAATCTATGATTCGATGGAATCTATGGAATCTATGGAATCTGTGGAATCTATGGAATCTGTGGAATCTATGATTCGATGGAATCTATGGAATCTATAGAATTTATGGAATCTATGGAATCTATGGAATCTGTGGAATCTATGATTCGACGGAATCTATGGAACCTATAGAACCTATGGAACCTATGGAACCTATGGAATCTATGATTCGATGGAATCTATGGAATCTATGGAATCTGTGGAATCTATGGAATCTGTGGAATCTATGATTCGATGGAATCTATGGAATCTATAGAATATATGGAATCTATGGAATCTATGGAATCTGTGGAATCTATGATTCGACGGAATCTATGGAACCAATAGAACCTTTGGAACCTATGGAACCTATGGAGTCTATGATTCGATGGAATCTATGGAATCTATAGAATTTATGGAATCTATGGAATCTATGGAATCTGTGGAATCTATGGAATCTATGGAATCTGTGGAATCTATGATTCGATGGAATCTATGGAATCTATAGAATTTATGGAATCTATGGAATCTTTCCATAGATTCCGTCGAATCATAGATTCCACAGATTCCATAGATTCCATAGGTTCCATAAATTCCATAGATTCCATAGATTCCATCGAATCATAGATTCCACAGATTCCATAGATTCCATAAATTCCACAGATTCCATAGATTCCATAGATTCCATAAATTCTATAGATTCCATAGATTCCATCGAATCATAGATTCCACAGATTCCATAGATTCCATAGATTCCATAGATTCCATAGATTCCATCGAATCATAGATTCCACAGATTCCATAGATTCCATAGATTCCATAAATTCTATAGATTCCATAGATTCCATAAATTCTATAGATTCCATAGATTCCATAGAATCATAGATTCCACAGATTCCATAGATTCCACAGATTCCATAGATTCCATAGATTCCATCGAATCATAGATTCCATAGGTTCCATAGGTTCCATAGGTTCTATAGGTTCCATAGATTCCGTCGAATCATAGATTCCACAGATTCCATATATTCCATAGATTCCATAAATTCTATAGATTCCATAGATTCCATCGAATCATAGATTCCACAGATTCCATAGATTCCACAGATTCCATAGATTCCATAGATTCCATCGAATCATAGATTCCATAGGTTCCATAGGTTCCATAGGTTCTATAGGTTCCATAGATTCCGTCGAATCATAGATTCCACAGATCTCATGGATTTCATAGATTCCATAGATTCCATCGAATCATAGATTCCATTGGTTCCATAGGTTCCATAGGTTCTATAGGTTCCATAGATTCCGTCGAATCATAGATTCCACAGATTCCATAGATTCCATAAATTCTATAGATTCCATAGATTCCATCGAATCATAGATTCCACAGATTCCATACATTCCATAGATTCCACAGATTCCATAGATTCCATAGATTCCATAAATTCTATAGATTCCATAGATTCCATCGAATCATAGATTCCACAGATTCCATAGATTCCATAGATTCCATAGATTCCATAGATTCCATCGAATCATAGATGCCACAGATTCCATAGATTCCATAGATTCCATAAAATCTATAGATTCCATAGATTCCATCGAATCATAGATTCCACAGATTCCATAGATTCCACAGATTCCATAGATTCCATAGATTCCATAAAATCATAGATTCCACAGATTCCATAGATTCCACAGATTCCATAGATTCCACAGATTCCATAGATTTCATAGATTCCATAGATTCCATGGAATCATAGATTCCATAGGTTCCATAGGTTCCATAGGTTCTATAGGTTCCATAGATTCCGTCGAATCATAGATTCCACAGATTCCAAAGATTCCACAGGTTCCATAGATTCCATAGATTCCATCGAATCATAGATTCCATAGTTTCCATAGGTTCCATAGGTTCTATAGGTTCTATAGATTCCGTCGAATCATAGATTCCACAGATTCCATAGATTCCACAGATTCCATAGATTCCATAGATTCCATAGATTCCACAGATTCCATAGATTCCACAGAATCCATAGATTCCATAGATTCCACAGATTCCATAGATTCCATAGATTCCGTAAATTCTATAGATTCCATAGATTCCATCGAATCATAGATTCCATAGGTTCCATAGGTTCCATAGGTTCTACAGATTCCATAGATTGCATAGATTCCGTAAATTCTATAGATTCCATAGATTCCATCGAATCATAGATTCCACAGATTCCATAGATTCCAAAGATTCCATAGATTCCATAGATTCCATCGAATCATAGATTCCATAGGTTCCATAGGTTCCATAGGTTCTATAGGTTTCATAGATTCCGTCGAATCATAGATTCCACAGATTCCATAGATTTCATAGATTCCACAGATTCCATCGAATCATAGATTCCATAGGTTCCATAGGTTCCATAGGTTCTATAGGTTCCATAGATTCCGTCGAATCATAGATTCCACAGATTCCATAGATTCCACAGATTCCATAGATTCCATAGATTCCATCGAATCATAGATTCCATAGGTTCCATAGGTTCCATAGGTTCTATAGGTTCCATAGATTCCGTCGAATCATAGATTCCACAGATTCCATAGATCCCACAGATTCCATAGATTCTATAGATTCCATAGATTCCACAGATTCCATAGATTCCATAGATTCCATCGAATCATAGATTCCATAGGTTCCATAGGTTCCATAGGTTCTATAGGTTCCGTAGATTCCGTCGAATCATAGATTCCACAGATTCCATAGATTCCACAAATTCCATAGATTCCATAGATTCCATAAATTCTATAGATTCCATAGATTCCATCGAATCATAGATTCCATAGGTTCCATAGGTTCCATAGGTTCTATAGGTTTCATAGATTCCGTCGAGTCATAGATTCCACAGATTCCATAGATTTCATAGATTCCATAGATTCCATCGAATCATAGATTCCATAGCTTCCATAGGTTCCATAGGTTCTATAGGTTCCATAGATTCCGTCGAATCATAGATTTCACAGATTCCATAGATTCCACAGATTCCATAGATTCCATAGATTCCATCGAATCATAGATTCCATAGGTTCCATAGGTTCCATAGGTTCTATAGGTTCCATAGATTCCGTCGAATCATAGATTCCACAGATTCCATAGATTCCACAGATTCCATAGATTCCATCCATTTAATAGATTCCACAGATTCCATAGATTCCATAGATTCCATCGAATCATAGATTCCACAGATTCCATAGATTCCATAGATTCCATAAATTCTATAGATTCCATAGATTCCATCGAATCATAGATTCCATAGGTTCCATAGGTTCCATAGGTTCTATAGGTTCCATAGATTCCGTCGAATCATAGATTCCACAGATTCCATAGATTCCATAGATTCCATAAATTCTATAGATTCCATAGATTCCATCGAATCATAGATTCCACAGATTCCACAGATTCCATAGATTCCATAGATTCCATAACTTCTATAGATTCCATAGATTCCATCGAATCATAGATTCCACAGATTCCATAGATTCCATAGATTCCATAGATTCCATAGATTCCATCGAATCATAGATTCCATAGATTCCATAGATTCCATAAATTCTATAGATTCCATAGATTCCATAAATTCTATAGATTCCATAGATTCCACCGAATCATAGATTCCACAGATTCCATAGATTCCACAGATTCCATATATTCCATAGATTCCATCGAATCATAGATTCCATAGGTTCCATAGGTTCCATAAGTTCTATAGGTTCCATAGATTCCGTCGAATCATAGATTCCACAGATTCCATAGATTCCATAGATTCCATAAATTCTATAGATTCCATAGATTCCATCGAATCAAAGATTCCACAGATTCCATAGATTCCACAGATTCCATAGATTCCATAGATTCCATCGAATCATAGATTCCATAGGTTTCATAGGTTCCATAGGTTCTATAGGTTCCATAGATTCCGTCGAATCATAGATTCAACAGATCCCATAGATTTCATAGATTCCATAGATTCCATCGAATCATAGATTCCATAGGTTCCATAGGTTCCATAGGTTCTATAGGTTCCATAGATTCCACAGATTCCATAGATTCCATAGATTCCATAAATTCTATAGATTCCATAGATTCCATCGAATCATAGATTCCACAGATTCCATAGATTCCATAGATTCCATAGATTCCATAGATTCCATCGAATCATAGATTCCACAGATTCCCTCGATTCCATAGATTCCATAAATTCTATAGATTCCATAGATTCCATCGAATCATAGATTCCACAGATTCCATAGATTCCACAGATTTCATAGATTCCATAGATTCCATCGAATCATAGATTCCACAGATTCCATAGATTCCACAGATTTCATAGATTCCATAGATTCCATCGAATCATAGATTCCACAGATTCCATAGATTCCACAGATTCCATAGATTTCATAGATTCCATAGATTCCATCGAATCATAGATTCCATAGGTTCCATAGGTTCCATAGGTTCTATAGGCTCCATAGATTCCGTCGAATCATAGATTCCACAGATTCCATAGATTCCACAGATTCCATAGATTCCATAGATTCCATCGAATCATAGATTCCATAGGTTCCATAGGTTCCATAGGTTCTAAAGGTTCCATAGATTCCGTCGAATCATAGATTCCACAGATTCCAAAGATTCCACAGATTCCATAGATTCCATAGATTCCATAGATTCCACAGATTCCATAGATTCCTTAGATTCCATCGAATCATGGATTCCACAGATTCCATAGATTCCATAGATTCCATAAATCCTATAGATTCCATAGATTCAATCGAATCATAGATTCCATAGGTTCCATAGGTTCCATAGGTTCTATAGGTTCCATAGATTCCGTCGAATCATAGATTCCACAGATTCCATAGATTCCATAGATTCCATAAATTCTATAGATTCCATAGATTCAATCGAATCATAGATTCCACAGATTCCATAGATTCCATAGATTCCACAGATTCCATAGATTCCATAGATTCCGTAAATTCTATAGATTCCATAGATTCCATCGAATCATAGATTCCATAGGTTCCATAGGTTCCATAGGTTCTATAGGTTCCATAGATTCCGTCGAATCATAGATTCCACAGATTCCTTAGATTCCATAGATTCCATAAATTCTATAGATTCTATAGATTCCATCGAATCATAGATTCCACAGATTCCATAGATTCCACAGATTCCATAGATTCCATAGATTCCATCGAATCATAGATTCCATAGGTTCCATAGGTTCCATAGGTTCTATAGGTTCCATAGATTCCGTCGAATCATAGATTCGACAGATTCCATAGATTCCATAGATTCCATAAATTCTATAGATTCCATAAATTCCATCGCATCATAGATTCCACAGATTCCATAGATTCCACAGATTCCATAGATTCCATAGATTCCATCGAATCATAGATTCCATAGGTTCCATAGGTTCCATAGGTTCAATAGGTTTCATAGATTCCGTCGAATCATAGATTCCACAGATTCCATAGATTTCATAGATTCCATAGATTCCATCGAATCATAGACTCCACAGATTCCATAGATTCCATAGATTCCATAAATTCTATAGATTCCATAGATTCCATCGAATCATAGATTCCACAGATTCCATAGATATCACAGATTCCATAGATTCCATAGATTCCATCGAATCATAGATTCCATAGGTTCCATAGGTTCCATAGGTTCTATAGGTTCCATAGATTCCGTCGTATCATAGATTCCACAGATTCCATAGATTTCATAGATTCCATAGAGTCCATCGAATCATAGATTCCATCGAATCATAGATTCCATAGGTTCCATAGGTTCCATAGGTTCTATAGGTTCCATAGATTCCGTCGAATCATAGATTCCACAGATTCCATAGATTCCACAGATTCCATAGATTCCATAGATTCCATCGAATCATAGATTCCATAGGTTCCATGGGTTCCATAGGTTCTATAGGTTCCATAGATTCCGTCGAATCATAGATTCCACAGATTCCATAGATCCCACAGATTCCATAGATTCCATAGATTCCATAGATTCCACAGATGCCATAGATTCCATAGATTCCATCGAATCATAGATTCCATAGGTTCCATAGGTTCCATAGGTTCTATAGGTTCCATAGATTCCGTCGAATCATAGATTCCACAGATTCCATAGATTCCACAGATTCCATAGATTCCATAGATTCCATAAATTCTATAGATTCCATAGATTCCATCGAATCATAGATTCCATAGGTTCCATAGGTTCCATAGGTTTTATAGGTTCCATAGATTCCGTCGAATCATAGATTCCACAGATTCCATAGATTCCATAGATTCCATAAATTCTATAGATTCCATAGATTCCATCGAATCATAGATTCCATAGGTTCCATAGGTTCTATAGGTTCCACAGATTCCGTCGAATCATAGATTCCACAGATTCCATAGATTCCATAGATTCCATAAATCCTATAGATTCCATAGATTCCATCGAATCATAGATTCCACAGATTCCATAGATTCCACAGATTCCATAGATTCCATAGATTCCATCGAATCATAGATTCCATAGGTTCCATAGGTTCTATAGGTTCCACAGATTCCGTCGAATCATAGATTCCACAGATTCCATAGATTCCATAGATTCCATAAATTCTATAGATTCCATAGATTCCATCGAATCATAGATTCCACAGATTCCATAGATTCCACAGATTCCATAGATTCCATAGATTCCATCGAATCATAGATTCCATAGGTTCCATAGGTTCCATAGGTTCTATAGGTTCCATAGATTCCGTTGAATCATAGATTCCACAGATTCCATAAATTCCATAGATTCCATAAATTCTATAGATTCCATAGATTCCATCGAATCATAGATTCCACAGATTCCATATATTCCAGCCTGGCAGGCAGTCACAGCGAATTGCTGAGAACGCAGCGAGTGACCGACCGACCCCTCTCGTCAAGTCCAAGCGGCTTCCGTCCAATTTCGTGGGGCACGAAAGTTTTCTTTTTCGCTGAAATTCAGCTCGAGAAACGATACATGAGGTGGCAGTGTGCCGCCGCTAAACGACCGTTGAAGCATGGCGCCGCCGCGTCGGTCTCGAGATGTACTCCATGCAACACTAGCTGAAAACGCGTCTTGGACAATTTGCTTTCTTTCTTTGTTTAGCACGAATCACCGAAATTATTCAACCTTTGCCTAATCTAACCGGATATTTTGCACATGGCACTCAGTCCTGACCCTGATTTTGCTGGAGGCCCCGAATCTTTCGCGCCATGCGTGACGCGCGTTCAAACAACGCCCTTGAATTGTCTCACGCGCCCATAGTCAAATAATTTCGCATTAGCTCGGCTCAGGCCTCGCGAGCTTCAATTGAATTACCAAAACATTTTCGCGCTATAATTCGAATGCGCATCGAGAAATGAACTGGATGAGGATAAACGTTATATTGCACGGCGAGCGACACTACTGCCACCTCGACTTCACATGTTATCATCAGCCTTGACGGACGTGCTCTGCGCCCTGGGAAGGGAAGCAAAATATATTTGCGTACTTTGCAACACATCCTCGTCGTCGCAGTAGCTAGCGCAACTATTGATTCGGCTGCTGACGCTCGACATTCGCAACGCCTCCAAAGCACAGCAGCACGTGGTGGTCTAGTCGAATTTTACAGCAGCTGCCGAATAAGAAAACGAGCGCCTATGCTCTGAGGAGTGACAAGCGAACAATGCCTATCGAGTGTTGCTCGGACCGAACTCGCACGACAATTAATGACGATAATAAAAAGACGCTCATACCAATTCAGACAGACTTTGAAATATCTTTCCCGAACACGAATGTGGCTCCTAGAGGAGCCTTGTTTGGAAGGAAGCGCTTCCGAGCGAGAAGACAAGTTTACTTCTTCTCGGTTTTCTTGGGCAGGAGAACTGCCTGGATGTTGGGCAGAACACCTCCCTGGGCAATGGTCACTCCCGAGAGGAGCTTGTTTAGTTCTTCGTCGTTACGGATAGCGAGCTGCAAGTGACGAGGAATGATTCGGGTCTTCTTGTTATCGCGGGCAGCGTTTCCAGCGAGCTCAAGAACTTCAGCAGCGAGGTATTCCATGACTGCCGCCAAGTACACGGGAGCTCCGGCTCCTACACGCTCCGCGTAGTTGCCCTTGCGCAGGAGACGGTGGATCCTTCCTACGGGGAACTGAAGTCCAGCCCGAGAAGAGCGCGACTTCGACTTTCCCTTAACTTTGCCTCCCTTACCGCGGCCGGACATGATGAGTAGTAGAGTCGTACGTACGCAAACAACTTTCGAACAAGCAGCGCTTACGCTACAGAGTACGATTATGCGCGGCCAGCACTCCATCACGCGAATATATACGTTCGGAGAGCACCGCTGTCCCGAGCTCGCTCTCTCATTGGTCAAGCGGCTGCACTCGCTGGGCCAGTCGCCTGCCGTCCGAGAGGTGAGATGCTGCCTGCAAGCCCTTCTCGGTCTACTTATTACTAGCGCCGAAAGTCGGTGCGAAATTGTAAGTTACTGAGTAACGTTCGAAGTTGTCGTGCACGATGGCTCCCAAGACTTCTGGAAAGGCTGCTAAGAAGGCCGGTAAGGCCCAGAAATCCAGAAATCCATTCCGTCGAATCATAGATTCCACAGATTCCATAGATTCCACAGATTCCATAGATTCCATAGATTCCATAGATTCCACAGATTCCATAGATTCCACAGATTCCATAGATTCCATAGATTCCACAGATTCCATAGATTCCATAGATTCCGTAAATTCTATAGATTCCATAGATTCCATCGAATCATAGATTCCATAGGTTCCATAGGTTCCATAGGTTCTATAGGTTCCATAGATTCCGTCGAATCATAGATTCCACAGATTCCTTAGATTCCATAGATTCCATAAATTCTATAGATTCCATAGATTCCATCGAATCATAGATTCCACAGATTCCATAGATTCCACAGATTCCATAGATTCCATAGATTCCATCGAATCATAGATTCCATAGGTTCCATAGGTTCCATAGGTTCTATAGGTTCCATAGATTCCGTCGAATCATAGATTCGACAGATTCCATAGATTCCATAGATTCCATAAATTCTATAGATTCCATAAATTCCATCGCATCATAGATTCCACAGATTCCATAGATTCCACAGATTCCATAGATTCCATAGATTCCATCGAATCATAGATTCCATAGGTTCCATAGGTTCCATAGGTTCAATAGGTTTCATAGATTCCGTCGAATCATAGATTCCACAGATTCCATAGATTTCATAGATTCCATAGATTCCATCGAATCATAGACTCCACAGATTCCATAGATTCCATAGATTCCATAAATTCTATAGATTCCATAGATTCCATCGAATCATAGATTCCACAGATTCCATAGATATCACAGATTCCATAGATTCCATAGATTCCATCGAATCATAGATTCCATAGGTTCCATAGGTTCCATAGGTTCTATAGGTTCCATAGATTCCGTCGTATCATAGATTCCACAGATTCCATAGATTTCATAGATTCCATAGATTCCATCGAATCATAGATTCCATCGAATCATAGATTCCATAGGTTCCATAGGTTCCATAGGTTCTATAGGTTCCATAGATTCCGTCGAATCATAGATTCCACAGATTCCATAGATTCCACAGATTCCATAGATTCCATAGATTCCATCGAATCATAGATTCCATAGGTTCCATGGGTTCCATAGGTTCTATAGGTTCCATAGATTCCGTCGAATCATAGATTCCACAGATTCCATAGATCCCACAGATTCCATAGATTCCATAGATTCCATAGATTCCACAGATGCCATAGATTCCATAGATTCCATCGAATCATAGATTCCATAGGTTCCATAGGTTCCATAGGTTCTATAGGTTCCATAGATTCCGTCGAATCATAGATTCCACAGATTCCATAGATTCCACAGATTCCATAGATTCCATAGATTCCATAAATTCTATAGATTCCATAGATTCCATCGAATCATAGATTCCATAGGTTCCATAGGTTCCATAGGTTTTATAGGTTCCATAGATTCCGTCGAATCATAGATTCCACAGATTCCATAGATTCCATAGATTCCATAAATTCTATAGATTCCATAGATTCCATCGAATCATAGATTCCATAGGTTCCATAGGTTCTATAGGTTCCACAGATTCCGTCGAATCATAGATTCCACAGATTCCATAGATTCCATAGATTCCATAAATCCTATAGATTCCATAGATTCCATCGAATCATAGATTCCACAGATTCCATAGATTCCACAGATTCCATAGATTCCATAGATTCCATCGAATCATAGATTCCATAGGTTCCATAGGTTCTATAGGTTCCACAGATTCCGTCGAATCATAGATTCCACAGATTCCATAGATTCCATAGATTCCATAAATTCTATAGATTCCATAGATTCCATCGAATCATAGATTCCACAGATTCCATAGATTCCACAGATTCCATAGATTCCATAGATTCCATCGAATCATAGATTCCATAGGTTCCATAGGTTCCATAAATCCTATAGATTCCATAGATTCCGTCGAATCATAGATTCCACAGATTGCATAGATTTCATAGATTCCATAGATTCCATCGAATCATAGATTCCATAGGTTCCATAGGTTCCATAGGTTCTATAGGTTCCATAGATTCCGTCGAATCATAGATTCCACAGATTCCATAGATTCCATAGATTCCATAAATTCTATAGATTCCATAGATTCCATCGAATCATAGATTCCATAGGTTCCATTGGTTCCATAGGTTCTATAGGTTCCATAGATTCCGTCGAATCATAGATTCCATAGATTCCATCGAATCATAGATTCCATAGGTTCCATATGTTCCATAGGTTCCATAGGTTCCATAGATTCCGTCGAATCATAGATTCCACAGATTCCATGGATTCCATAGATTCCATAAATGCTATAGATTCCATAGATTCCATCGAATCATAGATTCCACAGATTCCATAGATTCCATAGATTCCACAGATTCCATAGATTCCATAGATCCCATAAATTCAATAGATTCCATAGATTCCATCGAATCATAGATCCCATAGATTCCATAGATTCCATAAATTCTATAAAATCCATAGATTCCATCGAATCATAGATTCCACAGATTTCATAGATTCCACAGATTCCATAGATTCCATAGATTCCATCGAATCATAAATTCCATAGGTTCCATAGGTTCCATAGGTTCTATAGGTTCCATAAATTCCGTCGAATAATAGATTCCACAGATTCCATAGATTCCATAGATTCTATAAATTCTATAGATTCCATAGATTCCATCGAATCATAGATTCCACAGATTCCATAGATTTCATAGATTCCATAGATTCCATCGAATCATAGACTCCACAGATTCCATAGATTCCATAGATTCCATAAATTCTATAGATTCCATAGATTCCATCGAATCATAGATTCCACAGATTCCATAGATTCCACAGATTCCATAGATTCCATAGATTCCATCGAATCATAGATTCCATAGGTTCCATAGGTTCCATAGGTTCTATAGGTTCCATAGATTCCGTCGAATCATAGATTCCACAGATTCCATAGATTTCATAGATTCCATAGATTCCATCAAATCATAGATTCCACAGATTCCATAAATTCCATAGATTCCATAAATTCTATAGATTCCATAGATTCCATCGAATCATAGATTCCACAGATTCCATAGATTCCACAGATTCCATAGATTCCATAGATTCCATAGATTCCACAGATTCCATAGATTCCATAGATTCCATCGAATCATGGATTCCACAGATTCCATAGATTCCATAGATTCCATAAATTCTATAGATTCCATAGATTCCATCGAATCATAGATTCCATAGGTTCCATAGGTTCCATAGGTTCTATCGGTTCCATAGATTCCGTCTAATCATAGATTCCACAGATTCCATAGATTCCATAGATTCCATAAATCCTATAGATTCCATAGATTCCATCGAATCATAGATTCCACAGATTCCATAGATTCCATAGATTCCACAGATTCCATAGATTCCATAGATTCCATAAATTCCATAGATTCCATAGATTCCATCGAATCATAGATTCCACAGATTCCATCGATTCCATAGATTCCATAGATTCCATAGATTCCATAGATTCCATAGATTCCATAGATTCCATCGAATCATAGATTCCACGGATTCCATAGATTCCATAGATTTCATAAATTCTATAGATTCCATAGATTCCATCGAATCATAGATTCCACAGATTCCATAGATTCCACAGATTCCATAGATTCCATAGATTCCATCGAATCATAGATTCCATAGGTTCCATAGGTTCCATAGGTTCTATAGGTTCCATAGATTCCGTCGAATCATAGATCCCACAGATTCCATAGATTCCACAGATTCCATAGATTCCATAGATTCCATCGAATCATAGATTCCACAGATTTCATAGATTCCATAGATTCCATAAATTCTATAGATTCCATAGATTCCATCGAATCATAGATTCCACAGATTCCATAGATTCCACAGATTCCATAGATTCCATAGATTCCATCGAATCATAGATTCCACAGATTCCATAGATTCCACAGATTTCATAGATTCCACAGATTCCATCGAATCATAGAATCCACAGATTCCATAGATTCCATAGATTCCATAAATTCCATAGATTCCATAGATTCCATCGAATCATAGATTCCACAGATTCCATAGATTCCATAGATTCCATAAATTATATAGATTCCATAGATTCCATCGAATCATAGATTCCATAGGTTCCATAGGTTCCATAGGTTCTATAGGTTCCATAGATTCCGTCGAATCATAGATTCCACAGATTGCATAGATTTCATAGATTCCATAGATTCCATCGAATCATAGATTCCATAGGTTCCATAGGTTCCATAGGTTCTATAGGTTCCATAGATTCCGTCGAATCATAGATTCCACAGATTCCATAGATTCCATAGATTCCATAAATTCTATAGATTCCATAGATTCCATCGAATCATAGATTCCATAGGTTCCATTGGTTCCATAGGTTCTATAGGTTCCATAGATTCCGTCGAATCATAGATTCCATAGATTCCATCGAATCATAGATTCCATAGGTTCCATATGTTCCATAGGTTCCATAGGTTCCATAGATTCCGTCGAATCATAGATTCCACAGATTCCATGGATTCCATAGATTCCATAAATGCTATAGATTCCATAGATTCCATCGAATCATAGATTCCACAGATTCCATAGATTCCATAGATTCCACAGATTCCATAGATTCCATAGATCCCATAAATTCAATAGATTCCATAGATTCCATCGAATCATAGATCCCATAGATTCCATAGATTCCATAAATTCTATAAATTCCATAGATTCCATCGAATCATAGATTCCACAGATTTCATAGATTCCACAGATTCCATAGATTCCATAGATTCCATCGAATCATAAATTCCATAGGTTCCATAGGTTCCATAGGTTCTATAGGTTCCATAAATTCCGTCGAATAATAGATTCCACAGATTCCATAGATTCCATAGATTCTATAAATTCTATAGATTCCATAGATTCCATCGAATCATAGATTCCACAGATTCCATAGATTCCACAGATTCCATAGATTCCATAGATTCCATCGAATCATAGATTCCATAGGTTCCATAGGTTCCATAGGTTCTATAGGTTCCATAGATTCCGTCGAATCATAGATTCCACAGATTCCATAGATTTCATAGATTCCATAGATTCCATCAAATCATAGATTCCACAGATTCCATAAATTCCATAGATTCCATAAATTCTATAGATTCCATAGATTCCATCGAATCATAGATTCCACAGATTCCATAGATTCCACAGATTCCATAGATTCCATAGATTCCATCGAATCATAGATTCCATAGGTTCCATAGGTTTCATAGGTTCTATAGGTTCCATAGATTCCGTCGAATCATAGATTCCACAGATTCCATAAATTCAACAGATTCAATAGATTCCATAGATTCCATCGAATCATAGATCCCATAGATTCCATAGATTCCATAAATTCTATAAAATCCATAGATTCCATCGAATCATAGATTCCACAGATTTCATAGATTCCACAGATTCCATAGATTCCATAGATTCCATCGAATCATAAATTCCATAGGTTCCATAGGTTCCATAGGTTCTATAGGTTCCATAGATTCCGTCGAATCATTGATTCCACAGATTCCATAGATTCCACAGATTCCATAGATTCCATAGATTCCATAGATTCCACAGATTCTATAGATTCCATAGATTCCATCGAATCATAGATTCCACAGATTCCATAGATTCCATAGATTCCATAAATTCTATAGATTCCATAGATTCCATCGAATCATAGATTCCATAGGTTCCATAGGTTCCATAGGTTCTATAGGTTCCATAGATTCCGTCGAATCATAGTTTCCACAGATTCCATAGATTCCATAGATTCCATAAATTCTATAGATTCCATAGATTCCATCGAATCATAGATTCCACAGGTTCCATAGATTCCATAGATTCCATAGATTCCACAGATTCCATAGATTCCATAGATTACATCGAATCATAGATTCCACAGATTCCATAGATTCCATAGGTTCCATAAATTCTATAGATTCCATAGATTCCATCGAATCATAGATTCCATAGGTTTCACAGGTTCCATAGGTTCTATAGGTTCCATAGATTTCGTCGAATCATAGATTCCACAGATTCCATAGATTCCATAGATTCCGTAAATTCTATAGATTCCATATATTCCATCGAATCATAGATTCCACAGATTCCATAGATTCCATAGATTCCACAGATTCCATAGATTCCATAGATTCCATAAATTCTATAGATTCCATAGATTCCATCGAATCATAGATTCCATAGGTTCCATAGGTTTCATAGGTTCTATAGGTTCCATAGATTCCGTCGAATCATAGATTCCACAGATTCCATAGATTCCACAGATTCCATAGATTCCATAGATTCCATAAATTCTATAGATTCCATAGATTCCATCGAATCAAAAATTCCATAGGTTCCATAGGTTCCATAGGTTCTATAGGTTTCATAGATTCCGTCGAATCATAGATTCCATAGATTCCATCGAATCATAGATTCCATAGGTTCCATAGGTTCCATAGGTTCCATAGATTCCGTCGAATCATAGATTCCACAGATTCCATAGATTCCATAGATTCCATAAATTCTATAGATTCCATAGATTCCATCGAATCATAGATTCCACAGATTCCATAGATTCCATAGATTCCACAGATTCCATAGATTCCATAGATTCCATAAATTCTATAGATTCTATAGATTCCATCGAATCATAGATTCCATAGATTCCATAGATTCCATAAATTCTATAGATTCCATAGATTCCATCGAATCATAGATTCCACAGATTCCATAGATTCCACAGATTCCATAGATTCCATAGATTCCATCGAATCATAGATTCCATAGGTTCCATAGGTTCCATAGGTTCTTTAGGTTCCATAGATTCCGTCGAATCATAGATTCCACAGATTCCATAGATTCCATAGATTCCATAAATTCTATAGATTCCATAGATTCCATCGAATCATAGATTCCACAGATTCCATAGATTCCACAGATTCCATAGATTCCATAGATGATTCGATGGAATCTATGGAATCTATGGGATCTGTGGAATCTATGGAATCTATGGAATCTATGATTCGATGGAATCTATGGAATCTATAGAATTTATGGAATCTATGGAATCTATGGAATCTGTGGAATCTATGATTCGATGGAATCTATGGAATCTATGAAATCTATGGAATCTGTGGATTCTATGATTCGACGGAATCTATGGAACCTATAGAACCTATGGAACCTATGGAACCTATGGAATCTATGATTCGATGGAATCTATGGAATCTATGGAATCTGTGGAATCTATGGAATCTGTGGAATCTATGATTCGATGGAATCTATGGAATCTATAGAATTTATGGAATCTATGGAATCTATGGAATCTGTGGAATCTATGATTCGACGGAATCTATGGAACCTATAGAACCTATGGAACCTATGGAACCTATGGAATCTATGATTCGATGGAATCTATGGAATCTATGGAATCTGTGGAATCTATGGAATCTGTGGAATCTATGATTCGATGGAATCTATGGAATCTATAGAATATATGGAATCTATGGAATCTATGGAATCTGTGGAATCTATGATTCGACGGAATCTATGGAACCAATAGAACCTTTGGAACCTATGGAACCTATGGAGTCTATGATTCGATGGAATCTATGGAATCTATAGAATTTATGGAATCTATGGAATCTATGGAATCTGTGGAATCTATGGAATCTATGGAATCTGTGGAATCTATGATTCGATGGAATCTATGGAATCTATAGAATTTATGGAATCTATGGAATCTTTCCATAGATTCCGTCGAATCATAGATTCCACAGATTCCATAGATTCCATAGGTTCCATAAATTCCATAGATTCCATAGATTCCATCGAATCATAGATTCCACAGATTCCATAGATTCCATAAATTCCACAGATTCCATAGATTCCATAGATTCCATAAATTCTATAGATTCCATAGATTCCATCGAATCATAGATTCCACAGATTCCATAGATTCCATAGATTCCATAGATTCCATAGATTCCATCGAATCATAGATTCCACAGATTCCATAGATTCCATAGATTCCATAAATTCTATAGATTCCATAGATTCCATAAATTCTATAGATTCCATAGATTCCATAGAATCATAGATTCCACAGATTCCATAGATTCCACAGATTCCATAGATTCCATAGATTCCATCGAATCATAGATTCCATAGGTTCCATAGGTTCCATAGGTTCTATAGGTTCCATAGATTCCGTCGAATCATAGATTCCACAGATTCCATATATTCCATAGATTCCATAAATTCTATAGATTCCATAGATTCCATCGAATCATAGATTCCACAGATTCCATAGATTCCACAGATTCCATAGATTCCATAGATTCCATCGAATCATAGATTCCATAGGTTCCATAGGTTCCATAGGTTCTATAGGTTCCATAGATTCCGTCGAATCATAGATTCCACAGATCTCATGGATTTCATAGATTCCATAGATTCCATCGAATCATAGATTCCATTGGTTCCATAGGTTCCATAGGTTCTATAGGTTCCATAGATTCCGTCGAATCATAGATTCCACAGATTCCATAGATTCCATAAATTCTATAGATTCCATAGATTCCATCGAATCATAGATTCCACAGATTCCATACATTCCATAGATTCCACAGATTCCATAGATTCCATAGATTCCATAAATTCTATAGATTCCATAGATTCCATCGAATCATAGATTCCACAGATTCCATAGATTCCATAGATTCCATAGATTCCATAGATTCCATCGAATCATAGATTCCACAGATTCCATAGATTCCATAGATTCCATAAAATCTATAGATTCCATAGATTCCATCGAATCATAGATTCCACAGATTCCATAGATTCCACAGATTCCATAGATTCCATAGATTCCATAGATTCCACAGATTCCATAGATTCCATAGATTCCATCGAATCATGGATTCCACAGATTCCATAGATTCCATAGATTCCATAAATTCTATAGATTCCATAGATTCCATCGAATCATAGATTCCATAGGTTCCATAGGTTCCATAGGTTCTATAGGTTCCATAGATTCCGTCTAATCATAGATTCCACAGATTCCATAGATTCCATAGATTCCATAAATCCTATAGATTCCATAGATTCCATCGAATCATAGATTCCACAGATTCCATAGATTCCATAGATTCCACAGATTCCATAGATTCCATAGATTCCATAAATTCCATAGATTCCATAGATTCCATCGAATCATAGATTCCACAGATTCCATCGATTCCATAGATTCCATAGATTCCATAGATTCCATAGATTCCATAGATTCCATAGATTCCATCGAATCATAGATTCCACAGATTCCATAGATTCCATAGATTTCATAAATTCTATAGATTCCATAGATTCCATCGAATCATAGATTCCACAGATTCCATAGATTCCACAGATTCCATAGATTCCATAGATTCCATCGAATCATAGATTCCATAGGTTCCATAGGTTCCATAGGTTCTATAGGTTCCATAGATTCCGTCGAATCATAGATCCCACAGATTCCATAGATTCCACAGATTCCATAGATTCCATAGATTCCATCGAATCATAGATTCCACAGATTTCATAGATTCCATAGATTCCATAAATTCTATAGATTCCATAGATTCCATCGAATCATAGATTCCACAGATTCCATAGATTCCACAGATTCCATAGATTCCATAGATTTCATCGAATCATAGATTCCACAGATTCCATAGATTCCACAGATTTCATAGATTCCACAGATTCCATCGAATCATAGAATCCACAGATTCCATAGATTCCATAGATTCCATAAATTCCATAGATTCCATAGATTCCATCGAATCATAGATTCCACAGATTCCATAGATTCCATAGATTCCATAAATTATATAGATTCCATAGATTCCATCGAATCATAGATTCCATAGGTTCCATAGGTTCCATAGGTTCTATAGGTTCCATAGATTCCGTCGAATCATAGATTCCACAGATTGCATAGATTTCATAGATTCCATAGATTCCATCGAATCATAGATTCCATAGGTTCCATAGGTTCCATAGGTTCTATAGGTTCCATAGATTCCGTCGAATCATAGATTCCACAGATTCCATAGATTCCATAGATTCCATAAATTCTATAGATTCCATAGATTCCATCGAATCATAGATTCCATAGGTTCCATTGGTTCCATAGGTTCTATAGGTTCCATAGATTCCGTCGAATCATAGATTCCATAGATTCCATCGAATCATAGATTCCATAGGTTCCATATGTTCCATAGGTTCCATAGGTTCCATAGATTCCGTCGAATCATAGATTCCACAGATTCCATGGATTCCATAGATTCCATAAATGCTATAGATTCCATAGATTCCATCGAATCATAGATTCCACAGATTCCATAGATTCCATAGATTCCACAGATTCCATAGATTCCATAGATCCCATAAATTCAATAGATTCCATAGATTCCATCGAATCATAGATCCCATAGATTCCATAGATTCCATAAATTCTATAAAATCCATAGATTCCATCGAATCATAGATTCCACAGATTTCATAGATTCCACAGATTCCATAGATTCCATAGATTCCATCGAATCATAAATTCCATAGGTTCCATAGGTTCCATAGGTTCTATAGGTTCCATAAATTCCGTCGAATAATAGATTCCACAGATTCCATAGATTCCATAGATTCTATAAATTCTATAGATTCCATAGATTCCATCGAATCATAGATTCCACAGATTCCATAGATTCCACAGATTCCATAGATTCCATAGATTCCATCGAATCATAGATTCCATAGGTTCCATAGGTTCCATAGGTTCTATAGGTTCCATAGATTCCGTCGAATCATAGATTCCACAGATTCCATAGATTTCATAGATTCCATAGATTCCATCAAATCATAGATTCCACAGATTCCATAAATTCCATAGATTCCATAAATTCTATAGATTCCATAGATTCCATCGAATCATAGATTCCACAGATTCCATAGATTCCACAGATTCCATAGATTCCATAGATTCCATCGAATCATAGATTCCATAGGTTCCATAGGTTTCATAGGTTCTATAGGTTCCATAGATTCCGTCGAATCATAGATTCCACAGATTCCATAAATTCAACAGATTCAATAGATTCCATAGATTCCATCGAATCATAGATCCCATAGATTCCATAGATTCCATAAATTCTATAAAATCCATAGATTCCATCGAATCATAGATTCCACAGATTTCATAGATTCCACAGATTCCATAGATTCCATAGATTCCATCGAATCATAAATTCCATAGGTTCCATAGGTTCCATAGGTTCTATAGGTTCCATAGATTCCGTCGAATCATTGATTCCACAGATTCCATAGATTCCACAGATTCCATAGATTCCATAGATTCCATAGATTCCACAGATTCTATAGATTCCATAGATTCCATCGAATCATAGATTCCACAGATTCCATAGATTCCATAGATTCCATAAATTCTATAGATTCCATAGATTCCATCGAATCATAGATTCCATAGGTTCCATAGGTTCCATAGGTTCTATAGGTTCCATAAATTCCGTCGAATCATAGTTTCCACAGATTCCATAGATTCCATAGATTCCATAAATTCTATAGATTCCATAGATTCCATCGAATCATAGATTCCACAGGTTCCATAGATTCCATAGATTCCATAGATTCCACAGATTCCATAGATTCCATAGATTACATCGAATCATAGATTCCACAGATTCCATAGATTCCATAGGTTCCATAAATTCTATAGATTCCATAGATTCCATCGAATCATAGATTCCATAGGTTTCACAGGTTCCATAGGTTCTATAGGTTCCATAGATTTCGTCGAATCATAGATTCCACAGATTCCATAGATTCCATAGATTCCGTAAATTCTATAGATTCCATATATTCCATCGAATCATAGATTCCACAGATTCCATAGATTCCATAGATTCCACAGATTCCATAGATTCCATAGATTCCATAAATTCTATAGATTCCATAGATTCCATCGAATCATAGATTCCATAGGTTCCATAGGTTTCATAGGTTCTATAGGTTCCATAGATTCCGTCGAATCATAGATTCCACAGATTCCATAGATTCCACAGATTCCATAGATTCCATAGATTCCATAAATTCTATAGATTCCATAGATTCCATCGAATCAAAAATTCCATAGGTTCCATAGGTTCCATAGGTTCTATAGGTTTCATAGATTCCGTCGAATCATAGATTCCATAGATTCCATCGAATCATAGATTCCATAGGTTCCATAGGTTCCATAGGTTCCATAGATTCCGTCGAATCATAGATTCCACAGATTCCATAGATTCCATAGATTCCATAAATTCTATAGATTCCATAGATTCCATCGAATCATAGATTCCACAGATTCCATAGATTCCATAGATTCCACAGATTCCATAGATTCCATAGATTCCATAAATTCTATAGATTCTATAGATTCCATCGAATCATAGATTCCATAGATTCCATAGATTCCATAAATTCTATAGATTCCATAGATTCCATCGAATCATAGATTCCACAGATTCCATAGATTCCACAGATTCCATAGATTCCATAGATTCCATCGAATCATAGATTCCATAGGTTCCATAGGTTCCATAGGTTCTTTAGGTTCCATAGATTCCGTCGAATCATAGATTCCACAGATTCCATAGATTCCATAGATTCCATAAATTCTATAGATTCCATAGATTCCATCGAATCATAGATTCCACAGATTCCATAGATTCCACAGATTCCATAGATTCCATAGATGATTCGATGGAATCTATGGAATCTATGGGATCTGTGGAATCTATGGAATCTATGGAATCTATGATTCGATGGAATCTATGGAATCTATAGAATTTATGGAATCTATGGAATCTATGGAATCTGTGGAATCTATGATTCGATGGAATCTATGGAATCTATGAAATCTATGGAATCTGTGGATTCTATGATTCGACGGAATCTATGGAACCTATAGAACCTATGGAACCTATGGAACCTATGGAATCTATGATTCGATGGAATCTATGGAATCTATGGAATCTGTGGAATCTATGGAATCTGTGGAATCTATGATTCGATGGAATCTATGGAATCTATAGAATTTATGGAATCTATGGAATCTATGGAATCTGTGGAATCTATGATTCGACGGAATCTATGGAACCTATAGAACCTATGGAACCTATGGAACCTATGGAATCTATGATTCGATGGAATCTATGGAATCTATGGAATCTATGGAATCTGTGGAATCTATGATTCGATGGAATCTATGGAATCTATAGAATATATGGAATCTATGGAATCTATGGAATCTGTGGAATCTATGATTCGACGGAATCTATGGAACCAATAGAACCTTTGGAACCTATGGAACCTATGGAGTCTATGATTCGATGGAATCTATGGAATCTATAGAATTTATGGAATCTATGGAATCTATGGAATCTGTGGAATCTATGGAATCTATGGAATCTGTGGAATCTATGATTCGATGGAATCTATGGAATCTATAGAATTTATGGAATCTATGGAATCTTTCCATAGATTCCGTCGAATCATAGATTCCACAGATTCCATAGATTCCATAGGTTCCATAAATTCCATAGATTCCATAGATTCCATCGAATCATAGATTCCACAGATTCCATAGATTCCATAAATTCCACAGATTCCATAGATTCCATAGATTCCATAAATTCTATAGATTCCATAGATTCCATCGAATCATAGATTCCACAGATTCCATAGATTCCATAGATTCTATAGATTCCATAGATTCCATCGAATCATAGATTCCACAGATTCCATAGATTCCATAGATTCCATAAATTCTATAGATTCCATAGATTCCATAAATTCTATAGATTCCATAGATTCCATAGAATCATAGATTCCACAGATTCCATAGATTCCACAGATTCCATAGATTCCATAGATTCCATCGAATCATAGATTCCATAGGTTCCATAGGTTCCATAGGTTCTATAGGTTCCATAGATTCCGTCGAATCATAGATTCCACAGATTCCATATATTCCATAGATTCCATAAATTCTATAGATTCCATAGATTCCATCGAATCATAGATTCCACAGATTCCATAGATTCCACAGATTCCATAGATTCCATAGATTCCATCGAATCATAGATTCCATAGGTTCCATAGGTTCCATAGGTTCTATAGGTTCCATAGATTCCGTCGAATCATAGATTCCACAGATCTCATGGATTTCATAGATTCCATAGATTCCATCGAATCATAGATTCCATTGGTTCCATAGGTTCCATAGGTTCTATAGGTTCCATAGATTCCGTCGAATCATAGATTCCACAGATTCCATAGATTCCATAAATTCTATAGATTCCATAGATTCCATCGAATCATAGATTCCACAGATTCCATACATTCCATAGATTCCACAGATTCCATAGATTCCATAGATTCCATAAATTCTATAGATTCCATAGATTCCATCGAATCATAGATTCCACAGATTCCATAGATTCCATAGATTCCATAGATTCCATAGATTCCATCGAATCATAGATTCCACAGATTCCATAGATTCCATAGATTCCATAAAATCTATAGATTCCATAGATTCCATCGAATCATAGATTCCACAGATTCCATAGATTCCACAGATTCCATAGATTCCATAGATTCCATAAAATCATAGATTCCACAGATTCCATAGATTCCACAGATTCCATAGATTCCACAGATTCCATAGATTTCATAGATTCCATAGATTCCATGGAATCATAGATTCCATAGGTTCCATAGGTTCCATAGGTTCTATAGGTTCCATAGATTCCGTCGAATCATAGATTCCACAGATTCCAAAGATTCCACAGGTTCCATAGATTCCATAGATTCCATCGAATCATAGATTCCATAGTTTCCATAGGTTCCATAGGTTCTATAGGTTCTATAGATTCCGTCGAATCATAGATTCCACAGATTCCATAGATTCCACAGATTCCATAGATTCCATAGATTCCATAGATTCCACAGATTCCATAGATTCCACAGAATCCATAGATTCCATAGATTCCACAGATTCCATAGATTCCATAGATTCCGTAAATTCTATAGATTCCATAGATTCCATCGAATCATAGATTCCATAGGTTCCATAGGTTCCATAGGTTCTACAGATTCCATAGATTGCATAGATTCCGTAAATTCTATAGATTCCATAGATTCCATCGAATCATAGATTCCACAGATTCCATAGATTCCAAAGATTCCATAGATTCCATAGATTCCATCGAATCATAGATTCCATAGGTTCCATAGGTTCCATAGGTTCTATAGGTTTCATAGATTCCGTCGAATCATAGATTCAACAGATTCCATAGATTTCATAGATTCCACAGATTCCATCGAATCATAGATTCCATAGGTTCCATAGATTCCATAGATTCCATAAATTCTATAGATTCCATAGATTCAATCGAATCATGGATTCCACAGATTCCATAGATTTCATAGATTCCACAGATTCCATCGAATCATAGATTCCACAGATTCCAAAGATTCCACAGATTCCATAGATTCCATAGATTCCATAGATTCCACAGATTCCATAGATTCCTTAGATTCCATCGAATCATGGATTCCACAGATTCCATAGATTCCATAGATTCCATAAATCCTATAGATTCCATAGATTCAATCGAATCATAGATTCCATAGGTTCCCTAGGTTCCATAGGTTCTATAGGTTCCATAGATTCCGTCGAATCATAGATTCCACAGATTCCATAGATTCCATAGATTCCATAAATCCTATAGATTCCATAGATTCAATCGAATCATAGATTCCATAGGTTCCATAGGTTCCATAGGTTCTATAGGTTCCATAGATTCCGTCGAATCATAGATTCCACAGATTCCATAGATTCCATAGATTCCATAAATTCTATAGATTCCATAGATTCAATCGAATCATAGATTCCACAGATTCCATAGATTCCATAGATTCCACAGATTCCATAGATTCCATAGATTCCGTAAATTCTATAGATTCCATAGATTCCATCGAATCATAGATTCCATAGGTTCCATAGGTTCCATAATTTCTATAGGTTCCATAGATTCCGTCGAATCATAGATTCCACAGATTCCTTAGATTCCATAGATTCCATAAATTCTATAGATTCCATAGATTCCATCGAATCATAGATTCCACAGATTCCATAGATTCCACAGATTCCATAGATTCCATAGATTCCATCGAATCATAGATTCCATAGGTTCCATAGGTTCCATAGGTTCTATAGGTTCCATAGATTCCGTCGAATCATAGATTCGACAGATTCCATAGATTCCATAGATTCCATAAATTCTATAGATTCCATAAATTCCATCGCATCATAGATTCCACAGATTCCATAGATTCCACAGATTCCATAGATTCCATAGATTCCATCGAATCATAGATTCCATAGGTTCCATAGGTTCCATAGGTTCAATAGGTTTCATAGATTCCGTCGAATCATAGATTCCACAGATTCCATAGATTTCATAGATTCCATAGATTCCATCGAATCATAGACTCCACAGATTCCATAGATTCCATAGATTCCATAAATTCTATAGATTCCATAGATTCCATCGAATCATAGATTCCACAGATTCCATAGATATCACAGATTCCATAGATTCCATAGATTCCATCGAATCATAGATTCCATAGGTTCCATAGGTTCCATAGGTTCTATAGGTTCCATAGATTCCGTCGTATCATAGATTCCACAGATTCCATAGATTTCATAGATTCCATAGATTCCATCGAATCATAGATTCCATCGAATCATAGATTCCATAGGTTCCATAGGTTCCATAGGTTCTATAGGTTCCATAGATTCCGTCGAATCATAGATTCCACAGATTCCATAGATTCCACAGATTCCATAGATTCCATAGATTCCATCGAATCATAGATTCCATAGGTTCCATGGGTTCCATAGGTTCTATAGGTTCCATAGATTCCGTCGAATCATAGATTCCACAGATTCCATAGATCCCACATATTCCATAGATTCCATAGATTCCATAGATTCCACAGATGCCATAGATTCCATAGATTCCATCGAATCATAGATTCCATAGGTTCCATAGGTTCCATAGGTTCTATAGGTTCCATAGATTCCGTTGAATCATAGATTCCACAGATTCCATAAATTCCATAGATTCCATAAATTCTATAGATTCCATAGATTCCATCGAATCATAGATTCCACAGATTCCATATATTCCAGCCTGGCAGGCAGTCACAGCGAATTGCTGAGAACGCAGCGAGTGACCGACCGACCCCTCTCGTCAAGTCCAAGCGGCTTCCGTCCAATTTCGTGGGGCACGAAAGTTTTCTTTTTCGCTGAAATTCAGCTCGAGAAACGATACATGAGGTGGCAGTGTGCCGCCGCTAAACGACCGTTGAAGCATGGCGCCGCCGCGTCGGTCTCGAGATGTACTCCATGCAACACTAGCTGAAAACGCGTCTTGGACAATTTGCTTTCTTTCTTTGTTTAGCACGAATCACCGAAATTATTCAACCTTTGCCTAATCTAACCGGATATTTTGCACATGGCACTCAGTCCTGACCCTGATTTTGCTGGAGGCCCCGAATCTTTCGCGCCATGCGTGACGCGCGTTCAAACAACGCCCTTGAATTGTCTCACGCGCCCATAGTCAAATAATTTCGCATTAGCTCGGCTCAGGCCTCGCGAGCTTCAATTGAATTACCAAAACATTTTCGCGCTATAATTCGAATGCGCATCGAGAAATGAACTGGATGAGGATAAACGTTATATTGCACGGCGAGCGACACTACTGCCACCTCGACTTCACATGTTATCATCAGCCTTGACGGACGTGCTCTGCGCCCTGGGAAGGGAAGCAAAATATATTTGCGTACTTTGCAACACATCCTCGTCGTCGCAGTAGCTAGCGCAACTATTGATTCGGCTGCTGACGCTCGACATTCGCAACGCCTCCAAAGCACAGCAGCACGTGGTGGTCTAGTCGAATTTTACAGCAGCTGCCGAATAAGAAAACGAGCGCCTATGCTCTGAGGAGTGACAAGCGAACAATGCCTATCGAGTGTTGCTCGGACCGAACTCGCACGACAATTAATGACGATAATAAAAAGACGCTCATACCAATTCAGACAGACTTTGAAATATCTTTCCCGAACACGAATGTGGCTCCTAGAGGAGCCTTGTTTGGAAGGAAGCGCTTCCGAGCGAGAAGACAAGTTTACTTCTTCTCGGTTTTCTTGGGCAGGAGAACTGCCTGGATGTTGGGCAGAACACCTCCCTGGGCAATGGTCACTCCCGAGAGGAGCTTGTTTAGTTCTTCGTCGTTACGGATAGCGAGCTGCAAGTGACGAGGAATGATTCGGGTCTTCTTGTTATCGCGGGCAGCGTTTCCAGCGAGCTCAAGAACTTCAGCAGCGAGGTATTCCATGACTGCCGCCAAGTACACGGGAGCTCCGGCTCCTACACGCTCCGCGTAGTTGCCCTTGCGCAGGAGACGGTGGATCCTTCCTACGGGGAACTGAAGTCCAGCCCGAGAAGAGCGCGACTTCGACTTTCCCTTAACTTTGCCTCCCTTACCGCGGCCGGACATGATGAGTAGTAGAGTCGTACGTACGCAAACAACTTTCGAACAAGCAGCGCTTACGCTACAGAGTACGATTATGCGCGGCCAGCACTCCATCACGCGAATATATACGTTCGGAGAGCACCGCTGTCCCGAGCTCGCTCTCTCATTGGTCAAGCGGCTGCACTCGCTGGGCCAGTCGCCTGCCGTCCGAGAGGTGAGATGCTGCCTGCAAGCCCTTCTCGGTCTACTTATTACTAGCGCCGAAAGTCGGTGCGAAATTGTAAGTTACTGAGTAACGTTCGAAGTTGTCGTGCACGATGGCTCCCAAGACTTCTGGAAAGGCTGCTAAGAAGGCCGGTAAGGCCCAGAAATCCAGAAATCCATTCCGTCGAATCATAGATTCCACAGATTCCATAGATTCCACAGATTCCATAGATTCCATAGATTCCATAGATTCCACAGATTCCATAGATTCCATAGATTCCATCGAATCATGGATTCCACAGATTCCATAGATTCCATAGATTCCATAAATTCTATAGATTCCATAGATTCCATCGAATCATAGATTCCATAGGTTCCATAGGTTCCATAGGTTCTATAGGTTCCATAGATTCCGTCTAATCATAGATTCCACAGATTCCATAGATTCCATAGATTCCATAAATCCTATAGATTCCATAGATTCCATCGAATCATAGATTCCACAGATTCCATAGATTCCATAGATTCCACAGATTCCATAGATTCCATAGATTCCATAAATTCCATAGATTCCATAGATTCCATCGAATCATAGATTCCACAGATTCCATCGATTCCATAGATTCCATAGATTCCATAGATTCCATAGATTCCATAGATTCCATAGATTCCATCGAATCATAGATTCCACAGATTCCATAGATTCCATAGATTTCATAAATTCTATAGATTCCATAGATTCCATCGAATCATAGATTCCACAGATTCCATAGATTCCACAGATTCCATAGATTCCATAGATTCCATCGAATCATAGATTCCATAGGTTCCATAGGTTCCATAGGTTCTATAGGTTCCATAGATTCCGTCGAATCATAGATCCCACAGATTCCATAGATTCCACAGATTCCATAGATTCCATAGATTCCATCGAATCATAGATTCCACAGATTTCATAGATTCCATAGATTCCATAAATTCTATAGATTCCATAGATTCCATCGAATCATAGATTCCACAGATTCCATAGATTCCACAGATTCCATAGATTCCATAGATTCCATCGAATCATAGATTCCACAGATTCCATAGATTCCACAGATTTCATAGATTCCACAGATTCCATCGAATCATAGAATCCACAGATTCCATAGATTCCATAGATTCCATAAATTCCATAGATTCCATAGATTCCATCGAATCATAGATTCCACAGATTCCATAGATTCCATAGATTCCATAAATTATATAGATTCCATAGATTCCATCGAATCATAGATTCCATAGGTTCCATAGGTTCCATAGGTTCTATAGGTTCCATAGATTCCGTCGAATCATAGATTCCACAGATTGCATAGATTTCATAGATTCCATAGATTCCATCGAATCATAGATTCCATAGGTTCCATAGGTTCCATAGGTTCTATAGGTTCCATAGATTCCGTCGAATCATAGATTCCACAGATTCCATAGATTCCATAGATTCCATAAATTCTATAGATTCCATAGATTCCATCGAATCATAGATTCCATAGGTTCCATTGGTTCCATAGGTTCTATAGGTTCCATAGATTCCGTCGAATCATAGATTCCATAGATTCCATCGAATCATAGATTCCATAGGTTCCATATGTTCCATAGGTTCCATAGGTTCCATAGATTCCGTCGAATCATAGATTCCACAGATTCCATGGATTCCATAGATTCCATAAATGCTATAGATTCCATAGATTCCATCGAATCATAGATTCCACAGATTCCATAGATTCCATAGATTCCACAGATTCCATAGATTCCATAGATCCCATAAATTCAATAGATTCCATAGATTCCATCGAATCATAGATCCCATAGATTCCATAGATTCCATAAATTCTATAAAATCCATAGATTCCATCGAATCATAGATTCCACAGATTTCATAGATTCCACAGATTCCATAGATTCCATAGATTCCATCGAATCATAAATTCCATAGGTTCCATAGGTTCCATAGGTTCTATAGGTTCCATAAATTCCGTCGAATAATAGATTCCACAGATTCCATAGATTCCATAGATTCTATAAATTCTATAGATTCCATAGATTCCATCGAATCATAGATTCCACAGATTCCATAGATTCCACAGATTCCATAGATTCCATAGATTCCATCGAATCATAGATTCCATAGGTTCCATAGGTTCCATAGGTTCTATAGGTTCCATAGATTCCGTCGAATCATAGATTCCACAGATTCCATAGATTTCATAGATTCCATAGATTCCATCAAATCATAGATTCCACAGATTCCATAAATTCCATAGATTCCATAAATTCTATAGATTCCATAGATTCCATCGAATCATAGATTCCACAGATTCCATAGATTCCACAGATTCCATAGATTCCATAGATTCCATCGAATCATAGATTCCATAGGTTCCATAGGTTTCATAGGTTCTATAGGTTCCATAGATTCCGTCGAATCATAGATTCCACAGATTCCATAAATTCAATAGATTCAATAGATTCCATAGATTCCATCGAATCATAGATCCCATAGATTCCATAGATTCCATAAATTCTATAAAATCCATAGATTCCATCGAATCATAGATTCCACAGATTTCATAGATTCCACAGATTCCATAGATTCCATAGATTCCATCGAATCATAAATTCCATAGGTTCCATAGGTTCCATAGGTTCTATAGGTTCCATAGATTCCGTCGAATCATTGATTCCACAGATTCCATAGATTCCACAGATTCCATAGATTCCATAGATTCCATAGATTCCACAGATTCTATAGATTCCATAGATTCCATCGAATCATAGATTCCACAGATTCCATAGATTCCATAGATTCCATAAATTCTATAGATTCCATAGATTCCATCGAATCATAGATTCCATAGGTTCCATAGGTTCCATAGGTTCTATAGGTTCCATAGATTCCGTCGAATCATAGTTTCCACAGATTCCATAGATTCCATAGATTCCATAAATTCTATAGATTCCATAGATTCCATCGAATCATAGATTCCACAGGTTCCATAGATTCCATAGATTCCATAGATTCCACAGATTCCATAGATTCCATAGATTACATCGAATCATAGATTCCACAGATTCCATAGATTCCATAGGTTCCATAAATTCTATAGATTCCATAGATTCCATCGAATCATAGATTCCATAGGTTTCACAGGTTCCATAGGTTCTATAGGTTCCAAAGATTTCGTCGAATCATAGATTCCACAGATTCCATAGATTCCATAGATTCCGTAAATTCTATAGATTCCATATATTCCATCGAATCATAGATTCCACAGATTCCATAGATTCCATAGATTCCACAGATTCCATAGATTCCATAGATTCCATAAATTCAAAAGATTCCATAGATTCCATCGAATCATAGATTCCATAGGTTCCATAGGTTTCATAGGTTCTATAGGTTCCATAGATTCCGTCGAATCATAGATTCCACAGATTCCATAGATTCCACAGATTCCATAGATTCCATAGATTCCATAAATTCTATAGATTCCATAGATTCCATCGAATCAAAAATTCCATAGGTTCCATAGGTTCCATAGGTTCTATAGGTTCCATAGATTCCGTCGAATCATAGATTCCATAGATTCCATCGAATCATAGATTCCATAGGTTCCATAGGTTCCATAGGTTCCATAGATTCCGTCGAATCATAGATTCCACAGATTCCATAGATTCCACAGATTCCATAGATTCCACAGATTCCATAGATTCCATAGATTCCATAAATTCTATAGATTCCATAGATTCCATCGAATCATAGATTCCATAGGTTCCATAGGTTCCATAGGTTCTATAGGTTCCATTGATTCCGTCGAATCATAGATTCCACAGATTCCATAGATTTCATATATTCCATAGATTCCATCGAATCATAGATTCCATAGGTTCCATAGGTTCCATAGGTTCTATAGGTTCCATAGATTCCGTCGAATCATAGATTCCACAGATTCCATAGATTCCACAGATTCCATAGATTCCATCGAATCATAGATTCCATAGGTTCCATAGGTTCCATAGGTTCTATAGGTTCCATAGATTCCGTCGAATCATAGATTCCACAGATTCCATAGATTCCACAGATTCCATAGATTCCATAGATTCCATAGATTCCACAGATTCCATAGATTCCATAGATTCCATCGAATCATAGATTCCACAGATTCCATAGATTCCATAGATTCCATAAATTCTATAGATTCCATAGATTTCATCGAATCATAGATTCCATAGGTTCCATAGGTTCCATAGGTTCTATAGGTTCCATAGATTCCGTCGAATCATAAATTCCACAGATTCCATAGATTCCATAGATTCCATAAATTCTATAGATTCCATAGATTCCATCGAATCATAGATTCCACAGATTCCATAGATTCCATAGATTCCACAGATTCCATAGATTCCATAGATTCCATAAATTCTATAGATTCCATAGATTTCATCGAATCATAGATTCCACAGATTCCATAGATTCCATAGATTCTATAGATTCCATAGATTCCATCGAATCATTGATTCCACAGATTCCATAGATTCCATAGATTCCATGAATTCTATAGATTCCATAGATTCCATCGAATCATAGATCCCACAGATTCCATAGATTCCACAGATTCCATAGATTCCATAGATTCCATCGAATCATAGATTCCATAGGTTCCATAGGTTCCATAGGTTCTATAGGTTCCATAGATTCCGTCGAATCATAGATTCCACAGATTCCATAGATTCCATAGATTCCATAAATTCTATAGGTTCCATAGATTCAATCGAATCATAGATTCCATCGAATCATAGATTCCACAGATTCCATAGATTCCATAGATTCCATAGATTCCACAGATTCCATAGATTCCATAGATTCCATCGAATCATAGATTCCAAAGATTCCATAGATTCCATAGATTCCATAAATTCTATAGATTCCATAGATTCCATCGAATCATAGATTCCATAGGTTTCATAGGTTCCATAGGTTCTATAGGTTCCATGGATTCCGTCGAATCATAGATTCCACAGATTCCATAGATTCCATAGATTCCATAAATTTTATAGATTCCATAGATTTCATCGAATCATAGATTCCACAGATTCCATAGATTCCATAGATTCCACATATTCCATAGATTCCATAAATTCCATAAATTCTATAGATTCCACAGATTCCATAGATTCCATAGATTCCAAAGATTCCATAGATTCCATAGATTCCATAAATTCTATAGATTCCATAGATTCCATCGAATCATAGCTTCCATAGGTTCCATAGGTTCCATAGGTTCTATAGGTTCCATAGATTCCGTCGAATCATGGATTCCACAGATTCCATAGATTCCATAGATTCCATAAATTCTATAGATTCCATAGATTCCAACGAATCATAGATTCCACAGATTCCATAGATTCCACAGATTCCATAGATTCCATAGATTCCATCGAATCATAGATTCCATAGGTTCCATAGGTTCCATAGGTTCTATAGGTTCCATAGATTCCGTCGAATCATAGATTTCACAGATTCCATAGATTAAATAGATTCCATAAATTCTATAGATTCCATAGATTCCATCGAATCATAGATTCCACAGAATCCATAGATTCCAAAGATTCCATAGATTCCACAGATTCCATAGATTCCATAGATTCCATAGATTCCACAGATTCCATAGATTCCATAGATTCCATCGAATCATAGATTCCATAGGTTCCATAGGTTCCATAGGTTCTATAGGTTCCATAGATTCCGTCGAATCATAGATTCCACAGATTCCATAGATTCCACAGATTCCATAGATTCCATAGATTCCATAAATTCTATAGATTCCATAGATTCCATCGAATCATAGATTCCATAGGTTCCATAGGTTCCATAGGTTCTATAGGTTCCATTGATTCCGTCGAATCATAGATTCCACAGATTCCATAGATTTCATATATTCCATAGATTCCATCGAATCATAGATTCCATAGGTTCCATAGGTTCCATAGGTTCTATAGGTTCCATAGATTCCGTCGAATCATAGATTCCACAGATTCCATAGATTCCACAGATTCCATAGATTCCATCGAATCATAGATTCCATAGGTTCCATAGGTTCCATAGGTTCTATAGGTTCCATAGATTCCGTCGAATCATAGATTCCACAGATTCCATAGATTCCACAGATTCCATAGATTCCATAGATTCCATAGATTCCACAGATTCCATAGATTCCATAGATTCCATCGAATCATAGATTCCACAGATTCCATAGATTCCATAGATTCCATAAATTCTATAGATTCCATAGATTTCATCGAATCATAGATTCCATAGGTTCCATAGGTTCCATAGGTTCTATAGGTTCCATAGATTCCGTCGAATCATAGATTCCACAGATTCCATAGATTCCATAGATTCCATAAATTCTATAGATTCCATAGATTCCATCGAATCATAGATTCCACAGATTCCATAGATTCCATAGATTCCACAGATTCCATAGATTCCATAGATTCCATAGATTCCATAAATTCTATAGATTCCATAGATTTCATCGAATCATAGATTCCACAGATTCCATAGATTCCATAGATTCTATAGATTCCATAGATTCCATCGAATCATTGATTCCACAGATTCCATAGATTCCATAGATTCCATGAATTCTATAGATTCCATAGATTCCATCGAATCATAGATCCCACAGATTCCATAGATTCCACAGATTCCATAGATTCCATAGATTCCATCGAATCATAGATTCCATAGGTTCCATAGGTTCCATAGGTTCTATAGGTTCCATAGATTCCGTCGAATCATAGATTCCACAGATTCCATAGATTCCATAGATTCCATAAATTCTATAGGTTCCATAGATTCCATCGAATCATAGATTCCATCGAATCATAGATTCCACAGATTCCATAGATTCCATAGATTCCATAGATTCCACAGATTCCATAGATTCCATAGATTCCATCGAATCATAGATTCCAAAGATTCCATAGATTCCATAGATTCCATAAATTCTATAGATTCCATAGATTCCATCGAATCATAGATTCCATAGGTTTCATAGGTTCCATAGGTTCTATAGGTTCCATGGATTCCGTCGAATCATAGATTCCACAGATTCCATAGATTCCATAGATTCCATAAATTTTATAGATTCCATAGATTTCATCGAATCATAGATTCCACAGATTCCATAGATTCCATAGATTCCACATATTCCATAGATTCCATAAATTCCATAAATTCTATAGATTCCACAGATTCCATAGATTCCATAGATTCCAAAGATTCCATAGATTCCATAGATTCCATAAATTCTATAGATTCCATAGATTCCATCGAATCATAGCTTCCATAGGTTCCATAGGTTCCATAGGTTCTATAGGTTCCATAGATTCCGTCGAATCATGGATTCCACAGATTCCATAGATTCCATAGATTCCATAAATTCTATAGATTCCAAAGATTCCAACGAATCATAGATTCCACAGATTCCATAGATTCCACAGATTCCATAGATTCCATAGATTCCATCGAATCATAGATTCCATAGGTTCCATAGGTTCCATAGGTTCTATAGGTTCCATAGATTCCGTCGAATCATAGATTTCACAGATTCCATAGATTAAATAGATTCCATAAATTCTATAGATTCCATAGATTCCATCGAATCATAGATTCCACAGATTCCATAGATTCCACAGATTCCATAGATTCCATAGATTCCATCAAATCATAGATTCCATAGGTTCCATAGGTTCCATAAGTTCTATAGGTTCCATAGATTCCGTCGAATCATAGATTCCACAGATTCCATAGATTTCATAGATTTCATAGATTCCTTTCGAATCATAGATTCCACAGATTCCATAGATTCCATAGATTCCATAAATTCTATAGGTTCCATAGATTCCATCGAATCATAGATTCCACAGATTCCATAGATTCCACAGATTCCATAGATTCCATAGATTCCATCGAATCATAGATTCCATAGGTTCCATAGGTTCCATAGGTTCTATAGGTTCCATAGATTCCGTCGAATCATAGATTCCACAGATTCCATAGACTTCATAGATTCCATAGATTCCATCGAATCATAGATTCCATAGGTTCCATAGATTCCATAGGTTCTATAGGTTCCATAGATTCCGTCGAATCATAGATTCCACAGATTCCATAGATTCCACAGATTCCATAGATTCCATAGATTCCATCGAATCATAGATTCCATAGGTTCCATAGGTTCCATAGGTTCTATAGGTTCCATAGATTCCAAAGATTCCATAGATTCCACAGATTCCATAGATTCCATAGATTCCATGGATTCCACAGATTCCATAGATTCCATAGATTCCATCGAATCATAGATTCCATAGGTTCCATAGGTTCCATAGGTTCTATAGGTTCCATAGATTCCGTCGAATCATAGATTCCACAGATTCCATAGATTCCACAGATTCCATAGATTCCATAGATTCCATAAATTCTATAGATTCCATAGATTCCATCGAATCATAGATTCCATAGGTTCCATAGGTTCCATAGGTTCTATAGGTTCCATTGATTCCGTCGAATCATAGATTCCACAGATTCCATTGATTTCATATATTCCATAGATTCCATCGAATCATAGATTCCATAGGTTCCATAGGTTCCATCGGTTCTATAGGTTCCATAGATTCCGTCGAATCATAGATTCCACAGATTCCATAGATTCCACAGATTCCATAGATTCCATCGAATCATAGATTCCATAGGTTCCATAGGTTCCATAGGTTCTATAGGTTCCATAGATTCCGTCGAATCATAGATTCCACAGATTCCATAGATTCCACAGATTCCATAGATTCCATAGATTCCATAGATTCCACAGATTCCATAGATTCCATAGATTCCATCGAATCATAGATTCCACAGATTCCATAGATTCCATAGATTCCATAAATTCTATAGATTCCATAGATTTCATCGAATCATAGATTCCATAGGTTCCATAGGTTCCATAGGTTCTATAGGTTCCATAGATTCCGTCGAATCATAGATTCCACAGATTCCATAGATTCCATAGATTCCATAAATTCTATAGATTCCATAGATTCCATCGAATCATAGATTCCACAGATTCCATAGATTCCATAGATTCCACAGATTCCATAGATTCCATAGATTCCATAAATTCTATAGATTCCATAGATTTCATCGAATCATAGATTCCACAGATTCCATAGATTCCATAGATTCTATAGATTCCATAGATTCCATCGAATCATTGATTCCACAGATTCCATAGATTCCATAGATTCCATGAATTCTATAGATTCCATAGATTCCATCGAATCATAGATACCACAGATTCCATAGATTCCACAGATTCCATAGATTCCATAGATTCCATCGAATTATAGATTCCATAGGTTCCATAGGTTCCATAGGTTCTATAGGTTCCATAGATTCCGTCGAATCATAGATTCCATAGATTACATAGATTCCACAGATTCCATAGATTCCATAGATTCCATCGAATCATAGATTCCACAGATTCCATAGATTCCATAGATTCCATAAATTCTATAGATTCCATAGATTCCATCGAATCATAGATTCCACAGATTCCATAGATTCCATAGATTCCATAGATTCCATAGATTCCACAGATTCCATAGATTCCATAGATTCCATAAATTCTATAGATTCCATAGATTCCATCGAATCATAGATTCCACAGATTCCATAGATTCCACAGATTCCATAGATTCCATAGATTCCATCGAATCATAGATTCCATAGGTTCCATAGGTTCCATAGGTTCTATAGGTTCCATAGATTCTGTCGAATCATAGATTCCACAGATTCCATAGATTCCACAGATTCCATAGATTCCATAGATTCCATCGAATCATAGATTCCATAGGTTCCATAGGTTCCATAGGTTCCATAGGTTCTATAGGTTCCATAGATTCCGTCGAATCATAGATTCCACAGATTCCATAGATTCCACAGATTCCATAGATTCCATAGATTCCATAGATTCCACAGATTCCATAGATTCCATAGATTCCATCGAATCATAGATTCCACAGATTCCATAGATTCCATAGATTCCATAAATTCTATAGATTCCATAGATTCCATCGAATCATAGATTCCATAGGTTCCATAGGTTCCATAGGTTCTATAGGTTCCATAGATTCCGTCGAATCATAGATTCCACAGATTCCAAAGATTCCATAGATTCCATAAATTCTATAGATTCCATAGATTCCATCGAATCATAGATTCCACAGATTCCATAGATTCCATAGATTCCATAGATTCCACAGATTCCATAGATTCCATAGATTCCATCGAATCATAGATTCCACAGATTCCATAGATTCCATAGATTCCATAAATTCTATAGATTCTATTGATTACATCGAATCATAGATTCCATAGGTTCCATAGGTTCCATAGGTTCTATAGGTTCCATAGATTCCGTCGAATCATAAATTCCACAGATTCCATAGATTTCATAGATTCCATAGATTCCATCGAATCATAGATTCCACAGATTCCATAGATTCCATAGATTCCATAAATTCTATAGATTCCATAGATTCCATCGAATCATAGATTCCACAGATTCCATAGATTCCACAGATTCCATAGATTCCATAGATTCCATCGAATCATAGATTCCATAGGTTCCATAGGTTCCATAGGTTCTATAGGTTCCATAGATTCTGTCGAATCATAGATTCCACAGATTCCATAGATTCTACAGATTCCATAGATTCCATAGATTCCATCGAATCATAGATTCCATAGGTTCCATAGGTTCCATAGGTTCTATAGGTTCCATAGATTCTGTCGAATCATAGATTCCACAGATTCCATAGATTCCACAGATTCCATAGATTCCATAGATTCCATAGATTCCACAGATTCCATAGATTCCATAGATTCCATCGAATCATAGATTCCACAGATTCCATAGATTCCATAGATTCCATAGATTCCATCAATTTTATAGATTCCATAGATTCCATCGAATCATAGATTCCATAGGTTCCATAGGTTCCATAGGTTCTATAGGTTCCATAGATTCCGTCGAATCATAGATTCCACAGATTCCATAGATTCCATAGATTCCATAGATTACATAAATTCTATAGATTCCATAGATTCCATCGAATCATAGATTCCACAGATTTCATAGATTCCACAGATTCCATAGATTCCATAGATTCCATCGAATCATAGATTCCATAGGTTCCATAGGTTCCATAGGTTCTATAGGTTCCATAGATTCCGACGAATAATAGATTCCACAGATTCCATAGATTCCATAGATTCCATAAATTCTATAGATTCCATAGATTCCATCGAATCATAGATTCCATAGGTTCCATAGGTTCCATAGGTTCTATAGGTTCCATAGATTCCGTCGAATCATAGATTCCACAGATTCCATAGATTCCACAGATTCCATAGATTCCATAGATTTCATAGATTCCATCGAATCATAGATTCCACAGATTTCATAGATTCCATAGATTCCACAGATTCCATAGATTCCATAGATTCCATAAATTCTATAGATTCTATAGATTCCATCGAATCATAGATTCCATAGGTTCCATAGGTTCCATAGGTTCTATAGGTTCCATAGATTCCGTCGAATCATAGATTCCACAGATTCCATAGATTCCATAGATTCAATAAATTCTATAGATTCCATAGATTCCATCCAATCATAGATTCCACAGATTCCATAGATTCCACAGATTCCATAGATTCCATAGATTCCATCGAATCATAGATTCCATAGGTTCCATAGGTTCCATAGGTTCTATAGGTTCCATAGATTCCGTCGAATCATAGATTCCACAGATTCCATAGATTCCATAGATTCCATAAATTCTATAGATTCCATAGATTCCATCGAATCATAGATTCCACAGATTCCATAGATTCCACAGATTCCATAGATTCCTTAGATTCCATCGAATCATAGATTCCATAGGTTCCATAGGTTCCATAGGTTCTATAGGTTCCATAGATTCCGTCGAATCATAGATTCCACAGATTCCATAGATTTCATAGATTCCATAGATTCCATCGAATCATAGATTCCACAGATTCCATAGATTCCATAGATTCCATAAATTCTATAGATTCCATAGATTCCATCGAATCATAGATTCCACAGATTCCATAGATTCCATAGATTCCATAGATTCCACAGATTCCATAGATTCCATAGATTCCATCGAATCATAGATTCCACAGATTCCATAGATTCCATAGATTCCATAAATTCTATAGATTCCATTGATTACATCGAATCATAGATTCCATAGGTTCCATAGGTTCCATAGGTTCTATAGGTTCCATAGATTCCGTCGAATCATAGATTCCACAGATTCCATAGATTTCATAGGTTCCATAGATTCCATCGAATCATAGATTCCACAGATTCCATAGATTCCATAGATTCCATAAATTCTATAGATTCCATAGATTCCATCGAATCATAGATTCCACAGATTCCATAGATACCACAGATTCCATTGATTCCATAGATTCCATCGAATCATAGATTCCATAGGTTCCATAGGTTCCATAGGTTCTATAGGTTCCATAGATTCTGTCGAATCATTGATTCCACAGATTCCATAGATTCCACAGATTCCATAGGTTCCATAGATTCCATCGAATCATAGATTCCATAGGTTCCATAGGTTCCATAGGTTCTATAGGTTCCATAGATTCTGTCGAATCATAGATTCCACAGATTCCATAGATTCCACAGATTCCATAGATTCCATAGATTCCATAGATTCCACAGATTCCATAGATTCCATAGATTCCATCGAATCATAGATTCCACAGATTCCATAGATTCCATAGATTCCATAAATTCTATAGATTCCATAGATTCAATCGAATCATAGATTCCATAGGTTCCATAGGTTCCATAGGTTCTATAGGTTCCATAGATTCCGTCGAATCATAGATTCCACAGATTCCATAGATTCCATAGATTCCATAGATTCCATAAATTCTATAGATTCCATAGATTCCATCGAATCATAGATTCCACAGATTTCATAGATTCCACAGATTCCATAGATTCCATAGATTCCATCGAATCATAGATTCCATAGGTTCCATAGGTTCCATAGGTTCTATAGGTTCCATAGATTCCGTCGAATCATAGATTCCACAGATTCCATAGATTCCATAGATTCCATAAATTCTATAGATTCCATAGATTCCATCGAATCATAGATTCCATAGGTTCCATAGGTTCCATAGGTTCTATAGGTTCCATAGATTCCGTCGAATCATAGATTCCACAGATTCCATAGATTCCATAAATTCTATAGAATCCATAGATTCCATCGAATCATAGATTCCACAGATTCCATAGATTCCATAGATTCCACAGATTCCATAGATTCCATAGATTCCATAAATTCTATAGATTCCATAGATTCCATCGAATCATAGATTCCACAGATTCCATAGATTCCATAGATTCCATAAATTCTATAGATTCCATAGATTCCATCGAATCATAGATTCCACAGATTCCATAGATTCCACAGATTCCATAGATTCCATAGATTCTATCGAATCATAGATTCCATAGGTTCCATAGGTTCCATAGGTTCTATAGGTTCCATAGATTCCGTCGAATCATAGATTCCACAGATTCCATAGATTCCATAGATTCCATAAATTCTATAGATTCCATAGATTCCATCGAATCATAGATTCCATAGATTCCATAGATTCCACAGTTTCCATAGATTCCATAGATTCCATCGAATCATAGATTCCATAGGTTCCATAGGTTCCATAGGTTCCATAGGTTCTATAGGTTCCATAGATTCCGTCGAATCATAGATTCCACAGATTCCATAGATTTCCTAGATTCCATAGATTCCATCGAATAATAGATTCCACAGATTCCATAGATTCCATAGTTTCCATAAATTCTATAGATTCCATAGATTCCATCGAATCATAGATTCCACAGATTCCATAGATTCCACAGATTCCATAGATTCCATAGATTCCATCGAATCATAGATTCCATAGGTTCCATAGGTTCCATAGGTTCTATAGGTTCCATAGATTCCGTCGAATCATAGATTACACAGATTCCATAGATTTCATAGATTCCATAGATTCCATCGAATCAAAGATTCCATAGGTTCCATAGGTTCCATAGGTTCTATAGGTTCCATAGATTTCGTCGAATCATAGATTCCACAGATTCCATAGATTCCACAGATTCCATAGATTCCATAGATTCCATAGATTCCACAGATTCCATGGATTCCATAGATTCCATCGAATCATAGATTCCATAGGTTCCATAGGTTTCATAGGTTCTATAGGTTCCATAGATTCCGTCGAATCATAGATTCCACAGATTCCATAGATTCCATAGATTCCATAAATTCTATAGATTCCATAGATTCCATCGAATCATAGATTCCACAGATTCCATAGATTCCACAGATTCCATAGATTCCATAGATTCCATCGAATCATAGATTCCATAGGTTCCATAGGTTCCATAGGTTCGATAGGTTCCATAGATTCCGTCGAATCATAGATTCCACAGATTCCATAGATTCCATAGATTCCATAAATTCGATAGATTCCATAGATTCCATCTAATCATAGATTCCCTAGATTCAATAGATTCCACAGATTCCATAGTTTCCATAGATTCAATCGAATCATAGATTCCATAGGTTCCATAGGTTCCATAGGTTCTATAGGTTCCATAGATTCCATCGAATCATAGATTCCACAGATTCCATAGATTTTATAGATTCCATAGATTCCATCGAATCATAGATTCCATAGGTTCCATAGGTTCCATAGGTTCTATAGGTTCCATAGATTCCGTCGAATCATAGATTCCACAGATTCCATAGATTCCACAGATTCCATAGATTCCATAGATTCCATCGAATCATAGATTCCATAGGTTCCATAGGTTCCATAGGTTCTATAGGTTCCATAGATTCCGTCGAATCATAGATTCCACAGTTTCCATAGATTCCACAGATTCCATAGATTCCATAGATTCCATAGATTCCATAGATTCCACAGATTCCATAGATTCCATAGATTCCATCGAATCATAGATTCCACAGATTCCATAGATTCCATAGATTCCATAAATTCTATAGGTTCCATAGATTCCGTCGAATCATAGATTCCACAGATTCCATAGATTCCGTAGATTCCATAAATTCTATAGATTCCATAGATTCCATCGAATCATGGATTCCATAGGTTCCATAGGTTCCATAGGTTCTATAGGTTCCATAGATTCCGTCGAATAATAGATTCCACAGATTCCATAGATTCCATAGATTCCATAAATTCTATAGATTCCATAGATTCCATCGAATAATAGATTCCACAGATTCCATAGGTTCCACAGATTCCATAGATTCCATAGATTCCATCGAATCATAGATTCCATCGAATCATAGATTCCATTGGTTCCATAGGTTCCATAGGTTCTATAGGTTCCATAGATTCCGTCGAATCATAGATTCCACAGATTCCATAGATTCCACAGATTCCATAGATTCCATAGATTCCATAGATTCCACAGATTCCATAGATTCCATAGACTCCATCGAATCATAGATTCCACAGATTCCATAGATTCCATAGATTCCATAAATTCTATAGATTCCATAGATTCCATCGAATCATAGATTCCATAGGTTCCATAGGTTCCATAGGTTCTATAGGTTCCATAGATTCCGTCGAATCATAGATTCCACAGATTCCATAGATTCCATAGATTCCATAAATTCTATAGAATCCATAGATTCCATCGAATCATAGATTCCACAGATTCCATAGATTCCATAGATTCCACAGATTCCATAGATTCCATAGATTCCATAAATTCTATAGATTCCATAGATTCCATCGAATCCTAGATTCCATTGGTTCCATAGGTTCCATAGGTTCTATAGGTTCCATAGATTCCGTCGAATCATAGATTCCACAGATTCCATAGATTCCATAGATTCCATAAATTCTATAAATTCCATAGATTCCATAGATTCCACAGATTCCATAGATTCCATAGATTCTATCGAATCATAGATTCCATAGGTTCCATAGGTTCCATAGGTTCTATAGGTTCCATAGATTCCGTCGAATCATAGATTCCACAGATTCCATAGATTCCATAGATTCCATAAATTCTATAGATTCCATAGATTCCATCGAATCATAGATTCCATAGATTCCATAGATTCCACAGTTTCCATAGATTCCATAGATTCCATCGAATCATAGATTCCATAGGTTCCATAGGTTCCATAGGTTCCATAGGTTCTATAGGTTCCATAGATTCCGTCGAATCATAGATTCCACAGATTCCATAGATTTCCTAGATTCCATAGATTCCATCGAATAATAGATTCCACAGATTCCATAGATTCCATAGTTTCCATAAATTCTATAGATTCCATAGATTCCATCGAATCATAGATTCCACAGATTCCATAGATTCCACAGATTCCATAGATTCCATAGATTCCGTCGAATCATAGATTCCACAGATTCCATAGATTCCACAGATTCCATAGATTCCATAGATTCCATCGAATCATAGATTCCATAGGTTCCATAGGTTCCATAGGTTTTATAGGTTCCATAGATTCCGTCGAATCATAGATTCCACAGATTCCATAGATTTCATAGATTCCATAAATTCCATAAATTCTATAGATTCCATAGATTCCATCGAATCATAGATTCCACAGATTCCATAGATTCCACAGATTTCATAGATTCCATAGATTCCATCGAATCATAGATTCCATAGGTTCCATAGGTTCCATAGGTTCTATAGGTTCCATAGATTCCGTCGAATCATAGATTCCACAGATTCCATAGATTCCATAGATTCCATAAATTCTATAGATTCCATAGATTCCAACGAATCAAAGATTCCACAGATTCCATAGATTCCACAGATTCCATAGATTCCATAGATTCCATCGAATCATAGATTCCATAGGTTCCATAGGTTCCATAGGTTCTATAGGTTCCATAGATTCCGTCGAATCATAGATTCCACAGATTCCATAAATTCCACAGATTCCATAGATTCCATAGATTCCATAGATTCCACAGATTCCATAGATTCCATAGATTCCATCGAATCATAGATTCCATAGGTTCCATAGGTTCCATAGGTTCTATAGGTTCCATAGATTCCGTCGAATCATAGATTCCACAGATTCCATAGATTCCACAGATTCCATAGATTCCATAGATTCCATAAATTCTATAGATTCCATAGATCCCATCGAATCATAGATTCCATAGGTTCCATAGGTTCCATAGGTTCTATAGGTTCCATAGATTCCGTCAAATCATAGATTCCACAGATTCCATAGATTCCATAGATTCCATAAATTCTATAGATTCCATAGATTCCATCGAATCATAGATTCCACAGATTCCATAGATTCCACAGATTCCATAGATTCCATAGATTCCATGGAATCATAGATTCCATAGGTTCCATAGGTTCCATAGGTTCTATAGGTTCCATAGATTCCGTCGAATCATAGATTCCACAGATTCCATAGATTCCATAGATTCCATAAATTCCATAGATTCCATAGATTCCATCGAATCATAGATTCCACAGATTCCATAGATTCCACAGATTCCATAGAGTCCATAGATTCCATCGAATCATAGATTCCACAGATTTCATAGATTCCACAGATTCCATAGATTCCATAGATTCCTTCGAATCATAGATTCCATAGGTTCCATAGGTTCCATTGGTTCTATAGGTTCCATAGATTCCGTCGAATCATAGATTCCACAGATTCCATAGATTTCATAGATTCCATAAATTCCATGAATTCTATAGATTCCATAGATTCCATCGAATCATAGATTCCGCAGATTCCATAGATTCCACAGATTCCATGGATTCCATAGATTCCATCGAATCATAGATTCCATAGGTTCCATAGGTTTCATAGGTTCTATAGGTTCCATAGATTCCGTCGAATCATAGATTCCACAGATTCCATAGATTCCATAGATTCCATAAATTCAATAGATTCCATAGATTCCATCGAATCATAGATTCCATAGATTCCATAGATTCCACAGTTTCCATAGATTCCATAGATTCCATCGAATCATTGATTCCATAGGTTCCATAGGTTCCATAGGTTCCATAGGTTCTATAGGTTCCATAGATTCCGTCGAATCATAGATTCCACAGATTCCATAGATTTCCTAGATTCCATAGATTCCATCGAATAATAGATTCCACAGATTCCATAGATTCCATAGTTTCCATAAATTCTATAGATTCCATAGATTCCATCGAATCATAGATTCCACAGATTCCATAGATTCCACAGATTCCATAGATTCCATAGATTTCATCTAATCATAGATTCCATAGGTTCCATAGGTTCCATAGGTTCTATAGGTTCCATAGATTCCGTCGAATCATAGATTACACAGATTCCATATATTTCATAGATTCCATAGATTCCATCGAATCATAGATTCCATAGGTACCATAGGTTCCATAGGTTCTATAGGTTCCATAGAATTCGTCGAATCATAGATTCCACAGATTCCATAGATTCCACAGATTCCATAGATTCCATAGATTCCACAGATTCCATAGATTCCATAGATTCCATCGAATCATAGATTCCATAGGTTCCATAGGTTCCATAGGTACTATAGGTTCCATAGATTCCGTGGAATCATAGATTCCACAGATTCCATAGATTCCACAGATTCCATAGATTCCATAGATTCCATAAATTCTATAGATTTCATAAATTCCATCGAATCATAGATTCCATAGGTTCCATAGGTTCCATAGGTTCTATAGGTTCCATAGATTCCGTCGAATCATAGATTCCACAGATTCCATAGATTCCATAGATTCCATAAATTCTATAGATTCCATAGATTCCATCGAATCATAGATTCCACAGATTCCATAGATTCCACAGATTCCATAAATTCTATAGATTCCATCAAATCATAGATTCCATAGGTTCCATAGGTTCCATAGGTTCTATAAGTTCCATAGATTCCGTCGAATCATAGATTCCACAGATTCCATAGATTTCATAGATTCCATAAATTCCATAAATTCTATAGATTCCATAGATTCCATCGAATCATAGATTCCACAGATTCCATAGATTCCACAGATTCCATAGATTCCATAGATTCCATCGAATCATAGATTCCATAGGTTCCATAGGTTCCATAGGTTCTATAGGTTCCATAGATCCCGTCGAATCATAGATTTCACAGATTCCATAGATTCCATAGATTCCATAAATTCTATAGATTCCATAGATTCCATCGAATCATAGATTCCACAGATTCCATAAATTCCAAAGATTCCATAGATTCCATAGATTCCATCGAATCATAGATTCCATAGGTTCCATAGGTTCCATAGGTTCTATAGGTTCCATAGATTCCGTCGAATCATAGATTCCACAGATTCCATAGATTCCATAGATTCCATAAATTCTATAGATTCCATGGATTCCATCGAATCATAGATTCCACAGATTCCATAGATTCCACAGATTCCATAGATTCCATAGATTCCATCGAATCATAGATTCCATAGGTTCCATAGGTTCCATAGGTTCTATAGGTTCCATAGATTCCGTCGAATCATAGATTCCACAGATTCCATAGATTTCATAGATTCCATAGATTCCATCGAATCATAGATTCCATAGGTTCCATAGGTTCCATAGGTTCTATAGGTTCCATGGATTCCGTCGAATCATAGATTCCACAGATTCCATAGATTCCACAGATTCCATAGATTCCATAGATTCCATAGATTCCACAGATTCCATAGATTCCATAGATTCCATCGAATCATAGATTCCACAGATTCCATAGATTCCATAGATTCCATAGATTCCATAAATTCTATAGGTTCCATAGATTCCGTCGAATCATAGATTCCACAGACTCCATAGATTCCATAGATCCCATAAATTCTATAGATTCCATAGATTCCATCGAATCATAGATTCCATAGGTTCCATAGGTTCCATAGGTTCTATAGGTTCCATAGATTCCGTCGAATCATAGATTCCACAGATTCCATAGATTCCAAAGATTCCATGAATTCTATAGATTCCATAGATTCCATCGAATCATAGATTCCACAGATTCCATAGATTCCACAGATTTCATAGATTCCATAGATTCCATCGAATCATAGATTCCATAGGTTCCATATGTTCCATAGGTTCTATAGGTTCCATAGATTCCGTCGAATCATAGATTCCACAGATTCCATAGATTCCATAGATGCCATAAATTCTATAGATTCCATAGATTCCATCGAATCATAGATTCCACAGATTCCATAGATTCCACAGATTCCATAGATTCCATAGATTCCATCGAATCATAGATTCCATAGGTTCCATAGGTTCCATAAATTCTATAGATTTTATAGATTCCATCGATTCATAGATTCCACAGATTCCATAGATTCCACAGATTCCATAGATTCCATAGATTCCATCGAATCATAGATTTTATAGGTTCCATAGGTTCCATAGGTTATATAGGTTCCATAGATTCCGTCGAATCATAGATTCCACAGATTCCATAGATTCCATAGATTCCATAAATTCTATAGATTCCATAGATTCCATCGAATCATAGATTCCACAGATTCCATAGATTCCACAGATTCCATAGATTCCATAGATTCCATCGAATCATAGATTCCATAGGTTCCATAGGTTCCATAGGTTCGATAGGTTCCATAGATTCCGTCGAATCATAGATTCCACAGATTCCATAGATTCCATAGATTCCATAAATTCGATAGATTCCATAGATTCCATCTAATCATAGATTCCCTAGATTCAATAGATTCCACAGATTCCATAGTTTCCATAGATTCAATCGAATCATAGATTCCATAGGTTCCATAGGTTCCATAGGTTCTATAGGTTCCATAGATTCCATCGAATCATAGATTCCACAGATTCCATAGATTTTATAGATTCCATAGATTCCATCGAATCATAGATTCCATAGGTTCCATAGGTTCCATAGGTTCTATAGGTTCCATAGATTCCGTCGAATCATAGATTCCACAGATTCCATAGATTCCACAGATTCCATAGATTCCATAGATTCCATCGAATCATAGATTCCATAGGTTCCATAGGTTCCATAGGTTCTATAGGTTCCATAGATTCCGTCGAATCATAGATTCCACAGTTTCCATAGATTCCACAGATTCCATAGATTCCATAGATTCCATAGATTCCATAGATTCCACAGATTCCATAGATTCCATAGATTCCATCGAATCATAGATTCCACAGATTCCATAGATTCCATAGATTCCATAAATTCTATAGGTTCCATAGATTCCGTCGAATCATAGATTCCACAGATTCCATAGATTCCGTAGATTCCATAAATTCTATAGATTCCATAGATTCCATCGAATCATGGATTCCATAGGTTCCATAGGTTCCATAGGTTCTATAGGTTCCATAGATTCCGTCGAATAATAGATTCCACAGATTCCATAGATTCCATAGATTCCATAAATTCTATAGATTCCATAGATTCCATCGAATAATAGATTCCACAGATTCCATAGGTTCCACAGATTCCATAGATTCCATAGATTCCATCGAATCATAGATTCCATCGAATCATAGATTCCATTGGTTCCATAGGTTCCATAGGTTCTATAGGTTCCATAGATTCCGTCGAATCATAGATTCCACAGATTCCATAGATTCCACAGATTCCATAGATTCCATAGATTCCATAGATTCCACAGATTCCATAGATTCCATAGACTCCATCGAATCATAGATTCCACAGATTCCATAGATTCCATAGATTCCATAAATTCTATAGATTCCATAGATTCCATCGAATCATAGATTCCATAGGTTCCATAGGTTCCATAGGTTCTATAGGTTCCATAGATTCCGTCGAATCATAGATTCCACAGATTCCATAGATTCCATAGATTCCATAAATTCTATAGAATCCATAGATTCCATCGAATCATAGATTCCACAGATTCCATAGATTCCATAGATTCCACAGATTCCATAGATTCCATAGATTCCATAAATTCTATAGATTCCATAGATTCCATCGAATCCTAGATTCCATTGGTTCCATAGGTTCCATAGGTTCTATAGGTTCCATAGATTCCGTCGAATCATAGATTCCACAGATTCCATAGATTCCATAGATTCCATAAATTCTATAAATTCCATAGATTCCATAGATTCCACAGATTCCATAGATTCCATAGATTCTATCGAATCATAGATTCCATAGGTTCCATAGGTTCCATAGGTTCTATAGGTTCCATAGATTCCGTCGAATCATAGATTCCACAGATTCCATAGATTCCATAGATTCCATAAATTCTATAGATTCCATAGATTCCATCGAATCATAGATTCCATAGATTCCATAGATTCCACAGTTTCCATAGATTCCATAGATTCCATCGAATCATAGATTCCATAGGTTCCATAGGTTCCATAGGTTCCATAGGTTCTATAGGTTCCATAGATTCCGTCGAATCATAGATTCCACAGATTCCATAGATTTCCTAGATTCCATAGATTCCATCGAATAATAGATTCCACAGATTCCATACATTCCATAGTTTCCATAAATTCTATAGATTCCATAGATTCCATCGAATCATAGATTCCACAGATTCCATAGATTCCACAGATTCCATAGATTCCATAGATTCCGTCGAATCATAGATTCCACAGATTCCATAGATTCCACAGATTCCATAGATTCCATAGATTCCATCGAATCATAGATTCCATAGGTTCCATAGGTTCCATAGGTTTTATAGGTTCCATAGATTCCGTCGAATCATAGATTCCACAGATTCCATAGATTTCATAGATTCCATAAATTCCATAAATTCTATAGATTCCATAGATTCCATCGAATCATAGATTCCACAGATTCCATAGATTCCACAGATTTCATAGATTCCATAGATTCCATCGAATCATAGATTCCATAGGTTCCATAGGTTCCATAGGTTCTATAGGTTCCATAGATTCCGTCGAATCATAGATTCCACAGATTCCATAGATTCCATAGATTCCATAAATTCTATAGATTCCATAGATTCCAACGAATCAAAGATTCCACAGATTCCATAGATTCCACAGATTCCATAGATTCCATAGATTCCATCGAATCATAGATTCCATAGGTTCCATAGGTTCCATAGGTTCTATAGGTTCCATAGATTCCGTCGAATCATAGATTCCACAGATTCCATAAATTCCACAGATTCCATAGATTCCATAGATTCCATAGATTCCACAGATTCCATAGATTCCATAGATTCCATCGAATCATAGATTCCATAGGTTCCATAGGTTCCATAGGTTCTATAGGTTCCATAGATTCCGTCGAATCATAGATTCCACAGATTCCATAGATTCCACAGATTCCATAGATTCCATAGATTCCATAAATTCTATAGATTCCATAGATCCCATCGAATCATAGATTCCATAGGTTCCATAGGTTCCATAGGTTCTATAGGTTCCATAGATTCCGTCAAATCATAGATTCCACAGATTCCATAGATTCCATAGATTCCATAAATTCTATAGATTCCATAGATTCCATCGAATCATAGATTCCACAGATTCCATAGATTCCACAGATTCCATAGATTCCATAGATTCCATGGAATCATAGATTCCATAGGTTCCATAGGTTCCATAGGTTCTATAGGTTCCATAGATTCCGTCGAATCATAGATTCCACAGATTCCATAGATTCCATAGATTCCATAAATTCCATAGATTCCATAGATTCCATCGAATCATAGATTCCACAGATTCCATAGATTCCACAGATTCCATAGAGTCCATAGATTCCATCGAATCATAGATTCCACAGATTTCATAGATTCCACAGATTCCATAGATTCCATAGATTCCTTCGAATCATAGATTCCATAGGTTCCATAGGTTCCATTGGTTCTATAGGTTCCATAGATTCCGTCGAATCATAGATTCCACAGATTCCATAGATTTCATAGATTCCATAAATTCCATGAATTCTATAGATTCCATAGATTCCATCGAATCATAGATTCCGCAGATTCCATAGATTCCACAGATTCCATGGATTCCATAGATTCCATCGAATCATAGATTCCATAGGTTCCATAGGTTTCATAGGTTCTATAGGTTCCATAGATTCCGTCGAATCATAGATTCCACAGATTCCATAGATTCCATAGATTCCATAAATTCAATAGATTCCATAGATTCCATCGAATCATAGATTCCATAGATTCCATAGATTCCACAGTTTCCATAGATTCCATAGATTCCATCGAATCATTGATTCCATAGGTTCCATAGGTTCCATAGGTTCCATAGGTTCTATAGGTTCCATAGATTCCGTCGAATCATAGATTCCACAGATTCCATAGATTTCCTAGATTCCATAGATTCCATCGAATAATAGATTCCACAGATTCCATAGATTCCATAGTTTCCATAAATTCTATAGATTCCATAGATTCCATCGAATCATAGATTCCACAGATTCCATAGATTCCACAGATTCCATAGATTCCATAGATTTCATCTAATCATAGATTCCATAGGTTCCATAGGTTCCATAGGTTCTATAGGTTCCATAGATTCCGTCGAATCATAGATTACACAGATTCCATATATTTCATAGATTCCATAGATTCCATCGAATCATAGATTCCATAGGTACCATAGGTTCCATAGGTTCTATAGGTTCCATAGAATTCGTCGAATCATAGATTCCACAGATTCCATAGATTCCACAGATTCCATAGATTCCATAGATTCCACAGATTCCATAGATTCCATAGATTCCATCGAATCATAGATTCCATAGGTTCCATAGGTTCCATAGGTACTATAGGTTCCATAGATTCCGTGGAATCATAGATTCCACAGATTCCATAGATTCCACAGATTCCATAGATTCCATAGATTCCATAAATTCTATAGATTTCATAAATTCCATCGAATCATAGATTCCATAGGTTCCATAGGTTCCATAGGTTCTATAGGTTCCATAGATTCCGTCGAATCATAGATTCCACAGATTCCATAGATTCCATAGATTCCATAAATTCTATAGATTCCATAGATTCCATCGAATCATAGATTCCACAGATTCCATAGATTCCACAGATTCCATAAATTCTATAGATTCCATCAAATCATAGATTCCATAGGTTCCATAGGTTCCATAGGTTCTATAAGTTCCATAGATTCCGTCGAATCATAGATTCCACAGATTCCATAGATTTCATAGATTCCATAAATTCCATAAATTCTATAGATTCCATAGATTCCATCGAATCATAGATTCCACAGATTCCATAGATTCCACAGATTCCATAGATTCCATAGATTCCATCGAATCATAGATTCCATAGGTTCCATAGGTTCCATAGGTTCTATAGGTTCCATAGATCCCGTCGAATCATAGATTTCACAGATTCCATAGATTCCATAGATTCCATAAATTCTATAGATTCCATAGATTCCATCGAATCATAGATTCCACAGATTCCATAAATTCCAAAGATTCCATAGATTCCATAGATTCCATCGAATCATAGATTCCATAGGTTCCATAGGTTCCATAGGTTCTATAGGTTCCATAGATTCCGTCGAATCATAGATTCCACAGATTCCATAGATTCCATAGATTCCATAAATTCTATAGATTCCATGGATTCCATCGAATCATAGATTCCACAGATTCCATAGATTCCACAGATTCCATAGATTCCATAGATTCCATCGAATCATAGATTCCATAGGTTCCATAGGTTCCATAGGTTCTATAGGTTCCATAGATTCCGTCGAATCATAGATTCCACAGATTCCATAGATTTCATAGATTCCATAGATTCCATCGAATCATAGATTCCATAGGTTCCATAGGTTCCATAGGTTCTATAGGTTCCATGGATTCCGTCGAATCATAGATTCCACAGATTCCATAGATTCCACAGATTCCATAGATTCCATAGATTCCATAGATTCCACAGATTCCATAGATTCCATAGATTCCATCGAATCATAGATTCCACAGATTCCATAGATTCCATAGATTCCATAGATTCCATAAATTCTATAGGTTCCATAGATTCCGTCGAATCATAGATTCCACAGACTCCATAGATTCCATAGATCCCATAAATTCTATAGATTCCATAGATTCCATCGAATCATAGATTCCATAGGTTCCATAGGTTCCATAGGTTCTATAGGTTCCATAGATTCCGTCGAATCATAGATTCCACAGATTCCATAGATTCCAAAGATTCCATGAATTCTATAGATTCCATAGATTCCATCGAATCATAGATTCCACAGATTCCATAGATTCCACAGATTTCATAGATTCCATAGATTCCATCGAATCATAGATTCCATAGGTTCCATATGTTCCATAGGTTCTATAGGTTCCATAGATTCCGTCGAATCATAGATTCCACAGATTCCATAGATTCCATAGATGCCATAAATTCTATAGATTCCATAGATTCCATCGAATCATAGATTCCACAGATTCCATAGATTCCACAGATTCCATAGATTCCATAGATTCCATCGAATCATAGATTCCATAGGTTCCATAGGTTCCATAAATTCTATAGATTTTATAGATTCCATCGATTCATAGATTCCACAGATTCCATAGATTCCACAGATTCCATAGATTCCATAGATTCCATCGAATCATAGATTTTATAGGTTCCATAGGTTCCATAGGTTATATAGGTTCCATAGATTCCGTCGAATCATAGATTCCACAGATTCCATAGATTCCATAGATTCCATAAATTCTATAGATTCCATAGATTCCATCGAATCATAGATTCCACAGATTCCATAGATTCCACAGATTCCATAGATTCCATAGATTCCATCGAATCATAGATTCCATAGGTTCCATAGGTTCCATAGGTTCGATAGGTTCCATAGATTCCGTCGAATCATAGATTCCACAGATTCCATAGATTCCATAGATTCCATAAATTCGATAGATTCCATAGATTCCATCTAATCATAGATTCCCTAGATTCAATAGATTCCACAGATTCCATAGTTTCCATAGATTCAATCGAATCATAGATTCCATAGGTTCCATAGGTTCCATAGGTTCTATAGGTTCCATAGATTCCATCGAATCATAGATTCCACAGATTCCATAGATTTTATAGATTCCATAGATTCCATCGAATCATAGATTCCATAGGTTCCATAGGTTCCATAGGTTCTATAGGTTCCATAGATTCCGTCGAATCATAGATTCCACAGATTCCATAGATTCCACAGATTCCATAGATTCCATAGATTCCATCGAATCATAGATTCCATAGGTTCCATAGGTTCCATAGGTTCTATAGGTTCCATAGATTCCGTCGAATCATAGATTCCACAGTTTCCATAGATTCCACAGATTCCATAGATTCCATAGATTCCATAGATTCCATAGATTCCACAGATTCCATAGATTCCATAGATTCCATCGAATCATAGATTCCACAGATTCCATAGATTCCATAGATTCCATAAATTCTATAGGTTCCATAGATTCCGTCGAATCATAGATTCCACAGATTCCATAGATTCCGTAGATTCCATAAATTCTATAGATTCCATAGATTCCATCGAATCATGGATTCCATAGGTTCCATAGGTTCCATAGGTTCTATAGGTTCCATAGATTCCGTCGAATAATAGATTCCACAGATTCCATAGATTCCATAGATTCCATAAATTCTATAGATTCCATAGATTCCATCGAATAATAGATTCCACAGATTCCATAGGTTCCACAGATTCCATAGATTCCATAGATTCCATCGAATCATAGATTCCATCGAATCATAGATTCCATTGGTTCCATAGGTTCCATAGGTTCTATAGGTTCCATAGATTCCGTCGAATCATAGATTCCACAGATTCCATAGATTCCACAGATTCCATAGATTCCATAGATTCCATAGATTCCACAGATTCCATAGATTCCATAGACTCCATCGAATCATAGATTCCACAGATTCCATAGATTCCATAGATTCCATAAATTCTATAGATTCCATAGATTCCATCGAATCATAGATTCCATAGGTTCCATAGGTTCCATAGGTTCTATAGGTTCCATAGATTCCGTCGAATCATAGATTCCACAGATTCCATAGATTCCATAGATTCCATAAATTCTATAGAATCCATAGATTCCATCGAATCATAGATTCCACAGATTCCATAGATTCCATAGATTCCACAGATTCCATAGATTCCATAGATTCCATAAATTCTATAGATTCCATAGATTCCATCGAATCCTAGATTCCATTGGTTCCATAGGTTCCATAGGTTCTATAGGTTCCATAGATTCCGTCGAATCATAGATTCCACAGATTCCATAGATTCCATAGATTCCATAAATTCTATAAATTCCATAGATTCCATCGAATCATAGATTCCACAGATTCCATAGATTCCACAGATTCCATAGATTCCATAGATTCTATCGAATCATAGATTCCATAGGTTCCATAGGTTCCATAGGTTCTATAGGTTCCATAGATTCCGTCGAATCATAGATTCCACAGATTCCATAGATTCCATAGATTCCATAAATTCTATAGATTCCATAGATTCCATCGAATCATAGATTCCATAGATTCCATAGATTCCACAGTTTCCATAGATTCCATAGATTCCATCGAATCATAGATTCCATAGGTTCCATAGGTTCCATAGGTTCCATAGGTTCTATAGGTTCCATAGATTCCGTCGAATCATAGATTCCACAGATTCCATAGATTTCCTAGATTCCATAGATTCCATCGAATAATAGATTCCACAGATTCCATAGATTCCATAGTTTCCATAAATTCTATAGATTCCATAGATTCCATCGAATCATAGATTCCACAGATTCCATAGATTCCACAGATTCCATAGATTCCATAGATTCCGTCGAATCATAGATTCCACAGATTCCATAGATTCCACAGATTCCATAGATTCCATAGATTCCATCGAATCATAGATTCCATAGGTTCCATAGGTTCCATAGGTTTTATAGGTTCCATAGATTCCGTCGAATCATAGATTCCACAGATTCCATAGATTTCATAGATTCCATAAATTCCATAAATTCTATAGATTCCATAGATTCCATCGAATCATAGATTCCACAGATTCCATAGATTCCACAGATTTCATAGATTCCATAGATTCCATCGAATCATAGATTCCATAGGTTCCATAGGTTCCATAGGTTCTATAGGTTCCATAGATTCCGTCGAATCATAGATTCCACAGATTCCATAGATTCCATAGATTCCATAAATTCTATAGATTCCATAGATTCCAACGAATCAAAGATTCCACAGATTCCATAGATTCCACAGATTCCATAGATTCCATAGATTCCATCGAATCATAGATTCCATAGGTTCCATAGGTTCCATAGGTTCTATAGGTTCCATAGATTCCGTCGAATCATAGATTCCACAGATTCCATAAATTCCACAGATTCCATAGATTCCATAGATTCCATAGATTCCACAGATTCCATAGATTCCATAGATTCCATCGAATCATAGATTCCATAGGTTCCATAGGTTCCATAGGTTCTATAGGTTCCATAGATTCCGTCGAATCATAGATTCCACAGATTCCATAGATTCCACAGATTCCATAGATTCCATAGATTCCATAAATTCTATAGATTCCATAGATCCCATCGAATCATAGATTCCATAGGTTCCATAGGTTCCATAGGTTCTATAGGTTCCATAGATTCCGTCAAATCATAGATTCCACAGATTCCATAGATTCCATAGATTCCATAAATTCTATAGATTCCATAGATTCCATCGAATCATAGATTCCACAGATTCCATAGATTCCACAGATTCCATAGATTCCATAGATTCCATGGAATCATAGATTCCATAGGTTCCATAGGTTCCATAGGTTCTATAGGTTCCATAGATTCCGTCGAATCATAGATTCCACAGATTCCATAGATTCCATAGATTCCATAAATTCCATAGATTCCATAGATTCCATCGAATCATAGATTCCACAGATTCCATAGATTCCACAGATTCCATAGAGTCCATAGATTCCATCGAATCATAGATTCCACAGATTTCATAGATTCCACAGATTCCATAGATTCCATAGATTCCTTCGAATCATAGATTCCATAGGTTCCATAGGTTCCATTGGTTCTATAGGTTCCATAGATTCCGTCGAATCATAGATTCCACAGATTCCATAGATTTCATAGATTCCATAAATTCCATGAATTCTATAGATTCCATAGATTCCATCGAATCATAGATTCCGCAGATTCCATAGATTCCACAGATTCCATGGATTCCATAGATTCCATCGAATCATAGATTCCATAGGTTCCATAGGTTTCATAGGTTCTATAGGTTCCATAGATTCCGTCGAATCATAGATTCCACAGATTCCATAGATTCCATAGATTCCATAAATTCAATAGATTCCATAGATTCCATCGAATCATAGATTCCATAGATTCCATAGATTCCACAGTTTCCATAGATTCCATAGATTCCATCGAATCATTGATTCCATAGGTTCCATAGGTTCCATAGGTTCCATAGGTTCTATAGGTTCCATAGATTCCGTCGAATCATAGATTCCACAGATTCCATAGATTTCCTAGATTCCATAGATTCCATCGAATAATAGATTCCACAGATTCCATAGATTCCATAGTTTCCATAAATTCTATAGATTCCATAGATTCCATCGAATCATAGATTCCACAGATTCCATAGATTCCACAGATTCCATAGATTCCATAGATTTCATCTAATCATAGATTCCATAGGTTCCATAGGTTCCATAGGTTCTATAGGTTCCATAGATTCCGTCGAATCATAGATTACACAGATTCCATATATTTCATAGATTCCATAGATTCCATCGAATCATAGATTCCATAGGTACCATAGGTTCCATAGGTTCTATAGGTTCCATAGAATTCGTCGAATCATAGATTCCACAGATTCCATAGATTCCACAGATTCCATAGATTCCATAGATTCCACAGATTCCATAGATTCCATAGATTCCATCGAATCATAGATTCCATAGGTTCCATAGGTTCCATAGGTACTATAGGTTCCATAGATTCCGTGGAATCATAGATTCCACAGATTCCATAGATTCCACAGATTCCATAGATTCCATAGATTCCATAAATTCTATAGATTTCATAAATTCCATCGAATCATAGATTCCATAGGTTCCATAGGTTCCATAGGTTCTATAGGTTCCATAGATTCCGTCGAATCATAGATTCCACAGATTCCATAGATTCCATAGATTCCATAAATTCTATAGATTCCATAGATTCCATCGAATCATAGATTCCACAGATTCCATAGATTCCACAGATTCCATAAATTCTATAGATTCCATCAAATCATAGATTCCATAGGTTCCATAGGTTCCATAGGTTCTATAAGTTCCATAGATTCCGTCGAATCATAGATTCCACAGATTCCATAGATTTCATAGATTCCATAAATTCCATAAATTCTATAGATTCCATAGATTCCATCGAATCATAGATTCCACAGATTCCATAGATTCCACAGATTCCATAGATTCCATAGATTCCATCGAATCATAGATTCCATAGGTTCCATAGGTTCCATAGGTTCTATAGGTTCCATAGATCCCGTCGAATCATAGATTTCACAGATTCCATAGATTCCATAGATTCCATAAATTCTATAGATTCCATAGATTCCATCGAATCATAGATTCCACAGATTCCATAAATTCCAAAGATTCCATAGATTCCATAGATTCCATCGAATCATAGATTCCATAGGTTCCATAGGTTCCATAGGTTCTATAGGTTCCATAGATTCCGTCGAATCATAGATTCCACAGATTCCATAGATTCCATAGATTCCATAAATTCTATAGATTCCATGGATTCCATCGAATCATAGATTCCACAGATTCCATAGATTCCACAGATTCCATAGATTCCATAGATTCCATCGAATCATAGATTCCATAGGTTCCATAGGTTCCATAGGTTCTATAGGTTCCATAGATTCCGTCGAATCATAGATTCCACAGATTCCATAGATTTCATAGATTCCATAGATTCCATCGAATCATAGATTCCATAGGTTCCATAGGTTCCATAGGTTCTATAGGTTCCATGGATTCCGTCGAATCATAGATTCCACAGATTCCATAGATTCCACAGATTCCATAGATTCCATAGATTCCATAGATTCCACAGATTCCATAGATTCCATAGATTCCATCGAATCATAGATTCCACAGATTCCATAGATTCCATAGATTCCATAGATTCCATAAATTCTATAGGTTCCATAGATTCCGTCGAATCATAGATTCCACAGACTCCATAGATTCCATAGATCCCATAAATTCTATAGATTCCATAGATTCCATCGAATCATAGATTCCATAGGTTCCATAGGTTCCATAGGTTCTATAGGTTCCATAGATTCCGTCGAATCATAGATTCCACAGATTCCATAGATTCCAAAGATTCCATGAATTCTATAGATTCCATAGATTCCATCGAATCATAGATTCCACAGATTCCATAGATTCCACAGATTTCATAGATTCCATAGATTCCATCGAATCATAGATTCCATAGGTTCCATATGTTCCATAGGTTCTATAGGTTCCATAGATTCCGTCGAATCATAGATTCCACAGATTCCATAGATTCCATAGATGCCATAAATTCTATAGATTCCATAGATTCCATCGAATCATAGATTCCACAGATTCCATAGATTCCACAGATTCCATAGATTCCATAGATTCCATCGAATCATAGATTCCATAGGTTCCATAGGTTCCATAAATTCTATAGATTTTATAGATTCCATCGATTCATAGATTCCACAGATTCCATAGATTCCACAGATTCCATAGATTCCATAGATTCCATCGAATCATAGATTTTATAGGTTCCATAGGTTCCATAGGTTATATAGGTTCCATAGATTCCGTCGAATCATAGATTCCACAGATTCCATAGATTCCATAGATTCCATAAATTCTATAGATTCCATCGAATCATAGATTCCACAGATTCCATAGATTCCACAGATTCCATAGATTCCATAGATTCCATCGAATCATAGATTCCATAGGTTCCATAGGTTCCATAGGTTCTATAGGTTCCATAGATTCCGTCGAATCATAGTTTCCAGCGATTCCATAGATTCCATAGATTCCATAAATTCTATAGATTCCATAGATTCCATCGAATCATAGATTCCACAGATTCCATAGATTCCACAGATTCCATAGATTCCATAGATTCCATCGAATCATAGATTCCATGGGTTCCATAGGTTCCATAGGTTCTATAGGTTCCATAGATTCCGTCGAATCATAGATTCCACAGATTCCATAGATTTCATAGATTCCATAGATTCCATCGAATCATAGATTCCATAGGTTCCATAGGTTCCATAGGTTCTATAGGTTCCATAGATTCCGTCGAATCATAGATTTCACAGATTCCATAGATTCCACAGATTCCATAGATTCCATAGATTCCATAAATTCTATAGATTCCATAGATTCCATCGAATCATAGATTCCATAGGTTCCATAGGTTCCATAGGTTCTATAGGTTCCATAGATTCCGTCGAATCATAGATTCCACAGATTCCATAGATTCCATAGATTCCATAAATTCTATAGATTCCATAGATTCCATCGAATCATAGATTCCACAGATTCCATAGATTCCACAGATTCCATAGATTCCATAGATTCCATCGAATCATAGATTCCATTGGATCCATAGGTTCCATAGGTTCTATAGGTTCCATAGATTTCGTCGAATCATAGATTCCACAGATTCCATAGATTCCATAGATTCCATAAATTCTATAGATTCCATAGATTCCATCGAATCATAGATTCCACAGATTCCATAGATTCCACAGATTCCATAGATTCCATAGATTCCATCGAATCATAGATTCCACAGATTCCATAGATTCCACAGATTCCATAGATTCCATAGATTCCATCGAATCATAGATTCCATAGGTTCCATAGGTTCCATAGGTTCTATAGGTTCCATAGATTCCGTCGAATCATAGATTCCACAGATTCCATAGATTTCATAGATTCCATAAATTCCATAAATTCTATAGATTCCATAGATTCCATCGAATCATAGATTCCACAGATTCCATAGATCCCACAGATTCCATAGATTCCATAGATTCCATCGAATCATAGATTCCATAGGTTCCATAGGTTCCATAGGTTCTATAGGTTCCATTGATTCCGTCGAATCATAGATTCCACAGATTCCATAGATTCCATAGATTCCATAAATTCTATAGATTCCATAGATTCCATCGAATCATAGATTCCATAGATTCCATCGAATCATAGATTCCACAGATTCCATAGATTCCACAGATTCCATAGATTCCATAGATTCCATCGAATCATAGATTCCATAGGTTCCATAGGTTCCATAGGTTCTATAGGTTCCATAGATTCCGTCGAATCATAGATTCCACAGATTCCATAGATTCCATAGATTCCATAAATTCTATAGATTCCAAAGATTCCATCGAATCATAGATTCCACAGATTCCATAGATTCCACAGATTCCATAGATTCCATAGATTCCATCGAATCATAGATTCCATAGGTTCCATAGGTTCCATAGGTTCTATAGGTTCCATAGATTCCGTCGAATCATAGATTCCACAGATTCCATAGATTTCATAGATTCCATAGATTCCATCGAATCATAGATTCCATAGGTTCCATAGGTTCCATAGGTTCTATAGGTTCCATGGATTCCGTCGAATCATAGATTCCACAGATTCCATAGATTCCACAGATTCCATAGATTCCATAGATTCCATAGATTCCACAGATTCCATAGATTCCATAGATTCCATCGAATCATAGATTCCACAGATTCCATAGATTCCATAGATTCCATAGATTCCATAAATTCTATAGGTTCCATAGATTCCGTCGAATCATAGATTCCACAGACTCCATAGATTCCATAGATCCCATAAATTCTAAAGATTCCATAGATTCCATCGAATCATAGATTCCATAGGTTCCATAGGTTCCATAGGTTCTATAGGTTCCATAGATTCCGTCGAATCATAGATTCCACAGATTCCATAGATTCCAAAGATTCCATGAATTCTATAGATTCCATAGATTCCATCGAATCATAGATTCCACAGATTCCATAGATTCCACAGATTTCATAGATTCCATAGATTCCATCGAATCATAGATTCCATAGGTTCCATATGTTCCATAGGTTCTATAGGTTCCATAGATTCCGTCGAATCATAGATTCCACAGATTCCATAGATTCCATAGATGCCATAAATTCTATAGATTCCATAGATTCCATCGAATCATAGATTCCACAGATTCCATAGATTCCACAGATTCCATAGATTCCATAGATTCCATCGAATCATAGATTCCATAGGTTCCATAGGTTCCATAAATTCTATAGATTTTATAGATTCCATCGATTCATAGATTCCACAGATTCCATAGATTCCACAGATTCCATAGATTCCATAGATTCCATCGAATCATAGATTTTATAGGTTCCATAGGTTCCATAGGTTCTATAGGTTCCATAGATTCCGTCGAATCATAGATTCCACAGATTCCATAGATTCCATAGATTCCATAAATTCTATAGATTCCATAGATTCCATCGAATCATAGATTCCACAGATTCCATAGATTCCACAGATTCCATAGATTCCATAGATTCCATCGAATCATAGATTCCATAGATTCCATAGGTTCCATAGGTTCCATAGGTTCTATAGGTTCCATAGATTCCGTCGAATCATAGATTCCAGCGATTCCATAGATTCCATAGATTCCATAAATTCTATAGATTCCATAGATTCCATCGAATCATAGATTCCACAGATTCCAAAGATTCCACAGATTCCATAGATTCCATAGATTCCATCGAATCATAGATTCCATGGGTTCCATAGGTTCCATAGGTTCTATAGGTTCCATAGATTCCGTCGAATCATAGATTCCACAGATTCCATAGATTTCATAGATTCCATAGATTCCATCGAATCATAGATTCCATAGGTTCCATAGGTTCCATAGGTTCTATAGGTTCCATAGATTCCGTCGAATCATAGATATCACAGATTCCATAGATACCACAGATTCCATAGATTCCATAGATTCCATAAATTCTATAGATTCCATAGATTCCATCGAATCATAGATTCCATAGGATCCATAGGTTCCATAGGTTCTATAGGTTCCATAGATTCCGTCGAATCATAGATTCCACAGATTCCATAGATTCCATAGATTCCATAAATTCTATAGATTCCATAGATTCCATCGAATCATAGAGTCCACAGATTCCATAGATTCCACAGATTCCATAGATTCCATAGATTCCATCGAATCATAGATTCCATAGGTTCCATAGGTTCCATAGGTTCTATAGGTTCCATAGATTCCGTCGAATCATAGATTCCACAGATTCCATAGATTCCATAGATTCCATAAATTCTATAGATTCCATAGATTCCATCGAATCATAGATTCCACAGATTCCATAGATTCCACAGATTCCATAGATTCCATAGATTCCATCGAATCATAGATTCCACAGATTCCATAGATTCCACAGATTCCATAGATTCCATAGATTCCATCGAATCATAGATTCCATAGGTTCCATAGGTTCCATAGGTTCTATAGGTTCCATAGATTCCATCGAATCATAGATTCCACAGATTCCATAGATTTCATAGATTCCATAAATTCCATAAATTCTATAGATTCCATAGATTCCATCGAATCATAGATTCCACAGATTCCATAGATTCCACAGATTCCATAGATTCCATAGATTCAATCGAATCATAGATCCCATAGGTTCCATAGGTTCCATAGGTTCTATAGGTTCCATAGATTCCGTCGAATCATAGATTCCACATATTCCATAGATTCCATAGATTCCATAAATTCTATAGATTCCATAGATTCCATCGAATCATAGATTCCACAGATTCCATAGATTCCACAGATTCTATAGATTCCATAGATTCCATCGAATCATAGATTCCATAGGTTCCATAGGTTCCATAGGTTCTATAGGTTCCATAGATTCTGTCGAATCATAGATTCCACAGATTCCATAGATTCCATAGATTCCATAAATTCTATAGATTCCATAGATTCCATCGAATCATAGATTCCACAGATTCCATAGATTCCACAGATTTCATAGATTCCATAGATTCCATCGAATCATGGATTCCATAGGTCCATATGTTCCATAGGTTCTATAGGTTCCATAGATTCCGTCGAATCATAGATTCCACAGATTCCATAGATTCCATAGATTCCATAAATTCTATAGATTCCATAGATTCCATCGAATCATAGATTCCACAGATTCCATAGATTCCACAGATTCCATAAATTCCATAGATTCCATCGAATCATAGATTCCATAGGTTCTATAGGTTCCATAGGTTCTATAGGTTCCATAGGTTCTATAGGTTCCATAGATTCCGTCGAATCATAGATTCCACAGATTCCATAGATTCCACAGATTCCATAGATTCCATAGATTCCATCGAATCATAGATTCCATAGGTTTCATAGGTTCCATAGGTTCTATAGGTTCCATAGATTCCGTCGAATCATAGATTCCACAGATTCCATAGATTCCACAGATTCCATAGATTCCATAGATTCCATAGATTCCATAGATTCCACAGATTCCATAGATTCCATAGATTCCATCGAATCATAGATTCCACAGATTCCATAGATTCCACAGATTCCATAGATTTCATAGATTCCATCGAATCATAGATTCCAAAGGTTCCATAGGTTCCATAGGTTCTATAGGTTCCATAGATTCCGTCGAATCATAGATTCCACAGATTCCATAGATTTCATAGATTCCATATATTCCATCGAATCATAGATTCCATAGGTTCCATAGGTTCCATAAGTTCTATAGGTTCCATAGATTCCGTCGAATCATAGATTCCACAGATTCCATAGATTCCACAGATTCCATAGATTCCACAGATTCCGTAGATTCCATAGATTCCATCGAATCATAGATTCCATAGATTCCATCGAATCATAGATTCCATAGGTTCCATAGGTTCCATAGGTTCTATAGGTTCCATGGATTCCGTCGAATCATAGATTCCACAGATTCCATAGATTCCACAGATTCCATAGATTCCATAGATTCCATAGATTCCATAGATTCCACAGATTCCATAGATTCCATAGATTCCATCGAATCATAGATTCCACAGATTCCATAGATTCCATAGATTCCATAAATTCTATAGGTTCCATAGATTCCGTCGAATCATAGATTCCACAGATTCCATAGATTCCATAGATTCCATAAATTCTATAGATTCCCTAGATTCCATCGAATCATAGATTCCATAGGTTCCATATGTTCCATAGGTTCTATAGGTTCCATAGATTCCGTCGAATCATAGATTCCACAGATTCCATAGATTCCATAGATTCCATAAATTCTATAGATTCCATAGATTCCATCTAATCATAGATTCCACAGATTCCATAGATTCCACAGATTCCATAGATTCCATCGAATCATAGATTCCATAGGTTCCATAGGTTCCATAGGTTCCATAGGTTCTATAGGTTCCATAGATTCCGTCGAATCATAGATTCCACAGATTCCATAGATTCCACAGATTCCATAGATTCCATAGATTCCATCGAATCATAGATTTCATAGGTTCCATAGGTTCCATAGGTTCTATAGGTTCCATAGATTCCGTCGAATCATAGATTCCACAGATTCCATAGATTCCACAGATTCCATAGATTCCATAGATTCCATAGATTCCACAGATTCCATAGATTCCATAGATTCCATCGAATCATAGATTCCACAGATTCCATAGATTCCATAGATTCCATAAATTCTATAGATTTCATAGATTCCATCGAATCATAGATTCCATAGGTTCCATAGGTTCCATAGGTTCTATAGGTTCCATAGTTTCCGTCGAATCATAGATTCCACAGATTCCATAGATTCCATAGATTCCATAAATTCTATAGATTCCATAGATTCCATCGAATCATAGATTCCACAGATTCCATAGATTCCATAGATTCCACAGATTCCATAGATTCCATAGATTCCATAAATTCTATAGATTCCATAGATTTTATCGAATCATAGATTCCATAGGTTCCATAGGTTCCATAGGTTCTATAGGTTCCATGATTCCGTCGAATCATAGATTCCACAGATTCCATTGATTCCATAGATTCCATAAATTCTATAGATTCCATAGATTCCATCGAATCATATATTCCACAGATTTCATAGATTCCACAGATTCCATAGATTCCATAGATTCCATCGAATCATAGATTCCACAGATTCCATAGATTCCATAGATTCCATAAATTCTATAGGTTCCATAGATTCCGTCGAATCATAGATTCCACAGATTCCATAGATTCCATAGATTCCATAAATTCTATAGATTCCCTAGATTCCATCGAATCATAGATTCCATAGGTTCCATATGTTCCATAGGTTCTATAGGTTCCATAGATTCCGTCGAATCATAGATTCCACAGATTCCATAGATTCCATAGATTCCATAAATTCTATAGATTCCATAGATTCCATCTAATCATAGATTCCACAGATTCCATAGATTCCACAGATTCCATAGATTCCATCGAATCATAGATTCCATAGGTTCCATAGGTTCCATAGGTTCCATAGGTTCTATAGGTTCCATAGATTCCGTCGAATCATAGATTCCACAGATTCCATAGATTCCACAGATTCCATAGATTCCATAGATTCCATCGAATCATAGATTTCATAGGTTCCATAGGTTCCATAGGTTCTATAGGTTCCATAGATTCCGTCGAATCATAGATTCCACAGATTCCATAGATTCCACAGATTCCATAGATTCCATAGATTCCATAGATTCCACAGATTCCATAGATTCCATAGATTCCATCGAATCATAGATTCCACAGATTCCATAGATTCCATAGATTCCATAAATTCTATAGATTTCATAGATTCCATCGAATCATAGATTCCATAGGTTCCATAGGTTCCATAGGTTCTATAGGTTCCATAGTTTCCGTCGAATCATAGATTCCACAGATTCCATAGATTCCATAGATTCCATAAATTCTATAGATTCCATAGATTCCATCGAATCATAGATTCCACAGATTCCATAGATTCCATAGATTCCACAGATTCCATAGATTCCATAGATTCCATAAATTCTATAGATTCCATAGATTTTATCGAATCATAGATTCCATAGGTTCCATAGGTTCCATAGGTTCTATAGGTTCCATGATTCCGTCGAATCATAGATTCCACAGATTCCATTGATTCCATAGATTCCATAAATTCTATAGATTCCATAGATTCCATCGAATCATATATTCCACAGATTCCATAGATTCCACAGATTCCATAGATTCCATAGATTCAATCGAATCATAGATTCCATAGGTTCCATAGGTTCCATAGGTTCTATAGGTTCCATAGATTCCGTCGAATCATAGATTCCACAGATTCCATATATTCCATAGATACCATAAATTCTACAGATTCCATAGATTCCATCGAATCATAGATTCCACAGATTCCATAGATTCCACAGATTCCATAGATTCAATAGATTCCATCGAATCATAGATTCCATAGGTTCCATAGGTCCCATAGGTTCTATAGGTTCCATAGATTCCGTCGAATCATAGGTTCCACAGATTCCATAGATTTCATAGATTCCATAGATTCCATCGAATCATAGATTCCACAGATTCCATAGATTCCATAGATTCCATAAATTCTATAAATTCCATAGATTCCATCGAATCATAGATTCCACAGATTCCATAGATTCCATAGATTCCATCGAATCATAGATTCCATAGGTTCCATAGGTTCCATAAGTTCTATAGGTTCCATAGATTCCGTCGAATCATAGATTCCACAGATTCCATAGATTCCACAGATTCCATAGATTCCACAGATTCCGTAGATTCCATAGATTCCATCGAATCATAGATTCCATAGATTCCATCGAATCATAGATTCCATAGGTTCCATCCCAGGCAGCATTAGAATATCCTAAGGATATTCCCTCGGTGTCCTCTATGTTCGCTGTATGTCCTCATGTTCGGAGCTAACATTGTTTCGATATTATACGGATATCGTAAATTAACTATACCCCTTTTCAATATTGAGAGGATATCCTCAAGATAACTTTGACGTATTTTGAAGTCTAATAATAAATTTAGTTAAAAATAAAATATTTCCTTGATTTTTTTTTCTGTCTAATTGAGATTGGACATGTTTAAAAATTTGCTTCTATCGTGAAGTATTATAGGTGTTTGCAGATGGTCTCCTCTTAATATCCACCGGATATTACTCAAGGACATAGGTATCTCTGAAAATAATTTGTCTTCATGTTTATTTTGAGTTTAATTATCTTAACACTATTATACAATCAAATAAATCTTTTGCCACCTTTTTACGAAGGGTAAATTCATGAGCGTCATAATTTAAACAAAAATGAAAATTATAAACACTCTCAAATAATTTTTTCCATTCAGTAAATAATTAATTTCAAACAAATTACATTACGAAATTATCATAAATATGCTCTCCCCTGAACGAATTACGTTTCTATTTGTTTGAAGGCAGTAAACTTCCGGAGATTTACCTCCATTTCGTATAATATATTAAATGACAACTTGAAATAAAAAATCTAATTAAATATGTAAACTCTTATCAGAAATATAATGAATTAGTAAACTATTTTCTGCACGAATGTACCTAGACCTACTGTCAAACTTAAAGGTATGAGTATAATTATATAGGAATTTTACATGCAGTAAACTAAACAATAATGCCAGTCACATAATAGGTATTCACGTTTTCTTTCAAGCCCCTCAAAACACTTTCTTCACATACCCAACTCATTTAAAGAATATGTTCATTAGGCTATGATAGTTCAAACACATATATGTCTTTGTAAATATAGATAATTACAAGGTTTTTTATAAAGACATGGAAGTTTTTTAGTGCTTTCAGAAGTGTTACTACCATGTATACGGAGGTACGCACATGCGTACGTACTTTGCAATAGCAACAATACTATTCATTTCATTTTAGTTATTTCGAAAATTTGTAGGGACCTTCGATAAATATTATCTATTTCAATGTGGAAATGCAAATTTTTGGGGCTTATAAAAAATTTCACATTATTTTCCGGTAGCATTCTGCAACGGACTAGTTTTAATTGCGTTCTATAGATGAGGGTTGCTTATAAGCACTGCACAGCGTGCAGCGGCGCCGTGGCAGTTTCAAGCTAGCTGCTTGTGTAGTGTTGACGCCCTCTAAGATTCATACGTGATAGCGTTATTAAGTGAATTCTTGTGACATTTTTCTTTTAAACAATGTCGTGTAAGAAAAACTACTATGGTATATGTAGAAAAACAACCGAATTCCGAAATAAATTAAGAAGTGTTGGAGTAAACAGTGGAGTAAATTTAGGTGAGGATAGCGTTCCTAGTATAGCGCCATCTTGCAATGAAGCTCTGGCAATACCTGGGACAAGTGCTGGTTCAAGTCATGCTGACATAAGTATTAGTGCTGATAGTGAACTTGATAATGTTTCACTTAACTCTTGTGAGTCTGAGTCTGTTTTCTCTGTGACTAGTGAACTTAAGATAGGTGTATCAGGTAATGATGCTTTGAATGATGAGCTTTCATCAGACAGTGATTCACATCGTCTTCCTGCGCAGCCTGTTAAAGATTCAGAATTAATAAAGATGAATGTACCAACTTCAACGAAGAATTGTTGTTGTGCTGCCTTGAAATCTGAAGTAGAAGAGCTTAAAAATCTTGTTGTTGAAGGATTTTCTAATATTTACAAGGAAGTTGTTAATGGAAGTGAGGAAGCCAATAGGGCATTTAAGACTTTCAAAAAAATTGCTCGTGCATCCAGTTCAGGTGAAATGTTACTGCAACATAGTAAGGAAAGTAAGTTACCATCATTTCCTATTAAAACAAATGATGATTTGATAGCATTGGAGGAACTTCTGAACAGTGAAGATGAAAGACTAAATCTTGTAATGAAATTACAAACTGTTGGAGGTACAAACACGAGAGCTATCCTAAATAATATGATGAACTTCTGTCTTGCAAGAGAACTAGCACTGGACTTCAGTATGCATGGCAAAACTGGCAAAAAACCTGGTAAATCTGAAGGAGATGACAGTTGTCGATTTTCCACTTTTTGGTGCCTGAACCTAATTAATTGAATCAAAATAAACAAGTTTTCTTCTATTCTTGTTTCGTCTCAAATGAGTATTTTACGATTTATAGCGGTAAGTTTAGTTTCGTCATTGATGACGAATGCGCTCGAATAAATAGCTACTCATCGGTTTTCGAATTTTTGTTGCTTGAAACATGCTAATAACATCGAAATAAACAACTTTTATTCTATACACTTTTTTCGTCAAATGAGTATTTAACGAGGTATAGCGGTAGGTTTGGTTTCGTCTTTCAAGACAGAGCGCTGGAAGCGAGACGCCATTGCAGTATTGCCATACAACTCGATCAAAGAATTTCTTTCCGCTTCAAAGACTGGAGTTGCGGTAAGTCATTTACCGCTCTAACTAATAAAATACTCATTTGAGACAAAAAGTGCATAAAAGAAAACTTGTTTATTTCGATCTAATTAACTATGCTAAGGCATCGAAATTCACAAAATCGACAACTGTCATCTCCTTCAGATTTACCAAAAACCTTTTAAAGATCTGAAGCTGTTCAGCTGCATATTGGGTAAGCAACACTGATACTCTGTATGTATGTAAAATTGAAAATTTCCTAACTAGGGTGACAAAAAATGTTACCTTTCTTTGGGTCATCATGAAGTTAACTAGCTAGATGCTAGGTTTAAATAAGTTGTGCCTCGAAGAATCAGATTCAAAGTTTAATAATTACATTTACTGTGTAAATGATGAAAACCAGTTAAACCACAGGGTTCAATACTTATCAAGTTATCACTATTAATAATAGTAAAAAAGGCAATGGCTAAATATATCTTTGAAACTTGTTCATTGCACAACTTCTTTCAACCTTTCTACTTTAGTAATTAATTAGTTGTAGACATGAATTTTTTTCCATTCTGTCCGCTGGTGGAAATTCATCTCTAAATTTCTTTTTCATTCTGGGGCTATAGAAAAAAAGAAATTTACATATGTATTTGCATATGTTATGATTTTTGTAGTCTGCTATATCCATAAATGTGATTGTATAAATTTATAATACAGCTACTAACTAATATTTGATTTAGGGTAATGTTCGAATGGCCGGTCGGTCCGAATCGTGGGTCATTCTTAGTTAATTTTAAATTTTCGCGCTCGGTAGATATCTAAAAACTCAACCCGCAAGGCCTGTAGTGGTGTGATCTGCTACGCGTCTAACGGGTTGGCTTTTGGATTGCTACCGACCGTCAAAATTGAAAATTAACTAAGAATGACAGACAATTCGAACCGGCCGGCCATTCGAACATTACCCTATATCTGTATGATTAATAACATTTCATGGTACTTTTTTACAATATTTTTATTTTTTTAACTAAATTTTATGCTTCAACAGATGCCTTGAAGAAAAATCCGTTCTCATCTGAAACTAGCACGGATCAAATTGTGAAACTCATGGCGTTGAACTTAACACATGCCAAAGACAGATTCACCAAAAAGAAAGGTGCTGTTCAAGAGTCTGGTGCGCAGGGGCAGGATGAGCCTGAACCTGGACGTGAACTTTGAACGAATTGTGAGATACATATCTGCAGCTGAAAGAATTTGGATACATTCTTATGTTCTTTTTATTTCCATTGGGGTTATTGGATGCTCGTTTATTTCTTTACATTGTTTAGGTCCGTTCTGTTTTTTAATTGCTAATTTGATTAGTTAAAGTTTTTGGAATTTCTGTCTCTTACTTTCTTCTGTTGATTTTTATTTTATGCATTCTGGTGAGACTTATTTTTTATTTTTGTTCTAATAGATTAGGTTTTGTTGTGTTACGGATCATTCTTTTATTCGACCGGGCAACCGCTGTCCTTTATTTCAACGCCTCCTCTTACCTTTTCTATCTTTTTCTCTTGCTTTATAAACTTCTTTTTCTCCTTTGAACATCCTTGCTAGTGAGGGAGGAAGGCATAAGCGTTTATAATATATGTACTTTGGGCTTTAGCCTAGAGTGGCTATGTGGTATAGATATATTTAAGTAATAATATTTTTTATTTCCAGTATTGAGGTTAATGCCACTGAGCGTTTTGGACGATGAATGATGTTCTTTTTTTCGTAGTAGTGTTAATTATTTCTAGTTGAAAGGACATAATTTACTCAAAGGACTGGGTAGCTACTAGCTATAACTGGCAATATCATATAGCTAGTTATTATATTTTTGTTGTAGGTAACTATGGTATTTCAAACTTAGTTATGTTCAATTCATTGCCATACCTTGTCAAAATAATCTGGGCAGTTGAATTAATTCCTAAATTTTGAAAACATGCCTGAACTTGAAAATAATTTAATTAATCTATCTATATGTAGGTGATTTGTGAAGAAAGGTGTGCTTACTGTAGTTTTATTTTATTTTTTTGGTATATAACTTTGTTTCCACAATGTTGGCATCACAAAATTTGTAGAGAATTAGCTATAGGATGAATATGAACCCTGGGTAAACAATTTATTTTGATTATACGTCTGAAATGGTTATTTACTGAATAAATGTTTATGCGGTTAAACTTTTTTTATTTTTAGTTTAGATTCTTGTGTCGATTTGAAAATTTTTAATTTCGTAACTGGAGCATGTGGTTTGAAGGACAAACTTTGAGGATAGATGGTTTATTAAATCTCATACATTATTACATTACATGTTGTGAACAAAGTACTGCACACACACACACACATATACACACACACACACACACATGCACACACACTGTCCTGCCATATTATTTGGTATCAGTAGCTACATATGCTAATTCAAGTGGTTTATGTAGGACTATGTGAGTCTGTAGTACTCTAGTGAAATTTGAGGACAACCGATCTCAAATTTTACTAAAGTACTTCAGATTCATCATGGTGAGACTTCCACTTTAATATAAAGTCAACGATGGTTCACAGAGGGTGCCTCTTGGGAGACCGTGGAAATGACCCTCTTTACTCTACGTTTATAACACTTAGTTGAATTTAATTGGAATGATGATTTCTTTTCGAGCCTTCTGTACTGTAAAATGTTTTCAAGACGCAATTTATTCGATGAAATTTTTTTCAGTAGTTAGACAAAGGGTTTTCAATTAGATATTTTCAATAAGCTCATTATTTAACTTTTATAAATAAAAATACTGTATCTAATTATTAATTGTTTCATGTTTCAGAGATTCAGACGGTTTTGCAGAGATGATTGAATTGCGGGTGAAAATCAACCTAACAAACATCATCAAGGAGTGGGTATGAAATAATTGTTCATATAACTAGCTATAGAATTCTTTTACATGGAATCGAGTTGGTAAGTTATTCATTTTATCAAAATGGTTAGTTACATTGATATGAACTTATCTTCATTGACCTGTAATTGATTGCTCTTCTTCATAATTTTAGTAAGTTTAAATTTAACCCTTCCTAACCTGCATGTTTTTATTTGACAATTAAAAAAAACAGTTTTGTTGGTAGTGTACTTTAGATGGAATATATCTAATTTATTATACCTAGATGGGTTCAAAGTCAAGTTCCTGCTGTTTTTATCCGTTTCTGTTCAGTGGTTGATAACACAAGGAAGTGGAAGTAGGTATCTAGGGTGTTAGAATGTTTAGCAAACTCTAAAAATATCACGAATAATGTAGTTAGTATGATTAGTAAATGAATTTTTGAACGACTAATTCTGTAGTGATATTATCACTATAATACTTTCAGAAATTTCCGTAGACATTCCATTTAATATCAGTAGTTTATATTCTCTTTTGAGGTATGTGCTGGTGACCCTGGTGGAAGTTGATTTCTAAATTCCTGCCTTCAGAGTTGAGGGGGACATCATTGGAATATTTGAATATTATATTCCCAGGATATTTGATTCTGATGTCCACTGGATGTCTGCTTGTAATATCCCCTGAATGTGTACAAATTTGTATATCGCGAGGATGTTATCAAAGGACAATCCTGGGACATCCTGAGAGGATATCCTCTGAATATCTGCTTGTAATATCCCCTGAATGTGAACAAATTTGTATATCGCGAGGATGTTATCAAAGGATAATCCTGGGACATCCTGAGAGGATATCCTCTGAATATTTGCTTCTAATATCCCCTGTATGTGTACTAATTTTATATCGCGAGGATGTTATCAAAGGACAATCCTGGGACATCCTGAGAGGATATCCCGTGAATATCCTACGAACAAACGAATGCTGCCTGGGATAGGTTCCATAGGTTCTATAGGTTCCATGGATTCCGTCGAATCATAGATTCCACAGATTCCATAGATTCCACAGATTCCATAGATTCCATAGATTCCATAGATTCCATAGATTCCACAGATTCCATAGATTCCATAGATTCCATCGAATCATAGATTCCACAGATTCCATAGATTCCATAGATTCCATAAATTCTATAGGTTCCATAGATTCCGTCGAATCATAGATTCCACAGATTCCATAGATTCCATAGATTCCATAAATTCTATAGATTCCCTAGATTCCATCGAATCATAGATTCCATAGGTTCCATATGTTCCATAGGTTCTATAGGTTCCATAGATTCCGTCGAATCATAGATTCCACAGATTCCATAGATTCCATAGATTCCATAAATTCTATAGATTCCATAGATTCCATCTAATCATAGATTCCACAGATTCCATAGATTCCACAGATTCCATAGATTCCATCGAATCATAGATTCCATAGGTTCCATAGGTTCCATAGGTTCCATAGGTTCTATAGGTTCCATAGATTCCGTCGAATCATAGATTCCACAGATTCCATAGATTCCACAGATTCCATAGATTCCATAGATTCCATCGAATCATAGATTTCATAGGTTCCATAGGTTCCATAGGTTCTATAGGTTCCATAGATTCCGTCGAATCATAGATTCCACAGATTCCATAGATTCCACAGATTCCATAGATTCCATAGATTCCATAGATTCCACAGATTCCATAGATTCCATAGATTCCATCGAATCATAGATTCCACAGATTCCATAGACTCCATAGATTCCATTAATTCTATAGATTTCATAGATTCCATCGAATCATAGATTCCATAGGTTCCATTAGTTCCATAGGTTCTATAGGTTCCATAGTTTCCGTCGAATCATAGATTCCACAGATTCCATAGATTCCATAGATTCCATAAATTCTATAGATTCCATAGATTCCATCGAATCATAGATTCCATAGATTCCATAGATTCCATAGATTCCACAGATTCCATAGATTCCATAGATTCCATAAATTCTATAGATTCCATAGATTTTATCGAATCATAGATTCCATAGGCTCCATAGGTTCCATAGGTTCTATAGGTTCCATAGATTCCGTCGAATCATAGATTCCACAGATTCCATTGATTCCATAGATTCCATAAATTCTATAGATTCCATAGATTCCATCGAATCATATATTCCACAGATTCCATAGATTCCACAGATTCCATAGATTCCATAGATTCAACCGAATCATAGATTCCATAGGTTCCATAGGTTCCATAGGTTCTATAGGTTCCATAGATTCCGTCGAATCATAGATTCCACAGATTCCATATATTCCATAGATACCATAAATTCTACAGATTCCATAGATTCCATCGAATCATAGATTCCACAGATTCCATAGATTCCACAGATTCCATAGATTCCATAGATTCCATCGAATCATAGATTCCATAGGTTCCATAGGTCCCATAGGTTCTATAGGTTCCATAGATTCCGTCGAATCATAGATTCCACAGATTCCATAGATTTCATAGATTCCATAGATTCCATCGAATCATAGATTCCACAGATTCCATAGATTCCATAGATTCCATAAATTCTATAAATTCCATAGATTCCATCGAATCATAGATTCCACAGATTCCATAGATTCCATAGATTCCATCGAATCATAGATTCCATAGGTTCCATAGGTTCCATAGGTTCTATAGGTTCCATAGATTCCGTCGAATCATAGATTTCACAGATTCCATAGATTTCATAGATTCCATAGATTCCATCGAATCATAGATTCCATAGGTTCCATGGGTTCCATAGGTTCTATAGGTTCCAGAGATTCCGTCGAATCATAGATTCCACAGATTCCATAGATTCCACAGATTCCATAGATTTCATAGATTCCATCGAATCATAGATTTCATAGGTTCCATAGGTTCCATAGGTTCTATAGGTTCCATAGATTCCGTCGAATCATAGATTCCACAGATTCCATAGATTCCACAGATTCCATAGATTCCATAGATTTCATAGATTCCACAGATTCCATAGATTCCATAGATTTCATCGAATCATAGATTCCACAGATTCCATAGATTCCATAGATTCCATAAATTCTATAGATTTCATAGATTCCATCGAATCATAGATTCCATAGGTTCCATAGGTTCCATAGGTTCTATAGGTTCCATAGTTTCCGTCGAATCATAGATTCCACAGATTCCATAGATTCCATAGATTCCATAAATTCTATAGATTCCATAGATTCCATCGAATCATAGATTCCACAGATTCCATAGATTCCATAGATTCCACAGATTCCATAGATTCCATAGATTCCATAAATTCTATAGATTCCATAGATTTTATCGAATCATAGATTCTATAGGTTCCATAGGTTCCATAGGTTCTATAGGTTCCATAGATTCCGTCGAATCATAGATTCCACAGATTCCATTGATTCCATAGATTCCATAAATTCTATAGATTCCATAGATTCCATCGAATCATATATTCCACAGATTCCATAGATTCCACAGATTCCATAGATTCCATAGATTCAATCGAATCATAGATTCCATAGGTTCCATAGGTTCCGTAGGTTCTATAGGTTCCATAGATTCCGTCGAATCATAGATTCCACAGATTCCATAGATTCCATAGATACCATAAATTCTACAGATTCCATAGATTCCATCGAATCATAGATTCCACAGATTCCATAGATTACACAGATTCCATAGATTCCATAGAGTCCATCGAATCATAGATTCCACAGATTCCATAGATTCCATAGATTCCATAAATTCTATAGATTTCATAGATTCCATCGAATCATAGATTCCATAGGTTCCAAAGGTTCCATAGGTTCTATAGGTTCCATAGTTTCCGTCGAATCATAGATTCCACAGATTCCATAGATTCCATAGATTCCATAAATTCTATAGATTCCATAGATTCCATCGAATCATAGATTCCACAGATTCCATAGATTCCATAGATTCCACAGATTCCATAGATTCCATAGATTCCATAAATTCTATAGATTCCATAGATTTTATCGAATCATAGATTCCATAGGTTCCATAGGTTCCATAGGTTCTATAGGTTCCATAGATTCCGTCGAATCATAGATTCCACAGATTCCATTGATTCCATAGATTCCATTAATTCTATAGATTCCATAGATTCCATCGAATCATATATTCCACAGATTCCATAGATTCCACAGATTCCATAGATTCCATAGATTCAATCGAATCATAGATTCCATAGGTTCCATAGGTTCCATAGGTTCTATAGGTTCCATAGATTCCGTCGAATCATAGATTCCACAGATTCCATATATTCCATAGATACCATAAATTCTACAGATTCCATAGATTCCATCGAATCATAGATTCCACAGATTCCATAGATTCCACAGATTCCATAGATTCCATAGATTCCATCGAATCATAGATTCCATAGGTTCCATAGGTCCCATAGGTTCTATAGGTTCCATAGAATCCGTCGAATCATAGATTCCACAGATTCCATAGATTTCATAGATTCCATAGATTCCATCGAATCATAGATTCCACAGATTCCATAGATTCCATAGATTCCATAAATTCTATAAATTCCATAGATTCCATCGAATCATAGATTCCACAGATTCCATAGATTCCATAGATTCCATCGAATCATAGATTCCATAGGTTCCATAGGTTCCATAGGTTCTATAGGTTCCATAGATTCCGTCGAATCATAGATTTCACAGATTCCATAGATTTCATAGATTCCATAGATTCCATCGAATCATAGATTCCATAGGTTCCATGGGTTCCATAGGTTCTATAGGTTCCATAGATTCCGTCGAATCATAGATTCCACAGATTCCATAGATTCCACAGATTCCATAGATTCCATAGATTCCATCGAATCATAGATTTCATAGGTTCCATAGGTTCTATAGGTTCCATAGATTCCGTCGAATCATAGATTCCACAGATTCCATAGATTCCACAGATTCCATAGATTCCATAGATTCCATAGATTCCACAGATTCCATAGATTCCATAGATTCCATCGAATCATAGATTCCACAGATTCCATAGATTCCATAGATTCCATAAATTCTATAGATTTCATAGATTCCATCGAATCATAGATTCCATAGGTTCCATAGGTTCCATAGGTTCTATAGGTTCCATAGATTCCGTCGAATCATAGATTTCACAGATTCCATAGATTTCATAGATTCCATAGATTCCATCGAATCATAGATTCCATAGTACCATAGGTTCCATAGGTTCTATAGGTTCCATAGATTCCGTCGAATCATAGATTCCACAGATTCCATAGATTTCACAGATTCCATAGATTCTATAGATTCCATCGAATCATAGATTCCATAGGTTCCATAGGTTCCATAGGTTCCATAGGTTCTATAGGTTCCATAGATTCCGTCGAATCATAGATTCCACAGATTCCATAGATTCCACAGATTCCATTGATTCCACAGATTCCATAGATTCCATAGATTCCATAGATTCCATCGAATCATAGATTCCATAGGTTCCATAGGTTCCATAGGTTCTATAGGTTCCATAGATTCCGTCGAATCATAGATTCCACAGATTTCATAGATTCCATAGATTCCATAGATTCCATAGATTCCATAGATTCCACAGATTTCATAGATTCCATAGATTCCATCGAATCATAGATTCCACAGATTCCATAGATTCCATAGATTCCATAAATTCTATAGATTCCATAGATTCCATCGAATCATAGATTCCATAGGTTCCATAGGTTCCATAGGTTCTATAGGTTCCATAGATTCCGTCGAATCATAGATTCCAAAGATTCCATAGATTCCATAGATTCCATAAATTCTATAGATTCCATAGATTCCATCGAATCATAGATTCCACAGATTCCATAGATTCCATAGATTCCATAGATTCCATAGATTCAACAGATTCCATAGATTCCATAGATTCCATCGAATCATAGATTCCACAGATTCCATAGATTCCATACATTCCATAAATCCTATAGATTCCATAGATTCCATCGAATCATATATTCCACAGATTCCATAGATTCCACAGATTCCATAGATTCCATAGATTCAATCGAATCATAGATTCCATAGGTTCCATAGGTTCCATAGGTTCTATAGGTTCCATAGATTCCGTCGAATCATAGATTCCACAGATTCCATATATTCCATAGATACCATAAATTCTACAGATTCCATAGATTCCATCGAATCATAGATTCCACAGATTCCATAGATTCCACAGATTCCATAGATTCCATAGATTCCATCGAATCATAGATTCCATAGGTTCCATAGGTCCCATAGGTTCTATAGGTTCCATAGATTCCGTCGAATCATAGATTCCACAGATTCCATATATTCCATAGATACCATAAATTCTACAGATTCCATAGATTCCATCGAATCATAGATTCCACAGATTCCATAGATTCCACAGATTCCATAGATTCCATAGATTCCATCGAATCATAGATTCCATAGGTTCCATAGGTCCCATAGGTTCTATAGGTTCCATAGAATCCGTCGAATCATAGATTCCACAGATTCCATAGATTTCATAGATTCCATAGATTCCATCGAATCATAGATTCCACAGATTCCATAGATTCCATAGATTCAATAAATTCTATAAATTCCATAGATTCCATCGAATCATAGATTCCACAGATTCCATAGATTCCATAGATTCCATCGAATCATAGATTCCATAGGTTCCATAGGTTCCATAGGTTCTATAGGTTCCATAGATTCCGTCGAATCATAGATTTCACAGATTCCATAGATTTCATAGATTCCATAGATTCCATCGAATCATAGATTCCATAGGTTCCATGGGTTCCATAGGTTCTATAGGTTCCATAGATTCCGTCGAATCATAGATTCCACAGATTCCATAGATTCCACAGATTCCATAGATTCCATAGATTCCATCGAATCATAGATTTCATAGGTTCCATAGGTTCTATAGGTTCCATAGATTCCGTCGAATCATAGATTCCACAGATTCCATAGATTCCACAGATTCCATAGATTCCATAGATTCCATAGATTCCACAGATTCCATAGATTCCATAGATTCCATCGAATCATAGATTCCACAGATTCCATAGATTCCATAGATTCCATAAATTCTATAGATTTCATAGATTCCATCGAATCATAGATTCCATAGGTTCCATAGGTTCCATAGGTTCTATAGGTTCCATAGATTCCGTCGAATCATAGATTTCACAGATTCCATAGATTTCATAGATTCCATAGATTCCATCGAATCATAGATTCCATAGTACCATAGGTTCCATAGGTTCTATAGGTTCCATAGATTCCGTCGAATCATAGATTCCACAGATTCCATAGATTTCACAGATTCCATAGATTCTATAGATTCCATCGAATCATAGATTCCATAGGTTCCATAGGTTCCATAGGTTCCATAGGTTCTATAGGTTCCATAGATTCCGTCGAATCATAGATTCCACAGATTCCATAGATTCCACAGATTCCATTGATTCCACAGATTCCATAGATTCCATAGATTCCATAGATTCCATCGAATCATAGATTCCATAGGTTCCATAGGTTCCATAGGTTCTATAGGTTCCATAGATTCCGTCGAATCATAGATTCCACAGATTTCATAGATTCCATAGATTCCATAGATTCCATAGATTCCATAGATTCCACAGATTTCATAGATTCCATAGATTCCATCGAATCATAGATTCCACAGATTCCATAGATTCCATAGATTCCATAAATTCTATAGATTCCATAGATTCCATCGAATCATAGATTCCATAGGTTCCATAGGTTCCATAGGTTCTATAGGTTCCATAGATTCCGTCGAATCATAGATTCCAAAGATTCCATAGATTCCATAGATTCCATAAATTCTATAGATTCCATAGATTCCATCGAATCATAGATTCCACAGATTCCATAGATTCCATAGATTCCATAGATTCCATAGATTCCACAGATTCCATAGATTCCATAGATTCCATCGAATCATAGATTCCACAGATTCCATAGATTCCATACATTCCATAAATTCTATAGATTCTATAGATTCCATCGAATCATAGATTCCATAGGTTCCATAGGTTCCATAGGTTCTATAGGTTCCATAGATTCCGTCGAATCATAGATTCCACAGATTCCATAGATTCCATAGATTCCATAAATTCTATAGATTCCATAGATTCCATCGAATCATAGATTCCACAGATTCCATAGATTCCATAGATTCCACAGATTCCATAGATTCCATAGATTCCATAAATTCTATAGATTCCATAGATTCCATCGAATCATTGGTTCCATAGGTTCCATAGGTTCCATAGGTTCTATAGGTTCCATAGATTCCGTCGAATCATAGATTCCACAGATTCCATAGATTCCACAGATTCCATAGATTCCATAGATTCCATAAATTCTATAGATTCCATAGATTCCATCGAATCATAGATTCCATACAGAAGGTATCTCTACAGCGCACAAAGGAGTACAGAAGGTATCTCTACAGCGCACAAAGGAGTACAGAAGGTATCTCTACAGCGCACAAAGGAGTACAGGAAATATCTCTAGAACGTACAAAGGAGTACACGAGGTATCTCTACAGCGTACAAAGGAGTACAGAAGGTATCTCTACAGCGTACAAAGGAGTACAGAAGGTATCTCTACAGCGCACAAAGGAGTACAGAAGGTATCTCTACAGCGCACAAAGGAGTACAGAAGGTATCTCTACAGCGCACAAAGGAGTACAGAAGGTATCTCTAAAGCGCACAAAGGAGTACAGGAAATATCTCTAGAACGTACAAAGGAGTACACGAGGTATCTCTACAGCGTACAAAGGAGTACAGAATGTACCTCTACAGCGCACAAAGGAGTACAGAAGGTATCTCTACAGCGCACATAGGAGTACAGGAAATATCTTTAGAACGTACAAAGGAGTACACGATGTATCTCTACAGCGTACAAAGGAGTACAGAAGGTATCTTTACAGCGTACAATGGAGTACAGAAGGTATCTCTACAGCGTACAAAGGAGTACAGAAGGTATCTCTACAGCGCACAAAGGAGTACAGAAGGTATCTCTACAGCACACAAAGGAGTACAGAAGGTATCTCTACAGCGCACAAAGGAGTACAGAAGCTATCTCTACAGCGCACAAAGGAGTACAGAAGGTATCTCTACAGCGCACAAAGGAGTACAGGAAATATCTCTAGAACGTATAAAGGAGTACACGAGGTATCTCTACAGCGTACAAAGGAGTACAGAAGGTATCTCTACAGCGCACAAAGGAGTACAGAAGGTATCTCTACAGCGCACAAAGGAGTACAGAATGTATCTCTACAGCGCACAAAGGAGTACAGAAGGTATCTCTACAGCGCACAAAGGAGTACAGGAAATATCTCTAGAACGTACAAAGGAGTACACGAGGGATCTCTACCGCGTACAAAGGAGTACAGAAGGTATCTCTACAGCGCACAAAGGAGTACAGAAGGTATCTCTACAGCGCACAAAGGAGTACAGGAAATATCTCTAGAACGTACAGAGGAGTACACGAGGTATCTCTACAGCGCACAAAGGAGTACAGAAGGTATCTCTACAGCGCACAAAGGAGTACAGAAGGTATCTCTACAGCGCACAAAGGAGTACAGGAAATATCTCTAGAACGTACAAAGGAGTACACGAGGTATCTCTACAGCGCACAAAGGAGTACAGAAGGTATCTCTACAGCGCACAAAGGAGTACAGAAGGTATCTCTACAGCGCACAAAGGAGTACAGAAGGTATCTCTACAGCGCACAAAGGAGTACAGAAGGTAAATCTACAGCGCACAAAGGAGTACAGAAGGTATCTTTACAGCGCACAAAGGAGTACAGAAGGTATCTCTACAGCGGACAAAGGAGTACAGAAGGTATCTCTACAGCGCACAAAGGAGTACAGAAGGTATCTCTACAGCGTACGAAGGAGTACAGAAGGTATCTCTACAGCACAAAAAGGAGTACAGGAAATATCTCTAGAACGTACAAAGGAGTACACGAGGTATCTCTACAGCGCACAAAGGAGTACAGAAGGTATCTCTACAGCGCACAAAGGAGTACAGAAGGTATCTCTACAGCGCACAAAGGAGTACAGAAAGAGTCTCTACAGCGCACCAAGGAGTACAGAAGGTATCTCTACAGCGCACAAAGGAGTACAGGAAATATCTCTAGAACGTACAAAGGAGTACACGAGGTATCTCTACAGCGTACAAAGGAGTACAGAAGGTATCTCTACAGCGCACAAAGGAGTACAGAAAGCATCTCTACAGCGCACAAAGGAGTACAGAAGGTATCTCTACAGCGCACAAAGGAGTACAGAAGGTATCTCTACAGCGCACAAAGGAGTACAGAAGGTATCTCTACAGCGCACAATGGAGTACAGGAAATATCTCTAGAACGTACAAAGGAGTACACGAGGTGTCTCTACAGCGCACAAAGGAGTACAGAAGGTATCTCTACAGCGCACAAAGGAGTACAGAAGGTATCTCTACAGCGCACGAAGGAGTACAGAAGGTATCTCTACAGCGCACAAAGGAGTACAGAAGGTATCTCTACAGCGCACAAAGGAGTACAGGAAATATCTCTAGAACGTACAAAGGAGTACACGAGGTATCTCTACAGCGTACAAAGGAGTACAGAAGGTATCTCTACAGCGCACAAAGGAGTACAGAAGGTATCTCTACAGCGCACAAAGGAGTGCAGAAGGTATCTCTAGAGCGCACAAAGGAGTACAGAAGGTATCTCTACAGCGTACAAAGGAGTACACGAGGTATCTCTACAGCGCACAAAGGAGTACAGAAGGTATCTCTACAGCGCACAAAGGAGTACAGAAGGTATCTCTACAGCGCACAAAGGAGTACAGAAGGTATCTCTACAGCGCACGAAGGAGTACAGAAGGTATCTCTACAGCGCACAAAGGAGTACAGAAGGTATCTCTACAGCGCACGAAGGAGTACAGAAGGCATCTCTACAGCGCACAAAGGAGTACAGAAGGTATCTCTACAGCGCACAAAGGAGTACAGAAGGTATCTCTACAGCGCACAAAGGAGTACAGAAGGTATCTCTACAGCGCACAAAGGAGTACAGGAAATATCTCTAGAACGTACAAAGGAGTACACGAGGTATCTCTACAGCGTACAAAGGAGTACAGAAGGTATCTCTACAGCGCACAAAGGAGTACAAAAGGTATCTCTACAGCGCACAAAGGAGTACAGAAGGTATCTCTACAGCGCACAAAGGAGTACAGAAGGTATCTCTACAGCGCACAAAGGAGTACAGGGAATATCTCTAGAACGTACAAAGGAGTACACGAGGTATCTCTACAGCGTACAAAGGAGTACAGAAGGTATCTCTACAGCGCACAAAGGATTACCGAAGGTATCTCTACAGCGCAAAAAGGAGTACAGGAAATATCTCTAGAACGTACAAAGGAGTACACGAGGTATCTCTACAGCGTACAAAGGAGTACAGAAGGTATCTCTACAGCGCACAAAGGAGTACAGAAGGTATCTCTACAGCGCACAAAGGAGTACAGAAGGTATCTCTACAGCGCACAAAGGAGTACAGGAAATATCTCTAGAACGTACAAAGGAGTACACGAGGTATCTCTACAGCGCACAAAGGAGTACGGAAGGTATCTCTACAGCGCACAAAGGAGTACAGAAGGTATCTCTACAGCGCACAAAGGAGTACAGAAGGTATCTCGACAGCGCACAAAGGAGTACAGAAGGTATCTCTACAGCGCACAAAGGAGTACAGAAGGTATCTCTACAGCGCACAAAGGAGTACAGAAGGTATCTCTACAGCGCACAAAGGAGTACAGAAGGTATCTCTACAGCGCACAAAGGAGTACAGAAGGTATCTCTACAGCGCACAAAGGAGTACAGGAAATATCTCTAGAACGTACAAAGGAGTACACGAGGTATCTCTACAGCGTACAAAGGAGTACAGAAGGTATCTCTACAGCGCACAAAGGAGTACAGAAGGTATCTCTACAGCGTACAAAGGAGTACAGAAGGTATCTCTACAGCGCACAAAGGAGTACAGAAGGTATCTCTAAGGCGCACAAAGGAGTACAGAAGGTATCTCTACAGCGCACAAAGGAGTACAGAAGGTATCTCTACAGCGCACAAAGGAGTACAGGAAGTATCTCTAGAACGTACAAAGGAGTACACGAGGTATCTCTACAGCGTACAAAGGAGTACAGAAGGTATCTCTACAGCGTACAAAGGAGTACAGAAGGTATCTCTACAGCGCACAAAGGAGTACAGAAGGTATCTCTACAGCGACAAAGGAGTACAGAAGGTATCTCTACAGCGCACAAAGGAGTACAGGAAATATCTCTAGAACGTACAAAGGAGTACACGAGGTATCTCTACAGCGCACAAAGGAGTACAGAAGGTATCTCTACAGCGCACAAAGGAGTACAGAAGGTATCTCTACAGCGCACAAAGGAGTACAGAAGGTATCTCTACAGCGCACAAAGGAGTACAGAAGGTATATCTACAGCGCACAAAGGAGTACAGAAGGTATCTTTACAGCGCACAAAGGAGTACAGAAGGTATCTCTACAGCGCACAAAGGAGTACAGAAGGTATCTCTACAGCGCACAAAGGAGTACAGAAGGTATCTCTACAGCGTACAAAGGAGTACAGAAGGTATCTCTACAGCACAAAAAGGAGAACAGGAAATATCTCTAGAACATACAAAGGAGTACACGAGGTATCTCTACAGCGCACAAAGGAGTACAGGAAATATCTCTAGAACGTACAAAGGAGTACACGAGGTATCTCTACAGCGCACAAAGGAGTACAGAAGGTATCTCTACAGAGCACAAAGGAGTACAGAAGGTATCTCTACAGCGCACAAAGGAGTACAGGAAATATCTCTAGAACGTACAAAGGAGTACCCGAGGTATCTCTACAGCGCACAAAGGAGTACAGAAGTTATCTCTACAGCGCACAAAGGAGTACAGAAGGTATCTCTACAGCGCACAAAGGAGTACAGAAGGTATCTCTACAGCGCACAAAGGAGTACAAAAGGTATCTCTACAGCGCACAAAGGAGTACAGAATTTAACTCTACAGCGCACAAAGGAGTACAGAAGGTATCTCTACAGCGCACAAAGGAGTACAGTAGGTATCTCTACAGCGCACAAAGGAGTACAGGGAATATCTCTAGAACGTACAAAGGAGTACACGAGGTATCTCTACAGCGTACAAAGGAGTACAGAAGGTATCTCTACAGCGCACAAAGGAGTACAGAAGGTATCTCTACAGCGTACAAAGGTGTACAGAAGGTATCTCTACAGCGCACAAAGGAGTACAGAAGGTATCTCTAAGGCGCACAAAGGAGTACAGAAGGTATCTCTACAGCGCACAAAGGAGTACAGAAGGTATCTCTAGAGCGCACAAAGGAGTACAGGAAGTATCTCTAGAACGTACAAAGGAGTACACGAGGTATCTCTACAGCGTACAAAGGAGTACAGAAGGTATCTCTACAGCGTACAAAGGAGTACAGAAGGTATCTCTACAGCGCACAAAGGAGTACAGAAAGTATCTCTACAGCGACAAAGGAGTACAGAAGGTATCTCTACAGCGCACAAAGGAGTACAGAAGGTATCTCTACAGCGCACAAAGGAGTACAGGAAATATCTCTAGAACGTACAAAGGAGTACACGAGGTATCTCTACAGCGTACAAAGGAGTACAGAAGGTATTTCTACAGCGCACAAAGGAGTACAAAAGGTATCTCTACAGCGCACAAAGGAGTACAGAAGGTATCTCTACAGCGCACAAAGGAGTACAGAAAATATCTCTAGAACGTACAAAGGAGTACACGAGGTATCTCTACAGCGCACAAAGGAGTACAGAAGGTATCTCTACAGCGCACAAAGGAGTACAGAAGGTATCTCTACAGCGCACAAAGGAGTACAGAAGGTATCTCTACAGCGCACAAAGGAGTACAGAAGGTATCTCTACAGCGCACAAAGGAGTACAGAAGGTATCTCCACAGCGCACAAAGGAGTACAGGAAATATCTCTAGAACGTACAAAGGAGTACACGAGGTATCTCTACAGCGTACAAAGGAGTACAGAAGGTATCTCTACAGCGCACAAAGGAGTACAGGAAATATCTCTAGAACGTACAAAGGAGTACACGAGGTATCTCTACAGCGTACAAAGGATTACCGAAGGTATCTCTACAGCGCAAAAAGAAGTACAGGAAATATCTCTAGAACGTACAAAGGAGTACACGAGGTATCTCTACAGCGTACAAAGGAGTACAGAAGGTATCTCTACAGCGCACAAAGGAGTACAGAAGGTATCTCTACAGCGCACAAAGGAGTACAGAAGGTATCTCTACAGCGCACAAAGGAGTACAGGAAATATCTCTAGAACGTACAAAGGAGTACACGAGGTATCTCTACAGCGCACAAAGGAGTACAGAAGGTATCTCTACAGCGCAAAAAGGAGTACAGAAGGTATCTCTACAGCGCACAAAGGAGTAGAGAAGGTATCTCTACAGCGCACAAAGGAGTACAGAAGGTATCTCTACAGCGCACAAAGGAGTACAGGAAATATCTCTAGAACGTACAAAGGAGTACACGAGGTATCTCTACAGCGTACAAAGGAGTACAGAAGGTATCTCTACAGCGTACAAAGGAGTACAGAAGGTATCTCAACAGCGCACAAAGGAGTACAGAAGGTATCTCTACAGCGAACAAAGGAGTACAGAAGGTATCTCTACAGCGCACAAAGGAGTACAGAAGGTATCTCTACAGCGCACAAAGGAGTACAGGAAATATCTCTAGAACGTACAAAGGAGTACACGAGGTATCTCTACAGCGTACAAAGGAGTACAGAATGTATCTCTACAGCGCACAAAGGAGTACAGAAGGTATCTCTACAGCGCACAAAGGAGTACAGGAAATATCTCTAGAACGTACAAAGGAGTACACGAGGTATCTCTACAGCGTACAAAGGAGTACAGAAGGTATCTTTACAGCGTACAAAGGAGTACAGAAGGTATCTCTACAGCGCACAAAGGAGTACAGAAGGTATCTCTACAGCGCACAAAGGAGTACAGGAAATATCTCTAGAACGTACAAAGGAGTACACGAGGTATCTCTACAGCGCACAAAGGAGTACAGAAGGTATCTCTGCAGCGCACAAAGTACAGAAGGTATCTCTACAGCGCACAAAGGAGTACAGGAAATATCTCTAGAACGTACAAAGGAGTACACGAGGTATCTCTACAGCGCACAAAGGAGTACAGAAGGTATCTCTACAGCGCACAAAGGAGTACAGAAGGTATCTCTACAGCGCACAAGGGAGTACAGAAGGTATCTCTACAGCGCACAAAGGAGTACAGAAGGTATATCTACAGCGCACAAAGGAGTACAGAAGGTATCTCTACAGCGCACAAAGGAGTACAGAAGGTATCTCTACAGCGCACAAAGGAGTACAGAAGGTATCTCTACAGCGCACAAAGGAGTACAGAAGGTATCTCTACAGCGCACAAAGGAGTACAGAAGGTATCTCTACAGCGCACAAAGGAGTACAGGAAATATCTCTGGAACGTACAAAGGAGTACGCGAGGTATCTCTACAGCGTACAAAGGAGTACAGAAGGTATCTCTACAGCGCACAAAGGAGTACAGAAGGTATCTCTACAGCGCACAACGGAGTACAGAAGGTATCTCTACAGCGCACAGAGGAGTACAGAAGGTATCTCTACAGCGCACAAAGGAGTACAGGAAATATCTCTAGAACGTACAAAGGAGTACACGAGGTATCTCTACAGCGTACAAAGGAGTACAGAAGGTATCTCTACAGCGCACAAAGGAGTACAGAAGGTATCTCTACAGCGCACAAAGGAGTACAGAAGGTATCTCTACAGCGCACAAAGGAGTACAGAAGGTATCTCTACAGCGCACAAAGGAGTACAGAAGGTATCTCTACAGCGCACAAAGGAGTACAGGAAATATCTCTAGAACGTACAAAGGAGTACACGAGGTATCTCTACAGCGCACAAAGGAGTACAGAAGGTATCTCTACAGCGCACAAAGGAGTACAGAAGGTATCTCTACAGCGCACAAAGGAGTACAGAAGGTATCTCTACAAGGCACGAAGGAGTACAGAAGGTATCTCTACAGCGCACAAAGGAGTACAGGAAATATCTCTAGAACGTACAAAGGAGTACACGAGGTATCTCTACAGCGTACAAAGGAGTACAGAAGGTATCTCTACAGCGCACAAAGGAGTACAGAAGGTATTTCTACAGCGCACAAAGGAGTACAGAAGGTATCTCTACAGCGCACAAAGGAGTACAGAAGGTATCTCTAGAGCGCACAAAGGAGTACAGAAGGTATCTCTACAGCGTACAAAGGAGTACACGAGGTATCTCTACAGCGCACAAAGGAGTACAGAAGGTATCTCTACAGCGCACAAAGGAGTACAGAAGGTATCTCTACAGCGCACAAAGGAGTACAGGAAATATCTCTAGAACGTACAAAGGAGTACACGAGGTATCTCTACAGCGCACAAAGGAGTACAGAAGGTATCTCTACAGCGCATAAAGGAGTACAGAAGGTATCTCTACAGCGCACAAAGGAGTACAGGAAATATCTCTAGAACGTACACAGAAGTACACGAGGTATCTTTACAGCGCACAAAGGAGTACAGAAGGTATCTCTACAGCGCACAAAGGAGTACAGAAGGTATCTCTACAGCGCACAAAGGAGTACAGAAGGTATCTCTACAGCGTACAAAGGAGTACACGAGGTATCTCTACAGCGCACAAAGGAGAACAGAAGGTATCTCTACAGCGCACAAAGGAGTACAGAAGGTATCTCTACAGCGCACAGAGGAGTACAGAAGGTATCTCTACAGCGCACAAAGGAGTACAGAAGGTATCTCTACAGCGCAAAAAGGAGTACACGAGGTCTCTCTACAGCGTACAAAGGAGTACAGAAGGTATCTCTACAGCGCACAAAGGAGTACAGAAGGTATCTCTACAGCGCACAAAGGAGTACAGAAGGTATCTCTACAGCGCACGAAGGGGTACAGAAGGTATCTCTACAGCGCACAAAGGAGTACAGAAGGTATCTCTACAGCGCACAAAGGAGTACAGGAAATATCTCTAGAACGTACAAAGGAGTACACGAGGTATCTCTACAGCGCACAAAGGAGTACAGAAGGTATCTCTACAGCGCACAAAGGAGTACAGAAGGTATCTCTACAGCGCACAAAAGAGTACAGGAAATATCTCTAGAACGTACAAAGGAGTACACGAGGTATCTCTACAGCGCACAAAGGAGTACAGAAGGTATCTCTACAGCGCACAAAGGAGTACAGAAGGTATCTCTACAGCGCACAAAGGAGTACAGAAGGTATCTCTACAGCGCACAAAGGAGTACAGAAGGTATATCTACAGCGCACAAAGGAGTACAGAAGGTATCTCTACAGCGCACAAAGGAGTACAGAAGGTATCTCTACAGCGCACAAAGGAGTACAGAAGGTATCTCTACAGCGCACAAAGGAGTACAGAAGGTATCTCTACAGCGTTCAAAGGAGTACAGAAGGTATCTCTACAGTGCACAAAGGAGTACAGGAAATATCTCTAGAACGTACAAAGGAGTTCACGAGGTATCTCTACAGCGTACAAAGGAGTACAGAAGGTATCTCTACAGCGCACAAAGGAGTACAGAAGGTATCTCTACAGCGCACAGAGGAGTACAGAAAGAGTCTCTACAGCGCACCAAGGAGTACAGAAGGTATCTCTACAGCGCAAAAAGGAGTACAGGAAATATCTCTAGAACGTACAAAGGAGTACACGAGGTATCTCTACAGCGTACAAAGGAGTACAGAAGGTATCTCTACAGCGCACAAAGGAGTACAGAAGGTATCTCTACAGCGCACAAAGGAGTACAGAAGGTATCTCTACAGCGCACAAAGGAGTACAGAAGGTATCTCTACAGCGCACAAAGGAGTACAGAAGGTATCTCTACAGCGCACAAAGGAGTACAGGAAATATCTCTAGAACGTACAAAGGAGTACACGAGGTATCTCTACAGCGCACAAAGGAGTACAGAAGGTATCTCTACAGCACACAAAGGAGTACAGAAGGTATCTCTACAGCGCACGAAGGAGTACAGAAGGTATCTCTACAGCGCACAAAGGAGTACAGAAGGTATCTCTACAGCGCACAAAGGAGTACAGGAAATATCTCTAGAACGTACAAAGGAGTACACGAGGTATCTCTACAGCGTACAAAGGAGTACAGAAGGTATCTCTACAGCGCACAAAGGAGTACAGAAGGTATCTCTACAGCGCACAAAGGAGTACAGAAGGTATCTCTAGAGCGCACAAAGGAGTACAGAAGGTATCTCTACAGCGTACAAAGGAGTACACGAGGTATCTCTACAGCGCACAAAGGAGTACAGAAGGTATCTCGACAGCGCACAAAGGAGTACAGAAGGTATCTCTACAGCGCACAAAGGAGTACAGGAAATATCTCTAGAACGTACAAAGGAGTACACGAGGTATCTCTACAGCGCACAAAGGAGTACAGAAGGTATCTCTAAAGCGCACAAAGGAGTACAGAAGGTATCTCTACAGCGCACAAAGGAGTACAGAAGGTATCTCTACAGCGCACGAAGGAGTACAGAAGGTATCTCTACAGCGCACAAAGGAGTACAGAAGGTATCTCTACAGCGCACGAAGGAGTACAGAAGGTATCTCTACAGCGCACAAAGGAGTACAGAAGGTATCTCTACAGCGCACTAAGGAGTACAGAAGGTATCTCTAGAGCGCACAAAGGAGTACAGAAGGTATCTCTACAGCGCACAAAGGAGTACAGGAAATATCTCTAGAACGTACAAAGGAGTACACGAGGTATCTCTACAGCGTACAAAGGAGTACAGAAGGTATCTCTACAGCGCACAAAGGAGCACAGTAGGTATCTCTACAGCGCACAAAGGAGTACAGAAGGTATCTCTACAGCGCACAAAGGAGTACAGAAGGTATCTCTACAGCGCACAAAGGAGTACAGGGAATATCTCTAGAACGTACAAAGGAGTACACGAGGTATCTCTACAGCGTACAAAGGAGTACAGAAGGTATCTCTACAGCGCACAAAGGAGTACAGAAGGTATCTCTACAGCGCACAAAGGAGTACAGAAGGTATCTCTACAGCGCACAAAGGAGTACAGAAGGTATCTCTACAGCGCACAAAGGAGTACAGAAGGTATCTCTAGAACATACAAAGGAGTACACGAGGTATCTCTACAGCGTACAAAGGAGTATAGAAGGTATCTCTACAGCGTACAAAGGAGTACAGAAGGTATCTCAACAGCGCACAAAGGAGTACAGAAGGTATCTCTACAGCGCACAAAGGAGTACAGAAGGTATCTCTACAGCGCACAAAGGAGTACAGAAGGTATCTCTACAGCGCACAAAGGAGTACAGGAAATATCTCTAGAACGTACAAAGGAGTACACGAGGTATCTCTACAGCGTACAAAGGAGTACAGAATGTATCTCTACAGCGCACAAAGGAGTACAGAAGGTATCTCTACAGCGCACAAAGGAGTACAGAAGGTAACTCTACAGCGCACAAAGGAGTACAGAAGGTATCTCTACAGCGCACAAAGGAGTACAGAAGGTATCTCTACAGCGCACAAAGGAGTACAGGAAATATCTCTAGAACGTACAAAGGAGTACACGATGTATCTCTACAGCGTACAAAGGAGTACAGAAGGTATCTCTACAGCGCACAAAGGAGTACAGAAGGTATCTCTACAGCGTACAAAGGAGTACAGAAGGTATCTCTACAGCGCACAAAGGAGTACAGAAGGTATCTCTAAGGCGCACAAAGGAGTACAGAAGGTATCTCTACAGCGCACAAAGGAGTACAGAAGGTATCTCTACAGCGCACAACGGAGTACAGGAAGTATCTCTAGAACGTACAAAAGAGTACACGAGGTATCTCTACAGCGTACAAAGGAGTACAGAAGGTATCTCTACAGCGTACAAAGGAGTACAGAAGGTATCTCTACAGCGCACAAAGGAGTACAGAAGGTATCTCTACAGCGACAAAGGAGTACAGAAGGTATCTCTACAGCGCACAAAGGAGTACAGAAGGTATCTCTACAGCGCACAAAGGAGTACAGGAAATATCTCTAGAACGTACAAAGGAGTACACGAGGTATCTCTACAGCGTACAAAGGAGTACAGAAGGTATCTCTACAGCGCACAAAGGAGTACAGAAGGTATCTCTACAGCGCACAAAGGAGTACAGAAGGTATCTCTACAGCGCACAAAGGAGTACAGAAAATATCTCTAGAACGTACAAAGGAGTACACGAGGTACCTCTACAGCGCACAAAGGAGTACAGAAGGTATCTCTACAACGCACAAAGGAGTACAGAAGGTATCTCTACAGCGCACAAAGGAGTACAGAAGGTATCTCTACAGCGCACAAAGGAGAACAGAAGGTATCTCTACAGCGCACAAAGGAGTACAGAAGGTATCTCTACAGCGCACAAAGGAGTACAGGAAATATCTCCAGAACGTACAAAGGAGTACACGAGGTATCTCTACAGCGTACAAAGGAGTACAGAAGGTATCTCTACAGCGCAAAAAGGAGTACAGAAGGTATCTCTACAGCGCACAAAGGAGTACAGAAGGTATCTCTACAGCGCACAAAGGAGTACAGAAGGTATCTCTACAGCGCACAAAGGAGTACAGAAGGTATCTCTACAGCGCACAAAGGAGTACAGGAAATATCTCTAGAACGTACATAGGAGTACACGAGGTATCTCTACAGCGCACAAAGGAGTACAGAAGGTATCTCTACAGCGCACAAAGGAGTACAGAAGGTATCTCTACAGCGCACTAAGGAGTACAGGAAATATCTCTAGAACGTACAAAGGAGTACACGAGGTATCTCTACAGCGCACAAAGGAGTACAGAAGGTATCTCTACAGCGCACAAAGGAGTACAGAAGGTATCTCTACAGCGCACAAAGGAGTACAGAAGGTATCTCTACAGCGCACAAAGGAGTACAGAAGGTATCTCTACAGCGCACAAAGGAGTACAGAAGGTATCTCTACAGCGCACAAAGGAGTACAGAAGGTATCTCTACAGCCCACAAAGGAGTACAGAAGGTATCTCTACAGCGCACAAAGGAGTACAGAAGGTATCTCTACAGCGCACAAAGGAGTACAGAAGGTATCTCTACAGCGCACAAAGGAGTACAGGAAATATCTCTAGAACGTACAAAGGAGTACACGAGGTATCTCTACAGCGTACAAAGGAGTACAGAAGGTATCTCTACAGCGCACAAAGGAGTACAGAAGGTATCTCTACAGCGCACAAAGGAGTACAGAAGGTATCTCTACAGCGCACAAAGGAGTACAGAAGGTATCTCTACAGCGCACAAAGGAGTACAGGAAATATCTCTAGAACGTACAAAGGAGTACACGAGGTATCTCTACAGCGTACAAAGGAGTACAGAAGGTATCTCTACAGCGCACAAAGGAGTACAGAAGGTATCTCTACAGCGCACAAAGGAGTACAGAAGGTATCTCTACAGCGCACAAAGGAGTACAGGAAATATCTCTAGAACGTACAAAGGAGTACACGAGGTATCTCTACAGCGTACAAAGGAGTACAGAAGGTATCTCTACAGCGTACAAAGGAGTACAGAAGGTATCTCTACAGCGCACAAAGGAGTACAGAAGGTATCTCTACAGCGCACAAAGGAGTACAGAAGGTATCTCTACAGCGCACAAAGGAGTAAAGAAGGTATCTCTACAGCGCACAAAGGAGTACAGGAAATATCTCTTGAACGTACAAATGAGTACACGAGGTATCTCTACAGCGTACAAAGGAGTACAGAAGGTATCTCTACAGCGCACAAAGGAGTACAGAAGGTATCTCTACAGCGCACAAAGGAGTACAGAAGGTATCTCTACAGCGCACAAAGGAGTACAGAAGGTATCTCTACAGCGTACAAAGGAGTACAGAAGATATCTCTACAGCGCACAAAGGAGTACAGAAGGTATCTCTACAGCGCACAAAGGAGTACAGGAAATATCTCTAGAACGTACAAAGGAGTACAGGAAATATCTCTACAGCGCACAAAGGAGTACAGAAGGTATCTCTACAGCGCACAAAGGAGTACAGAAGGTATCTCTACAGCGCACAAAGGAGTACAGAAGGTATCTCCACAGCGCACAAAGGAGTACAGGAAATATCTCTAGAACGTACAAAGGAGTACACGAGGTATCTCTACAGCGTACAAAGGAGTACAGAAGGTATCTCTACAGCGCACAAAGGAGTACAGAAGGTATCTCTACAGCGCACAAAGGAGTACAGAAGGTATCTCTACAGCGCACAAAGGAGTACAGAAGGTATCTCTACAGCGCACAAAGGAGTACAGAAGGTATCTCTACAGCGCACAAAGGAGTACAGAAGGTATCTCTACAGCGCACAAAGGAGTACAGGAAATACCTCTAGAACGTACAAAGGAGTACAGAAGGTATCTCCACAGCGCACAAAGGAGTACAGAAGGTATCTCTACAGCGCACAAAGAAGTACAGAAGGTATCTCTACAGCGCACAAAGGAGTACAGAAGGTATCTCTACAGCGCACAAAGGAGTACAGAAGGTATCTCTACAGCGCACAAAGGAGTACAGGAAATACCTCTAGAACGTACAAAGGAGTACAGAAGGTATCTCTACAGCGCACAAAGGAGTACAGAAGGTATCTCTACAGCGCACAAAGGAGTACAGGAAATATCTCTAGAACGTACAAAGGAGTACACGATGTATCTCTACAGCGTACAAAGGAGTACAGAAGGTATCTCTACAGCGCACAAAGGAGTACAGAAGGTATCTCTACAGCGTACAAAGGAGTACAGAAGGTATCTCTACAGCGCACAAAGGAGTACAGAAGGTATCTCTAAGGCGCACAAAGGAGTACAGAAGGTATCTCTACAGCGCACAAAGGAGTACAGAAGGTATCTCTACAGCGCACAACGGAGTACAGGAAGTATCTCTAGAACGTACAAAAGAGTACACGAGGTATCTCTACAGCGTACAAAGGAGTACAGAAGGTATCTCTACAGCGTACAAAGGAGTACAGAAGGTATCTCTACAGCGCACAAAGGAGTACAGAAGGTATCTCTACAGCGACAAAGGAGTACAGAAGGTATCTCTACAGCGCACAAAGGAGTACAGAAGGTATCTCTACAGCGCACAAAGGAGTACAGGAAATATCTCTAGAACGTACAAAGGAGTACACGAGGTATCTCTACAGCGTACAAAGGAGTACAGAAGGTATCTCTACAGCGCACAAAGGAGTACAGAAGGTATCTCTACAGCGCACAAAGGAGTACAGAAGGTATCTCTACAGCGCACAAAGGAGTACAGAAAATATCTCTAGAACGTACAAAGGAGTACACGAGGTACCTCTACAGCGCACAAAGGAGTACAGAAGGTATCTCTACAACGCACAAAGGAGTACAGAAGGTATCTCTACAGCGCACAAAGGAGTACAGAAGGTATCTCTACAGCGCACAAAGGAGAACAGAAGGTATCTCTACAGCGCACAAAGGAGTACAGAAGGTATCTCTACAGCGCACAAAGGAGTACAGGAAATATCTCCAGAACGTACAAAGGAGTACACGAGGTATCTCTACAGCGTACAAAGGAGTACAGAAGGTATCTCTACAGCGCAAAAAGGAGTACAGAAGGTATCTCTACAGCGCACAAAGGAGTACAGAAGGTATCTCTACAGCGCACAAAGGAGTACAGAAGGTATCTCTACAGCGCACAAAGGAGTACAGAAGGTATCTCTACAGCGCACAAAGGAGTACAGGAAATATCTCTAGAACGTACATAGGAGTACACGAGGTATCTCTACAGCGCACAAAGGAGTACAGAAGGTATCTCTACAGCGCACAAAGGAGTACAGAAGGTATCTCTACAGCGCACTAAGGAGTACAGGAAATATCTCTAGAACGTACAAAGGAGTACACGAGGTATCTCTACAGCGCACAAAGGAGTACAGAAGGTATCTCTACAGCGCACAAAGGAGTACAGAAGGTATCTCTACAGCGCACAAAGGAGTACAGAAGGTATCTCTACAGCGCACAAAGGAGTACAGAAGGTATCTCTACAGCGCACAAAGGAGTACAGAAGGTATCTCTACAGCGCACAAAGGAGTACAGAAGGTATCTCTACAGCCCACAAAGGAGTACAGAAGGTATCTCTACAGCGCACAAAGGAGTACAGAAGGTATCTCTACAGCGCACAAAGGAGTACAGAAGGTATCTCTACAGCGCACAAAGGAGTACAGGAAATATCTCTAGAACGTACAAAGGAGTACACGAGGTATCTCTACAGCGTACAAAGGAGTACAGAAGGTATCTCTACAGCGCACAAAGGAGTACAGAAGGTATCTCTACAGCGCACAAAGGAGTACAGAAGGTATCTCTACAGCGCACAAAGGAGTACAGAAGGTATCTCTACAGCGCACAAAGGAGTACAGGAAATATCTCTAGAACGTACAAAGGAGTACACGAGGTATCTCTACAGCGTACAAAGGAGTACAGAAGGTATCTCTACAGCGCACAAAGGAGTACAGAAGGTATCTCTACAGCGCACAAAGGAGTACAGAAGGTATCTCTACAGCGCACAAAGGAGTACAGGAAATATCTCTAGAACGTACAAAGGAGTACACGAGGTATCTCTACAGCGTACAAAGGAGTACAGAAGGTATCTCTACAGCGTACAAAGGAGTACAGAAGGTATCTCTACAGCGCACAAAGGAGTACAGAAGGTATCTCTACAGCGCACAAAGGAGTACAGAAGGTATCTCTACAGCGCACAAAGGAGTAAAGAAGGTATCTCTACAGCGCACAAAGGAGTACAGGAAATATCTCTTGAACGTACAAATGAGTACACGAGGTATCTCTACAGCGTACAAAGGAGTACAGAAGGTATCTCTACAGCGCACAAAGGAGTACAGAAGGTATCTCTACAGCGCACAAAGGAGTACAGAAGGTATCTCTACAGCGCACAAAGGAGTACAGAAGGTATCTCTACAGCGTACAAAGGAGTACAGAAGGTATCTCTACAGCGCACAAAGGAGTACAGAAGGTATCTCTACAGCGCACAAAGGAGTACAGAAGGTATCTCTACAGCGCACAAAGGAGTACAGAAGGTATCTCTACAGCGCACAAAGGAGTACAGAAGGTATCTCTACAGCGCACAAAGGAGTACAGAAGGTATCTCTACAGCGCACAAAGGAGTACAGGAAATACCTCTAGAACGTACAAAGGAGTACAGAAGGTATCTCCACAGCGCACAAAGGAGTACAGAAGGTATCTCTACAGCGCACAAAGAAGTACAGAAGGTATCTCTACAGCGCACAAAGGAGTACAGAAGGTATCTCTACAGCGCACAAAGGAGTACAGAAGGTATCTCTACAGCGCACAAAGGAGTACAGGAAATACCTCTAGAACGTACAAAGGAGTACAGAAGGTATCTCTACAGCGCACAAAGGAGTACAGAAGGTATCTCTACAGCGCACAAAGAAGTACAGAAGGTATCTCTACAGCGCACAAAGGAGTAAAGGAAATATATCTAGAACGTACAAAGGAGTACACGAGGTATCTCTACAGCGTACAAAGGAGTACAGAAGGTATCTCTACAGCGCACAAAGGAGTACAGAAGGTATCTCTACAGCGCACAAAGTAGTACAGAAGGTATCTCTACAGCGCACAAAGGAGTACAGAAGGAATCTCTAGAACGTACAAAGGAGTACAGAAGGTATCTCTACAGCGCACAAAGGAGTACAGAAGGTATCTCTACAGCGCACAAAGGAGTACAGGAAATATCTCTAGAACGTACAAAGGAGTACAGGAAATATCTCTACAGCGCACAAAGGAGTACAGAAGGTATCTCTAAAGCGCACAAAGGAGTACAGAAGGTATCTCTACAGCGCACAAAGGAGTAGAGAAGGTATCTCTACAGCGCACAAAGGAGTACAGAAGGTATCTCTACAGCGCACAAAGGAGTACAGAAGGTATCTCTACAGCGCACAAAGGAGTACAGAAGGTATCTCTACAGCGCACAAAGGAGTACAGGAAATATCTCTAGAACGTACAAAGGAGTACACGAGGTATCTCTACAGCGTACAAAGGAGTACAGAAGGTATCTCTACAGCGCACAAAGGAGTACAGAGGGTATCTCTACAGCGCACAAAGGAGTACAGAAGGTATCTCTACAGCGCACAAAGGAGTACAGAAGGTATCTCTACACCGCACAAAGGAGTTCAGGAAATACCTCTAGAACGTACAAAGGAGTACAGAAGGTATCTCTACAGCGCACAAAGGAGTACAGAAGGTATCTCTACAGCGCACAAAGAAGTACAGAAGGTATCTCTACAGCGCACAAAGGAGTACAGGAAATATATCTAGAACGTACAAAGGAGTACACGAGGTATCTCTACAGCGTACAAAGGAGTACAGAAGGTATCTCTACAGCGCACAAAGGAGTACAGAAGGTATCTCTACAGCGCACAAAGGAGTACAGAAGGTATCTCTACAGCGCACAAAGGAGTACAGAAGGAATCTCTAGAGCGTACAAAGGAGTACAGAAGGTATCTCTACAGCGCACAAGGGAGTACAGAAGGTATCTCTACAGCGCACAAAGGAGTACAGGAAATATCTCTAGAACGTACAAAGGAGTACAGGAAATATCTCTACAGCGCACAAAGGAGTACAGAAGGTATCTCTACAGCGCACAAAGGAGTACAGAAGGTATCTCTACAGCGCACAAAGGAGTACAGAAGGTATGTCTGCAGCGCACAAAGGAGTACAGAAGGTATCTCTACAGCGCACAAAGGAGTACAGAAGGTATCTCTACAGCGCACAAAGGAGTACAGAAGGTATCTCTACAGCGCACAAAGGAGTACAGGAAATATCTCTAGAACGTACAAAGGAGTACACGAGGTATCTCTACAGCGCACAAAGGAGTACAGAAGGTATCTCTACAGCGCACAAAGGAGTACAGAAGGTATCTCTACAGCGCACAAAGGAGTACAGGAAATATCTCTAGAACGTACAAAGGAGTACACGAGGTATCTCTACAGCGCACAAAGGAGTACAGAAGGTATCTCTACAGCGCACAAAGGAGTACAGAAGGTATCTCTACAGCGCACAAAGGAGTACAGAAGGTATCTCTACAGCGCAAAAAGGAGTACAGAAGGTATCTCTACAGCGCACAAAGGAGTACAGAAGGTATCTCTACAGCGCACAAAGGAGTACAGAAGGTATCTCTACAGCGCACAAAGGAGTACAGAAGGTATCTCTACAGCGCACAAAGGAGTACAGAAGGTATCTCTAGAACATACAAAGGAGTACACGAGGTATCTCTACAGCGTACAAAGGAGTATAGAAGGTATCTCTACAGCGTACAAAGGAGTACAGAAGGTATCTCTACAGCGCACAAAGGAGTACAGAAGGTATCTCTACAGCGCACAAAGGAGTACAGAAGGTATCTCTACAGCGCACAAAGGAGTACAGAAGGTATCTCTACAGCGCACAAAGGAGTACAGGAAATATCTCTAGAACGTACAAAGGAGTACACGAGGTATCTCTACAGCGTACAAAGGAGTACAGAATGTATCTCTACAGCGCACAAAGGAGTACAGAAGGTATCTCTACAGCGCACAAAGGAGTACAGAAGGTAACTCTACAGCGCACAAAGGAGTACAGAAGGTATCTCTACAGCGCACAAAGGAGTACAGAAGGTATCTCTACAGCGCACAAAGGAGTACAGGAAATATCTCTAGAACGTACAAAGGAGTACACGATGTATCTCTACAGCGTACAAAGGAGTACAGAAGGTATCTCTACAGCGCACAAAGGAGTACAGAAGGTATCTCTACAGCGTACAAAGGAGTACAGAAGGTATCTCTACAGCGCACAAAGGAGTACAGAAGGTATCTCTAAGGCGCACAAAGGAGTACAGAAGGTATCTCTACAGCGCACAAAGGAGTACAGAAGGTATCTCTACAGCGCACAACGGAGTACAGGAAGTATCTCTAGAACGTACAAAGGAGTACACGAGGTATCTCTACAGCGTACAAAGGAGTACAGAAGGTATCTCTACAGCGTACAAAGGAGTACAGAAGGTATCTCTACAGCGCACAAAGGAGTACAGAAGGTATCTCTACAGCGACAAAGGAGTACAGAAGGTATCTCTACAGCGCACAAAGGAGTACAGAAGGTATCTCTACAGCGCACAAAGGAGTACAGGAAATATCTCTAGAACGTACAAAGGAGTACACGAGGTATCTCTACAGCGTACAAAGGAGTACAGAAGGTATCTCTACAGCGCACAAAGGAGTACAGAAGGTATCTCTACAGCGCACAAAGGAGTACAGAAGGTATCTCTACAGCGCACAAAGGAGTACAGAAAATATCTCTAGAACGTACAAAGGAGTACACGAGGTACCTCTACAGCGCACAAAGGAGTACAGAAGGTATCTCTACAACGCACAAAGGAGTACAGAAGGTATCTCTACAGCGCACAAAGGAGTACAGAAGGTATCTCTACAGCGCACAAAGGAGAACAGAAGGTATCTCTACAGCGCACAAAGGAGTACAGAAGGTATCTCTACAGCGCACAAAGGAGTACAGGAAATATCTCCAGAACGTACAAAGGAGTACACGAGGTATCTCTACAGCGTACAAAGGAGTACAGAAGGTATCTCTACAGCGCAAAAAGGAGTACAGAAGGTATCTCTACAGCGCACAAAGGAGTACAGAAGGTATCTCTACAGCGCACAAAGGAGTACAGAAGGTATCTCTACAGCGCACAAAGGAGTACAGAAGGTATCTCTACAGCGCACAAAGGAGTACAGGAAATATCTCTAGAACGTACATAGGAGTACACGAGGTATCTCTACAGCGCACAAAGGAGTACAGAAGGTATCTCTACAGCGCACAAAGGAGTACAGAAGGTATCTCTACAGCGCACTAAGGAGTACAGGAAATATCTCTAGAACGTACAAAGGAGTACACGAGGTATCTCTACAGCGCACAAAGGAGTACAGAAGGTATCTCTACAGCGCACAAAGGAGTACAGAAGGTATCTCTACAGCGCACAAAGGAGTACAGAAGGTATCTCTACAGCGCACAAAGGAGTACAGAAGGTATCTCTACAGCGCACAAAGGAGTACAGAAGGTATCTCTACAGCGCACAAAGGAGTACAGAAGGTATCTCTACAGCCCACAAAGGAGTACAGAAGGTATCTCTACAGCGCACAAAGGAGTACAGAAGGTATCTCTACAGCGCACAAAGGAGTACAGAAGGTATCTCTACAGCGCACAAAGGAGTACAGGAAATATCTCTAGAACGTACAAAGGAGTACACGAGGTATCTCTACAGCGTACAAAGGAGTACAGAAGGTATCTCTACAGCGCACAAAGGAGTACAGAAGGTATCTCTACAGCGCACAAAGGAGTACAGAAGGTATCTCTACAGCGCACAAAGGAGTACAGAAGGTATCTCTACAGCGCACAAAGGAGTACAGGAAATATCTCTAGAACGTACAAAGGAGTACACGAGGTATCTCTACAGCGTACAAAGGAGTACAGAAGGTATCTCTACAGCGCACAAAGGAGTACAGAAGGTATCTCTACAGCGCACAAAGGAGTACAGAAGGTATCTCTACAGCGCACAAAGGAGTACAGGAAATATCTCTAGAACGTACAAAGGAGTACACGAGGTATCTCTACAGCGTACAAAGGAGTACAGAAGGTATCTCTACAGCGTACAAAGGAGTACAGAAGGTATCTCTACAGCGCACAAAGGAGTACAGAAGGTATCTCTACAGCGCACAAAGGAGTACAGAAGGTATCTCTACAGCGCACAAAGGAGTAAAGAAGGTATCTCTACAGCGCACAAAGGAGTACAGGAAATATCTCTTGAACGTACAAATGAGTACACGAGGTATCTCTACAGCGTACAAAGGAGTACAGAAGGTATCTCTACAGCGCACAAAGGAGTACAGAAGGTATCTCTACAGCGCACAAAGGAGTACAGAAGGTATCTCTACAGCGCACAAAGGAGTACAGAAGGTATCTCTACAGCGTACAAAGGAGTACAGAAGATATCTCTACAGCGCACAAAGGAGTACAGAAGGTATCTCTACAGCGCACAAAGGAGTACAGGAAATATCTCTAGAACGTACAAAGGAGTACAGGAAATATCTCTACAGCGCACAAAGGAGTACAGAAGGTATCTCTACAGCGCACAAAGGAGTACAGAAGGTATCTCTACAGCGCACAAAGGAGTACAGAAGGTATCTCCACAGCGCACAAAGGAGTACAGGAAATATCTCTAGAACGTACAAAGGAGTACACGAGGTATCTCTACAGCGTACAAAGGAGTACAGAAGGTATCTCTACAGCGCACAAAGGAGTACAGAAGGTATCTCTACAGCGCACAAAGGAGTACAGAAGGTATCTCTACAGCGCACAAAGGAGTACAGAAGGTATCTCTACAGCGCACAAAGGAGTACAGAAGGTATCTCTACAGCGCACAAAGGAGTACAGAAGGTATCTCTACAGCGCACAAAGGAGTACAGGAAATACCTCTAGAACGTACAAAGGAGTACAGAAGGTATCTCCACAGCGCACAAAGGAGTACAGAAGGTATCTCTACAGCGCACAAAGAAGTACAGAAGGTATCTCTACAGCGCACAAAGGAGTACAGAAGGTATCTCTACAGCGCACAAAGGAGTACAGAAGGTATCTCTACAGCGCACAAAGGAGTACAGGAAATACCTCTAGAACGTACAAAGGAGTACAGAAGGTATCTCTACAGCGCACAAAGGAGTACAGAAGGTATCTCTACAGCGCACAAAGAAGTACAGAAGGTATCTCTACAGCGCACAAAGGAGTAAAGGAAATATATCTAGAACGTACAAAGGAGTACACGAGGTATCTCTACAGCGTACAAAGGAGTACAGAAGGTATCTCTACAGCGCACAAAGGAGTACAGAAGGTATCTCTACAGCGCACAAAGTAGTACAGAAGGTATCTCTACAGCGCACAAAGGAGTACAGAAGGAATCTCTAGAACGTACAAAGGAGTACAGAAGGTATCTCTACAGCGCAAAAGGAGTACAGAAGGTATCTCTACAGCGCACAAAGGAGTACAGGAAATATCTCTAGAACGTACAGAGGAGTACAGGAAATATCTCTACAGCGCACAAAGGAGTACAGAAGGTATCTCTAAAGCGCACAAAGGAGTACAGAAGGTATCTCTACAGCGCACAAAGGAGTAGAGAAGGTATCTCTACAGCGCACAAAGGAGTACAGAAGGTATCTCTACAGCGCACAAAGGAGTACAGAAGGTATCTCTACAGCGCACAAAGGAGTACAGAAGGTATCTCTACAGCGCACAAAGGAGTTCAGGAAATACCTCTAGAACGTACAAAGGAGTACAGAAGGTATCTCTACAGCGCACAAAGGAGTACAGAAGGTATCTCTACAGCGCACAAAGAAGTACAGAAGGTATCTCTACAGCGCACAAAGGAGTACAGGAAATATATCTAGAACGTACAAAGGAGTACACGAGGTATCTCTACAGCGTACAAAGGAGTACAGAAGGTATCTCTACAGCGCACAAAGGAGTACAGAAGGTATCTCTACAGCGCACAAAGGAGTACAGAAGGTATCTCTACAGCGCACAAAGGAGTACAGAAGGAATCTCTAGAGCGTACAAAGGAGTACAGAAGGTATCTCTACAGCGCACAAGGGAGTACAGAAGGTATCTCTACAGCGCACAAAGGAGTACAGGAAATATCTCTAGAACGTACAAAGGAGTACAGGAAATATCTCTACAGCGCACAAAGGAGTACAGAAGGTATCTCTACAGCGCACAAAGGAGTACAGAAGGTATCTCTACAGCGCACAAAGGAGTACAGAAGGTATGTCTGCAGCGCACAAAGGAGTACAGAAGGTATCTCTACAGCGCACAAAGGAGTACAGAAGGTATCTCTACAGCGCACAAAGGAGTACAGAAGGTATCTCTACAGCGCACAAAGGAGTACAGGAAATATCTCTAGAACGTACAAAGGAGTACACGAGGTATCTCTACAGCGCACAAAGGAGTACAGAAGGTATCTCTACAGCGCACAAAGGAGTACAGAAGGTATCTCTACAGCGCACAAAGGAGTACAGGAAATATCTCTAGAACGTACAAAGGAGTACACGAGGTATCTCTACAGCGCACAAAGGAGTACAGAAGGTATCTCTACAGCGCACAAAGGAGTACAGAAGGTATCTCTACAGCGCACAAAGGAGTACAGAAGGTATCTCTACAGCGCAAAAAGGAGTACAGAAGGTATCTCTACAGCGCACAAAGGAGTACAGAAGGTATCTCTACAGCGCACAAAGGAGTACAGAAGGTATCTCTACAGCGCACAAAGGAGTACAGAAGGTATCTCTACAGCGCACAAAGGAGTACAGGAAATATCTCTAGAAAGTACAAAGGAGTACACGAGGTATCTCTACAGCGTACAAAGGAGTACAGAAGGTATCTCTACAGCGCACAAAGGAGTACAGAAGGTATCTCTACAGCGTACAAAGGAGTACAGAAGGTATCTCTACAGCGCACAAAGAAGTACAGAAGGTATCTCTACATCGCACAAAGGAGTACAGAAGGTATCTCTACAGCGCACAAAGGAGTACAGAAGGTATCTCTACAGCGCACAAAGGAGTACAGGAAATATCTCTAGAACGTACAAAGGAGTACACGAGGTATCTCTACAGCGTACAAAGGAGTACAGAAGGTATCTCTACAGCGTACAAAGGAGTACAGAAGGTATCTCTACAGCGCACAAAGGAGTACAGAAGGTATCTCTACAGCGCACAAAGGAGTACAGAAGGTATCTCTACAGCGCACAAAGGAGTACAGAAGGTATCTCTACAGCGCACAAAGGAGTACAGAAGGTATCTCTACAGCGCACAAAGGAGTACAGGAAATATCTCTAGAACGTACAAAGGAGTACACGAGGTATCTCTACAGCGCACAAAGGAGTACAGAAGGTATCTCTACAGCGCACAAAGGAGTACAGAAGGTATCTCTACAGCGCACAAAGGAGTACAGAAGGTATCTCTACAGCGTACAAAGGAGTACACGAGGTATCTCTACAGCGCACAGAGGAGTACAGAAGGTATCTCTACAGCGCACAAAGGAGTACAGAAGGTATCTCTACAGCGCACAGAGGAGTACAGAAGGTATCTCTACAGCGCACAAAGGAGTACAGAAGGTATCTCTACAGCGCACAAAGGAGTACAGAAGGTATCTCTGCTGCGCACAAAGGAGTACAGAAGGTATCTCTACAGCGCACAAAGGAGTACAGAAGGTATCTCTACAGCGCACAAAGGAGTACAGAAGGTATCTCTACAGCGCACAAAGGAGTACAGGAAATATCTCTAGAACGTACAAAGGAGTACACGAGGTATCTCTACAGCGTACAAAGGAGTACAGAAGGTATCTCTACAGCGCACAAAGGAGTACAGAAGGTATCTCTACAGCGCACAAAGGGGTACAGAAGGTATCTCTACAGCGCACAAAGGAGTACAGAAGGTATCTCTACAGCGCGAAAAGGAGTACAGGAAATATCTCTAGAACGTACAAAGGAGTACACGAGGTATCTCTACAGCGTACAAAGGAGTACAGAAGGTATCTCTACAGCGCACAAAGGAGTACAGAAGGTATCTCTACAGCGCACAAAGGAGTACAGAAGGTATCTCTACAGCGCACAAAGGAGTACAGAAGGTATCTCTACAGCGCACAAAGGAGTACAGAAGGTATCTCTACAGCGCACAAAGGAGTACAGGAAATATCTCTAGAACGTACAAAGGAGTACACGAGGTATCTCTGCAGCGCACAAAGGAGTACAGAAGGTATCTCTACAGCGCACAAAGGAGTACAGAAGGTATCTCTACAGCGCACAAAGGAGTACAGGAAGTATCTCTAGAACTTACAAAGGAGTACACGAGGTATCTCTACAGCGCACAAAGGAGTACAGAAGGTATCTCTACAGCGCACAAAGGAGTACAGAAGGTATCTCTACAGCGCTCAAAGGAGTACAGAAGGTATCTCTACAGCGCACAAAGGAGTACAGAAGGTATCTCTACAGCGCACAAAGGAGTACAGAAGGTATCTCTACAGCGCACAAAGGAGTACAGAAGGTATCTCTACAGCGCACAAAGGAGTACAGGAAATATCTCTAGATCGTACAAAGGAGTACACGAGGTATCTCTACAGCGTACAAAGGAGTACAGAAGGTATCTCTACAGCGCACAAAGGAGTACAGAAGGTATCGCTACAGCGTACAAAGGAGTACAGAAGGTATCTCTACAGCGCACAAAGGAGTACAGAAGGTATCTCTACAGCGCACAAAGGAGTACAGAAGGTATCTCTACAGCACACAAAGAAGTACAGAAGGTATCTCTACAGCGCACAAAGGAGTACAGGAAATATCTCTAGAACGTACAAAGGAGTACACGAGGGATCTCTTCAGCGTACGAAGGAGTACAGAAGGTATCTCTACAGCGTACAAAGGAGTACAGAAGGTATCTCTACAGCGCACAAAGGAGTACAGAAGGTATCTCTACAGCGCACAAAGGAGTACAGAAGGTATCTCTACAGCGCACGAAGGAGTACAGGAAATATCTCTAGAACTTACGAAGGAGTACACGAGGGATCTCTACAGCGTACAAAGGAGTACAGAAGGTATCTCTACAGCGCACAAAGGAGTACAGAAGGTATCTCTACAGCGCACAAAAGAGTACAGAAGGTATCTCTACAGCGCACAAAGGAGTACAGAAGGTATCTCTACAGCGTACAAAGGAGTACACGAGTTATCTCTACAGCGCACAAAGGAGTACAGAAGGTATCTCTACAGCGCACAAAGGAGTACAGAAGGTATCTCTACAGCGCACAAAGGAGTACAGGAAATATCTCTAGAACGTACAAAGGAGTACACGAGGTATCTCTACAGCGCACAAAGGAGTACAGAAGGTATCTCTACAGCGCACAAAGGAGTACAGATGGTATCTCTACAGCGCACAAAGGAGTACAGAAGGTATCTCTTCAGCGCACAAAGGAGTACAGAAGGTATCTCTACAGCGCACAAAGGAGTACAGAAGGTATCTCTACAGCGCACAAAGAAGTACAGAAGGTATCTCTACAGCGCACGAAGGAGTACAGAAGGTATCTCTACAGCGCACAAAGGAGTACAGGAAATATCTCTAGAACGTACAAAGGAGTACACGAGGTATCTCTACAGCGTACAAAGGAGTACAGAAGGTATCTCTACAGCGCACAGAGGAGTACAGAAGGTATCTCTACAGCGCACAAAGGAGTACAGAAGGTATCTCTACAGCGCACAAAGGAGTACAGAAGGTATCTCTACAGCGCACAAAGTAGTACAGGAAATATCTCTAGAACGTACAAAGGAGTACACGAGGTATCTCTACAGCGTACAAAGGAGTACAGAAGGTATCTCTACAGCGCACAAAGGAGTACAGAAGGTATCTCTACAGCGCACAAAGGAGTACAGAAGGTATCTATACAGCGCACAAAGGAGTACAGAAGGTATCTCTACAGCGCACAAAGGAGTACAGAAGGTATCTCTACAGCGCACAAAGGAGTACAGGAAATATCTCTAGAACGTACAAAGGAGTACACGAGGTACCTCTACAGCGTACAAAGGAGTACAGAAGGTATCTCTACAGCGCACAAAGGAGTACAGAAGGTATCTCTACAGCGTACAAAGGAGTACACGAGGTATCTCTACAGCGCACAAAGGAGTACAGAAGGTATCTCTACAGCGCACAAAGGAGTACAGAAGGTATCTCTACAGCGCACAAAGGAGTACAGGAAATATCTCTAGAACGTACAAAGGAGTACACGAGGTATCTCTACAGCGCACAAAGGAGTACAGAAGGTATCTCTACAGCGCACAAAGGAGTACAGAAGGTATCTCTACAGCGCACAAAGGAGTACAGAAGGTATCTCTACAGCGCACAAAGGAGTACAGAAGGTATCTCTACAGCGCACAAAGGAGTACAGAAGGTATCTCTACAGCGCACAAAGGAGTACAGAAGGTATCTCTACAGCGCACAAAGGAGTACAGAAGGTATCTCTACAGCGCACAAAGGAGTACAGAAGGTATCTCTACAGCGCACAAAGGAGTACAGGAAATATCTCTAGAACGTACAAAGGAGTACACGAGGTATCTCTACAGCGTACAAAGGAGTACAGAAGGTATCTCTACAGCGCACAAAGGAGTACAGAAGGTATCTCTACAGCGCACAAAGGAGTACAGAAGGTCTCTCTACAGCGCACAAAGGAGTACAGAAGGTATCTCTACAGCGCACAAAGGAGTACAGGAAATATCTCTAGAACGTACAAAGGAGTACACGAGGTATCTCTACAGCGCACAAAGGAGTACAGAAGGTATCTCTATAGCGCACAAAGGAGTACAGAAGGTATCTCTACAGCACACAAAGGAGTACAGAAGGTATCTCTACAGCGCACAAAGGAGTACAGAAGCTATCTCTACAGCGCACAAAGGAGTACAGAAGGTATCTCTACAGCGCACAAAGGAGTACAGGAAATATCTCTAGAACGTACAAAGGAGTACACGAGGTATCTCTACAGCGTACAAAGGAGTACAGAAGGTATCTCTACAGCGCACAAAGGAGTACAGAAGGTATCTCTACAGCGCACAAAGGAGTACAGAATGTATCTCTACAGCGCACAAAGGAGTACAGAAGGTATCTCTACAGCGCACAAAGGAGTACAGGAAATATCTCTAGAACGTACAAAGGAGTACACGAGGTATCTCTACAGCGTACAAAGGAGTACAGAAGGTATCTCTACAGCGTACAAAGGAGTACAGAAGGTATCTCTACAGCGCACAAAGGAGTACAGAAGGTATCTCTACAGCGCACAAAGGAGTACAGAAGGTATCTCTACAGCGCACAAAGGAGTACAGAAGGTATCTCTACAGCGCACAAAGGAGTACAGGAAATATCTCTAGAACGTACAAAGGAGTACACGAGGTATCTCTACAGCGTACAAAGGAGTACAGAAGGTATCTCTACAGCGCACAAAGGAGTACAGAAGGTATCTCTACAGCGCACAAAGGAGTACAGAATGTATCTCTACAGCGCACAAAGGAGTACAGAAGGTATCTCTACAGCGCACAAAGGAGTACAGGAAATATCTCTAGAACGTACAAAGGAGTACACGAGGTATCTCTACAGCGTACAAAGGAGTACAGAAGGTTTCTCTACAGCGTACAAAGGAGTACAGAAGGTATCTCTACAGCGCACAAAGGAGTACAGAAGGTATCTCTACAGCGCACAAAGGAGTACAGGAAATATCTCTAGAACGTACAAAGGAGTACACGAGGTATCTCTACAGCGTACAAAGGAGTACAGAAGGTATCTCTACAGCGCACAAAGGAGTACAGAAGGTATCTCTACAGCGCACAAAGGAGTACAGAATGTATCTCTACAGCGCACAAAGGAGTACAGAAGGTATCTCTACAGCGCACAAAGGAGTACAGGAAATATCTCTAGAACGTACAAAGGAGTACACGAGGTATCTCTACAGCGTACAAAGGAGTACAGAAGGTATCTCTACAGCGTACAAAGGAGTACAGAAGGTATCTCTACAGCGCACAAAGGAGTACAGAAGGTATCTCTACAGCGCACAAAGGAGTACAGAAGGTATCTCTACAGCGCACAAAGGAGTACAGAAGGTATCTCTAAAGCGCACAAAGGAGTACAGGAAATATCTCTAGAACGTACAAAGGAGTACACGAGGTATCTCTACAGCGTACAAAGGAGTACAGAATGTACCTCTACAGCGCACAAAGGAGTACAGAAGGTATCTCTACAGCGCACAAAGGAGTACAGGAAATATCTTTAGAACGTACAAAGGAGTACACGATGTATCTCTACAGCGTACAAAGGAGTACAGAAGGTATCTTTACAGCGTACAATGGAGTACAGAAGGTATCTCTACAGCGTACAAAGGAGTACAGAAGGTATCTCTACAGCGCACAAAGGAGTACAGAAGGTATCTCTACAGCACACAAAGGAGTACAGAAGGTATCTCTACAGCGCACAAAGGAGTACAGAAGCTATCTCTACAGCGCACAAAGGAGTACAGAAGGTATCTCTACAGCGCACAAAGGAGTACAGGAAATATCTCTAGAACGTACAAAGGAGTACACGAGGTATCTCTACAGCGTACAAAGGAGTACAGAAGGTATCTCTACAGCGCACAAAGGAGTACAGAAGGTATCTCTACAGCGCACAAAGGAGTACAGAATGTATCTCTACAGCGCACAAAGGAGTACAGAAGGTATCTCTACAGCGCACAAAGGAGTACAGGAAATATCTCTAGAACGTACAAAGGAGTACACGAGGGATCTCTACCGCGTACAAAGGAGTACAGAAGGTATCTCTACAGCGCACAAAGGAGTACAGAAGGTATCTCTACAGCGCACAAAGGAGTACAGGAAATATCTCTAGAACGTACAGAGGAGTACACGAGGTATCTCTACAGCGCACAAAGGAGTACAGAAGGTATCTCTACAGCGCACAAAGGAGTACAGAAGGTATCTCTACAGCGCACAAAGGAGTACAGGAAATATCTCTAGAACGTACAAAGGAGTACACGAGGTATCTCTACAGCGCACAAAGGAGTACAGAAGGTATCTCTACAGCGCACAAAGGAGTACAGAAGGTATCTCTACAGCGCACAAAGGAGTACAGAAGGTATCTCTACAGCGCACAAAGGAGTACAGAAGGTAAATCTACAGCGCACAGAGGAGTACAGAAGGTATCTTTACAGCGCACAAAGGAGTACAGAAGGTATCTCTACAGCGGACAAAGGAGTACAGAAGGTATCTCTACAGCGCACAAAGGAGTACAGAAGGTATCTCTACAGCGTACGAAGGAGTACAGAAGGTATCTCTACAGCACAAAAAGGAGTACAGGAAATATCTCTAGAACGTACAAAGGAGTACACGAGGTATCTCTACAGCGTACAAAGGAGTACAGAAGGTATCTCTACAGCGCACAAAGGAGTACAGAAGGTATCTCTACAGCGCACAAAGGAGTACAGAAAGAGTCTCTACAGCGCACCAAGGAGTACAGAAGGTATCTCTACAGCGCACAAAGGAGTACAGGAAATATCTCTAGAACGTACAAAGGAGTACACGAGGTATCTCTACAGCGTACAAAGGAGTACAGAAGGTATCTCTACAGCGCACAAAGGAGTACAGAAAGTATCTCTACAGCGCACAAAGGAGTACAGAAGGTATCTCTACAGCGCACAAAGGAGTACAGAAGGTATCTCTACAGCGCACAAAGGAGTACAGAAGGTATCTCTACAGCGCACAAAGGAGTACAGGAAATATCTCTAGAACGTACAAAGGAGTACACGAGGTGTCTCTACAGCGCACAAAGGAGTACAGAAGGTATCTCTACAGCGCACAAAGGAGTACAGAAGGTATCTCTACAGCGCACGAAGGAGTACAGAAGGTATCTCTACAGCGCACAAAGGAGTACAGAAGGTATCTCTACAGCGCACAAAGGAGTACAGGAAATATCTCTAGAACGTACAAAGGAGTACACGAGGTATCTCTACAGCGTACAAAGGAGTACAGAAGGTATCTCTACAGCGCACAAAGGAGTACAGAAGGTATCTCTACAGCGCACAAAGGAGTGCAGAAGGTATCTCTAGAGCGCACAAAGGAGTACAGAAGGTATCTCTACAGCGTACAAAGGAGTACACGAGGTATCTCTACAGCGCACAAAGGAGTACAGAAGGTATCTCTACAGCGCACAAAGGAGTACAGAAGGTATCTCTACAGCGCACAAAGGAGTACAGAAGGTATCTCTACAGCGCACGAAGGAGTACAGAAGGTATCTCTACAGCGCACAAAGGAGTACAGAAGGTATCTCTACAGCGCACGAAGGAGTACAGAAGGCATCTCTACAGCGCACAAAGGAGTACAGAAGGTATCTCTACAGCGCACAAAGGAGTACAGAAGGTATCTCTACAGCGCACAAAGGAGTACAGAAGGTATCTCTACAGCGCACAAAGGAGTACAGGAAATATCTCTAGAACGTACAAAGGAGTACACGAGGTATCTCTACAGCGTACAAAGGAGTACAGAAGGTATCTCTACAGCGCACAAAGGAGTACAAAAGGTATCTCTACAGCGCACAAAGGAGTACAGAAGGTATCTCTACAGCGCACAAAGGAGTACAGAAGGTATCTCTACAGCGCACAAAGGAGTACAGGGAATATCTCTAGAACGTACAAAGGAGTACGCGAGGTATCTCTACAGCGTACAAAGGAGTACAGAAGGTATCTCTACAGCGCACAAAGGAGTACAGAAGGTATCTCTACAGCGCACAAAGGAGTACAGGAAATATCTCTAGAACGTACAAAGGAGTACACGAGGTATCTCTACAGCGCACAAAGGAGTACAGAAGGTATCTCTACAGCGCACAAAGGAGTACAGAAGGTATCTCTACAGCGCACAAAGGAGTACAGAAGGTATCTCGACAGCGCACAAAGGAGTACAGAAGGTATCTCTACAGCGCACAAAGGAGTACAGAAGGTATCTCTACAGCGCACAAAGGAGTACAGAAGGTATCTCTACAGCGCACAAAGGAGTACAGAAGGTATCTCTACAGCGCACAAAGGAGTACAGAAGGTATCTCTACAGCGCACAAAGGAGTACAGGAAATATCTCTAGAACGTACAAAGGAGTACACGAGGTATCTCTACAGCGTACAAAGGAGTACAGAAGGTATCTCTACAGCGCACAAAGGAGTACAGAAGGTATCTCTACAGCGTACAAAGGAGTACAGAAGGTATCTCTACAGCGCACAAAGGAGTACAGAAGGTATCTCTAAGGCGCACAAAGGAGTACAGAAGGTATCTCTACAGCGCACAAAGGAGTACAGAAGGTATCTCTACAGCGCACAAAGGAGTACAGGAAGTATCTCTAGAACGTACAAAGGAGTACACGAGGTATCTCTACAGCGTACAAAGGAGTACAGAAGGTATCTCTACAGCGTACAAAGGAGTACAGAAGGTATCTCTACAGCGCACAAAGGAGTACAGAAGGTATCTCTACAGCGACAAAGGAGTACAGAAGGTATCTCTACAGCGCACAAAGGAGTACAGGAAATATCTCTAGAACGTACAAAGGAGTACACGAGGTATCTCTACAGCGCACAAAGGAGTACAGAAGGTATCTCTACAGCGCACAAAGGAGTACAGAAGGTATCTCTACAGCGCACAAAGGAGTACAGAAGGTATCTCTACAGCGCACAAAGGAGTACAGAAGGTATATCTACAGCGCACAAAGGAGTACAGAAGGTATCTTTACAGCGCACAAAGGAGTACAGAAGGTATCTCTACAGCGCACAAAGGAGTACAGAAGGTATCTCTACAGCGCACAAAGGAGTACAGAAGGTATCTCTACAGCGTACAAAGGAGTACAGAAGGTATCTCTACAGCACAAAAAGGAGAACAGGAAATATCTCTAGAACGTACAAAGGAGTACACGAGGTATCTCTACAGCGCACAAAGGAGTACAGGAAATATCTCTAGAACGTACAAAGGAGTACACGAGGTATCTCTACAGCGCACAAAGGAGTACAGAAGGTATCTCTACAGCGCACAAAGGAGTACAGAAGGTATCTCTACAGCGCACAAAGGAGTACAGGAAATATCTCTAGAACGTACAAAGGAGTACCCGAGGTATCTCTACAGCGCACAAAGGAGTACAGAAGGTATCTCTACAGCGCACAAAGGAGTACAGAAGGTATCTCTACAGCGCACAAAGGAGTACAGAAGGTATCTCTACAGCGCACAAAGGAGTACAAAAGGTATCTCTACAGCGCACAAAGGAGTACAGAATTTAACTCTACAGCGCACAAAGGAGTACAGAAGGTATCTCTACAGCGCACAAAGGAGTACAGTAGGTATCTCTACAGCGCACAAAGGAGTACAGGAAATATCTCTAGAACGTACAAAGGAGTACACGAGGTATCTCTACAGCGTACAAAGGAGTACAGAAGGTATCTCTACAGCGCACAGAGGAGTACAGAAGGTATCTCTACAGCGTACAAAGGTGTACAGAAGGTATCTCTACAGCGCACAAAGGAGTACAGAAGGTATCTCTAAGGCGCACAAAGGAGTACAGAAGGTATCTCTACAGCGCACAAAGGAGTACAGAAGGTATCTCTACAGCGCACAAAGGAGTACAGGAAGTATCTCTAGAACGTACAAAGGAGTACACGAGGTATCTCTACAGCGTACAAAGGAGTACAGAAGGTATCTCTACAGCGTACAAAGGAGTACAGAAGGTATCTCTACAGCGCACAAAGGAGTACAGAAAGTATCTCTACAGCGACAAAGGAGTACAGAAGGTATCTCTACAGCGCACAAAGGAGTACAGAAGGTATCTCTACAGCGCACAAAGGAGTACAGGAAATATCTCTAGAACGTACAAAGGAGTACACGAGGTATCTCTACAGCGTACAAAGGAGTACAGAAGGTATTTCTACAGCGCACAAAGGAGTACAGAAGGTATCTCTACAGCGCACAAAGGAGTACAGAAGGTATCTCTACAGCGCACAAAGGAGTACAGAAAATATCTCTAGAACGTACAAAGGAGTACACGAGGTATCTCTACAGCGCACAAAGGAGTACAGAAGGTATCTCTACAGCGCACAAAGGAGTACAGAAGGTATCTCTACAGCGCACAAAGGAGTACAGAAGGTATCTCTACAGCGCACAAAGGAGTACAGAAGGTATCTCTACAGCGCACAAAGGAGTACAGAAGGTATCTCCACAGCGCACAAAGGAGTACAGGAAATATCTCTAGAACGTACAAAGGAGTACACGAGGTATCTCTACAGCGTACAAAGGAGTACAGAAGGTATCTCTACAGCGCACAAAGGAGTACAGGAAATATCTCTAGAACGTACAAAGGAGTACACGAGGTATCTCTACAGCGTACAAAGGATTACCGAAGGTATCTCTACAGCGCAAAAAGAAGTACAGGAAATATCTCTAGAACGTACAAAGGAGTACACGAGGTATCTCTACAGCGTACAAAGGAGTACAGAAGGTATCTCTACAGCGCACAAAGGAGTACAGAAGGTATCTCTACAGCGCACAAAGGAGTACAGAAGGTATCTCTACAGCGCACAAAGGAGTACAGGAAATATCTCTAGAACGTACAAAGGAGTACACGAGGTATCTCTACAGCGCACAAAGGAGTACAGAAGGTATCTCTACAGCGCAAAAAGGAGTACAGAAGGTATCTCTACAGCGCACAAAGGAGTAGAGAAGGTATCTCTACAGCGCACAAAGGAGTACAGAAGGTATCTCTACAGCGCACAAAGGAGTACAGGAAATATCTCTAGAACGTACAAAGGAGTACACGAGGTATCTCTACAGCGTACAAAGGAGTACAGAAGGTATCTCTACAGCGTACAAAGGAGTACAGAAGGTATCTCAACAGCGCACAAAGGAGTACAGAAGGTATCTCTACAGCGAACAAAGGAGTACAGAAGGTATCTCTACAGCGCACAAAGGAGTACAGAAGGTATCTCTACAGCGCACAAAGGAGTACAGGAAATATCTCTAGAACGTACAAAGGAGTACACGAGGTATCTCTACAGCGTACAAAGGAGTACAGAATGTATCTCTACAGCGCACAAAGGAGTACAGAAGGTATCTCTACAGCGCACAAAGGAGTACAGGAAATATCTCTAGAACGTACAAAGGAGTACACGAGGTATCTCTACAGCGTACAAAGGAGTACAGAAGGTATCTTTACAGCGTACAAAGGAGTACAGAAGGTATCTCTACAGCGCACAAAGGAGTACAGAAGGTATCTCTACAGCGCACAAAGGAGTACAGGAAATATCTCTAGAACGTACAAAGGAGTACACGAGGTATCTCTACAGCGCACAAAGGAGTACAGAAGGTATCTCTGCAGCGCACAAAGTACAGAAGGTATCTCTACAGCGCACAAAGGAGTACAGGAAATATCTCTAGAACGTACAAAGGAGTACACGAGGTATCTCTACAGCGCACAAAGGAGTACAGAAGGTATCTCTACAGCGCACAAAGGAGTACAGAAGGTATCTCTACAGCGCACAAGGGAGTACAGAAGGTATCTCTACAGCGCACAAAGGAGTACAGAAGGTATATCTACAGCGCACAAAGGAGTACAGAAGGTATCTCTACAGCGCACAAAGGAGTACAGAAGGTATCTCTACAGCGCACAAAGGAGTACAGAAGGTATCTCTACAGCGCACAAAGGAGTACAGAAGGTATCTCTACAGCGCACAAAGGAGTACAGAAGGTATCTCTACAGCGCACAAAGGAGTACAGGAAATATCTCTAGAACGTACAAAGGAGTACACGAGGTATCTCTACAGCGTACAAAGGAGTACAGAAGGTATCTCTACAGCGCACAAAGGAGTACAGAAGGTATCTCTACAGCGCACAACGGAGTACAGAAGGTATCTCTACAGCGCACAGAGGAGTACAGAAGGTATCTCTACAGCGCACAAAGGAGTACAGGAAATATCTCTAGAACGTACAAAGGAGTACACGAGGTATCTCTACAGCGTACAAAGGAGTACAGAAGGTATCTCTACAGCGCACAAAGGAGCACAGTAGGTATCTCTACAGCGCACAAAGGAGTACAGAAGGTATCTCTACAGCGCACAAAGGAGTACAGAAGGTATCTCTACAGCGCACAAAGGAGTACAGGGAATATCTCTAGAACGTACAAAGGAGTACACGAGGTATCTCTACAGCGTACAAAGGAGTACAGAAGGTATCTCTACAGCGCACAAAGGAGTACAGAAGGTATCTCTACAGCGCACAAAGGAGTACAGAAGGTATCTCTACAGCGCACAAAGGAGTACAGAAGGTATCTCTACAGCGCACAAAGGAGTACAGAAGGTATCTCTAGAACATACAAAGGAGTACACGAGGTATCTCTACAGCGTACAAAGGAGTATAGAAGGTATCTCTACAGCGTACAAAGGAGTACAGAAGGTATCTCTACAGCGCACAAAGGAGTACAGAAGGTATCTCTACAGCGCACAAAGGAGTACAGAAGGTATCTCTACAGCGCACAAAGGAGTACAGAAGGTATCTCTACAGCGCACAAAGGAGTACAGGAAATATCTCTAGAACGTACAAAGGAGTACACGAGGTATCTCTACAGCGTACAAAGGAGTACAGAATGTATCTCTACAGCGCACAAAGGAGTACAGGAAATATCTCTAGAACGTACAAAGGAGTACACGAGGTATCTCTACAGCGTACAAAGGAGTACAGAAGGTATCTCTACAGCGCACAAAGGAGTACAGAAGGTATCTCTACAGCGCACAAAGGAGTACAGAAGGTATCTCTACAGCGCACAAAGGAGTACAGGAAATATCTCTAGAACGTACAAAGGAGTACACGAGGTATCTCTACAGCGCACAAAGGAGTACAGAAGGTATCTCTACAGCGCACAAAGGAGTACAGAAGGTATCTCTACAGCGCACAAAGGAGTACAGAAGGTATCTCGACAGCGCACAAAGGAGTACAGAAGGTATCTCTACAGCGCACAAAGGAGTACAGAAGGTATCTCTACAGCGCACAAAGGAGTACAGAAGGTATCTCTACAGCGCACAAAGGAGTACAGAAGGTATCTCTACAGCGCACAAAGGAGTACAGAAGGTATCTCTACAGCGCACAAAGGAGTACAGGAAATATCTCTAGAACGTACAAAGGAGTACACGAGGTATCTCTACAGCGTACAAAGGAGTACAGAAGGTATCTCTACAGCGCACAAAGGAGTACAGAAGGTATCTCTACAGCGTACAAAGGAGTACAGAAGGTATCTCTACAGCGCACAAAGGAGTACAGAAGGTATCTCTAAGGCGCACAAAGGAGTACAGAAGGTATCTCTACAGCGCACAAAGGAGTACAGAAGGTATCTCTACAGCGCACAAAGGAGTACAGGAAGTATCTCTAGAACGTACAAAGGAGTACACGAGGTATCTCTACAGCGTACAAAGGAGTACAGAAGGTATCTCTACAGCGTACAAAGGAGTACAGAAGGTATCTCTACAGCGCACAAAGGAGTACAGAAGGTATCTCTACAGCGACAAAGGAGTACAGAAGGTATCTCTACAGCGCACAAAGGAGTACAGGAAATATCTCTAGAACGTACAAAGGAGTACACGAGGTATCTCTACAGCGCACAAAGGAGTACAGAAGGTATCTCTACAGCGCACAAAGGAGTACAGAAGGTATCTCTACAGCGCACAAAGGAGTACAGAAGGTATCTCTACAGCGCACAAAGGAGTACAGAAGGTATATCTACAGCGCACAAAGGAGTACAGAAGGTATCTTTACAGCGCACAAAGGAGTACAGAAGGTATCTCTACAGCGCACAAAGGAGTACAGAAGGTATCTCTACAGCGCACAAAGGAGTACAGAAGGTATCTCTACAGCGTACAAAGGAGTACAGAAGGTATCTCTACAGCACAAAAAGGAGAACAGGAAATATCTCTAGAACGTACAAAGGAGTACACGAGGTATCTCTACAGCGCACAAAGGAGTACAGGAAATATCTCTAGAACGTACAAAGGAGTACACGAGGTATCTCTACAGCGCACAAAGGAGTACAGAAGGTATCTCTACAGCGCACAAAGGAGTACAGAAGGTATCTCTACAGCGCACAAAGGAGTACAGGAAATATCTCTAGAACGTACAAAGGAGTACCCGAGGTATCTCTACAGCGCACAAAGGAGTACAGAAGGTATCTCTACAGCGCACAAAGGAGTACAGAAGGTATCTCTACAGCGCACAAAGGAGTACAGAAGGTATCTCTACAGCGCACAAAGGAGTACAAAAGGTATCTCTACAGCGCACAAAGGAGTACAGAATTTAACTCTACAGCGCACAAAGGAGTACAGAAGGTATCTCTACAGCGCACAAAGGAGTACAGTAGGTATCTCTACAGCGCACAAAGGAGTACAGGAAATATCTCTAGAACGTACAAAGGAGTACACGAGGTATCTCTACAGCGTACAAAGGAGTACAGAAGGTATCTCTACAGCGCACAAAGGAGTACAGAAGGTATCTCTACAGCGCACAAAGGAGTACAGAAGGTATCTCTACAGCGCACAAAGGAGTACAGAAGGTATCTCTACAGCGCACAAAGGAGTACAGAAGGTATCTCTACAGCGCACAAAGGAGTACAGGAAATATCTCTAGAACGTACAAAGGAGTACACGAGGTATCTCTACAGCGTACAAAGGAGTACAGAAGGTATCTCTACAGCGCACAAAGGAGTACAGAAGGTATCTCTACAGCGCACAACGGAGTACAGAAGGTATCTCTACAGCGCACAGAGGAGTACAGAAGGTATCTCTACAGCGCACAAAGGAGTACAGGAAATATCTCTAGAACGTACAAAGGAGTACACGAGGTATCTCTACAGCGTACAAAGGAGTACAGAAGGTATCTCTACAGCGCACAAAGGAGCACAGTAGGTATCTCTACAGCGCACAAAGGAGTACAGAAGGTATCTCTACAGCGCACAAAGGAGTACAGAAGGTATCTCTACAGCGCACAAAGGAGTACAGGGAATATCTCTAGAACGTACAAAGGAGTACACGAGGTATCTCTACAGCGTACAAAGGAGTACAGAAGGTATCTCTACAGCGCACAAAGGAGTACAGAAGGTATCTCTACAGCGCACAAAGGAGTACAGAAGGTATCTCTACAGCGCACAAAGGAGTACAGAAGGTATCTCTACAGCGCACAAAGGAGTACAGAAGGTATCTCTAGAACATACAAAGGAGTACACGAGGTATCTCTACAGCGTACAAAGGAGTATAGAAGGTATCTCTACAGCGTACAAAGGAGTACAGAAGGTATCTCTACAGCGCACAAAGGAGTACAGAAGGTATCTCTACAGCGCACAAAGGAGTACAGAAGGTATCTCTACAGCGCACAAAGGAGTACAGAAGGTATCTCTACAGCGCACAAAGGAGTACAGGAAATATCTCTAGAACGTACAAAGGAGTACACGAGGTATCTCTACAGCGTACAAAGGAGTACAGAATGTATCTCTACAGCGCACAAAGGAGTACAGGAAATATCTCTAGAACGTACAAAGGAGTACACGAGGTATCTCTACAGCGTACAAAGGAGTACAGAAGGTATCTCTACAGCGCACAAAGGAGTACAGAAGGTATCTCTACAGCGCACAAAGGAGTACAGAAGGTATCTCTACAGCGCACAAAGGAGTACAGGAAATATCTCTAGAACGTACAAAGGAGTACACGAGGTATCTCTGACAGCGCACAAAGGAGTACAGAAGGTATCTCTACAGCGCACAAAGGAGTACAGAAGGTATCTCTACAGCGCACAAAGGAGTACAGAAGGTATCTCGACAGCGCACAAAGGAGTACAGAAGGTATCTCTACAGCGCACAAAGGAGTACAGAAGGTATCTCTACAGCGCACAAAGGAGTACAGAAGGTATCTCTACAGCGCACAAAGGAGTACAGAAGGTATCTCTACAGCGCACAAAGGAGTACAGAAGGTATCTCTACAGCGCACAAAGGAGTACAGGAAATATCTCTAGAACGTACAAAGGAGTACACGAGGTATCTCTACAGCGTACAAAGGAGTACAGAAGGTATCTCTACAGCGCACAAAGGAGTACAGAAGGTATCTCTACAGCGTACAAAGGAGTACAGAAGGTATCTCTACAGCGCACAAAGGAGTACAGAAGGTATCTCTAAGGCGCACAAAGGAGTACAGAAGGTATCTCTACAGCGCACAAAGGAGTACAGAAGGTATCTCTACAGCGCACAAAGGAGTACAGGAAGTATCTCTAGAACGTACAAAGGAGTACACGAGGTATCTCTACAGCGTACAAAGGAGTACAGAAGGTATCTCTACAGCGTACAAAGGAGTACAGAAGGTATCTCTACAGCGCACAAAGGAGTACAGAAGGTATCTCTACAGCGACAAAGGAGTACAGAAGGTATCTCTACAGCGCACAAAGGAGTACAGGAAATATCTCTAGAACGTACAAAGGAGTACACGAGGTATCTCTACAGCGCACAAAGGAGTACAGAAGGTATCTCTACAGCGCACAAAGGAGTACAGAAGGTATCTCTACAGCGCACAAAGGAGTACAGAAGGTATCTCTACAGCGCACAAAGGAGTACAGAAGGTATATCTACAGCGCACAAAGGAGTACAGAAGGTATCTTTACAGCGCACAAAGGAGTACAGAAGGTATCTCTACAGCGCACAAAGGAGTACAGAAGGTATCTCTACAGCGCACAAAGGAGTACAGAAGGTATCTCTACAGCGTTACAAAGGAGTACAGAAGGTATCTCTACAGCACAAAAAGGAGAACAGGAAATATCTCTAGAACGTACAAAGGAGTACACGAGGTATCTCTACAGCGCACAAGGAGTACAGGAAATATCTCTAGAACGTACAAAGGAGTACACGAGGTATCTCTACAGCGCACAAAGGAGTACAGAAGGTATCTCTACAGCGCACAAAGGAGTACAGAAGGTATCTCTACAGCGCACAAAGGAGTACAGGAAATATCTCTAGAACGTACAAAGGAGTACCCGAGGTATCTCTACAGCGCACAAAGGAGTACAGAAAGGTATCTCTACAGCGCACAAAGGAGTACAGAAGGTATCTCTACAGCGCACAAAGGAGTACAGAAGGTATCTCTACAGCGCACAAAGGAGTACAAAAGGTATCTCTACAGCGCACAAAGGAGTACAGAATTTAACTCTACAGCGCACAAAGGAGTACAGAAGGTATCTCTACAGCGCACAAAGGAGTACAGAAGGTATCTCTACAGCGCACAAAGGAGTACAGGAAATATCTCTAGAACGTACAAGGAGTACACGAGGTATCTCTACAGCGTACAAAGGAGTACAGAAGGTATCTCTACAGCGCACAAAGGAGTACAGAAGGTATCTCTACAGCGTACAAAGGTGTACAGAAGGTATCTCTACAGCGCACAAAGGAGTACAGAAGGTATCTCTAAGGCGCACAAAGGAGTACAGAAGGTATCTCTACAGCGCACAAAGGAGTACAGAAGGTATCTCTACAGCGCACAAAGGAGTACAGGAAGTATCTCTAGACCGTACAAAGGAGTACACGAGGTATCTCTACAGCGTACAAAGAGTACAGAAGGTATCTCTACAGCGTACAAAGGAGTACAGAAGGTATCTCTACAGCGCACAAAGGAGTACAGAAAGTATCTCTACAGCGACAAAGGAGTACAGAAGGTATCTCTACAGCGCACAAAGGAGTACAGAAGGTATCTCTACAGCGCACAAAGGAGTACAGGAAATATCTCTAGAACGTACAAAGGAGTACACGAGGTATCTCTACAGCGTACAAAGGAGTACAGAAGGTATTTCTACAGCGCACAAAGGAGTACAGAAGGTATCTCTACAGCGCACAAAGGAGTACAGAAGGTATCTCTACAGCGCACAAAGGAGTACAGAAGGTATCTCTACAGCGCACAAAGGAGTACAGAAAATATCTCTAGAACGTACAAAGGAGTACACGAGGTATCTCTACAGCGCACAAAGGAGTACAGAAGGTATCTCTACAGCGCACAAAGGAGTACAGAAGGTATCTCTACAGCGCACAAAGGAGTACAGAAGGTATCTCTACAGCGCACAAAGGAGTACAGAAGGTATCTCTACAGCGCACAAAGGAGTACAGAAGGTATCTCCACAGCGCACAAAGGAGTACAGGAAATATCTCTAGAACGTACAAAGGAGTACACGAGGTATCTCTACAGCGTACAAAGGAGTACAGAAGGTATCTCTACAGCGCACAAAGGAGTACAGGAAATATCTCTAGAACGTACAAAGGAGTACACGAGGTATCTCTACAGCGTACAAAGGATTACCGAAGGTATCTCTACAGCGCAAAAAGAAGTACAGGAAATATCTCTAGAACGTACAAAGGAGTACACGAGGTATCTCTACAGCGTACAAAGGAGTACAGAAGGTATCTCTACAGCGCACAAAGGAGTACAGAAGGTATCTCTACAGCGCACAAAGGAGTACAGAAGGTATCTCTACAGCGCACAAAGGAGTACAGGAAATATCTCTAGAACGTACAAAGGAGTACACGAGGTATCTCTACAGCGCACAAAGGAGTACAGAAGGTATCTCTACAGCGCAAAAAGGAGTACAGAAGGTATCTCTACAGCGCACAAAGGAGTGGAGAAGGTATCTCTACAGCGCACAAAGGAGTACAGAAGGTATCTCTACAGCGCACAAAGGAGTACGGGAAATATCTCTAGAACGTACAAAGGAGTACACGAGGTATCTCTACAGCGTACAAAGGAGTACAGAAGGTATCTCTACAGCGTACAAAGGAGTACAGAAGGTATCTCAACAGCGCACAAAGGAGTACAGAAGGTATCTCTACAGCGAACAAAGGAGTACAGAAGGTATCTCTACAGCGCACAAAGGAGTACAGAAGGTATCTCTACAGCGCACAAAGGAGTACAGGAAATATCTCTAGAACGTACAAAGGAGTACACGAGGTATCTCTACAGCGTACAAAGGAGTACAGAATGTATCTCTACAGCGCACAAAGGAGTACAGAAGGTATCTCTACAGCGCACAAAGGAGTACAGGAAATATCTCTAGAAAGTACAAAGGAGTACACGAGGTATCTCTACAGCGTACAAAGGAGTACAGAAGGTATCTTTACAGCGTACAAAGGAGTACAGAAGGTATCTCTACAGCGCACAAAGGAGTACAGAAGGTATCTCTACAGCGCACAAAGGAGTACAGGAAATATCTCTAGAACGTACAAAGGAGTACACGAGGTATCTCTACAGCGCACAAAGGAGTACAGAAGGTATCTCTGCAGCGCACAAAGTACAGAAGGTATCTCTACAGCGCACAAAGGAGTACAGGAAATATCTCTAGAACGTACAAAGGAGTACACGAGGTATCTCTACAGCGCACAAAGGAGTACAGAAGGTATCTCTACAGCGCACAAAGGAGTACAGAAGGTATCTCTACAGCGCACAAGGGAGTACAGAAGGTATCTCTACAGCGCACAAAGGAGTACAGAAGGTATATCTACAGCGCACAAAGGAGTACAGAAGGTATCTCTACAGCGCACAAAGGAGTACAGAAGGTATCTCTACAGCGCACAAAGGAGTACAGAAGGTATCTCTACAGCGCACAAAGGAGTACAGAAGGTATCTCTACAGCGCACAAAGGAGTACAGAAGGTATCTCTACAGCGCACAAAGGAGTACAGGAAATATCTCTAGAACGTACAAAGGAGTACACGAGGTATCTCTACAGCGTACAAAGGAGTACAGAAGGTATCTCTACAGCGCACAAAGGAGTACAGAAGGTATCTCTACAGCGCACAACGGAGTACAGAAGGTATCTCTACAGCGCACAGAGGAGTACAGAAGGTATCTCTACAGCGCACAAAGGAGTACAGGAAATATCTCTAGAACGTACAAAGGAGTACACGAGGTATCTCTACAGCGTACAAAGGAGTACAGAAGGTATCTCTACAGCGCACAAAGGAGTACAGAAGGTATCTCTACAGCGCACAAAGGAGTACAGAAGGTATCTCTACAGCGCACAAAGGAGTACAGAAGGTATCTCTACAGCGCACAAAGGAGTACAGAAGGTATCTCTACAGCGCACAAAGGAGTACAGGAAATATCTCTAGAACGTACAAAGGAGTACACGAGGTATCTCTACAGCGCACAAAGGAGTACAGAAGGTATCTCTACAGCGCACAAAGGAGTACAGAAGGTATCTCTACAGCGCACAAAGGAGTACAGAAGGTATCTCTACAAGGCACGAAGGAGTACAGAAGGTATCTCTACAGCGCACAAAGGAGTACAGGAAATATCTCTAGAACGTACAAAGGAGTATACGAGGTATCTCTACAGCGTACAAAGGAGTACAGAAGGTATCTCTACAGCGCACAAAGGAGTACAGAAGGTATCTCTACAGCGCACAAAGGAGTACAGAAGGTATCTCTACAGCGCACAAAGGAGTACAGAAGGTATCTCTAGAGCGCACAAAGGAGTACAGAAGGTATCTCTACAGCGTACAAAGGAGTACACGAGGTATCTCTACAGCGCACAAAGGAGTACAGAAGGTATCTCTACAGCGCACAAAGGAGTACAGAAGGTATCTCTACAGCGCACAAAGGAGTACAGGAAATATCTCTAGAACGTACAAAGGAGTACACGAGGTATCTCTACAGCGCACAAAGGAGTACAGAAGGTATCTCTACAGCGCATAAAGGAGTACAGAAGGTATCTCTACAGCGCACAAAGGAGTACAGGAAATATCTGTAGAACGTACACAGAAGTACACGAGGTATCTTTACAGCGCACAAAGGAGTACAGAAGGTATCTCTACAGCGCACAAAGGAGTACAGAAGGTATCTCTACAGCGCACAAAGGAGTACAGAAGGTATCTCTACAGCGTACAAAGGAGTACACGAGGTATCTCTACAGCGCACAAAGGAGAACAGAAGGTATCTCTACAGCGCACAAAGGAGTACAGAAGGTATCTCTACAGCGCACAAAGGAGTACAGAAGGTATCTCTACAGCGCACAAAGGAGTACAGAAGGTATCTCTACAGCGCAAAAAGGAGTACACGAGGTCTCTCTACAGCGTACAAAGGAGTACAGAAGGTATCTCTACAGCGCACAAAGGAGTACAGAAGGTATCTCTACAGCGCACAAAGGAGTACAGAAGGTATCTCTACAGCGCACGAAGGGGTACAGAAGGTATCTCTACAGCGCACAAAGGAGTACAGAAGGTATCTCTACAGCGCACAAAGGAGTACAGGAAATATCTCTAGAACGTACAAAGGAGTACACGAGGTATCTCTACAGCGCACAAAGGAGTACAGAAGGTATCTCTACAGCGCACAAAGGAGTACAGAAGGTATCTCTACAGCGCACAAAAGAGTACAGGAAATATCTCTAGAACGTACAAAGGAGTACACGAGGTATCTCTACAGCGCACAAAGGAGTACAGAAGGTATCTCTACAGCGCACAAAGGAGTACAGAAGGTATCTCTACAGCGCACAAAGGAGTACAGAAGGTATCTCTACAGCGCACAAAGGAGTACAGAAGGTATATCTACAGCGCACAAAGGAGTACAGAAGGTATCTCTACAGCGCACAAAGGAGTACAGAAGGTATCTCTACAGCGCACAAAGGAGTACAGAAGGTATCTCTACAGCGCACAAAGGAGTACAGAAGGTATCTCTACAGCGTTCAAAGGAGTACAGAAGGTATCTCTACAGTGCACAAAGGAGTACAGGAAATATCTCTAGAACGTACAAAGGAGTTCACGAGGTATCTCTACAGCGTACAAAGGAGTACAGAAGGTATCTCTACAGCGCACAAAGGAGTACAGAAGGTATCTCTACAGCGCACAGAGGAGTACAGAAAGAGTCTCTACAGCGCACCAAGGAGTACAGAAGGTATCTCTACAGCGCAAAAAGGAGTACAGGAAATATCTCTAGAACGTACAAAGGAGTACACGAGGTATCTCTACAGCGTACAAAGGAGTACAGAAGGTATCTCTACAGCGCACAAAGGAGTACAGAAGGTATCTCTACAGCGCACAAAGGAGTACAGAAGGTATCTCTACAGCGCACAAAGGAGTACAGAAGGTATCTCTACAGCGCACAAAGGAGTACAGAAGGTATCTCTACAGCGCACAAAGGAGTACAGGAAATATCTCTAGAACGTACAAAGGAGTACACGAGGTATCTCTACAGCGCACAAAGGAGTACAGAAGGTATCTCTACAGCACACAAAGGAGTACAGAAGGTATCTCTACAGCGCACGAAGGAGTACAGAAGGTATCTCTACAGCGCACAAAGGAGTACAGAAGGTATCTCTACAGCGCACAAAGGAGTACAGGAAATATCTCTAGAACGTACAAAGGAGTACACGAGGTATCTCTACAGCGTACAAAGGAGTACAGAAGGTATCTCTACAGCGCACAAAGGAGTACAGAAGGTATCTCTACAGCGCACAAAGGAGTACAGAAGGTATCTCTAGAGCGCACAAAGGAGTACAGAAGGTATCTCTACAGCGTACAAAGGAGTACACGAGGTATCTCTACAGCGCACAAAGGAGTACAGAAGGTATCTCGACAGCGCACAAAGGAGTACAGAAGGTATCTCTACAGCGCACAAAGGAGTACAGGAAATATCTCTAGAACGTACAAAGGAGTACACGAGGTATCTCTACAGCGCACAAAGGAGTACAGAAGGTATCTCTAAAGCGCACAAAGGAGTACAGAAGGTATCTCTACAGCGCACAAAGGAGTACAGAAGGTATCTCTACAGCGCACGAAGGAGTACAGAAGGTATCTCTACAGCGCACAAAGGAGTACAGAAGGTATCTCTACAGCGCACGAAGGAGTACAGAAGGTATCTCTACAGCGCACAAAGGAGTACAGAAGGTATCTCTACAGCGCACTAAGGAGTACAGAAGGTATCTCTAGAGCGCACAAAGGAGTACAGAAGGTATCTCTACAGCGCACAAAGGAGTACATAAATATCTCTAGAACGTACAAAGGAGTACACGAGGTATCTCTACAGCGTACAAAGGAGTACAGAAGGTATCTCTACAGCGCACAAAGGAGCACAGTAGGTATCTCTACAGCGCACAAAGGAGTACAGAAGGTATCTCTACAGCGCACAAAGGAGTACAGAAGGTATCTCTACAGCGCACAAAGGAGTACAGGGAATATCTCTAGAACGTACAAAGGAGTACACGAGGTATCTCTACAGCGTACAAAGGAGTACAGAAGGTATCTCTACAGCGCACAAAGGAGTACAGAAGGTATCTCTACAGCGCACAAAGGAGTACAGAAGGTATCTCTACAGCGCACAAAGGAGTACAGAAGGTATCTCTACAGCGCACAAAGGAGTACAGAAGGTATCTCTAGAACATACAAAGGAGTACACGAGGTATCTCTACAGCGTACAAAGGAGTATAGAAGGTATCTCTACAGCGTACAAAGGAGTACAGAAGGTATCTCTACAGCGCACAAAGGAGTACAGAAGGTATCTCTACAGCGCACAAAGGAGTACAGAAGGTATCTCTACAGCGCACAAAGGAGTACAGAAGGTATCTCTACAGCGCACAAAGGAGTACAGGAAATATCTCTAGAACGTACAAAGGAGTACACGAGGTATCTCTACAGCGTACAAAGGAGTACAGAATGTATCTCTACAGCGCACAAAGGAGTACAGAAGGTATCTCTACAGCGCACAAAGGAGTACAGAAGGTAACTCTACAGCGCACAAAGGAGTACAGAAGGTATCTCTACAGCGCACAAAGGAGTACAGAAGGTATCTCTACAGCGCACAAAGGAGTACAGGAAATATCTCTAGAACGTACAAAGGAGTACACGATGTATCTCTACAGCGTACAAAGGAGTACAGAAGGTATCTCTACAGCGCACAAAGGAGTACAGAAGGTATCTCTACAGCGTACAAAGGAGTACAGAAGGTATCTCTACAGCGCACAAAGGAGTACAGAAGGTATCTCTAAGGCGCACAAAGGAGTACAGAAGGTATCTCTACAGCGCACAAAGGAGTACAGAAGGTATCTCTACAGCGCACAACGGAGTACAGGAAGTATCTCTAGAACGTACAAAGGAGTACACGAGGTATCTCTACAGCGTACAAAGGAGTACAGAAGGTATCTCTACAGCGTACAAAGGAGTACAGAAGGTATCTCTACAGCGCACAAAGGAGTACAGAAGGTATCTCTACAGCGACAAAGGAGTACAGAAGGTATCTCTACAGCGCACAAAGGAGTACAGAAGGTATCTCTACAGCGCACAAAGGAGTACAGGAAATATCTCTAGAACGTACAAAGGTGTACACGAGGTATCTCTACAGCGTACAAAGGAGTACAGAAGGTATCTCTACAGCGCACAAAGGAGTACAGAAGGTATCTCTACAGCGCACAAAGGAGTACAGAAGGTATCTCTACAGCGCACAAAGGAGTACAGAAAATATCTCTAGAACGTACAAAGGAGTACACGAGGTACCTCTACAGCGCACAAAGGAGTACAGAAGGTATCTCTACAACGCACAAAGGAGTACAGAAGGTATCTCTACAGCGCACAAAGGAGTACAGAAGGTATCTCTACAGCGCACAAAGGAGAACAGAAGGTATCTCTACAGCGCACAAAGGAGTACAGAAGGTATCTCTACAGCGCACAAAGGAGTACAGGAAATATCTCTAGAACGTACAAAGGAGTACACGAGGTATCTCTTCAGCGTACAAAGGAGTACAGAAGGTATCTCTACAGCGCAAAAAGGAGTACAGAAGGTATCTCTACAGCGCACAAAGGAGTACAGAAGGTATCTCTACAGCGCACAAAGGAGTACAGAAGGTATCTCTACAGCGCACAAAGGAGTACAGAAGGTATCTCTACAGCGCACAAAGGAGTACAGGAAATATCTCTAGAACGTACATAGGAGTACACGAGGTATCTCTACAGCGCACAAAGGAGTACAGAAGGTATCTCTACAGCGCACAAAGGAGTACAGAAGGTATCTCTAGAGCGCACTAAGGAGTACAGGAAATATCTCTAGAACGTACAAAGGAGTACACGAGGTATCTCTACAGCGCACAAAGGAGTACAGAAGGTATCTCTACAGCGCACAAAGGAGTACAGAAGGTATCTCTACAGCGCACAAAGGAGTACAGAAGGTATCTCTACAGCGCACAAAGGAGTACAGAAGGTATCTCTACAGCGCACAAAGGAGTACAGAAGGTATCTCTACAGCGCACAAAGGAGTACAGAAGGTATCTCTACAGCCCACAAAGGAGTACAGAAGGTATCTCTACAGCGCACAAAGGAGTACAGAAGGTATCTCTACAGCGCACAAAGGAGTACAGAAGGTATCTCTACAGCGCACAAAGGAGTACAGGAAATATCTCTAGAACGTACAAAGGAGTACACGAGGTATCTCTACAGCGTACAAAGGAGTACAGAAGGTATCTCTACAGCGCACAAAGGAGTACAGAAGGTATCTCTACAGCGCACAAAGGAGTACAGAAGGTATCTCTACAGCGCACAAAGGAGTACAGAAGGTATCTCTACAACGCACAAAGGAGTACAGGAAATATCTCTAGAACGTACAAAGGAGTACACGAGGTATCTCTACAGCGTACAAAGGAGTACAGAAGGTATCTCTACAGCGCACAAAGGAGTACAGAAGGTATCTCTACAGCGCACAAAGGAGTACAGAAGGTATCTCTACAGCGCACAAAGGAGTACAGGAAATATCTCTAGAACGTACAAAGGAGTACACGAGGTATCTCTACAGCGTACAAAGGAGTACAGAAGGTATCTCTACAGCGTACAAAGGAGTACAGAAGGTATCTCTACAGCGCACAAAGGAGTACAGAAGGTATCTCTACAGCGCACAAAGGAGTACAGAAGGTATCTCTACAGCGCACAAAGGAGTACAGAAGATATCTCTACAGCGCACAAAGGAGTACAGAAGGTATCTCTACAGCGCACAAAGGAGTACAGGAAATATCTCTAGAACGTACATAGGAGTACAGGAAATATCTCTACAGCGCACAAAGGAGTACAGAAGGTATCTCTACAGCGCACAAAGGAGTACAGAAGGTATCTCTACAGCGCACAAAGGAGTACAGAAGGTATCTCCACAGCGCACAAAGGAGTACAGGAAATATCTCTAGAACGTACAAAGGAGTACACGAGGTATCTCTACAGCGTACAAAGGAGTACAGAAGGTATCTCTACAGCGCACAAAGGAGTACAGAAGGTATCTCTACAGCGCACAAAGGAGTACAGAAGGTATCTCTACAGCGCACAAAGGAGTACAGAAGGTATCTCTACAGCGCACAAAGGAGTACAGAAGGTATCTCTACAGCGCACAAAGGAGTACAGAAGGTATCTCTACAGCGCACAAAGGAGTACAGGAAATACCTCTAGAACGTACAAAGGAGTACAGAAGGTATCTCCACAGCGCACAAAGGAGTACAGAAGGTATCTCTACAGCGCACAAAGAAGTACAGAAGGTATCTCTACAGCGCACAAAGGAGTACAGAAGGTATCTCTACAGCGCACAAAGGAGTACAGAAGGTATCTCTACAGCGCACAAAGGAGTACAGGAAATACCTCTAGAACGTACAAAGGAGTACAGAAGGTATCTCTACAGCGCACAAAGGAGTACAGAAGGTATCTCTACAGCGCACAAAGAAGTACAGAAGGTATCTCTACAGCGCACAAAGGAGTAAAGGAAATATATCTAGAACGTACAAAGGAGTACACGAGGTATCTCTACAGCGTACAAAGGAGTACAGAAGGTATCTCTACAGCGCACAAAGGAGTACAGAAGGTATCTCTACAGCGCACAAAGTAGTACAGAAGGTATCTCTACAGCGCACAAAGGAGTACAGAAGGAATCTCTAGAACGTACAAAGGAGTACAGAAGGTATCTCTACAGCGCACAAAGGAGTACAGAAGGTATCTCTACAGCGCACAAAGGAGTACAGGAAATATCTCTAGAACGTACAAAGGAGTACAGGAAATATCTCTACAGCGCACAAAGGAGTACAGAAGGTATCTCTACAGCGCACAAAGGAGTACAGAAGGTATCTCTACAGCGCACAAAGGAGTACAGAAGGTATCTCTACAGCGCACAAAGGAGTACAGAAGGTATCTCTACAGCGCACAAAGGAGTACAGAAGGTATCTCTACAGCGCACAAAGGAGTACAGAAGGTATCTCTACAGCGCACAAAGGAGTACAGGAAATATCTCTAGAACGTACAAAGGAGTACACGAGGTATCTCTACAGCGTACAAAGGAGTACAGAAGGTATCTCTACAGCGCACAAAGGAGTACAGAGGGTATCTCTACAGCGCACAAAGGAGTACAGAAGGTATCTCTACAGCGCACAAAGGAGTACAGAAGGTATCTCTACAGCGCACAAAGGAGTTCAGGAAATACCTCTAGAACGTACAAAGGAGTACAGAAGGTATCTCTACAGCGCACAAAGGAGTACAGAAGGTATCTCTACAGCGCACAAAGAAGTACAGAAGGTATCTCTACAGCGCACAAAGGAGTACAGGAAATATATCTAGAACGTACAAAGGAGTACACGAGGTATCTCTACAGCGTACAAAGGAGTACAGAAGGTATCTCTACAGCGCACAAAGGAGTACAGAAGGTATCTCTACAGCGCACAAAGGAGTACAGAAGGTATCTCTACAGCGCACAAAGGAGTACAGAAGGAATCTCTAGAGCGTACAAAGGAGTACAGAAGGTATCTCTACAGCGCACAAGGGAGTACAGAAGGTATCTCTACAGCGCACAAAGGAGAACAGGAAATATCTCTAGAACGTACAAAGGAGTACAGGAAATATCTCTACAGCGCACAAAGGAGTACAGAAGGTATCTCTACAGCGCACAAAGGAGTACAGAAGGTATCTCTACAGCGCACAAAGGAGTACAGAAGGTTTGTCTGCAGCGCACAAAGGAGTACAGAAGGTATCTCTACAGCGCACAAAGGAGTACAGAAGGTATCTCTACAGCGCACAAAGGAGTACAGAAGGTATCTCTACAGCGCACAAAGGAGTACAGGAAATATCTCTAGAACGTACAAAGGAGTACACGAGGTATCTCTACAGCGCACAAAGGAGTACAGAAGGTATCTCTACAGCGCACAAAGGAGTACAGAAGGTATCTCTACAGCGCACAAAGGAGTACAGGAAATATCTCTAGAACGTACAAAGGAGTACACGAGGTATCTCTACAGCGCACAAAGGAGTACAGAAGGTATCTCTACAGCGCACAAAGGAGTACAGAAGGTATCTCTACAGCGCACAAAGGAGTACAGAAGGTATCTCTACAGCGCAAAAAGGAGTACAGAAGGTATCTCTACAGCGCACAAAGGAGTACAGAAGGTATCTCTACAGCGCACAAAGGAGTACAGAAGGTATCTCTACAGCGCACAAAGGAGTACAGAAGGTATCTCTACAGCGCACAAAGGAGTACAGGAAATATCTCTAGAAAGTACAAAGGAGTACACGAGGTATCTCTACAGCGTACAAAGGAGTACAGAAGGTATCTCTACAGCGCACAAAGGAGTACAGAAGGTATCTCTACAGCGTACAAAGGAGTACAGAAGGTATCTCTACAGCGCACAAAGAAGTACAGAAGGTATCTCTACATCGCACAAAGGAGTACAGAAGGTATCTCTACAGCGCACAAAGGAGTACAGAAGGTATCTCTACAGCGCACAAAGGAGTACAGGAAATATCTCTAGAACGTACAAAGGAGTACACGAGGTATCTCTACAGCGTACAAAGGAGTACAGAAGGTATCTCTACAGCGTACAAAGGAGTACAGAAGGTATCTCTACAGCGCACAAAGGAGTACAGAAGGTATCTCTACAGCGCACAAAGGAGTACAGAAGGTATCTCTACAGCGCACAAAGGAGTACAGAAGGTATCTCTACAGCGCACAAAGGAGTACAGAAGGTATCTCTACAGCGCACAAAGGAGTACAGGAAATATCTCTAGAACGTACAAAGGAGTACACGAGGTATCTCTACAGCGCACAAAGGAGTACAGAAGGTATCTCTACAGCGCACAAAGGAGTACAGAAGATATCTCTACAGCGCACAAAGGAGTACAGAAGGTATCTCTACAGCGTACAAAGGAGTACACGAGGTATCTCTACAGCGCACAGAGGAGTACAGAAGGTATCTCTACAGCGCACAAAGGAGTACAGAAGGTATCTCTACAGCGCACAGAGGAGTACAGAAGGTATCTCTACAGCGCACAAAGGAGTACAGAAGGTATCTCTACAGCGCACAAAGGAGTACAGAAGGTATCTCTGCTGCGCACAAAGGAGTACAGAAGGTATCTCTACAGCGCACAAAGGAGTACAGAAGGTATCTCTACAGCGCACAAAGGAGTACAGAAGGTATCTCTACAGCGCACAAAGGAGTACAGGAAATATCTCTAGAACGTACAAAGGAGTACACGAGGTATCTCTACAGCGTACAAAGGAGTACAGAAGGTATCTCTACAGCGCACAAAGGAGTACAGAAGGTATCTCTACAGCGCACAAAGGGGTACAGAAGGTATCTCTACAGCGCACAAAGGAGTACAGAAGGTATCTCTACAGCGCAAAAAGGAGTACAGGAAATATCTCTAGAACGTACAAAGGAGTACACGAGGTATCTCTACAGCGTACAAAGGAGTACAGAAGGTATCTCTACAGCGCACAAAGGAGTACAGAAGGTATCTCTACAGCGCACAAAGGAGTACAGAAGGTATCTCTACAGCGCACAAAGGAGTACAGAAGGTATCTCTACAGCGCACAAAGGAGTACAGAAGGTATCTCTACAGCGCACAAAGGAGTACAGGAAATATCTCTAGAACGTACAAAGGAGTACACGAGGTATCTCTGCAGCGCACAAAGGAGTACAGAAGGTATCTCTACAGCGCACAAAGGAGTACAGAAGGTATCTCTACAGCGCACAAAGGAGTACAGGAAGTATCTCTAGAACTTACAAAGGAGTACACGAGGTATCTCTACAGCGCACAAAGGAGTACAGAAGGTATCTCTACAGCGCACAAAGGAGTACAGAAGGTATCTCTACAGCGCTCAAAGGAGTACAGAAGGTATCTCTACAGCGCACAAAGGAGTACAGAAGGTATCTCTACAGCGCACAAAGGAGTACAGAAGGTATCTCTACAGCGCACAAAGGAGTACAGAAGGTATCTCTACAGCGCACAAAGGAGTACAGGAAATATCTCTAGATCGTACAAAGGAGTACACGAGGTATCTCTACAGCGTACAAAGGAGTACAGAAGGTATCTCTACAGCGCACAAAGGAGTACAGAAGGTATCGCTACAGCGTACAAAGGAGTACAGAAGGTATCTCTACAGCGCACAAAGGAGTACAGAAGGTATCTCTACAGCGCACAAAGGAGTACAGAAGGTATCTCTACAGCACACAAAGAAGTACAGAAGGTATCTCTACAGCGCACAAAGGAGTACAGGAAATATCTCTAGAACGTACAAAGGAGTACACGAGGGATCTCTTCAGCGTACGAAGGAGTACAGAAGGTATCTCTACAGCGTACAAAGGAGTACAGAAGGTATCTCTACAGCGCACAAAGGAGTACAGAAGGTATCTCTACAGCGCACAAAGGAGTACAGAAGGTATCTCTACAGCGCACGAAGGAGTACAGGAAATATCTCTAGAACTTTCGAAGGAGTACACGAGGTATCTCTACAGCGTACAAAGGAGTACAGAAGGTATCTCTACAGCGCACAAAGGAGTACAGAAGGTATCTCTACAGCGCACAAAAGAGTACAGAAGGTATCTCTACAACGCACAAAGGAGTACAGAAGGTATCTCTACAGCGTACAAAGGAGTACACGAGTTATCTCTACAGCGCACAAAGGAGTACAGAAGGTATCTCTACAGCGCACAAAGGAGTACAGAAGGTATCTCTACAGCGCACAAAGGAGTACAGGAAATATCTCTAGAACGTACAAAGGAGTACACGAGGTATCTCTACAGCGCACAAAGGAGTACAGAAGGTATCTCTACAGCGCACAAAGGAGTACAGATGGTATCTCTACAGCGCACAAAGGAGTACAGAAGGTATCTCTACAGCGCACAAAGGAGTACAGAAGGTATCTCTACAGCGCACAAAGGAGTACAGAAGGTATCTCTACAGCGCACAAAGGAGTACAGAAGGTATCTCTACAGCGCACGAAGGAGTACAGAAGGTATCTCTACAGCGCACAAAGGAGTACAGGAAATATCTCTAGAACGTACAAAGGAGTACACGAGGTATCTCTACAGCGTACAAAGGAGTACAGAAGGTATCTCTACAGCGCACAGAGGAGTACAGAAGGTATCTCTACAGCGCACAAAGGAGTACAGAAGGTATCTCTACAGCGCACAAAGGAGTACAGAAGGTATCTCTACAGCGCACAAAGTAGTACAGGAAATATCTCTAGAACGTACAAAGGAGTACACGAGGTATCTCTACAGCGTACAAAGGAGTACAGAAGGTATCTCTACAGCGCACAAAGGAGTACAGAAGGTATCTCTACAGCGCACAAAGGAGTACAGAAGGTATCTATACAGCGCACAAAGGAGTACAGAAGGTATCTCTACAGCGCACAAAGGAGTACAGAAGGTATCTCTACAGCGCACAAAGGAGTACAGGAAATATCTCTAGAACGTACAAAGGAGTACACGAGGTATCTCTACAGCGTACAAAGGAGTACAGAAGGTATCTCTACAGCGCACAAAGGAGTACAGAAGGTATCTCTACAGCGTACAAAGGAGTACACGAGGTATCTCTACAGCGCACAAAGGAGTACAGAAGGTATCTCTACAGCGCACAAAGGAGTACAGAGGGTATCTCTACAGCGCACAAAGGAGTACAGGAAATATCTCTAGAACGTACAAAGGAGTACACGAGGTATCTCTACAGCGCACAAAGGAGTACAGAAGGTATCTCTACAGCGCACAAAGGAGTACAGAAGGTATCTCTACAGCGCACAAAGGAGTACAGAAGGTATCTCTACAGCGCACAAAGGAGTACAGAAGGTATCTCTACAGCGCACAAAGGAGTACAGAAGGTATCTCTACAGCGCACAAAGGAGTACAGAAGGTATCTCTACAGCGCACAAAGGAGTACAGAAGGTATCTCTACAGCGCACAAAGGAGTACAGAAGGTATCTCTACAGCGCACAAAGGAGTACAGGAAATATCTCTAGAACGTACAAAGGAGTACACGAGGTATCTCTACAGCGTACAAAGGAGTACAGAAGGTATCTCTACAGCGCACAAAGGAGTACAGAAGGTATCTCTACAGCGCACAAAGGAGTACAGAAGGTCTCTCTACAGCGCACAAAGGAGTACAGAAGGTATCTCTACAGCGCACAAAGGAGTACAGGAAATATCTCTAGAACGTACAAAGGAGTACACGAGGTATCTCTACAGCGCACAAAGGAGTACAGAAGGTATCTCTACAGCGTACAAAGAAGTACAGAAGGTATCTCTACAGCGCACAAAGAAGTACAGAAGGTATCTCTACAGCGCACAAAGGAGTACAGAAGGTATCTCTACAGCGCACAAAGGAGTACAGGAAATATCTCTAGAACGTACAAAGGAGTACACGAGGTATCTCTACAGCGTACAAAGGAGTACAGAAGGTATCTCTACAGCGCACAAAGGAGTACAGAAGGTATCTCTACAGCGCACAAAGGAGTACAGAAGGTATCTCACCAGCGCACAAAGGAGTACAGAAGGTATATCTACAGCGCACAAAGGAGTACAGGAAATATCTCTAGAACGTACAAAGGAGTACACGAGGTATCTCTACAGCGTACAAAGGAGTACAGAAGGTATCTCTACAGCGCACAAAGGAGTACAGAAGGTATCTCTACAGCGCACAAAGGAGTACAGAAGGTATCTCTACAGCGCACAAAGGAGTACAGAAGGTATCTCTACAGCGCACAAAGGAGTACAGAAGGTATCTCTACAGCGCACAAAGGAGTACAGGAAATATCTCTAGAACGTACGAAGGAGTACACGAGGTATCTCTACAGCGCACAAAGGAGTACAGAAGGTATCTCTACAGCGCACAGAGGAGTACAGAAGGTATCTCTACAGCGCACAAAGGAGTACAGGAAATATCTCTAGAACGTACAAAGGAGTACACAAGGTATCTCTACAGCGCACAAAGGAGTACAAAGGTATCTCTACAGCGCACAAAGGAGTACAGAAGGTATCTCTACAGCGCACAAAGGAGTACAGAAGGTATCTCTACAGCGCACAAAGGAGTACAGGAAATATCTCTAGAACGTACAAAGGAGTACACGAGGTATCTCTACAGCGCACAAAGGAGTACAGAAGGTATCTCTACAGCGCACAGAGGAGTACAGAAGGTATCTCTACAGCGCACAAAAGAGTACAGAAGGTATCTCTACAGCGCACAAAGGAGTACAGAAGGTATCTCTACAGCGTACAAAGGAGTACACGAGTTATCTCTACAGCGCACAAAGGAGTACAGAAGGTATCTCTACAGCGCACAAAGGAGTACAGAAGGTATCTCTACAGCGCACAAAGGAGTACAGGAAATATCTCTAGAACGTACAAAGGAGTACACGAGGTATCTCTACAGCGCACAAAGGAGTACAGAAGGTATCTCTACAGCGCACAAAGGAGTACAGATGGTATCTCTACAGCGCACAAAGGAGTACAGAAGGTATCTCTACAGCGCACAAAGGAGTACAGAAGGTATCTCTACAGCGCACAAAGGAGTACAGAAGGTATCTCTACAGCGCACAAAGGAGTACAGAAGGTATCTCTACAGCGCACGAAGGAGTACAGAAGGTATCTCTACAGCGCACAAAGGAGTACAGGAAATATCTCTAGAACGTACAAAGGAGTACACGAGGTATCTCTACAGCGTACAAAGGAGTACAGAAGGTATCTCTACAGCGCACAGAGGAGTACAGAAGGTATCTCTACAGCGCACAAAGGAGTACAGAAGGTATCTCTACAGCGCACAAAGGAGTACAGAAGGTATCTCTACAGCGCACAAAGTAGTACAGGAAATATCTCTAGAACGTACAAAGGAGTACACGAGGTATCTCTACAGCGTACAAAGGAGTACAGAAGGTATCTCTACAGCGCACAAAGGAGTACAGAAGGTATCTCTACAGCGCACAAAGGAGTACAGAAGGTATCTATACAGCGCACAAAGGAGTACAGAAGGTATCTCTACAGCGCACAAAGGAGTACAGAAGGTATCTCTACAGCGCACAAAGGAGTACAGGAAATATCTCTAGAACGTACAAAGGAGTACACGAGGTATCTCTACAGCGTACAAAGGAGTACAGAAGGTATCTCTACAGCGCACAAAGGAGTACAGAAGGTATCTCTACAGCGTACAAAGGAGTACACGAGGTATCTCTACAGCGCACAAAGGAGTACAGAAGGTATCTCTACAGCGCACAAAGGAGTACAGAAGGTATCTCTACAGCGCACAAAGGAGTACAGGAAATATCTCTAGAACGTACAAAGGAGTACACGAGGTATCTCTACAGCGCACAAAGGAGTACAGAAGGTATCTCTACAGCGCACAAAGGAGTACAGAAGGTATCTCTACAGCGCACAAAGGAGTACAGAAGGTATCTCTACAGCGCACAAAGGAGTACAGAAGGTATCTCTACAGCGCACATAGGAGTACAGAAGGTATCTCTACAGCGCACAAAGGAGTACAGAAGGTATCTCTACAGCGCACAAAGGAGTACAGAAGGTATCTCTACAGCGCACAAAGGAGTACAGAAGGTATCTCTACAGCGCACAAAGGAGTACAGGAAATATCTCTAGAACGTACAAAGGAGTACACGAGGTATCTCTACAGCGTACAAAGGAGTACAGAAGGTATCTCTACAGCGCACAAAGGAGTACAGAAGGTATCTCTACAGCGCACAAAGGAGTACAGAAGGTCTCTCTACAGCGCACAAAGGAGTACAGAAGGTATCTCTACAGCGCACAAAGGAGTACAGGAAATATCTCTAGAACGTACAAAGGAGTACACGAGGTATCTCTACAGCGCACAAAGGAGTACAGAAGGTATCTCTACAGCGTACAAAGAAGTACAGAAGGTATCTCTACAGCGCACAAAGAAGTACAGAAGGTATCTCTACAGCGCACAAAGGAGTACAGAAGGTATCTCTACAGCGCACAAAGGAGTACAGGAAATATCTCTAGAACGTACAAAGGAGTACACGAGGTATCTCTACAGCGTACAAAGGAGTACAGAAGGTATCTCTACAGCGCACAAAGGAGTACAGAAGGTATCTCTACAGCGCACAAAGGAGTACAGAAGGTATCTCACCAGCGCACAAAGGAGTACAGAAGGTATATCTACAGCGCACAAAGGAGTACAGGAAATATCTCTAGAACGTACAAAGGAGTACACGAGGTATCTCTACAGCGTACAAAGGAGTACAGAAGGTATCTCTACAGCGCACAAAGGAGTACAGAAGGTATCTCTACAGCGCACAAAGGAGTACAGAAGGTATCTCTACAGCGCACAAAGGAGTACAGAAGGTATCTCTACAGCGCACAAAGGAGTACAGAAGGTATCTCTACAGCGCACAAAGGAGTACAGGAAATATCTCTAGAACGTACAAAGGAGTACACGAGGTATCTCTACAGCGCACAAAGGAGTACAGAAGGTATCTCTACAGCGCACAGAGGAGTACAGAAGGTATCTCTACAGCGCACAAAGGAGTACAGGAAATATCTCTAGAACGTACAAAGGAGTACACAAGGTATCTCTACAGCGCACAAAGGAGTACAAAGGTATCTCTACAGCGCACAAAGGAGTACAGAAGGTATCTCTACAGCGCACAAAGGAGTACAGAAGGTATCTCTACAGCGCACAAAGGAGTACAGGAAATATCTCTAGAACGTACAAAGGAGTACACGAGGTATCTCTACAGCGTACAAAGGAGTACAGAAGGTATCTCTACAGCGCACAAAGGAGTACAGAAGGTATCTCTACAGCGCACAAAGGAGTACAGAAGGTATCTCTACAGCGCACAAAGGAGTACAGAAGGTATCTCTACAGCGCACAAAGTAGTACAGGAAATATCTCTAGAACGTACAGAGGAGTACACGAGGTATCTCTACAGCGTACAAAGGAGTACAGAAGGTATCTCTACAGCGCACAAAGGAGTACAGAAGGTATCTCTACAGCGCACAAAGGAGTACAGAAGGTATCTCTACAGCGCACAAAGGAGTTCAGAAGGTATCTCTACAGCGCACAAAGGAGTACAGAAGGTATCTCTACAGCGCACAAAGGAGTACAGGAAATATCTCTAGAACGTACAAAGGAGTACACGAGGTATCTCTACAGCGTACAAAGGAGTACAGAAGGTATCTCTACAGCGCACAAAGGAGTACAGAAGGTATCTCTACAGCGTACAAAGGAGTACACGAGGTATCTCTACAGCGCACAAAGGAGTACAGAAGGTATCTCTACAGCGCACAAAGGAGTACAGAAGGTATCTCTACAGCGCACAAAGGAGTACAGGAAATATCTCTAGAACGTACAAAGGAGTACACGAGGTATCTCTACAGCGCACAAAGGAGTACAGAAGGTATCTCTACAGCGCACAAAGGAGTACAGAAGGTATCTCTACAGCGCACAAAGGAGTACAGAAGGTATCTCTACAGCGCACAAAGGAGTACAGAAGGTATCTCTACAGCGCACAAAGGAGTACAGAAGGTATCTCTACAGCGCACAAAGGAGTACAGAAGGTATCTCTACAGCGCACAAAGGAGTACAGAAGGTATCTCTACAGCGCACAAAGGAGTACAGGAAATATCTCTAGAACGTACAAAGGAGTACACGAGGTATCTCTACAGCGTACAAAGGAGTACAGAAGGTATCTCTACAGCGCACAAAGGAGTACAGAAGGTATCTCTACAGCGCACAAAGGAGTACAGAAGGTCTCTCTACAGCGCACAAAGGAGTACAGAAGGTATCTCTACAGCGCACAAAGGAGTACAGGAAATATCTCTAGAACGTACAAAGGAGTACACGAGGTGTCTCTACAGCGCACAAAGGAGTACAGAAGGTATCTCTATAGCGCACAAAGGAGTACAGAAGGTATCTCTACAGCGTACAAAGAAGTACAGAAGGTATCTCTACAGCGCACAAAGAAGTACAGAAGGTATCTCTACAGCGCACAAAGGAGTACAGAAGGTATCTCTACAGCGCACAAAGGAGTACAGGAAATATCTCTAGAACGTACAAAGGAGTACACGAGGTATCTCTACAGCGTACAAAGGAGTACAGAAGGTATCTCTACAGCGCACAAAGGAGTACAGAAGGTATCTCTACAGCGCACAAAGGAGTACAGAAGGTATCTCACCAGCGCACAAAGGAGTACAGAAGGTATATCTACAGCGCACAAAGGAGTACAGGAAATATCTCTAGAACGTACAAAGGAGTACACGAGGTATCTCTACAGCGTACAAAGGAGTACAGAAGGTATCTCTACAGCGCACAAAGGAGTACAGAAGGTATCTCTACAGCGCACAAAGGAGTACAGAAGGTATCTCTACAGCGCACAAAGGAGTACAGAAGGTATCTCTACAGCGCACAAAGGAGTACAGAAGGTATCTCTACAGCGCACAAAGGAGTACAGGAAATATCTCTAGAACGTACAAAGGAGTACACGAGGTATCTCTACAGCGCACAAAGGAGTACAGAAGGTATCTCTACAGCGCACAGAGGAGTACAGAAGGTATCTCTACAGCGCACAAAGGAGTACAGGAAATATCTCTAGAACGTACATAGGAGTACACAAGGTATCTCTACAGCGCACAAAGGAGTACAGAAGGTATCTCTACAGCGCACAAAGGAGTACAGAAGGTATCTCTACAGCGCACAAAGGAGTACAGAAGGTATCTCTACAGCGCACAAAGGAGTACAGAAGGTATCTCTACAGCGCACAAAGGAGTACAGAAGGTATCTCTACAGCGCACAAAGGAGTACAGAAGGTATCTCTACAGCGCACAAAGGAGTACAGAAGGTATCTCTACAGCGCACAAAGGAGTACAGAAGGTATCTCTACAGCGCACAAAGGAGTACAGGAAATATCTCTAGAACGTACAAAGGAGTACACGAGGTATCTCTACAGCGTACAAAGGAGTACAGAAGGTATCTCTACAGCGCACAAAGGAGTACAGAAGGTATCTCTACAGCGTACAAAGGAGTACAGAAGGTATCTCTACAGCGCACAAAGGAGTACAGAAGGTATCTCTACAGCGCACAAAGGAGTACAGAAGGTATCTCTACAGCGCACAAAGGAGTACAGAAGGTATCTCTACAGCGCACAAAGGAGTACAGGAAATATCTCTAGAACGTACAAAGGAGTACACGAGGTATCTCTACAGCGTACAAAGGAGTACAGAAGGTATCTCTACAGCGTACAAAGGAGTACAGAAGGTATCTCTACAGCGCACAAAGGAGTACAGAAGGTATCTCTACAGCGCACAAAGGAGTACAGAAGGTATCTTTACAGCGCACAAAGGAGTATAGAAGGTATCTCTACAGCGCACAAAGGAGTACAGGAAATATCTCTCGAACGTACAAAGGAGTACACGAGGTATCTCTACAGCGTACAAAGGAGTACAGAAGGAATCTCTACAGCGCACAAAGGAGTACAGAAGGTCTCTCTACAGCGCACAAAGGAGTACAGAAGGTATCTCTACAGCGCACAAAGGAGTACAGGAAATATCTCTAGAACGTACAAAGGAGTACACGAGGTATCTCTACAGCGCACAAAGGAGTACAGAAGGTATCTCTACAGCGCACAAAGGAGTACAGAAGGTATCTCTACAGCGCACAAAGGAGTACAGAAGGTCTCTCTACAGCGCACAAAGGAGTACAGAAGGTATCTCTACAGCGCACAAAGGAGTACAGAAGGTATCTCTACAGCGCACAAAGGAGTACAGAAGGTATCTCTACAGCGCACAAAGGAGTACAGGAAAAATCTCTAGAACGTACAAAAAAGTACACGAGGTATCTCTACAGCGTACAAAGGAGTACAGAAGGTATCTCTACAACGCACAAAGGAGTACAGAAGGTATCTCTACAGCGCACAAAGGAGTACAGAAGGTATCTCTACAGCGCACAAAGGAGTACAGAAGGTATCTCTACAGCGCACAAAGGAGTACAGAAGGTATCTCTACAGCGCACAATGGAGTACAGGAAATTTCTCTAGAACGTACAAAGGAGTACACAAGGTATCTCTACAGCGTACAAAGGAGTACAGAAGGTATCTCTACAGCGCACAAAGGAGTACAGAAGGTATCTCTACAGCGCACAAAAGAGTACAGAAGGTATCTCTACAGCGCACAAAGGAGTACAGAAGGTATCTCTACAGCGCACAAAGGAGTACAGGAAATATCTCTAGAACGTACAAAGGAGTACACGAGGTATCTCTACAGCGTACAAAGGAGTACAGAAGGTATCTCTACAGCGCACAAAGGAGTACAGAAGGTATCTCTACAGCGCACAAATGAGTACAGGAAATATCTCTAGAACGTACAAAGGAGTACACGAGGTATCTCTACAGCGCACAAAGGTGTACAGAAGGTATCTCTACAGCGCACAAAGGAGTACAGAAGGTATCTCTACAGCGCACAAAGGAGTACAGGTAATATCTCCAGAACGTACAAAGGAGTACACGAGGTATCTCTACAGCGCACAAAGGAGTACAGAAGGTATCTCTACAGCGCACAAAGGAGTACAGAAGGTATCTCTACAGCGCACAAAGGAGTACAGAAGGTACTTCTACAGCGCACAAAGGAGTACAGAAGGTATCTCTACAGCGCACAAAGGAGTACAGAAGGTATCTCTACAGCGCACAAAGGAGTACAGAAGGTATCTCTACAGCGCACAAAGGAGTACAGAAGGTATCTCTACAGCGCACGAAGGAGTACAGGAAATATCTCTAGAACGTACAAAGGAGTACACGAGGTATCTCTACAGCGTACAAAGGAGTACAGAAGGCATCTCTACAGCGTACAAAGGAGTACAGAAGGTATCTCTCCAGCGCACAAAGGAGTACAGAAGGTATCTCTACTGCGCACAAAGGAGTACAGAAGGTATCTCTACAGCGCACAAAGGAGTACAGGAAATATCTCTAGAACGTACAAAGGAGTACACGAGGTATCTCTACAGCGTACAAAGAAGTACAGAAGGTATCTCTACAGCGAACAAAGGAGTACAGAAGGTATCTCTACAGCGCACAAAGGAGTACAGAAGGTATCTCTACAGCGCACAAAGAAGTACAGGAAATATCTCTAGAACGTACAAAGGAGTACACGAGGTATCTCTACAGCGCACGAAGGAGTACAGAAGGTATCTCTACAGCGCACAAATTAGTACAGAAGGTATCTCTACAGCGCACAAAGGAGTACAGAAGGTATCTCTACAGCGCACAAAGGAGTACAGAAGGTATCTCTACAGCGCACAAAGGAGTACAGGAAATATCTCTAGAACGTACAAAGGAGTACACGAGGTATCTCTACAGCGCACAAAGGAGTACAGAAGGTATCTCTACAGCGCACAAAGGAGTACAGAAGGTATCTCTACAGCGCACAAAAGAGTACAGGAAATATCTCAAGAACGTACAAAGGAGTACACGAGGTATCTCTACAGCGCACAAAGGAGTACAGAAGGTATCTCTACAGCGCACAAAGGAGTACAGAAGGTATCTCTACAGCGCACAAAGGAGTACAGAAGGTATCTCTACAGCGCACAAAGGAGTACAGAAGGTATATCTACAGCGCACAAAGGAGTACAGAAGGTATCTCTACAGCGCACAAAGGAGTACAGAAGGTATCTCTACAGCGCACAAAGGAGTACAGAAGGTATCTCTACAGCGCACAAAGGAGTACAGAAGGTATCTCTACAGCGCACAAAGGAGTACAGAAGGTATCTCTAAAGCGCACAAAGGAGTACAGAAGGTATCTCTACAGCGCACAAAGGAGTACAGGGAATATCTCTAGAACGTACAAAGGAGTACACGAGGTATCTCTACAGCGTACAAAGGAGTACAGAAGGTATCTCTACAGCGCACAAAGGAGTACAGAATGTATCTCTACAGCGGACAAAGGAGTACAGAAGGTATCTCTACAGCGCACAAAGGAGTACAGAAGGTATCTCTACAGCGCACAAAGGAGTACAGAAGGTATCTCTAGAACATACAAAGGAGTACACGAGGTATCTCTACAGCGTACAAAGGAGTATAGAAGGTATCTCTACAGCGTACAAAGGAGTACAGAAGGTATCTCTACAGCGCACAAAGGAGTACAGAAGGTATCTCTACAGCGCACAAAGGAGTACAGAAGGTATCTCTACAGCGCACAAAGGAGTACAGAAGGTATCTCTACAGCGCACAAAGGAGTACAGGAAATATCTCTAGAACGTACAAAGGAGTACACGAGGTATCTCTACAGCGTACAAAGGAGTACAGAATGTATCTCTACAGCGCACAAAGGAGTACAGAAGGTATCTCTACAGCGCACAAAGGAGTACAGAAGGTAACTCTACAGCGCACATAGGAGTACAGAAGGTATCTCTAAAGCGCACAAAGGAGTACAGAAGGTATCTCTACAGCGCACAAAGGAGTACAGGAAATATCTCTAGAACGTACAAAGGAGTACACGATGTATCTCTACAGCGTACAAAGGAGTACAGAAGGTATCTCTACAGCGCACAAAGGAGTACAGAAGGTATCTCTACAGCGTACAAAGGAGTACAGAAGGTATCTCTACAGCGCACAAAGGAGTACAGAAGGTATCTCTAAGGCGCACAAAGGAGTACAGAAGGTATCTCTACAGCGCACAAAGGAGTACAGAAGGTATCTCTACAGCGCACAGAGGAGTACAGGAAATATCTCTAGAACGTACAAAGGAGTACACGAGGTATCTCTACAGCGTACAAAGGAGTACAGAAGGTATCTCTACAGCGCACAAAGGAGTACAGAAGGTATCTCTACAGCGCACAAAGAAGTACAGAAGGTATCTCTACAGCGCACAAAGGAGTACAGAAAATATCTCTAGAACGTACAAAGGAGTACACGAGGTACCTCTACAGCGCACAAAGGAGTACAGAAGGTATCTCTACAGCGCACAAAGGAGTACAGAAGGTATCTCTACAGCGCACAAAGGAGTACAGAAGGTATCTCTACAGCGCACAAAGGAGAACAGAAGGTATCTCTACAGCGCACAAAGGAGTACAGAAGGTATCTCTACAGCGCACAAAGGAGTACAGGAAATATCTCTAGAACGTACAAAGGAGTACACGAGGTATCTCTACAGCGTACAAAGGAGTACAGAAGGAATCTCTACAGCGCAAAAAGGAGTACAGAAGGTATCTCTACAGCGCACAAAGGAGTACAGAAGGTATCTCTACAGCGCACAAAGGAGTACAGAAGGTATCTCTACAGCGCACAAAGGAGTACAGAAGGTATCTCTACAGCGCACAAAGGAGTACAGGAAATATCTCTAGAACGTACAAAGGAGTACACGAGGTATCTCTACAGCGCACAAAGGAGTACAGAAGGTATCTCTACAGCGCACAAAGGAGTACAGAAGGTATCTCTACAGCGCACTAAGGAGTACAGGAAATATCTCTAGAACGTACAAAGGAGTACACGAGGTATCTCTACAGCGCACAAAGGAGTACAGAAGGTATCTCTACAGCGCACAAAGGAGTTCAGAAGGTATCTCTACAGAGCACAAAGGAGTACAGAAGGTATCTCTACAGCGCACAAAGGAGTACAGAAGGTATCTCTACAGCGCACAAAGGAGTACAGAAGGTATCTCTACAGCGCACAAAGGAGTACAGAAGGTATCTCTACTGCCCACAAAGGAGTACAGAAGGTATCTCTACAGCGCACAAAGGAGTACAGAAGGTATCTCTACAGCGCACAAAGGAGTACAGAAGGTATCTCTACAGCGCACAAAGGAGTACAGAAGGTATCTCTACAGCGCACAAAGGAGTACAGAAGGTATCTCTACAGCGCACGAAGGAGTACAGGAAATATCTCTAGAACGTACAAAGGAGTACACGAGGTATCTCTACAGCGTGCAAAGGAGTACAGAAGGTATCTCTACAGCGCACAAAGGAGTACAGAAGGTATCTCTACAGCGTACAAAGGAGTACAGAAGGTATCTCTACAGCGCACAAAGGAGTACAGAAGGTATCTCTACAGCGCACAAAGGAGTACAGAAGGTATCTCTACAGCGCACAAAGGAGTACAGAAGGTATCTCTACAGCGCACAAAGGAGTACAGGAAATATCTCTAGAACGTACAAAGGAGTACACGAGGTATCTCTACAGCGTACAAAGGAGTACAGAAGGCATCTCTACAGCGTACAAAGAAGTACAGAAGGTATCTCTCCAGCGCACAAAGGAGTACAGAAGGTATCTCTACTGCGCACAAAGGAGTACAGAAGGTATCTCTACAGCGCACAAAGGAGTACAGGAAATATCTCTAGAACGTACAAAGGAGTACACGAGGTATCTCTACAGCGTACAAAGAAGTACAGAAGGTATCTCTACAGCGAACAAAGGAGTACAGAAGGTATCTCTACAGCGCACAAAGGAGTACAGAAGGTATCTCTACAGCGCACAAAGAAGTACAGGAAATATCTCTAGAACGTACAAAGGAGTACACGAGGTATCTCTACAGCGCATGAAGGAGTACAGAAGGTATCTCTACAGCGCACAAATTAGTACAGAAGGTATCTCTACAGCGCACAAAGGAGTACAGAAGGTATCTCTACAGCGCACAAAGGAGTACAGAAGGTATCTCTACAGCGCACAAAGGAGTACAGGAAATATCTCTAGAACGTACAAAGGCGTACACGAGGTATCTCTACAGCGCACAAAGGAGTACAGAAGGTATCTCTACAGCGCACAAAGGAGTACAGAAGGTATCTCTACAGCGCACAAAAGAGTACAGGAAATATCTCTAGAACGTACAAAGGAGTACACGAGGTATCTCTACAGCGCACAAAGGAGTACAGAAGGTATCTCTACAGCGCACAAAGGAGTACAGAAGGTATCTCTACAGCGCACAAAGGAGTACAGAAGGTATCTCTACAGCGCACAAAGGAGTACAGAAGGTATATCTACAGCGCACAAAGGAGTACAGAAGGTATCTCTACAGCGCACAAAGGAGTACAGAAGGTATCTCTACAGCGCACAAAGGAGTACAGAAGGTATCTCTACAGCGCACAAAGGAGTACAGAAGGTATCTCTACAGCGTACAAAGGAGTACAGAAGGTATCTCTACAGTGCACAAAGGAGTACAGGAAATATCTCTAGAACGTACAAAGGAGTTCACGAGGTATCTCTACAGCGTACAAAGGAGTACAGAAGGTATCTCTACAGCGCACAAAGGAGTACAGAAGGTATCTCTACAGCGCACAGAGGAGTACAGAAAGAGTCTCTACAGCGCACCAAGGAGTACAGAAGGTATCTCTACAGCGCAAAAAGGAGTACAGGAAATATCTCTAGAACGTACAAAGGAGTACACGAGGTATCTCTACAGCGTACAAAGGAGTACAGAAGGTATCTCTACAGCGCACAAAGGAGTACAGAAGGTATCTCTACAGCGCACAAAGGAGTACAGAAGGTATCTCTACAGCGCACAAAGGAGTACAGAAGGTATCTCTACAGCGCACAAAGGAGTACAGAAGGTATCTCTACAGCGCACAAAGGAGTACAGGAAATATCTCTAGAACGTACAAAGGAGTACACGAGGTATCTCTACAGCGCACAAAGGAGTACAGAAGGTATCTCTACAGCGCACAAAGGAGTACAGAAGGTATCTCTACAGCGCACGAAGGAGTACAGAAGGTATCTCTACAGCGCACAAAGGAGTACAGAAGGTATCTCTACAGCGCACAAAGGAGTACAGGAAATATCTCTAGAACGTACAAAGGAGTACACGAGGTATCTCTACAGCGTACAAAGGAGTACAGAAGGTATCTCTACAGCGCACAAAGGAGTACAGAAGGTATCTCTACAGCGCACAAAGGAGTACAGAAGGTATCTCTAGAGCGCACAAAGGAGTACAGAAGGTATCTCTACAGCGTACAAAGGAGTACACGAGGTATCTCTACAGCGCACAAAGGAGTACAGAAGGTATCTCGACAGCGCACAAAGGAGTACAGAAGGTATCTCTACAGCGCACAAAGGAGTACAGGAAATATCTCTAGAACGTACAAAGGAGTACACGAGGTATCTCTACAGCGCACAAAGGAGTACAGGAAATATCTCTAGAACGTACAAAGGAGTACACGAGGTATCTCTACAGCGCACAAAGGAGTACAGAAGGTATCTCTAAAGCGCACAAAGGAGTACAGAAGGAATCTCTACAGCGCACAAAGGAGCACAGAAGGTATCTCTACAGCGCACGAAGGAGTACAGAAGGTATCTCTACAGCGCACAAAGGAGTACAGAAGGTATCTCTACAGCGCACGAAGGAGTACAGAAGGTATCTCTACAGCGCACAAAGGAGTACAGAAGGTATCTCTACAGCGCACAAAGGAGTACAGAAGGTATCTCTACAGCGCACAAAGGAGTACAGAAGGTATCTCTACAGCGCACAAAGGAGTACAGGGAATATCTCTAGAACGTACAAAGGAGTACACGAGGTATCTCTACAGCGTACAAAGGAGTACAGAAGGTATCTCTACAGCGCACAAAGGAGTACAGAAGGTATCTCTACAGCGGACAAAGGAGTACAGAAGGTATCTCTACAGCGCACAAAGGAGTACAGAAGGTATCTCTACAGCGCACAAAGGAGTACAGAAGGTATCTCTAGAACATACAAAGGAGTACACGAGGTATCTCTACAGCGTACAAAGGAGTATAGAAGGTATCTCTACAGCGTACAAAGAAGTACAGAAGGTATCTCTACAGCGTACAAAGGAGTACACGAGGTATCTCTACAGCGCACAAAGGAGTACAGAAGGTATCTCGACAGCGCACAAAGGAGTACAGAAGGTATCTCTACAGCGCACAAAGGAGTACAGGAAATATCTCTAGAACGTACAAAGGAGTACACGAGGTATCTCTACAGCGCACAAAGGAGTACAGGAAATATCTCTAGAACGTACAAAGGAGTACACGAGGTATCTCTACAGCGCACAAAGGAGTACAGAAGGTATCTCTAAAGCGCACAAAGGAGTACAGAAGGTATCTCTACAGCGCACAAAGGAGCACAGAAGGTATCTCTACAGCGCACGAAGGAGTACAGAAGGTATCTCTACAGCGCACAAAGGAGTACAGAAGGTATCTCTACAGCGCACGAAGGAGTACAGAAGGTATCTCTACAGCGCACAAAGGAGTACAGAAGGTATCTCTACAGCGCACAAAGGAGTACAGAAGGTATCTCTAAAGCGCACAAAGGAGTACAGAAGGTATCTCTACAGCGCACAAAGGAGTACAGGGAATATCTCTAGAACGTACAAAGGAGTACACGAGGTATCTCTACAGCGTACAAAGGAGTACAGAAGGTATCTCTACAGCGCACAAAGGAGTACAGAAGGTATCTCTACAGCGGACAAAGGAGTACAGAAGGTATCTCTACAGCGCACAAAGGAGTACAGAAGGTATCTCTACAGCGCACAAAGGAGTACAGAAGGTATCTCTAGAACATACAAAGGAGTACACGAGGTATCTCTACAGCGTACAAAGGAGTATAGAAGGTATCTCTACAGCGTACAAAGGAGTACAGAAGGTATCTCTACAGCGCACAAAGGAGTACAGAAGGTATCTCTACAGCGCACAAAGGAGTACAGAAGGTATCTCTACAGCGCACAAAGGAGTACAGAAGGTATCTCTACAGCGCACAAAGGAGTACAGGAAATATCTCTAGAACGTACAAAGGAGTACACGAGGTATCTCTACAGCGTACAAAGGAGTACAGAATGTATCTCTACAGCGCACAAAGGAGTACAGAAGGTATCTCTACAGCGCACAAAGGAGTACAGAAGGTAACTCTACAGCGCACATAGGAGTACAGAAGGTATCTCTAAAGCGCACAAAGGAGTACAGAAGGTATCTCTACAGCGCACAAAGGAGTACAGGAAATATCTCTAGAACGTACAAAGGAGTACACGATGTATCTCTACAGCGTACAAAGGAGTACAGAAGGTATCTCTACAGCGCACAAAGGAGTACAGAAGGTATCTCTACAGCGTACAAAGGAGTACAGAAGGTATCTCTACAGCGCACAAAGGAGTACAGAAGGTATCTCTAAGGCGCACAAAGGAGTACAGAAGGTATCTCTACAGCGCACAAAGGAGTACAGAAGGTATCTCTACAGCGCACAGAGGAGTACAGGAAATATCTCTAGAACGTACAAAGGAGTACACGAGGTATCTCTACAGCGTACAAAGGAGTACAGAAGGTATCTCTACAGCGCACAAAGGAGTACAGAAGGTATCTCTACAGCGCACAAAGGAGTACAGAAGGTATCTCTACAGCGCACAAAGGAGTACAGAAAATATCTCTAGAACGTACAAAGGAGTACACAAGGTACCTCTACAGCGCACAAAGGAGTACAGAAGGTATCTCTACAGCGCACAAAGGAGTACAGAAGGTATCTCTACAGCGCACAAAGGAGTACAGAAGGTATCTCTACAGCGCACAAAGGAGAACAGAAGGTATCTCTACAGCGCACAAAGGAGTACAGAAGGTATCTCTACAGCGCACAAAGGAGTACAGGAAATATCTCTAGAACGTACAAAGGAGTACACGAGGTATCTCTACAGCGTACAAAGGAGTACAGAAGGAATCTCTACAGCGCAAAAAGGAGTACAGAAGGTATCTCTACAGCGCACAAAGGAGTACAGAAGGTATCTCTACAGCGCACAAAGGAGTACAGAAGGTATCTCTACAGCGCACAAAGGAGTACAGAAGGTATCTCTACAGCGCACAAAGGAGTACAGGAAATATCTCTAGAACGTACAAAGGAGTACACGAGGTATCTCTACAGCGCACAAAGGAGTACAGAAGGTATCTCTACAGCGCACAAAGGAGTACAGAAGGTATCTCTACAGCGCACTAAGGAGTACAGGAAATATCTCTAGAACGTACAAAGGAGTACACGAGGTATCTCTACAGCGCACAAAGGAGTACAGAAGGTATCTCTACAGCGCACAAAGGAGTTCAGAAGGTATCTCTACAGCGCACAAAGGAGTACAGAAGGTATCTCTACAGCGCACAAAGGAGTACAGAAGGTATCTCTACAGCGCACAAAGGAGTACAGAAGGTATCTCTACAGCGCACAAAGGAGTACAGAAGGTATCTCTACTGCCCACAAAGGAGTACAGAAGGTATCTCTACAGCGCACAAAGGAGTACAGAAGGTATCTCTACAGCGCACAAAGGAGTACAGAAGGTATCTCTACAGCGCACAAAGGAGTACAGAAGGTATCTCTACAGCGCACAAAGGAGTACAGAAGGTATCTCTACAGCGCACGAAGGAGTACAGGAAATATCTCTAGAACGTACAAAGGAGTACACGAGGTATCTCTACAGCGTGCAAAGGAGTACAGAAGGTATCTCTACAGCGCACAAAGGAGTACAGAAGGTATCTCTACAGCGTACAAAGGAGTACAGAAGGTATCTCTACAGCGCACAAAGGAGTACAGAAGGTATCTCTACAGCGCACAAAGGAGTACAGAAGGTATCTCTACAGCGCACAAAGGAGTACAGAAGGTATCTCTACAGCGCACAAAGGAGTACAGGAAATATCTCTAGAACGTACAAAGGAGTACACGAGGTATCTCTACAGCGTACAAAGGAGTACAGAAGGCATCTCTACAGCGTACAAAGAAGTACAGAAGGTATCTCTCCAGCGCACAAAGGAGTACAGAAGGTATCTCTACTGCGCACAAAGGAGTACAGAAGGTATCTCTACAGCGCACAAAGGAGTACAGGAAATATTTCTAGAACGTACAAAGGAGTACACGAGGTATCTCTACAGCGTACAAAGAAGTACAGAAGGTATCTCTACAGCGAACAAAGGAGTACAGAAGGTATCTCTACAGGGCACAAAGGAGTACAGAAGGTATCTCTACAGCGCACAAAGAAGTACAGGAAATATCTCTAGAACGTACAAAGGAGTACACGAGGTATCTCTACAGCGCACGAAGGAGTACAGAAGGTATCTCTACAGCGCACAAATTAGTACAGAAGGTATCTCTACAGCGCACAAAGGAGTACAGAAGGTATCTCTACAGCGCACAAAGGAGTACAGAAGGTATCTCTACAGCGCACAAAGGAGTACAGGAAATATCTCTAGAACGTACAAAGGCGTACACGAGGTATCTCTACAGCGCACAAAGGAGTACAGAAGGTATCTCTACAGCGCACAAAGGAGTACAGAAGGTATCTCTACAGCGCACAAAAGAGTACAGGAAATATCTCTAGAACGTACAAAGGAGTACACGAGGTATCTCTACAGCGCACAAAGGAGTACAGAAGGTATCTCTACAGCGCACAAAGGAGTACAGAAGGTATCTCTACAGCGCACAAAGGAGTACAGAAGGTATCTCTACAGCGCACAAAGGAGTACAGAAGGTATATCTACAGCGCACAAAGGAGTACAGAAGGTATCTCTACAGCGCACAAAGGAGTACAGAAGGTATCTCTACAGCGCACAAAGGAGTACAGAAGGTATCTCTACAGCGCACAAAGGAGTACAGAAGGTATCTCTACAGCGTACAAAGGAGTACAGAAGGTATCTCTACAGTGCACAAAGGAGTACAGGAAATATCTCTAGAACGTACAAAGGAGTTCACGAGGTATCTCTACAGCGTACAAAGGAGTACAGAAGGTATCTCTACAGCGCACAAAGGAGTACAGAAGGTATCTCTACAGCGCACAGAGGAGTACAGAAAGAGTCTCTACAGCGCACCAAGGAGTACAGAAGGTATCTCTACAGCGCAAAAAGGAGTACAGGAAATATCTCTAGAACGTACAAAGGAGTACACGAGGTATCTCTACAGCGTACAAAGGAGTACAGAAGGTATCTCTACAGCGCACAAAGGAGTACAGAAGGTATCTCTACAGCGCACAAAGGAGTACAGAAGGTATCTCTACAGCGCACAAAGGAGTACAGAAGGTATCTCTACAGCGCACAAAGGAGTACAGAAGGTATCTCTACAGCGCACAAAGGAGTACAGGAAATATCTCTAGAACGTACAAAGGAGTACACGAGGTATCTCTACAGCGCACAAAGGAGTACAGAAGGTATCTCTACAGCGCACAAAGGAGTACAGAAGGTATCTCTACAGCGCACGAAGGAGTACAGAAGGTATCTCTACAGCGCACAAAGGAGTACAGAAGGTATCTCTACAGCGCACAAAGGAGTACAGGAAATATCTCTAGAACGTACAAAGGAGTACACGAGGTATCTCTACAGCGTACAAAGGAGTACAGAAGGTATCTCTACAGCGCACAAAGGAGTACAGAAGGTATCTATACAGCGCACAAAGGAGTACAGAAGGTATCTCTAGAGCGCACAAAGGAGTACAGAAGGTATCTCTACAGCGTACAAAGGAGTACACGAGGTATCTCTACAGCGCACAAAGGAGTACAGAAGGTATCTCGACAGCGCACAAAGGAGTACAGAAGGTATCTCTACAGCGCACAAAGGAGTACAGGAAATATCTCTAGAACGTACAAAGGAGTACACGAGGTATCTCTACAGCGCACAAAGGAGTACAGGAAATATCTCTAGAACGTACAAAGGAGTACACGAGGTATCTCTACAGCGCACAAAGGAGTACAGAAGGTATCTCTAAAGCGCACAAAGGAGTACAGAAGGTATCTCTACAGCGCACAAAGGAGCACAGAAGGTATCTCTACAGCGCACGAAGGAGTACAGAAGGTATCTCTACAGCGCACAAAGGAGTACAGAAGGTATCTCTACAGCGCACGAAGGAGTATAGAAGGTATCTCTACACCGCACAAAGGAGTACAGAAGGTATCTCTACAGCGCACAAAGGAGTACAGAAGGTATCTCTACAGCGCACAAAGGAGTACAGAAGGTATCTCTACAGCGCACAAAGGAGTACAGGGAATATCTCTAGAACGTACAAAGGAGTACACGAGGTATCTCTACAGCGTACAAAGGAGTACAGAAGGTATCTCTACAGCGCACAAAGGAGTACAGAAGGTATCTCTACAGCGGACAAAGGAGTACAGAAGGTATCTCTACAGCGCACAAAGGAGTACAGAAGGTATCTCTACAGCGCACAAAGGAGTACAGAAGGTATCTCTAGAACATACAAAGGAGTACACGAGGTATCTCTACAGCGTACAAAGGAGTATAGAAGGTATCTCTACAGCGTACAAAGGAGTACAGAAGGTATCTCTACAGCGCACAAAGGAGTACAGAAGGTATCTCTACAGCGCACAAAGGAGTACAGAAGGTATCTCTACAGCGCACAAAGGAGTACAGAAGGTATCTCTACAGCGCACAAAGGAGTACAGGAAATATCTCTAGAACGTACAAAGGAGTACACGAGGTATCTCTACAGCGTACAAAGGAGTACAGAATGTATCTCTACAGCGCACAAAGGAGTACAGAAGGTATCTCTACAGCGCACAAAGGAGTACAGAAGGTAACTCTACAGCGCACATAGGAGAACAGAAGGTATCTCTAAAGCGCACAAAGGAGTACAGAAGGTATCTCTACAGCGCACAAAGGAGTACAGGAAATATCTCTAGAACGTACAAAGGAGTACACGATGTATCTCTACAGCGTACAAAGGAGTACAGAAGGTATCTCTACAGCGCACAAAGGAGTACAGAAGGTATCTCTACAGCGTACAAAGGAGTACAGAAGGTATCTCTACAGCGCACAGAGGAGTACAGGAAATATCTCTAGAACGTACAAAGGAGTACACGAGGTATCTCTACAGCGTACAAAGGAGTACAGAAGGTATCTCTACAGCGCACAAAGGAGTACAGAAGGTATCTCTACAGCGCACAAAGGAGTACAGAAAGTATCTCTACAGCGCACAAAGGAGTACAGAAAATATCTCTAGAACGTACAAAGGAGTACACGAGGTACCTCTACAGCGCACAAAGGAGTACAGAAGGTATCTCTACAGCGCACAAAGGAGTACAGAAGGTATCTCTACAGCGCACAAAGGAGTACAGAAGGTATCTCTACAGCGCACAAAGGAGAACAGAAGGTATCTCTACAGCGCACAAAGGAGTACAGAAGGTATCTCTACAGCGCACAAAGGAGTACAGGAAATATCTCTAGAACGTACAAAGGAGTACACGAGGTATCTCTACAGCGTACAAAGGAGTACAGAAGGAATCTCTACAGCGCAAAAAGGAGTACAGAAGGTATCTCTACAGCGCACAAAGGAGTACAGAAGGTATCTCTACAGCGCACAAAGGAGTACAGAAGGTATCTCTACAGCGCACAAAGGAGTACAGAAGGTATCTCTACAGCGCACAAAGGAGTACAGGAAATATCTCTAGAACGTACAAAGGAGTACACGAGGTATCTCTACAGCGCACAAAGGAGTACAGAAGGTATCTCTACAGCGCACAAAGGAGTACAGAAGGTATCTCTACAGCGCACTAAGGAGTACAGGAAATATCTCTAGAACGTACAAAGGAGTACACGAGGTATCTCTACAGCGCACAAAGGAGTACAGAAGGTATCTCTACAGCGCACAAAGGAGTTCAGAAGGTATCTCTACAGCGCACAAAGGAGTACAGAAGGTATCTCTACAGCGCACAATGGAGTACAGAAGGTATCTCTACAGCGCACAAAGGAGTACAGAAGGTATCTCTACAGCGCACAAAGGAGTACAGAAGGTATCTCTACTGCCCACAAAGGAGTACAGAAGGTATCTCTACAGCGCACAAAGGAGTACAGAAGGTATCTCTACAGCGCACAAAGGAGTACAGAAGGTATCTCTACAGCGCACAAAGGAGTACAGAAGGTATCTCTACAGCGCACAAAGGAGTACAGAAGGTATCTCTACAGCGCACGAAGGAGTACAGGAAATATCTCTAGAACGTACAAAGGAGTACACGAGGTATCTCTACAGCGTGCAAAGGAGTACAGAAGGTATCTCTACAGCGCACAAAGGAGTACAGAAGGTATCTCTACAGCGTACAAAGGAGTACAGAAGGTATCTCTACAGCGCACAAAGGAGTACAGAAGGTATCTCTACAGCGCACAAAGGAGTACAGAAGGTATCTCTACAGCGCACAAAGGAGTACAGAAGGTATCTCTACAGCGCACAAAGGAGTACAGGAAATATCTCTAGAACGTACAAAGGAGTACACGAGGTATCTCTACAGCGTACAAAGGAGTACAGAAGGCATCTCTACAGCGTACAAAGGAGTACAGAAGGTATCTCTCCAGCGCACAAAGGAGTACAGAAGGTATCTCTACTGCGCACAAAGGAGTACAGAAGGTATCTCTACAGCGCACAAAGGAGTACAGGAAATATCTCTAGAACGTACAAAGGAGTACACGAGGTATCTCTACAGCGTACAAAGAAGTACAGAAGGTATCTCTAAAGCGAACAAAGGAGTACAGAAGGTATCTCTACAGCGCACAAAGGAGTACAGAAGGTATCTCTACAGCGCACAAAGAAGTACAGGAAATATCTCTAGAACGTACAAAGGAGTACACGAGGTATCTCTACAGCGCACGAAGGAGTACAGAAGGTATCTCTACAGCGCACAAATTAGTACAGAAGGTATCTCTACAGCGCACAAAGGAGTACAGAAGGTATCTCTACAGCGCACAAAGGAGTACAGAAGGTATCTCTACAGCGCACAAAGGAGTACAGGAAATATCTCTAGAACGTACAAAGGCGTACACGAGGTATCTCTACAGCGCACAAAGGAGTACAGAAGGTATCTCTACAGCGCACAAAGGAGTACAGAAGGTATCTCTACAGCGCACAAAAGAGTACAGGAAATATCTCTAGAACGTACAAAGGAGTACACGAGGTATCTCTACAGCGCACAAAGGAGTACAGAAGGTATCTCTACAGCGCACAAAGGAGTACAGAAGGTATCTCTACAGCGCACAAAGGAGTACAGAAGGTATCTTTACAGCGCACAAAGGAGTACAGAAGGTATATCTACAGCGCACAAAGGAGTACAGAAGGTATCTCTACAGCGCACAAAGGAGTACAGAAGGTATCTCTACAGCGCACAAAGGAGTACAGAAGGTATCTCTACAGCGCACAAAGGAGTACAGAAGGTATCTCTACAGCGTACAAAGGAGTACAGAAGGTATCTCTACAGTGCACAAAGGAGTACAGGAAATATCTCTAGAACGTACAAAGGAGTTCACGAGGTATCTCTACAGCGTACAAAGGAGTACAGAAGGTATCTCTACAGCGCACAAAGGAGTACAGAAGGTATCTCTACAGCGCACAGAGGAGTACAGAAAGAGTTTCTACAGCGCACCAAGGAGTACAGAAGGTATCTCTACAGCGCAAAAAGGAGTACAGGAAATATCTCTAGAACGTACAAAGGAGTACACGAGGTATCTCTACAGCGTACAAAGGAGTACAGAAGGTATCTCTACAGCGCACAAAGGAGTACAGAAGGTATCTCTACAGCGCACAAAGGAGTACAGAAGGTATCTCTACAGCGCACAAAGGAGTACAGAAGGTATCTCTACAGCGCACAAAGGAGTACAGAAGGTATCTCTACAGCGCACAAAGGAGTACAGGAAATATCTCTAGAACGTACAAAGGAGTACACGAGGTATCTCTACAGCGCACAAAGGAGTACAGAAGGTATCTCTACAGCGCACAAAGGAGTACAGAAGGTATCTCTACAGCGCACGAAGGAGTACAGAAGGTATCTCTACAGCGCACAAAGGAGTACAGAAGGTATCTCTACAGCGCACAAAGGAGTACAGGAAATATCTCTAGAACGTACAAAGGAGTACACGAGGTATCTCTACAGCGTACAAAGGAGTACAGAAGGTATCTCTACAGCGCACAAAGGAGTACAGAAGGTATCTCTACAGCGCACAAAGGAGTACAGAAGGTATCTCTAGAGCGCACAAAGGAGTACAGAAGGTATCTCTACAGCGTACAAAGGAGTACACGAGGTATCTCTACAGCGCACAAAGGAGTACAGAAGGTATCTCGACAGCGCACAAAGGAGTACAGAAGGTATCTCTACAGCGCACAAAGGAGTACAGGAAATATCTCTAGAACGTACAAAGGAGTACACGAGGTATCTCTACAGCGCACAAAGGAGTACAGGAAATATCTCTAGAACGTACAAAAGTACACGAGGTATCTCTACAGCGCACAAAGGAGTACAGAAGGTATCTCTAAAGCGCACAAAGGAGTACAGAAGGTATCTCTACAGCGCACAAAGGAGCACAGAAGGTATCTCTACAGCGCACGAAGGAGTACAGAAGGTATCTCTACAGCGCACAAAGGAGTACAGAAGGTATCTCTACAGCGCACGAAGGAGTACAGAAGGTATCTCTACAGCGCACAAAGGAGTACAGAAGGTATCTCTACAGCGCACAAAGGAGTACAGAAGGTATCTCTACAGCGCACAAAGGAGTACAGAAGGTATCTCTACAGCGCACAAAGGAGTACAGGGAATATCTCTAGAACGTACAAAGGAGTACACGAGGTATCTCTACAGCGTACAAAGGAGTACAGAAGGTATCTCTACAGCGCACAAAGGAGTACAGAAGGTATCTCTACAGCGGACAAAGGAGTACAGAAGGTATCTCTACAGCGCACAAAGGAGTACAGAAGGTATCTCTACAGCGCACAAAGGAGTACAGAAGGTATCTCTAGAACATACAAAGGAGTACACGAGGTATCTCTACAGCGTACAAAGGAGTATAGAAGGTATCTCTACAGCGTACAAAGGAGTACAGAAGGTATCTCTACAGCGTACAAAGGAGTACACGAGGTATCTCTACAGCGCACAAAGGAGTACAGAAGGTATCTCGACAGCGCACAAAGGAGTACAGAAGGTATCTCTACAGCGCACAAAGGAGTACAGGAAATATCTCTAGAACGTACAAAGGAGTACACGAGGTATCTCTACAGCGCACAAAGGAGTACAGGAAATATCTCTAGAACGTACAAAGGAGTACACGAGGTATCTCTACAGCGCACAAAGGAGTACAGAAGGTATCTCTAAAGCGCACAAAGGAGTACAGAAGGTATCTCTACAGCGCACAAAGGAGCACAGAAGGTATCTCTACAGCGCACGAAGGAGTACAGAAGGTATCTCTACAGCGCACAAAGGAGTACAGAAGGTATCTCTACAGCGCACGAAGGAGTACAGAAGGTATCTCTACAGCGCACAAAGGAGTACAGAAGGTATCTCTACAGCGCACAAAGGAGTACAGAAGGTATCTCTAAAGCGCACAAAGGAGTACAGAAGGTATCTCTACAGCGCACAAAGGAGTACAGGGAATATCTCTAGAACGTACAAAGGAGTACACGAGGTATCTCTACAGCGTACAAAGGAGTACAGAAGGTATCTCTACAGCGCACAAAGGAGTACAGAAGGTATCTCTACAGCGGACAAAGGAGTACAGAAGGTATCTCTACAGCGCACAAAGGAGTACAGAAGGTATCTCTACAGCGCACAAAGGAGTACAGAAGGTATCTCTAGAACATACAAAGGAGTACACGAGGTATCTCTACAGCGTACAAAGGAGTATAGAAGGTATCTCTACAGCGTACAAAGGAGTACAGAAGGTATCTCTACAGCGCACAAAGGAGTACAGAAGGTATCTCTACAGCGCACAAAGGAGTACAGAAGGTATCTCTACAGCGCACAAAGGAGTACAGAAGGTATCTCTACAGCGCACAAAGGAGTACAGGAAATATCTCTAGAACGTACAAAGGAGTACACGAGGTATCTCTACAGCGTACAAAGGAGTACAGAATGTATCTCTACAGCGCACAAAGGAGTACAGAAGGTATCTCTACAGCGCACAAAGGAGTACAGAAGGTAACTCTACAGCGCACATAGGAGTACAGAAGGTATCTCTAAAGCGCACAAAGGAGTACAGAAGGTATCTCTACAGCGCACAAAGGAGTACAGGAAATATCTCTAGAACGTACAAAGGAGTACACGATGTATCTCTACAGCGTACAAAGGAGTACAGAAGGTATCTCTACAGCGCACAAAGGAGTACAGAAGGTATCTCTACAGCGTACAAAGGAGTACAGAAGGTATCTCTACAGCGCACAAAGGAGTACAGAAGGTATCTCTAAGGCGCACAAAGGAGTACAGAAGGTATCTCTACAGCGCACAAAGGAGTACAGAAGGTATCTCTACAGCGCACAGAGGAGTACAGGAAATATCTCTAGAACGTACAAAGGAGTACACGAGGTATCTCTACAGCGTACAAAGGAGTACAGAAGGTATCTCTACAGCGCACAAAGGAGTACAGAAGGTATCTCTACAGCGCACAAAGGAGTACAGAAGGTATCTCTACAGCGCACAAAGGAGTACAGAAAATATCTCTAGAACGTACAAAGGAGTACACAAGGTACCTCTACAGCGCACAAAGGAGTACAGAAGGTATCTCTACAGCGCACAAAGGAGTACAGAAGGTATCTCTACAGCGCACAAAGGAGTACAGAAGGTATCTCTACAGCGCACAAAGGAGAACAGAAGGTATCTCTACAGCACACAAAGGAGTACAGAAGGTATCTCTACAGCGCACAAAGGAGTACAGGAAATATCTCTAGAACGTACAAAGGAGTACACGAGGTATCTCTACAGCGTACAAAGGAGTACAGAAGGAATCTCTACAGCGCAAAAAGGAGTACAGAAGGTATCTCTACAGCGCACAAAGGAGTACAGAAGGTATCTCTACAGCGCACAAAGGAGTACAGAAGGTATCTCTACAGCGCACAAAGGAGTACAGAAGGTATCTCTACAGCGCACAAAGGAGTACAGGAAATATCTCTAGAACGTACAAAGGAGTACACGAGGTATCTCTACAGCGCACAAAGGAGTACAGAAGGTATCTCTACAGCGCACAAAGGAGTACAGAAGGTATCTCTACAGCGCACTAAGGAGTACAGGAAATATCTCTAGAACGTACAAAGGAGTACACGAGGTATCTCTACAGCGCACAAAGGAGTACAGAAGGTATCTCTACAGCGCACAAAGGAGTTCAGAAGGTATCTCTACAGCGCACAAAGGAGTACAGAAGGTATCTCTACAGCGCACAAAGGAGTACAGAAGGTATCTCTACAGCGCACAAAGGAGTACAGAAGGTATCTCTACAGCGCACAAAGGAGTACAGAAGGTATCTCTACTGCCCACAAAGGAGTACAGAAGGTATCTCTACAGCGCACAAAGGAGTACAGAAGGTATCTCTACAGCGCACAAAGGAGTACAGAAGGTATCTCTACAGCGCACAAAGGAGTACAGAAGGTATCTCTACAGCGCACAAAGGAGTACAGAAGGTATCTCTACAGCGCACGAAGGAGTACAGGAAATATCTCTAGAACGTACAAAGGAGTACACGAGGTATCTCTACAGCGTGCAAAGGAGTACAGAAGGTATCTCTACAGCGCACAAAGGAGTACAGAAGGTATCTCTACAGCGTACAAAGGAGTACAGAAGGTATCTCTACAGCGCACAAAGGAGTACAGAAGGTATCTCTACAGCGCACAAAGGAGTACAGAAGGTATCTCTACAGCGCACAAAGGAGTACAGAAGGTATCTCTACAGCGCACAAAGGAGTACAGGAAATATCTCTAGAACGTACAAAGGAGTACACGAGGTATCTCTACAGCGTACAAAGGAGTACAGAAGGCATCTCTACAGCGTACAAAGAAGTACAGAAGGTATCTCTCCAGCGCACAAAGGAGTACAGAAGGTATCTCTACTGCGCACAAAGGAGTACAGAAGGTATCTCTACAGCGCACAAAGGAGTACAGGAAATATCTCTAGAACGTACAAAGGAGTACACGAGGTATCTCTACAGCGTACAAAGAAGTACAGAAGGTATCTCTACAGCGAACAAAGGAGTACAGAAGGTATCTCTACAGCGCACAAAGGAGTACAGAAGGTATCTCTACAGCGCACAAAGAAGTACAGGAAATATCTCTAGAACGTACAAAGGAGTACACGAGGTATCTCTACAGCGCACGAAGGAGTACAGAAGGTATCTCTACAGCGCACAAATTAGTACAGAAGGTATCTCTACAGCGCACAAAGGAGTACAGAAGGTATCTCTACAGCGCACAAAGGAGTACAGAAGGTATCTCTACAGCGCACAAAGGAGTACAGGAAATATCTCTAGAACGTACAAAGGCGTACACGAGGTATCTCTACAGCGCACAAAGGAGTACAGAAGGTATCTCTACAGCGCACAAAGGAGTACAGAAGGTATCTCTACAGCGCACAAAAGAGTACAGGAAATATCTCTAGAACGTACAAAGGAGTACACGAGGTATCTCTACAGCGCACAAAGGAGTACAGAAGGTATCTCTACAGCGCACAAAGGAGTACAGAAGGTATCTCTACAGCGCACAAAGGAGTACAGAAGGTATCTCTACAGCGCACAAAGGAGTACAGAAGGTATATCTACAGCGCACAAAGGAGTACAGAAGGTATCTCTACAGCGCACAAAGGAGTACAGAAGGTATCTCTACAGCGCACAAAGGAGTACAGAAGGTATCTCTACAGCGCACAAAGGAGTACAGAAGGTATCTCTACAGCGTACAAAGGAGTACAGAAGGTATCTCTACAGTGCACAAAGGAGTACAGGAAATATCTCTAGAACGTACAAAGGAGTTCACGAGGTATCTCTACAGCGTACAAAGGAGTACAGAAGGTATCTCTACAGCGCACAAAGGAGTACAGAAGGTATCTCTACAGCGCACAGAGGAGTACAGAAAGAGTCTCTACAGCGCACCAAGGAGTACAGAAGGTATCTCTACAGCGCAAAAAGGAGTACAGGAAATATCTCTAGAACGTACAAAGGAGTACACGAGGTATCTCTACAGCGTACAAAGGAGTACAGAAGGTATCTCTACAGCGCACAAAGGAGTACAGAAGGTATCTCTACAGCGCACAAAGGAGTACAGAAGGTATCTCTACAGCGCACAAAGGAGTACAGAAGGTATCTCTACAGCGCACAAAGGAGTACAGAAGGTATCTCTACAGCGCACAAAGGAGTACAGGAAATATCTCTAGAACGTACAAAGGAGTACACGAGGTATCTCTACAGCGCACAAAGGAGTACAGAAGGTATCTCTACAGCCACAAAGGAGTACAGAAGGTATCTCTACAGCGCACGAAGGAGTACAGAAGGTATCTCTACAGCGCACAAAGGAGTACAGAAGGTATCTCTACAGCGCACAAAGGAGTACAGGAAATATCTCTAGAACGTACAAAGGAGTACACGAGGTATCTCTACAGCGTACAAAGGAGTACAGAAGGTATCTCTACAGCGCACAAAGGAGTACAGAAGGTATCTCTACAGCGCACAAAGGAGTACAGAAGGTATCTCTAGAGCGCACAAAGGAGTACAGAAGGTATCTCTACAGCGTACAAAGGAGTACACGAGGTATCTCTACAGCGCACAAAGGAGTACAGAAGGTATCTCGACAGCGCACAAAGGAGTACAGAAGGTATCTCTACAGCGCACAAAGGAGTACAGGAAATATCTCTAGAACGTACAAAGGAGTACACGAGGTATCTCTACAGCGCACAAAGGAGTACAGGAAATATCTCTAGAACGTACAAAGGAGTACACGAGGTATCTCTACAGCGCACAAAGGAGTACAGAAGGTATCTCTAAAGCGCACAAAGGAGTACAGAAGGTATCTCTACAGCGCACAAAGGAGCACAGAAGGTATCTCTACAGCGCACGAAGGAGTACAGAAGGTATCTCTACAGCGCACAAAGGAGTACAGAAGGTATCTCTACAGCGCACGAAGGAGTACAGAAGGTATCTCTACAGCGCACAAAGGAGTACAGAAGGTATCTCTACAGCGCACAAAGGAGTACAGAAGGTATCTCTACAGCGCACAAAGGAGTACAGAAGGTATCTCTACAGCGCACAAAGGAGTACAGGGAATATCTCTAGAACGTACAAAGGAGTACACGAGGTATCTCTACAGCGTACAAAGGAGTACAGAAGGTATCTCTACAGCGCACAAAGGAGTACAGAAGGTATCTCTACAGCGGACAAAGGAGTACAGAAGGTATCTCTACAGCGCACAAAGGAGTACAGAAGGTATCTCTACAGCGCACAAAGGAGTACAGAAGGTATCTCTAGAACATACAAAGGAGTACACGAGGTATCTCTACAGCGTACAAAGGAGTATAGAAGGTATCTCTACAGCGTACAAAGGAGTACAGAAGGTATCTCTACAGCGCACAAAGGAGTACAGAAGGTATCTCTACAGCGCACAAAGGAGTACAGAAGGTATCTCTACAGCGCACAAAGGAGTACAGAAGGTATCTCTACAGCGCACAAAGGAGTACAGGAAATATCTCTAGAACGTACAAAGGAGTACACGAGGTATCTCTACAGCGTACAAAGGAGTACAGAATGTATCTCTACAGCGCACAAAGGAGTACAGAAGGTATCTCTACAGCGCACAAAGGAGTACAGAAGGTAACTCTACAGCGCACATAGGAGAACAGAAGGTATCTCTAAAGCGCACAAAGGAGTACAGAAGGTATCTCTACAGCGCACAAAGGAGTACAGGAAATATCTCTAGAACGTACAAAGGAGTACACGATGTATCTCTACAGCGTACAAAGGAGTACAGAAGGTATCTCTACAGCGCACAAAGGAGTACAGAAGGTATCTCTACAGCGTACAAAGGAGTACAGAAGGTATCTCTACAGCGCACAGAGGAGTACAGGAAATATCTCTAGAACGTACAAAGGAGTACACGAGGTATCTCTACAGCGTACAAAGGAGTACAGAAGGTATCTCTACAGCGCACAAAGGAGTACAGAAGGTATCTCTACAGCGCACAAAGGAGTACAGAAAGTATCTCTACAGCGCACAAAGGAGTACAGAAAATATCTCTAGAACGTACAAAGGAGTACACGAGGTACCTCTACAGCGCACAAAGGAGTACAGAAGGTATCTCTACAGCGCACAAAGGAGTACAGAAGGTATCTCTACAGCGCACAAAGGAGTACAGAAGGTATCTCTACAGCGCACAAAGGAGAACAGAAGGTATCTCTACAGCGCACAAAGGAGTACAGAAGGTATCTCTACAGCGCACAAAGGAGTACAGGAAATATCTCTAGAACGTACAAAGGAGTACACGAGGTATCTCTACAGCGTACAAAGGAGTACAGAAGGAATCTCTACAGCGCAAAAAGGAGTACAGAAGGTATCTCTACAGCGCACAAAGGAGTACAGAAGGTATCTCTACAGCGCACAAACGAGTACAGAAGGTATCTCTACAGCGCACAAAGGAGTACAGAAGGTATCTCTACAGCGCACAAAGGAGTACAGGAAATATCTCTAGAACGTACAAAGGAGTACACGAGGTATCTCTACAGCGCACAAAGGAGTACAGAAGGTATCTCTACAGCGCACAAAGGAGTACAGAAGGTATCTCTACAGCGCACTAAGGAGTACAGGAAATATCTCTAGAACGTACAAAGGAGTACACGAGGTATCTCTACAGCGCACAAAGGAGTACAGAAGGTATCTCTACAGCGCACAAAGGAGTTCAGATGGTATCTCTACAGCGCACAAAGGAGTACAGAAGGTATCTCTACAGCGCACAATGGAGTACAGAAGGTATCTCTACAGCGCACAAAGGAGTACAGAAGGTATCTCTACAGCGCACAAAGGAGTACAGAAGGTATCTCTACTGCCCACAAAGGAGTACAGAAGGTATCTCTACAGCGCACAAAGGAGTACAGAAGGTATCTCTACAGCGCACAAAGGAGTACAGAAGGTATCTCTACAGCGCACAAAGGAGTACAGAAGGTATCTCTACAGCGCACAAAGGAGTACAGAAGGTATCTCTACAGCGCACGAAGGAGTACAGGAAATATCTCTAGAACGTACAAAGGAGTACACGAGGTATCTCTACAGCGTGCAAAGGAGTACAGAAGGTATCTCTACAGCGCACAAAGGAGTACAGAAGGTATCTCTACAGCGTACAAAGGAGTACAGAAGGTATCTCTACAGCGCACAAAGGAGTACAGAAGGTATCTCTACAGCGCACAAAGGAGTACAGAAGGTATCTCTACAGCGCACAAAGGAGTACAGAAGGTATCTCTACAGCGCACAAAGGAGTACAGGAAATATCTCTAGAACGTACAAAGGAGTACACGAGGTATCTCTACAGCGTACAAAGGAGTACAGAAGGCATCTCTACAGCGTACAAAGGAGTACAGAAGGTATCTCTACAGCGCACAAAGGAGTACAGGAAATATCTCTAGAACGTACAAAGGAGTACACGAGGTATCTCTACAGCGTACAAAGAAGTACAGAAGGTATCTCTACAGCGAACAAAGGAGTACAGAAGGTATCTCTACAGCGCACAAAGGAGTACAGAAGGTATCTCTACAGCGCACAAAGAAGTACAGGAAATATCTCTAGAACGTACAAAGGAGTACACGAGGTATCTCTACAGCGCACGAAGGAGTACAGAAGGTATCTCTACAGCGCACAAATTAGTACAGAAGGTATCTCTACAGCGCACAAAGGAGTACAGAAGGTATCTCTACAGCGCACAAAGGAGTACAGAAGGTATCTCTACAGCGCACAAAGGAGTACAGGAAATATCTCTAGAACGTACAAAGGCGTACACGAGGTATCTCTACAGCGCACAAAGGAGTACAGAAGGTATCTCTACAGCGCACAAAGGAGTACAGAAGGTATCTCTACAGCGCACAAAAGAGTACAGGAAATATCTCTAGAACGTACAAAGGAGTACACGAGGTATCTCTACAGCGCACAAAGGAGTACAGAAGGTATCTCTACAGCGCACAAAGGAGTACAGAAGGTATCTCTACAGCGCACAAAGGAGTACAGAAGGTATCTCTACAGCGCACAAAGGAGTACAGAAGGTATATCTACAGCGCACAAAGGAGTACAGAAGGTATCTCTACAGCGCACAAAGGAGTACAGAAGGTATCTCTACAGCGCACAAAGGAGTACAGAAGGTATCTCTACAGCGCACAAAGGAGTACAGAAGGTATCTCTACAGCGTACAAAGGAGTACAGAAGGTATCTCTACAGTGCACAAAGGAGTACAGGAAATATCTCTAGAACGTACAAAGGAGTTCACGAGGTATCTCTACAGCGTACAAAGGAGTACAGAAGGTATCTCTACAGCGCACAAAGGAGTACAGAAGGTATCTCTACAGCGCACAGAGGAGTACAGAAAGAGTCTCTACAGCGCACCAAGGAGTACAGAAGGTATCTCTACAGCGCAAAAAGGAGTACAGGAAATATCTCTAGAACGTACAAAGGAGTACACGAGGTATCTCTACAGCGTACAAAGGAGTACAGAAGGTATCTCTACAGCGCACAAAAGAGTACAGAAGGTATCTCTACAGCGCACAAAGGAGTACAGAAGGTATCTCTACAGCGCACAAAGGAGTACAGAAGGTATCTCTACAGCGCACAAAGGAGTACAGAAGGTATCTCTACAGCGCACAAAGGAGTACAGGAAATATCTCTAGAACGTACAAAGGAGTACACGAGGTATCTCTACAGCGCACAAAGGAGTACAGAAGGTATCTCTACAGCGCACAAAGGAGTACAGAAGGTATCTCTACAGCGCACGAAGGAGTACAGAAGGTATCTCTACAGCGCACAAAGGAGTACAGAAGGTATCTCTACAGCGCACAAAGGAGTACAGGAAATATCTCTAGAACGTACAAAGGAGTACACGAGGTATCTCTACAGCGTACAAAGGAGTACAGAAGGTATCTCTACAGCGCACAAAGGAGTACAGAAGGTATCTCTACAGCGCACAAAGGAGTACAGAAGGTATCTCTAGAGCGCACAAAGGAGTACAGAAGGTATCTCTACAGCGTACAAAGGAGTACACGAGGTATCTCTACAGCGCACAAAGGGGTACAGAAGGTATCTCGACAGCGCACAAAGGAGTACAGAAGGTATCTCTACAGCGCACAAAGGAGTACAGGAAATATCTCTAGAACGTACAAAGGAGTACACGAGGTATCTCTACAGCGCACAAAGGAGTACAGAAGGTATCTCTAAAGCGCACAAAGGAGTACAGAAGGTATCTCTACAGCGCACAAAGGAGTACAGAAGGTATCTCTACAACGCACGAAGGAGTACAGAAGGTATCTCTACAGCGCACAAAGGAGTACAGAAGGTATCTCTACAGCGCACGAAGGAGTACAGAAGGTATCTCTACAGCGCACAAAGGAGTACAGAAGGTATCTCTACAGCGCACAAAGGAGTACAGAAGGTATCTCTACAGCGCACAAAGGAGTACAGAAGGTATCTCTACAGCGCACAAAGGAGTACAGGAAATATCTCTAGAACGTACAAAGGAGTACACGAGGTATCTCTACAGCGTACAAAGGAGTACAGAAGGTATCTCTACAGCGCACAAAGGAGCACAGTAGGTATCTCTACAGCGCACAAAGGAGTACAGAAGGTATCTCTACAGCGCACAAAGGAGTACAGAAGGTATCTCTACAGCGCACAAAGGAGTACAGGGAATATCTCTAGAACGTACAAAGGAGTACACGAGGTATCTCTACAGCGTACAAAGGAGTACAGAAGGTATCTCTACAGCGCACAAAGGAGTACAGAAGGTATCTCTACAGCGCACAAAGGAGTACAGAAGGTATCTCTACAGCGCACAAAGGAGTACAGAAGGTATCTCTACAGCGCACAAAGGAGTACAGAAGGTATCTCTAGAACATACAAAGGAGTACACGAGGTATCTCTACAGCGTACAAAGGAGTATAGAAGGTATCTCTACAGCGTACAAAGGAGTACAGAAGGTATCTCTACAGCGCACAAAGGAGTACAGAAGGTATCTCTACAGCGCACAAAGGAGTACAGAAGGTATCTCTACAGCGCACAAAGGAGTACAGAAGGTATCTCTACAGCGCACAAAGGAGTACAGGAAATATCTCTAGAACGTACAAAGGAGTACACGAGGTATCTCTACAGCGTACAAAGGAGTACAGAATGTATCTCTACAGCGCACAAAGGAGTACAGAAGGTATCTCTACAGCGCACAAAGGAGTACAGAAGGTAACTCTACAGCGCACATAGGAGTACAGAAGGTATCTCTAAAGCGCACAAAGGAGTACAGAAGGTATCTCTACAGCGCACAAAGGAGTACAGGAAATATCTCTAGAACGTACAAAGGAGTACACGATGTATCTCTACAGCGTACAAAGGAGTACAGAAGGTATCTCTACAGCGCACAAAGGAGTACAGAAGGTATCTCTACAGCGTACAAAGGAGTACAGAAGGTATCTCTACAGCGCACAAAGGAGTACAGAAGGTATCTCTAAGGCGCACAAAGGAGTACAGAAGGTATCTCTACAGCGCACAAAGGAGTACAGAAGGTATCTCTACAGCGCACAAAGGAGTACAGGAAGTATCTCTAGAACGTACAAAGGAGTACACGAGGTATCTCTACAGCGTACAAAGGAGTACAGAAGGTATCTGTACAGCGTACAAAGGAGTACAGAAGGTATCTCTACAGCGCACAAAGGAGTACAGAAGGTATCTCTACAGCGACAAAGGAGTACAGAAGGTATCTCTACAGCGCACAAAGGAGTACAGAAGGTATCTCTAAAGCGCACAGAGGAGTACAGGAAATATCTCTAGAACGTACAAAGGAGTACACGAGGTATCTCTACAGCGTACAAAGGAGTACAGAAGGTATCTCTACAGCGCACAAAGGAGTACAGAAGGTATCTCTACAGCGCACAAAAGAGTACAGAAGGTATCTCTACAGCGCACAAAGGAGTACAGAAGGTATCTCTACAGCGCAGAAAGGAGTACAGAAGGTATCTCTACAGCGCACAAAGGAGTACAGAAGGTATCTCTACAGCGCACAAAGGAGTACAGGAAATACCTCTAGAACGTACAAAGGAGTACAGAAGGTATCTCTACAGCGCACAAAGGAGTACAGAAGGTATCTCTACAGCGCACAAAGGAGTACAGAAGGTATCTCTACAGCGCACAAAGGAGTACAGAAGGTATCTCTACAGCGCACAAAGGAGTACAGAAGGTATCTCTACAGCGCACAAAGGAGTACAGGAAATATCTCTAGAACGTACAAAGGAGTACACGAGGTATCTCTACAGCGCACAAAGGAGTACAGAAGGTATCTCTACAGCGCACAAAGGAGTACAGAAGGTATCTCTACAGCGCACTAAGGAGTACAGGAAATATCTCTAGAACGTACAAAGGAGTACACGAGGTATCTCTACAGTGCACAAAGGAGTACAGAAGGTATCTCTACAGCGCACAAAGGAGTTCAGAAGGTATCTCTACAGCGCACAAAGGAGTACAGAAGGTATCTCTACAGCGCACAAAGGAGTACAGAAGGTATCTCTACAGCGCACAAAGGAGTACAGAAGGTATCTCTACAGCGCACAAAGGAGTACAGAAGGTATCTCTACTGCCCACAAAGGAGTACAGAAGGTATCTCTACAGCGCACAAAGGAGTACAGAAGGTATCTCTACAGCGCACAAAGGAGTACAGGAAATATCTCTAGAACGTACAAAGGAGTACACGAGGTATCTCTACAGCGTACAAAGGAGTACAGAAGGTATCTCTACAGCGCACAAAGGAGTACAGAAGGTATCTCTACAGCGCACAAAGGAGTACAGAAGGTATCTCTACAGCGCACAAAGGAGTACAGAAGGTATCTCTACAGCGCACAAAGGAGTACAGGAAATATCTCTAGAACGTACAAAGGAGTACACGAGGTATCTCTACAGCGTACAAAGGAGTACAGAAGGTATCTCTACAGCGCACAAAGGAGTACAGAAGGTATCTCTACAGCGCACAAAGGAGTACAGAAGGTATCTCTACAGCGCACAAAGGAGTACAGGAAATATCTCTAGAACGTACAAAGGAGTACACGAGGTATCTCTACAGCGTACAAAGGAGTACAGAAGGTATCTCTACAGCGTACAAAGGAGTACAGAAGGTATCTCTACAGCGCACAAAGGAGTACAGAAGGTATCTCTACAGCGCACAAAGGAGTACAGAAGGTATCTCTACAGCGCACAAAGGAGTACAGAAGGTATCTCTACAGCGCACCAAGGAGTACAGGAAATATCTCTAGAACGTACAAATGAGTACACGAGGTATCTCTACAGCGTACAAAGGAGTACAGAAGTTATCTCTACAGCGCACAAAGGAGTACAGAAGGTATCTCTACAGCGCACAAAGGAGTACAGAAGGTATCTCTACAGCGCACAAAGGAGTACAGAAGGTATCTCTACAGCGTACAAAGGAGTACAGAAGATATCTCTACAGCGCACAAAGGAGTACAGAAGGTATCTCTACAGCGCACAAAGGAGTACAGGAAATATCTCTAGAACGTACAAAGGAGTACAGGAAATATCTCTACAGCGCACAAAGGAGTACAGAAGGTATCTCTACAGCGCACAAAGGAGTACAGAAGGTATCTCTACAGCGCAAAAAGGAGTACAAAAGGTATCTCCACAGCGCACAAAGGAGTACAGGAAATATCTCTAGAACGTACAAAGGAGTACACGAGGTATCTCTACAGCGTACAAAGGAGTACAGAAGGTATCTCTACAGCGCACAAAGGAGTACAGAAGGTATCTCTACAGCGCACAAAAGAGTACAGAAGGTATCTCTACAGCGCACAAAGGAGTACAGAAGGTATCTCTACAGCGCAGAAAGGAGTACAGAAGGTATCTCTACAGCGCACAAAGGAGTACAGAAGGTATCTCTACAGCGCACAAAGGAGTACAGGAAATACCTCTAGAACGTACAAAGGAGTACAGAAGGTATCTCTACAGCGCACAAAGGAGTACAGAAGGTATCTCTACAGCGCACAAAGAAGTACAGAAGGTATCTCTACAGCGCACAAAGGAGTACAGAAGGTATCTCTACAGCGCACAAAGGAGTACAGAAGGTATCTCTACAGCGCACAAAGGAGTACAGGAAATACCTCTAGGACGTACAAAGGAGTACAGAAGGTATCTCTACAGCGCACAAAGGAGTACAGAAGGTATCTCTACAGCGCACAAAGAAGTACAGAAGGTATCTCTACAGCGCACAAAGGAGTACAGGAAATATATCTAGAACGTACAAAGGAGTACACGAGGTATCTCTACAGCGTACAAAGGAGTACAGAAGGTATCTCAACAGCGCACAAAGGAGTACAGAAGGTATCTCTACAGCGCACAAAGGAGTACAGAAGGTATCTCTACAGCGCACAAAGGAGTACAGAAGGAATCTCTAGAGCGTACAAAGGAGTACAGAAGGTATCTCTACAGCGCACAAAGGAGTACAGGAGGTATCTCTACAGCGCACAAAGGAGTACAGGAAATATCTCTAGAACGTACAAAGGAGTACAGGAAATATCTCTACAGAGCACAAAGGAGTACAGAAGGTATCTCTACAGCGCACAAAGGAGTACAGAAGGTATCTCTACAGCGCACAAAGGAGTACAGAAGGTATCTCTACAGCGCACAAAGGAGTACAGAAGGTATCTCTAGAGCGCACAAAGGAGTACAGAAGGTATCTCTACAGCGCACAAAGGAGTACAGAAGGTATCTCTACAGCGCACAAAGGAGTACAGGAAATATCTCTAGAACGTACAAAGGAGTACACGAGGTATCTCTACAGCGTACAAAGGAGTACAGAAGGTATCTCTACAGCGCACAAAGGAGTACAGAGGGTATCTCTACAGCGCACAAAGGAGTACAGAAGGTATCTCTACAGCGCACAAAGGAGTACAGAAGGTATCCCTACAGCGCACAAAGGAGTTCAGGAAATACCTCTAGAACGTACAAAGGAGTACAGAAGGTATCTCTACAGCGCACAAAGGAGTACAGAAAGTATCTCTACAGCGACAAAGGAGTACAGAAGGTATCTCTACAGCGCACAAAGGAGTACAGAAGGTATCTCTACAGCGCACAAAGGAGTACAGGAAATATCTCTAGAACGTACAAAGGAGTACACGAGGTATCTCTACAGCGTACAAAGGAGTACAGAAGGTATTTCTACAGCGCACAAAGGAGTACAGAAGGTATCTCTACAGCGCACAAAGGAGTACAGAAGGTATCTCTACAGCGCACAAAGGAGTACAGAAAATATCTCTAGAACGTACAAAGGAGTACACGAGGTATCTCTACAGCGCACAAAGGAGTACAGAAGGTATCTCTACAGCGCACAAAGGAGTACAGAAGGTATCTCTACAGCGCACAAAGGAGTACAGAAGGTATCTCTACAGCGCACAAAGGAGTACAGAAGGTATCTCTACAGCGCACAAAGGAGTACAGAAGGTATCTCCACAGCGCACAAAGGAGTACAGGAAATATCTCTAGAACGTACAAAGGAGTACACGAGGTATCTCTACAGCGTACAAAGGAGTACAGAAGGTATCTCTACAGCGCACAAAGGAGTACAGGAAATATCTCTAGAACGTACAAAGGAGTACACGAGGTATTTCTACAGCGTACAAAGGATTACCGAAGGTATCTCTACAGCGCAAAAAGAAGTACAGGAAATATCTCTAGAACGTACAAAGGAGTACACGAGGTATCTCTACAGCGTACAAAGGAGTACAGAAGGTATCTCTACAGCGCACAAAGGAGTACAGAAGGTATCTCTACAGCGCACAAAGGAGTACAGAAGGTATCTCTACAGCGCACAAAGGAGTACAGGAAATATCTCTAGAACGTACAAAGGAGTACACGAGGTATCTCTACAGCGCACAAAGGAGTACAGAAGGTATCTCTACAGCGCAAAAAGGAGTACAGAAGGTATCTCTACAGCGCACAAAGGAGTAGAGAAGGTATCTCTACAGCGCACAAAGGAGTACAGAAGGTATCTCTACAGCGCACAAAGGAGTACAGGAAATATCTCTAGAACGTACAAAGGAGTACACGAGGTATCTCTACAGCGTACAAAGGAGTACAGAAGGTATCTCTACAGCGTACAAAGGAGTACAGAAGGTATCTCAACAGCGCACAAAGGAGTACAGAAGGTATCTCTACAGCGAACAAAGGAGTACAGAAGGTATCTCTACAGCGCACAAAGGAGTACAGAAGGTATCTCTACAGCGCACAAAGGAGTACAGGAAATATCTCTAGAACGTACAAAGGAGTACACGAGGTATCTCTACAGCGTACAAAGGAGTACAGAATGTATCTCTACAGCGCACAAAGGAGTACAGAAGGTATCTCTACAGCGCACAAAGGAGTACAGGAAATATCTCTAGAACGTACAAAGGAGTACACGAGGTATCTCTACAGCGTACAAAGGAGTACAGAAGGTATCTTTACAGCGTACAAAGGAGTACAGAAGGTATCTCTACAGCGCACAAAGGAGTACAGAAGGTATCTCTACAGCGCACAAAGGAGTACAGGAAATATCTCTAGAACGTACAAAGGAGTACACGAGGTATCTCTACAGCGCACAAAGGAGTACAGAAGGTATCTCTGCAGCGCACAAAGTACAGAAGGTATCTCTACAGCGCACAAAGGAGTACAGGAAATATCTCTAGAACGTACAAAGGAGTACACGAGGTATCTCTACAGCGCACAAAGGAGTACAGAAGGTATCTCTACAGCGCACAAAGGAGTACAGAAGGTATCTCTACAGCGCACAAGGGAGTACAGAAGGTATCTCTACAGCGCACAAAGGAGTACAGAAGGTATATCTACAGCGCACAAAGGAGTACAGAAGGTATCTCTACAGCGCACAAAGGAGTACAGAAGGTATCTCTACAGCGCACAAAGGAGTACAGAAGGTATCTCTACAGCGCACAAAGGAGTACAGAAGGTATCTCTACAGCGCACAAAGGAGTACAGAAGGTATCTCTACAGCGCACAAAGGAGTACAGGAAATATCTCTAGAACGTACAAAGGAGTACACGAGGTATCTCTACAGCGTACAAAGGAGTACAGAAGGTATCTCTACAGCGCACAAAGGAGTACAGAAGGTATCTCTACAGCGCACAACGGAGTACAGAAGGTATCTCTACAGCGCACAGAGGAGTACAGAAGGTATCTCTACAGCGCACAAAGGAGTACAGGAAATATCTCTAGAACGTACAAAGGAGTACACGAGGTATCTCTACAGCGTACAAAGGAGTACAGAAGGTATCTCTACAGCGCACAAAGGAGTACAGAAGGTATCTCTACAGCGCACAAAGGAGTACAGAAGGTATCTCTACAGCGCACAAAGGAGTACAGAAGGTATCTCTACAGCGCACAAAGGAGTACAGAAGGTATCTCTACAGCGCACAAAGGAGTACAGGAAATATCTCTAGAACGTACAAAGGAGTACACGAGGTATCTCTACAGCGCACAAAGGAGTACAGAAGGTATCTCTACAGCGCACAAAGGAGTACAGAAGGTATCTCTACAGCGCACAAAGGAGTACAGAAGGTATCTCTACAAGGCACGAAGGAGTACAGAAGGTATCTCTACAGCGCACAAAGGAGTACAGGAAATATCTCTAGAACGTACAAAGGAGTACACGAGGTATCTCTACAGCGTACAAAGGAGTACAGAAGGTATCTCTACAGCGCACAAAGGAGTACAGAAGGTATCTCTACAGCGCACAAAGGAGTACAGAAGGTATCTCTACAGCGCACAAAGGAGTACAGAAGGTATCTCTAGAGCGCACAAAGGAGTACAGAAGGTATCTCTACAGCGTACAAAGGAGTACACGAGGTATCTCTACAGCGCACAAAGGAGTACAGAAGGTATCTCTACAGCGCACAAAGGAGTACAGAAGGTATCTCTACAGCGCACAAAGGAGTACAGGAAATATCTCTAGAACGTACAAAGGAGTACACGAGGTATCTCTACAGCGCACAAAGGAGTACAGAAGGTATCTCTACAGCGCATAAAGGAGTACAGAAGGTATCTCTACAGCGCACAAAGGAGTACAGGAAATATCTCTAGAACGTACACAGAAGTACACGAGGTATCTTTACAGCGCACAAAGGAGTACAGAAGGTATCTCTACAGCGCACAAAGGAGTACAGAAGGTATCTCTACAGCGCACAAAGGAGTACAGAAGGTATCTCTACAGCGTACAAAGGAGTACACGAGGTATCTCTACAGCGCACAAAGGAGAACAGAAGGTATCTCTACAGCGCACAAAGGAGTACAGAAGGTATCTCTACAGCGCACAGAGGAGTACAGAAGGTATCTCTACAGCGCACAAAGGAGTACAGAAGGTATCTCTACAGCGCAAAAAGGAGTACACGAGGTCTCTCTACAGCGTACAAAGGAGTACAGAAGGTATCTCTACAGCGCACAAAGGAGTACAGAAGGTATCTCTACAGCGCACAAAGGAGTACAGAAGGTATCTCTACAGCGCACGAAGGGGTACAGAAGGTATCTCTACAGCGCACAAAGGAGTACAGAAGGTATCTCTACAGCGCACAAAGGAGTACAGGAAATATCTCTAGAACGTACAAAGGAGTACACGAGGTATCTCTACAGCGCACAAAGGAGTACAGAAGGTATCTCTACAGCGCACAAAGGAGTACAGAAGGTATCTCTACAGCGCACAAAAGAGTACAGGAAATATCTCTAGAACGTACAAAGGAGTACACGAGGTATCTCTACAGCGCACAAAGGAGTACAGAAGGTATCTCTACAGCGCACAAAGGAGTACAGAAGGTATCTCTACAGCGCACAAAGGAGTACAGAAGGTATCTCTACAGCGCACAAAGGAGTACAGAAGGTATATCTACAGCGCACAAAGGAGTACAGAAGGTATCTCTACAGCGCACAAAGGAGTACAGAAGGTATCTCTACAGCGCACAAAGGAGTACAGAAGGTATCTCTACAGCGCACAAAGGAGTACAGAAGGTATCTCTACAGCGTTCAAAGGAGTACAGAAGGTATCTCTACAGTGCACAAAGGAGTACAGGAAATATCTCTAGAACGTACAAAGGAGTTCACGAGGTATCTCTACAGCGTACAAAGGAGTACAGAAGGTATCTCTACAGCGCACAAAGGAGTACAGAAGGTATCTCTACAGCGCACAGAGGAGTACAGAAAGAGTCTCTACAGCGCACCAAGGAGTACAGAAGGTATCTCTACAGCGCAAAAAGGAGTACAGGAAATATCTCTAGAACGTACAAAGGAGTACACGAGGTATCTCTACAGCGTACAAAGGAGTACAGAAGGTATCTCTACAGCGCACAAAGGAGTACAGAAGGTATCTCTACAGCGCACAAAGGAGTACAGAAGGTATCTCTACAGCGCACAAAGGAGTACAGAAGGTATCTCTACAGCGCACAAAGGAGTACAGAAGGTATCTCTACAGCGCACAAAGGAGTACAGGAAATATCTCTAGAACGTACAAAGGAGTACACGAGGTATCTCTACAGCGCACAAAGGAGTACAGAAGGTATCTCTACAGCACACAAAGGAGTACAGAAGGTATCTCTACAGCGCACGAAGGAGTACAGAAGGTATCTCTACAGCGCACAAAGGAGTACAGAAGGTATCTCTACAGCGCACAAAGGAGTACAGGAAATATCTCTAGAACGTACAAAGGAGTACACGAGGTATCTCTACAGCGTACAAAGGAGTACAGAAGGTATCTCTACAGCGCACAAAGGAGTACAGAAGGTATCTCTACAGCGCACAAAGGAGTACAGAAGGTATCTCTAGAGCGCACAAAGGAGTACAGAAGGTATCTCTACAGCGTACAAAGGAGTACACGAGGTATCTCTACAGCGCACAAAGGAGTACAGAAGGTATCTCGACAGCGCACAAAGGAGTACAGAAGGTATCTCTACAGCGCACAAAGGAGTACAGGAAATATCTCTAGAACGTACAAAGGAGTACACGAGGTATCTCTACAGCGCACAAAGGAGTACAGAAGGTATCTCTAAAGCGCACAAAGGAGTACAGAAGGTATCTCTACAGCGCACAAAGGAGTACAGAAGGTATCTCTACAGCGCACGAAGGAGTACAGAAGGTATCTCTACAGCGCACAAAGGAGTACAGAAGGTATCTCTACAGCGCACGAAGGAGTACAGAAGGTATCTCTACAGCGCACAAAGGAGTACAGAAGGTATCTCTACAGCGCACTAAGGAGTACAGAAGGTATCTCTAGAGCGCACAAAGGAGTACAGAAGGTATCTCTACAGCGCACAAAGGAGTACAGGAAATATCTCTAGAACGTACAAAGGAGTACACGAGGTATCTCTACAGCGTACAAAGGAGTACAGAAGGTATCTCTACAGCGCACAAAGGAGCACAGTAGGTATCTCTACAGCGCACAAAGGAGTACAGAAGGTATCTCTACAGCGCACAAAGGAGTACAGAAGGTATCTCTACAGCGCACAAAGGAGTACAGGGAATATCTCTAGAACGTACAAAGGAGTACACGAGGTATCTCTACAGCGTACAAAGGAGTACAGAAGGTATCTCTACAGCGCACAAAGGAGTACAGAAGGTATCTCTACAGCGCACAAAGGAGTACAGAAGGTATCTCTACAGCGCACAAAGGAGTACAGAAGGTATCTCTACAGCGCACAAAGGAGTACAGAAGGTATCTCTAGAACATACAAAGGAGTACACGAGGTATCTCTACAGCGTACAAAGGAGTATAGAAGGTATCTCTACAGCGTACAAAGGAGTACAGAAGGTATCTCTACAGCGCACAAAGGAGTACAGAAGGTATCTCTACAGCGCACAAAGGAGTACAGAAGGTATCTCTACAGCGCACAAAGGAGTACAGAAGGTATCTCTACAGCGCACAAAGGAGTACAGGAAATATCTCTAGAACGTACAAAGGAGTACACGAGGTATCTCTACAGCGTACAAAGGAGTACAGAATGTATCTCTACAGCGCACAAAGGAGTACAGAAGGTATCTCTACAGCGCACAAAGGAGTACAGAAGGTAACTCTACAGCGCACAAAGGAGTACAGAAGGTATCTCTACAGCGCACAAAGGAGTACAGAAGGTATCTCTACAGCGCACAAAGGAGTACAGGAAATATCTCTAGAACGTACAAAGGAGTACACGATGTATCTCTACAGCGTACAAAGGAGTACAGAAGGTATCTCTACAGCGCACAAAGGAGTACAGAAGGTATCTCTACAGCGTACAAAGGAGTACAGAAGGTATCTCTACAGCGCACAAAGGAGTACAGAAGGTATCTCTAAGGCGCACAAAGGAGTACAGAAGGTATCTCTACAGCGCACAAAGGAGTACAGAAGGTATCTCTACAGCGCACAACGGAGTACAGGAAGTATCTCTAGAACGTACAAAGGAGTACACGAGGTATCTCTACAGCGTACAAAGGAGTACAGAAGGTATCTCTACAGCGTACAAAGGAGTACAGAAGGTATCTCTACAGCGCACAAAGGAGTACAGAAGGTATCTCTACAGCGACAAAGGAGTACAGAAGGTATCTCTACAGCGCACAAAGGAGTACAGAAGGTATCTCTACAGCGCACAAAGGAGTACAGGAAATATCTCTAGAACGTACAAAGGAGTACACGAGGTATCTCTACAGCGTACAAAGGAGTACAGAAGGTATCTCTACAGCGCACAAAGGAGTACAGAAGGTATCTCTACAGCGCACAAAGGAGTACAGAAGGTATCTCTACAGCGCACAAAGGAGTACAGAAAATATCTCTAGAACGTACAAAGGAGTACACGAGGTACCTCTACAGCGCACAAAGGAGTACAGAAGGTATCTCTACAACGCACAAAGGAGTACAGAAGGTATCTCTACAGCGCACAAAGGAGTACAGAAGGTATCTCTACAGCGCACAAAGGAGAACAGAAGGTATCTCTACAGCGCACAAAGGAGTACAGAAGGTATCTCTACAGCGCACAAAGGAGTACAGGAAATATCTCCAGAACGTACAAAGGAGTACACGAGGTATCTCTACAGCGTACAAAGGAGTACAGAAGGTATCTCTACAGCGCAAAAAGGAGTACAGAAGGTATCTCTACAGCGCACAAAGGAGTACAGAAGGTATCTCTACAGCGCACAAAGGAGTACAGAAGGTATCTCTACAGCGCACAAAGGAGTACAGAAGGTATCTCTACAGCGCACAAAGGAGTACAGGAAATATCTCTAGAACGTACATAGGAGTACACGAGGTATCTTTACAGCGCACAAAGGAGTACAGAAGGTATCTCTACAGCGCACAAAGGAGTACAGAAGGTATCTCTACAGCACACTAAGGAGTACAGGAAATATCTCTAGAACGTACAAAGGAGTACACGAGGTATCTCTACAGCGCACAAAGGAGTACAGAAGGTATCTCTACAGCGCACAAAGGAGTACAGAAGGTATCTCTACAGCGCACAAAGGAGTACAGAAGGTATCTCTACAGCGCACAAAGGAGTACAGAAGGTATCTCTACAGCGCACAAAGGAGTACAGAAGGTATCTCTACAGCGCACAAAGGAGTACAGAAGGTATCTCTACAGCCCACAAAGGAGTACAGAAGGTATCTCTACAGCGCACAAAGGAGTACAGAAGGTATCTCTACAGCGCACAAAGGAGTACAGAAGGTATCTCTACAGCGCACAAAGGAGTACAGGAAATATCTCTAGAACGTACAAAGGAGTACACGAGGTATCTCTACAGCGTACAAAGGAGTACAGAAGGTATCTCTACAGCGCACAAAGGAGTACAGAAGGTATCTCTACAGCGCACAAAGGAGTACAGAAGGTATCTCTACAGCGCACAAAGGAGTACAGAAGGTATCTCTACAGCGCACAAAGGAGTACAGGAAATATCTCTAGAACGTACAAAGGAGTACACGAGGTATCTCTACAGCGTACAAAGGAGTACAGAAGGTATCTCTACAGCGCACAAAGGAGTACAGAAGGTATCTCTACAGCGCACAAAGGAGTACAGAAGGTATCTCTACAGCGCACAAAGGAGTACAGGAAATATCTCTAGAACGTACAAAGGAGTACACGAGGTATCTCTACAGCGTACAAAGGAGTACAGAAGGTATCTCTACAGCGTACAAAGGAGTACAGAAGGTATCTCTACAGCGCACAAAGGAGTACAGAAGGTATCTCTACAGCGCACAAAGGAGTACAGAAGGTATCTCTACAGCGCACAAAGGAGTAAAGAAGGTATCTCTACAGCGCACAAAGGAGTACAGGAAATATCTCTTGAACGTACAAATGAGTACACGAGGTATCTCTACAGCGTACAAAGGAGTACAGAAGGTATCTCTACAGCGCACAAAGGAGTACAGAAGGTATCTCTACAGCGCACAAAGGAGTACAGAAGGTATCTCTACAGCGCACAAAGGAGTACAGAAGGTATCTCTACAGCGTACAAAGGAGTACAGAAGATATCTCTACAGCGCACAAAGGAGTACAGAAGGTATCTCTACAGCGCACAAAGGAGTACAGGAAATATCTCTAGAACGTACAAAGGAGTACAGGAAATATCTCTACAGCGCACAAAGGAGTACAGAAGGTATCTCTACAGCGCACAAAGGAGTACAGAAGGTATCTCTACAGCGCACAAAGGAGTACAGAAGGTATCTCCACAGCGCACAAAGGAGTACAGGAAATATCTCTAGAACGTACAAAGGAGTACACGAGGTATCTCTACAGCGTACAAAGGAGTACAGAAGGTATCTCTACAGCGCACAAAGGAGTACAGAAGGTATCTCTACAGCGCACAAAGGAGTACAGAAGGTATCTCTACAGCGCACAAAGGAGTACAGAAGGTATCTCTACAGCGCACAAAGGAGTACAGAAGGTATCTCTACAGCGCACAAAGGAGTACAGAAGGTATCTCTACAGCGCACAAAGGAGTACAGGAAATACCTCTAGAACGTACAAAGGAGTACAGAAGGTATCTCCACAGCGCACAAAGGAGTACAGAAGGTATCTCTACAGCGCACAAAGAAGTACAGAAGGTATCTCTACAGCGCACAAAGGAGTACAGAAGGTATCTCTACAGCGCACAAAGGAGTACAGAAGGTATCTCTACAGCGCACAAAGGAGTACAGGAAATACCTCTAGAACGTACAAAGGAGTACAGAAGGTATCTCTACAGCGCACAAAGGAGTACAGAAGGTATCTCTACAGCGCACAAAGAAGTACAGAAGGTATCTCTACAGCGCACAAAGGAGTAAAGGAAATATATCTAGAACGTACAAAGGAGTACACGAGGTATCTCTACAGCGTACAAAGGAGTACAGAAGGTATCTCTACAGCGCACAAAGGAGTACAGAAGGTATCTCTACAGCGCACAAAGTAGTACAGAAGGTATCTCTACAGCGCACAAAGGAGTACAGAAGGAATCTCTAGAACGTACAAAGGAGTACAGAAGGTATCTCTACAGCGCACAAAGGAGTACAGAAGGTATCTCTACAGCGCACAAAGGAGTACAGGAAATATCTCTAGAACGTACAAAGGAGTACAGGAAATATCTCTACAGCGCACAAAGGAGTACAGAAGGTATCTCTAAAGCGCACAAAGGAGTACAGAAGGTATCTCTACAGCGCACAAAGGAGTAGAGAAGGTATCTCTACAGCGCACAAAGGAGTACAGAAGGTATCTCTACAGCGCACAAAGGAGTACAGAAGGTATCTCTACAGCGCACAAAGGAGTACAGAAGGTATCTCTACAGCGCACAAAGGAGTACAGGAAATATCTCTAGAACGTACAAAGGAGTACACGAGGTATCTCTACAGCGTACAAAGGAGTACAGAAGGTATCTCTACAGCGCACAAAGGAGTACAGAGGGTATCTCTACAGCGCACAAAGGAGTACAGAAGGTATCTCTACAGCGCACAAAGGAGTACAGAAGGTATCTCTACAGCGCACAAAGGAGTTCAGGAAATACCTCTAGAACGTACAAAGGAGTACAGAAGGTATCTCTACAGCGCACAAAGGAGTACAGAAGGTATCTCTACAGCGCACAAAGAAGTACAGAAGGTATCTCTACAGCGCACAAAGGAGTACAGGAAATATATCTAGAACGTACAAAGGAGTACACGAGGTATCTCTACAGCGTACAAAGGAGTACAGAAGGTATCTCTACAGCGCACAAAGGAGTACAGAAGGTATCTCTACAGCGCACAAAGGAGTACAGAAGGTATCTCTACAGCGCACAAAGGAGTACAGAAGGAATCTCTAGAGCGTACAAAGGAGTACAGAAGGTATCTCTACAGCGCACAAGGGAGTACAGAAGGTATCTCTACAGCGCACAAAGGAGTACAGGAAATATCTCTAGAACGTACAAAGGAGTACAGGAAATATCTCTACAGCGCACAAAGGAGTACAGAAGGTATCTCTACAGCGCACAAAGGAGTACAGAAGGTATCTCTACAGCGCACAAAGGAGTACAGAAGGTATGTCTGCAGCGCACAAAGGAGTACAGAAGGTATCTCTACAGCGCACAAAGGAGTACAGAAGGTATCTCTACAGCGCACAAAGGAGTACAGAAGGTATCTCTACAGCGCACAAAGGAGTACAGGAAATATCTCTAGAACGTACAAAGGAGTACACGAGGTATCTCTACAGCGCACAAAGGAGTACAGAAGGTATCTCTACAGCGCACAAAGGGAGTACAGAAGGTATCTCTACAGCGCACAAAGGAGTACAGGAAATATCTCTAGAACGTACAAAGGAGTACACGAGGTATCTCTACAGCGCACAAAGGAGTACAGAAGGTATCTCTACAGCGCACAAAGGAGTACAGAAGGTATCTCTACAGCGCACAAAGGAGTACAGAAGGTATCTCTACAGCGCAAAAAGGAGTACAGAAGGTATCTCTACAGCGCACAAAGGAGTACAGAAGGTATCTCTACAGCGCACAAAGGAGTACAGAAGGTATCTCTACAGCGCACAAAGGAGTACAGAAGGTATCTCTACAGCGCACAAAGGAGTACAGGAAATATCTCTAGAAAGTACAAAGGAGTACACGAGGTATCTCTACAGCGTACAAAGGAGTACAGAAGGTATCTCTACAGCGCACAAAGGAGTACAGAAGGTATCTCTACAGCGTACAAAGGAGTACAGAAGGTATCTCTACAGCGCACAAAGAAGTACAGAAGGTATCTCTACATCGCACAAAGGAGTACAGAAGGTATCTCTACAGCGCACAAAGGAGTACAGAAGGTATCTCTACAGCGCACAAAGGAGTACAGGAAATATCTCTAGAACGTACAAAGGAGTACACGAGTATCTCTACAGCGTACAAAGGAGTACAGAAGGTATCTCTACAGCGTACAAAGGAGTACAGAAGGTATCTCTACAGCGCACAAAGGAGTACAGAAGGTATCTCTACAGCGCACAAAGGAGTACAGAAGGTATCTCTACAGCGCACAAAGGAGTACAGAAGGTATCTCTACAGCGCACAAAGGAGTACAGAAGGTATCTCTACAGCGCACAAAGGAGTACAGGAAATATCTCTAGAACGTACAAAGGAGTACACGAGGTATCTCTACAGCGCACAAAGGAGTACAGAAGGTATCTCTACAGCGCACAAAGGAGTACAGAAGGTATCTCTACAGCGCACAAAGGAGTACAGAAGGTATCTCTACAGCGTACAAAGGAGTACACGAGGTATCTCTACAGCGCACAGAGGAGTACAGAAGGTATCTCTACAGCGCACAAAGGAGTACAGAAGGTATCTCTACAGCGCACAGAGGAGTACAGAAGGTATCTCTACAGCGCACAAAGGAGTACAGAAGGTATCTCTACAGCGCACAAAGGAGTACAGAAGGTATCTCTGCTGCGCACAAAGGAGTACAGAAGGTATCTCTACAGCGCACAAAGGAGTACAGAAGGTATCTCTACAGCGCACAAAGGAGTACAGAAGGTATCTCTACAGCGCACAAAGGAGTACAGGAAATATCTCTAGAACGTACAAAGGAGTACACGAGGTATCTCTACAGCGTACAAAGGAGTACAGAAGGTATCTCTACAGCGCACAAAGGAGTACAGAAGGTATCTCTACAGCGCACAAAGGGGTACAGAAGGTATCTCTACAGCGCACAAAGGAGTACAGAAGGTATCTCTACAGCGCGAAAAGGAGTACAGGAAATATCTCTAGAACGTACAAAGGAGTACACGAGGTATCTCTACAGCGTACAAAGGAGTACAGAAGGTATCTCTACAGCGCACAAAGGAGTACAGAAGGTATCTCTACAGCGCACAAAGGAGTACAGAAGGTATCTCTACAGCGCACAAAGGAGTACAGGAAATATCTCTAGAACGTACAAAGGAGTACACGAGGTATCTCTGCAGCGCACAAAGGAGTACAGAAGGTATCTCTACAGCGCACAAAGGAGTACAGAAGGTATCTCTACAGCGCACAAAGGAGTACAGGAAGTATCTCTAGAACTTACAAAGGAGTACACGAGGTATCTCTACAGCGCACAAAGGAGTACAGAAGGTATCTCTACAGCGCACAAAGGAGTACAGAAGGTATCTCTACAGCGCTCAAAGGAGTACAGAAGGTATCTCTACAGCGCACAAAGGAGTACAGAAGGTATCTCTACAGCGCACAAAGGAGTACAGAATGTATCTCTACAGCGCACAAAGGAGTACAGAAGGTATCTCTACAGCGCACAAAGGAGTACAGGAAATATCTCTAGATCGTACAAAGGAGTACACGAGGTATCTCTACAGCGTACAAAGGAGTACAGAAGGTATCTCTACAGCGCACAAAGGAGTACAGAAGGTATCGCTACAGCGTACAAAGGAGTACAGAAGGTATCTCTACAGCGCACAAAGGAGTACAGAAGGTATCTCTACAGCGCACAAAGGAGTACAGAAGGTATCTCTACAGCACACAAAGAAGTACAGAAGGTATCTCTACAGCGCACAAAGGAGTACAGGAAATATCTCTAGAACGTACAAAGGAGTACACGAGGGATCTCTTCAGCGTACGAAGGAGTACAGAAGGTATCTCTACAGCGTACAAAGGAGTACAGAAGGTATCTCTACAGCGCACAAAGGAGTACAGAAGGTATCTCTACAGCGCACAAAGGAGTACAGAAGGTATCTCTACAGCGCACGAAGGAGTACAGGAAATATCTCTAGAACTTACGAAGGAGTACACGAGGGATCTCTACAGCGTACAAAGGAGTACAGAAGGTATCTCTACAGCGCACAAAGGAGTACAGAAGGTATCTCTACAGCGCACAAAAGAGTACAGAAGGTATCTCTACAGCGCACAAAGGAGTACAGAAGGTATCTCTACAGCGTACAAAGGAGTACACGAGTTATCTCTACAGCGCACAAAGGAGTACAGAAGGTATCTCTACAGCGCACAAAGGAGTACAGAAGGTATCTCTACAGCGCACAAAGGAGTACAGGAAATATCTCTAGAACGTACAAAGGAGTACACGAGGTATCTCTACAGCGCACAAAGGAGTACAGAAGGTATCTCTACAGCGCACAAAGGAGTACAGATGGTATCTCTACAGCGCACAAAGGAGTACAGAAGGTATCTCTACAGCGCACAAAGGAGTACAGAAGGTATCTCTACAGCGCACAAAGGAGTACAGAAGGTATCTCTACAGCGCACAAAGGAGTACAGAAGGTATCTCTACAGCGCACGAAGGAGTACAGAAGGTATCTCTACAGCGCACAAAGGAGTACAGGAAATATCTCTAGAACGTACAAAGGAGTACACGAGGTATCTCTACAGCGTACAAAGGAGTACAGAAGGTATCTCTACAGCGCACAGAGGAGTACAGAAGGTATCTCTACAGCGCACAAAGGAGTACAGAAGGTATCTCTACAGCGCACAAAGGAGTACAGAAGGTATCTCTACAGCGCACAAAGTAGTACAGGAAATATCTCTAGAACGTACAAAGGAGTACACGAGGTATCTCTACAGCGTACAAAGGAGTACAGAAGGTATCTCTACAGCGCACAAAGGAGTACAGAAGGTATCTCTACAGCGCACAAAGGAGTACAGAAGGTATCTATACAGCGCACAAAGGAGTACAGAAGGTATCTCTACAGCGCACAAAGGAGTACAGAAGGTATCTCTACAGCGCACAAAGGAGTACAGGAAATATCTCTAGAACGTACAAAGGAGTACACGAGGTACCTCTACAGCGTACAAAGGAGTACAGAAGGTATCTCTACAGCGCACAAAGGAGTACAGAAGGTATCTCTACAGCGTACAAAGGAGTACACGAGGTATCTCTACAGCGCACAAAGGAGTACAGAAGGTATCTCTACAGCGCACAAAGGAGTACAGAAGGTATCTCTACAGCGCACAAAGGAGTACAGGAAATATCTCTAGAACGTACAAAGGAGTACACGAGGTATCTCTACAGCGCACAAAGGAGTACAGAAGGTATCTCTACAGCGCACAAAGGAGTACAGAAGGTATCTCTACAGCGCACAAAGGAGTACAGAAGGTATCTCTACAGCGCACAAAGGAGTACAGAAGGTATCTCTACAGCGCACAAAGGAGTACAGAAGGTATCTCTACAGCGCACAAAGGAGTACAGAAGGTATCTCTACAGCGCACAAAGGAGTACAGAAGGTATCTCTACAGCGCACAAAGGAGTACAGAAGGTATCTCTACAGCGCACAAAGGAGTACAGGAAATATCTCTAGAACGTACAAAGGAGTACACGAGGTATCTCTACAGCGTACAAAGGAGTACAGAAGGTATCTCTACAGCGCACAAAGGAGTACAGAAGGTATCTCTACAGCGCACAAAGGAGTACAGAAGGTCTCTCTACAGCGCACAAAGGAGTACAGAAGGTATCTCTACAGCGCACAAAGGAGTACAGGAAATATCTCTAGAACGTACAAAGGAGTACACGAGGTATCTCTACAGCGCACAAAGGAGTACAGAAGGTATCTCTATAGCGCACAAAGGAGTACAGAAGGTATCTCTACAGCACACAAAGGAGTACAGAAGGTATCTCTACAGCGCACAAAGGAGTACAGAAGCTATCTCTACAGCGCACAAAGGAGTACAGAAGGTATCTCTACAGCGCACAAAGGAGTACAGGAAATATCTCTAGAACGTACAAAGGAGTACACGAGGTATCTCTACAGCGTACAAAGGAGTACAGAAGGTATCTCTACAGCGCACAAAGGAGTACAGAAGGTATCTCTACAGCGCACAAAGGAGTACAGAATGTATCTCTACAGCGCACAAAGGAGTACAGAAGGTATCTCTACAGCGCACAAAGGAGTACAGGAAATATCTCTAGAACGTACAAAGGAGTACACGAGGTATCTCTACAGCGTACAAAGGAGTACAGAAGGTATCTCTACAGCGTACAAAGGAGTACAGAAGGTATCTCTACAGCGCACAAAGGAGTACAGAAGGTATCTCTACAGCGCACAAAGGAGTACAGAAGGTATCTCTACAGCGCACAAAGGAGTACAGAAGGTATCTCTACAGCGCACAAAGGAGTACAGGAAATATCTCTAGAACGTACAAAGGAGTACACGAGGTATCTCTACAGCGTACAAAGGAGTACAGAAGGTATCTCTACAGCGCACAAAGGAGTACAGAAGGTATCTCTACAGCGCACAAAGGAGTACAGAATGTATCTCTACAGCGCACAAAGGAGTACAGAAGGTATCTCTACAGCGCACAAAGGAGTACAGGAAATATCTCTAGAACGTACAAAGGAGTACACGAGGTATCTCTACAGCGTACAAAGGAGTACAGAAGGTATCTCTACAGCGTACAAAGGAGTACAGAAGGTATCTCTACAGCGCACAAAGGAGTACAGAAGGTATCTCTACAGCGCACAAAGGAGTACAGGAAATATCTCTAGAACGTACAAAGGAGTACACGAGGTATCTCTACAGCGTACAAAGGAGTACAGAAGGTATCTCTACAGCGCACAAAGGAGTACAGAAGGTATCTCTACAGCGCACAAAGGAGTACAGAATGTATCTCTACAGCGCACAAAGGAGTACAGAAGGTATCTCTACAGCGCACAAAGGAGTACAGGAAATATCTCTAGAACGTACAAAGGAGTACACGAGGTATCTCTACAGCGTACAAAGGAGTACAGAAGGTATCTCTACAGCGTACAAAGGAGTACAGAAGGTATCTCTACAGCGCACAAAGGAGTACAGAAGGTATCTCTACAGCGCACAAAGGAGTACAGAAGGTATCTCTACAGCGCACAAAGGAGTACAGAAGGTATCTCTAAAGCGCACAAAGGAGTACAGGAAATATCTCTAGAACGTACAAAGGAGTACACGAGGTATCTCTACAGCGTACAAAGGAGTACAGAATGTACCTCTACAGCGCACAAAGGAGTACAGAAGGAATCTCTACAGCGCACAAAGGAGTACAGGAAATATCTTTAGAACGTACAAAGGAGTACACGATGTATCTCTACAGCGTACAAAGGAGTACAGAAGGTATCTTTACAGCGTACAATGGGGTACAGAAGGTATCTCTACAGCGTACAAGAAGTACAGAAGGTATCTCTACAGCGCACAAAGGAGTACAGAAGGTATCTCTACAGCACACAAAGGAGTACAGAAGGTATCTCTACAGCGCACAAAGGAGTACAGAAGCTATCTCTACAGCGCACAAAGGAGTACAGAAGGTATCTCTACAGCGCACAAAGGAGTACAGGAAATATCTCTAGAACGTACAAAGGAGTACACGAGGTATCTCTACAGCGTACAAAGGAGTACAGAAGGTATCTCTACAGCGCACAAAGGAGTACAGAAGGTATCTCTACAGCGCACAAAGGAGTACAGAATGTATCTCTACAGCGCACAAAGGAGTACAGAAGGTATCTCTACAGCGCACAAAGGAGTACAGGAAATATCTCTAGAACGTATAAAGGAGTACACGAGGGATCTCTACCGCGTACAAAGGAGTACAGAAGGTATCTCTACAGCGCACAAAGGAGTACAGAAGGTATCTCTACAGCGCACAAAGGAGTACAGGAAATATCTCTAGAACGTACAGAGGAGTACACGAGGTATCTCTACAGCGCACAAAGGAGTACAGAAGGTATCTCTACAGCGCACAAAGGAGTACAGAAGGTATCTCTACAGCGCACAAAGGAGTACAGGAAATATCTCTAGAACGTACAAAGGAGTACACGAGGTATCTCTACAGCGCACAAAGGAGTACAGAAGGTATCTCTACAGCGCACAAAGGAGTACAGAAGGTATCTCTACAGCGCACAAAGGAGTACAGAAGGTATCTCTACAGCGCACAAAGGAGTACAGAAGGTAAATCTACAGCGCACAGAGGAGTACAGAAGGTATCTTTACAGCGCACAAAGGAGTACAGAAGGTATCTCTACAGCGGACAAAGGAGTACAGAAGGTATCTCTACAGCGCACAAAGGAGTACAGAAGGTATCTCTACAGCGTACGAAGGAGTACAGAAGGTATCTCTACAGCACAAAAAGGAGTACAGGAAATATCTCTAGAACGTACAAAGGAGTACACGAGGTATCTCTACAGCGTACAAAGGAGTACAGAAGGTATCTCTACAGCGCACAAAGGAGTACAGAAGGTATCTCTACAGCGCACAAAGGAGTACAGAAAGAGTCTCTACAGCGCACCAAGGAGTACAGAAGGTATCTCTACAGCGCACAAAGGAGTACAGGAAATATCTCTAGAACGTACAAAGGAGTACACGAGGTATCTCTACAGCGTACAAAGGAGTACAGAAGGTATCTCTACAGCGCACAAAGGAGTACAGAAAGTATCTCTACAGCGCACAAAGGAGTACAGAAGATATCTCTACAGCGCACAAAGGAGTACAGAAGGTATCTCTACAGCGCACAAAGGAGTACAGAAGGTATCTCTACAGCGCACAAAGGAGTACAGGAAATATCTCTAGAACGTACAAAGGAGTACACGAGGTGTCTCTACAGCGCACAAAGGAGTACAGAAGGTATCTCTACAGCGCACAAAGGAGTACAGAAGGTATCTCTACAGCGCACGAAGGAGTACAGAAGGTATCTCTACAGCGCACAAAGGAGTACAGAAGGTATCTCTACAGCGCACAAAGGAGTACAGGAAATATCTCTAGAACGTACAAAGGAGTACACGAGGTATCTCTACAGCGTACAAAGGAGTACAGAAGGTATCTCTACAGCGCACAAAGGAGTACAGAAGGTATCTCTACAGCGCACAAAGGAGTGCAGAAGGTATCTCTAGAGCGCACAAAGGAGTACAGAAGGTATCTCTACAGCGTACAAAGGAGTACACGAGGTATCTCTACAGCGCACAAAGGAGTACAGAAGGTATCTCTACAGCGCACAAAGGAGTACAGAAGGTATCTCTACAGCGCACAAAGGAGTACAGAAGGTATCTCTACAGCGCACGAAGGAGTACAGAAGGTATCTCTACAGCGCACAAAGGAGTACAGAAGGTATCTCTACAGCGCACGAAGGAGTACAGAAGGCATCTCTACAGCGCACAAAGGAGTACAGAAGGTATCTCTACAGCGCACAAAGGAGTACAGAAGGTATCTCTACAGCGCACAAAGGAGTACAGAAGGTATCTCTACAGCGCACAAAGGAGTACAGGAAATATCTCTAGAACGTACAAAGGAGTACACGAGGTATCTCTACAGCGTACAAAGGAGTACAGAAGGTATCTCTACAGCGCACAAAGGAGTACAAAAGGTATCTCTACAGCGCACAAAGGAGTACAGAAGGTATCTCTACAGCGCACAAAGGAGTACAGAAGGTATCTCTACAGCGCACAAAGGAGTACAGGGAATATCTCTAGAACGTACAAAGGAGTACGCGAGGTATCTCTACAGCGTACAAAGGAGTACAGAAGGTATCTCTACAGCGCACAAAGGAGTACAGAAGGTATCTCTACAGCGCACAAAGGAGTACAGGAAATATCTCTAGAACGTACAAAGGAGTACACGAGGTATCTCTACAGCGCACAAAGGAGTACAGAAGGTATCTCTACAGCGCACAAAGGAGTACAGAAGGTATCTCTACAGCGCACAAAGGAGTACAGAAGGTATCTCGACAGCGCACAAAGGAGTACAGAAGGTATCTCTACAGCGCACAAAGGAGTACAGAAGGTATCTCTACAGCGCACAAAGGAGTACAGAAGGTATCTCTACAGCGCACAAAGGAGTACAGAAGGTATCTCTACAGCGCACAAAGGAGTACAGAAGGTATCTCTACAGCGCACAAAGGAGTACAGGAAATATCTCTAGAACGTACAAAGGAGTACACGAGGTATCTCTACAGCGTACAAAGGAGTACAGAAGGTATCTCTACAGCGCACAAAGGAGTACAGAAGGTATCTCTACAGCGTACAAAGGAGTACAGAAGGTATCTCTACAGCGCACAAAGGAGTACAGAAGGTATCTCTAAGGCGCACAAAGGAGTACAGAAGGTATCTCTACAGCGCACAAAGGAGTACAGAAGGTATCTCTACAGCGCACAAAGGAGTACAGGAAGTATCTCTAGAACGTACAAAGGAGTACACGAGGTATCTCTACAGCGTACAAAGGAGTACAGAAGGTATCTCTACAGCGTACAAAGGAGTACAGAAGGTATCTCTACAGCGCACAAAGGAGTACAGAAGGTATCTCTACAGCGACAAAGGAGTACAGAAGGTATCTCTACAGCGCACAAAGGAGTACAGGAAATATCTCTAGAACGTACAAAGGAGTACACGAGGTATCTCTACAGCGCACAAAGGAGTACAGAAGGTATCTCTACAGCGCACAAAGGAGTACAGAAGGTATCTCTACAGCGCACAAAGGAGTACAGAAGGTATCTCTACAGCGCACAAAGGAGTACAGAAGGTATATCTACAGCGCACAAAGGAGTACAGAAGGTATCTTTACAGCGCACAAAGGAGTACAGAAGGTATCTCTACAGCGCACAAAGGAGTACAGAAGGTATCTCTACAGCGCACAAAGGAGTACAGAAGGTATCTCTACAGCGTACAAAGGAGTACAGAAGGTATCTCTACAGCACAAAAAGGAGAACAGGAAATATCTCTAGAACGTACAAAGGAGTACACGAGGTATCTCTACAGCGCACAAAGGAGTACAGGAAATATCTCTAGAACGTACAAAGGAGTACACGAGGTATCTCTACAGCGCACAAAGGAGTACAGAAGGTATCTCTACAGCGCACAAAGGAGTACAGAAGGTATCTCTACAGCGCACAAAGGAGTACAGGAAATATCTCTAGAACGTACAAAGGAGTACCCGAGGTATCTCTACAGCGCACAAAGGAGTACAGAAGGTATCTCTACAGCGCACAAAGGAGTACAGAAGGTATCTCTACAGCGCACAAAGGAGTACAGAAGGTATCTCTACAGCGCACAAAGGAGTACAAAAGGTATCTCTACAGCGCACAAAGGAGTACAGAATTTAACTCTACAGCGCACAAAGGAGTACAGAAGGTATCTCTACAGCGCACAAAGGAGTACAGTAGGTATCTCTACAGCGCACAAAGGAGTACAGGAAATATCTCTAGAACGTACAAAGGAGTACACGAGGTATCTCTACAGCGTACAAAGGAGTACAGAAGGTATCTCTACAGCGCACAGAGGAGTACAGAAGGTATCTCTACAGCGTACAAAGGTGTACAGAAGGTATCTCTACAGCGCACAAAGGAGTACAGAAGGTATCTCTAAGGCGCACAAAGGAGTACAGAAGGTATCTCTACAGCGCACAAAGGAGTACAGAAGGTATCTCTACAGCGCACAAAGGAGTACAGGAAGTATCTCTAGAACGTACAAAGGAGTACACGAGGTATCTCTACAGCGTACAAAGGAGTACAGAAGGTATCTCTACAGCGTACAAAGGAGTACAGAAGGTATCTCTACAGCGCACAAAGGAGTACAGAAGGTATCTCTACAGCGACAAAGGAGTACAGAAGGTATCTCTACAGCGCACAAAGGAGTACAGAAGGTATCTCTACAGCGCACAAAGGAGTACAGGAAATATCTCTAGAACGTACAAAGGAGTACACGAGGTATCTCTACAGCGTACAAAGGAGTACAGAAGGTATTTCTACAGCGCACAAAGGAGTACAGAAGGTATCTCTACAGCGCACAAAGGAGTACAGAAGGTATCTCTACAGCGCACAAAGGAGTACAGAAAATATCTCTAGAACGTACAAAGGAGTACACGAGGTATCTCTACAGCGCACAAAGGAGTACAGAAGGTATCTCTACAGCGCACAAAGGAGTACAGAAGGTATCTCTACAGCGCACAAAGGAGTACAGAAGGTATCTCTACAGCGCACAAAGGAGTACAGAAGGTATCTCTACAGCGCACAAAGGAGTACAGAAGGTATCTCCACAGCGCACAAAGGAGTACAGGAAATATCTCTAGAACGTACAAAGGAGTACACGAGGTATCTCTACAGCGTACAAAGGAGTACAGAATGTATCTCTACAGCGCACAAAGGAGTACAGGAAATATCTCTAGAACGTACAAAGGAGTACACGAGGTATCTCTACAGCGTACAAAGGATTACCGAAGGTATCTCTACAGCGCAAAAAGAAGTACAGGAAATATCTCTAGAACGTACAAAGGAGTACACGAGGTATCTCTACAGCGTACAAAGGAGTACAGAAGGTATCTCTACAGCGCACAAAGGAGTACAGAAGGTATCTCTACAGCGCACAAAGGAGTACAGAAGGTATCTCTACAGCGCACAAAGGAGTACAGGAAATATCTCTAGAACGTACAAAGGAGTACACGAGGTATCTCTACAGCGCACAAAGGAGTACAGAAGGTATCTCTACAGCGCAAAAAGGAGTACAGAAGTTATCTCTACAGCGCACAAAGGAGTAGAGAAGGTATCTCTACAGCGCACAAAGGAGTACAGAAGGTATCTCTACAGCGCACAAAGGAGTACAGGAAATATCTCTAGAACGTACAAAGGAGTACACGAGGTATCTCTACAGCGTACAAAGGAGTACAGAAGGTATCTCTACAGCGTACAAAGGAGTACAGAAGGTATCTCAACAGCGCACAAAGGAGTACAGAAGGTATCTCTACTGCGAACAAAGGAGTACAGAAGGTATCTCTACAGCGCACAAAGGAGTACAGAAGGTATCTCTACAGCGCACAAAGGAGTACAGGAAATATCTCTAGAACGTACAAAGGAGTACACGAGGTATCTCTACAGCGTACAAAGGAGTACAGAATGTATCTCTACAGCGCACAAAGGAGTACAGAAGGTATCTCTACAGCGCACAAAGGAGTACAGGAAATATCTCTAGAACGTACAAAGGAGTACACGAGGTATCTCTACAGCGTACAAAGGAGTACAGAAGGTATCTTTACAGCGTACAAAGGAGTACAGAAGGTATCTCTACAGCGCACAAAGGAGTACAGAAGGTATCTCTACAGCGCACAAAGGAGTACAGGAAATATCTCTAGAACGTACAAAGGAGTACACGAGGTATCTCTACAGCGCACAAAGGAGTACAGAAGGTATCTCTGCAGCGCACAAAGTACAGAAGGTATCTCTACAGCGCACAAAGGAGTACAGGAAATATCTCTAGAACGTACAAAGGAGTACACGAGGTATCTCTACAGCGCACAAAGGAGTACAGAAGGTATCTCTACAGCGCACAAAGGAGTACAGAAGGTATCTCTACAGCGCACAAGGGAGTACAGAAGGTATCTCTACAGCGCACAAAGGAGTACAGAAGGTATATCTACAGCGCACAAAGGAGTACAGAAGGTATCTCTACAGCGCACAAAGGAGTACAGAAGGTATCTCTACAGCGCACAAAGGAGTACAGAAGGTATCTCTACAGCGCACAAAGGAGTACAGAAGGTATCTCTACAGCGCACAAAGGAGTACAGAAGGTATCTCTACAGCGCACAAAGGAGTACAGGAAATATCTCTAGAACGTACAAAGGAGTACACGAGGTATCTCTACAGCGTACAAAGGAGTACAGAAGGTATCTCTACAGCGCACAAAGGAGTACAGAAGGTATCTCTACAGCGCACAACGGAGTACAGAAGGTATCTCTACAGCGCACAGAGGAGTACAGAAGGTATCTCTACAGCGCACAAAGGAGTACAGGAAATATCTCTAGAACGTACAAAGGAGTACACGAGGTATCTCTACAGCGTACAAAGGAGTACAGAAGGTATCTCTACAGCGCACAAAGGAGCACAGTAGGTATCTCTACAGCGCACAAAGGAGTACAGAAGGTATCTCTACAGCGCACAAAGGAGTACAGAAGGTATCTCTACAGCGCACAAAGGAGTACAGGGAATATCTCTAGAACGTACAAAGGAGTACACGAGGTATCTCTACAGCGTACAAAGGAGTACAGAAGGTATCTCTACAGCGCACAAAGGAGTACAGAAGGTATCTCTACAGCGCACAAAGGAGTACAGAAGGTATCTCTACAGCGCACAAAGGAGTACAGAAGGTATCTCTACAGCGCACAAAGGAGTACAGAAGGTATCTCTAGAACATACAAAGGAGTACACGAGGTATCTCTACAGCGTACAAAGGAGTATAGAAGGTATCTCTACAGCGTACAAAGGAGTACAGAAGGTATCTCTACAGCGCACAAAGGAGTACAGAAGGTATCTCTACAGCGCACAAAGGAGTACAGAAGGTATCTCTACAGCGCACAAAGGAGTACAGAAGGTATCTCTACAGCGCACAAAGGAGTACAGGAAATATCTCTAGAACGTACAAAGGAGTACACGAGGTATCTCTACAGCGTACAAAGGAGTACAGAATGTATCTCTACAGCGCACAAAGGAGTACAGGAAATATCTCTAGAACGTACAAAGGAGTACACGAGGTATCTCTACAGCGTACAAAGGAGTACAGAAGGTATCTCTACAGCGCACAAAGGAGTACAGAAGGTATCTCTACAGCGCACAAAGGAGTACAGAAGGTATCTCTACAGCGCACAAGGGAGTACAGAAGGTATCTCTACAGCGCACAAAGGAGTACAGAAGGTATATCTACAGCGCACAAAGGAGTACAGAAGGTATCTCTACAGCGCACAAAGGAGTACAGAAGGTATCTCTACAGCGCACAAAGGAGTACAGAAGGTATCTCTACAGCGCACAAAGGAGTACAGAAGGTATCTCTACAGCGCACAAAGGAGTACAGAAGGTATCTCTACAGCGCACAAAGGAGTACAGGAAATATCTCTAGAACGTACAAAGGAGTACACGAGGTATCTCTACAGCGTACAAAGGAGTACAGAAGGTATCTCTACAGCGCACAAAGGAGTACAGAAGGTATCTCTACAGCGCACAACGGAGTACAGAAGGTATCTCTACAGCGCACAGAGGAGTACAGAAGGTATCTCTACAGCGCACAAAGGAGTACAGGAAATATCTCTAGAACGTACAAAGGAGTACACGAGGTATCTCTACAGCGTACAAAGGAGTACAGAAGGTATCTCTACAGCGCACAAAGGAGCACAGTAGGTATCTCTACAGCGCACAAAGGAGTACAGAAGGTATCTCTACAGCGCACAAAGGAGTACAGAAGGTATCTCTACAGCGCACAAAGGAGTACAGGGAATATCTCTAGAACGTACAAAGGAGTACACGAGGTATCTCTACAGCGTACAAAGGAGTACAGAAGGTATCTCTACAGCGCACAAAGGAGTACAGAAGGTATCTCTACAGCGCACAAAGGAGTACAGAAGGTATCTCTACAGCGCACAAAGGAGTACAGAAGGTATCTCTACAGCGCACAAAGGAGTACAGAAGGTATCTCTAGAACATACAAAGGAGTACACGAGGTATCTCTACAGCGTACAAAGGAGTATAGAAGGTATCTCTACAGCGTACAAAGGAGTACAGAAGGTATCTCTACAGCGCACAAAGGAGTACAGAAGATATCTCTACAGCGCACAAAGGAGTACAGAAGGTATCTCTACAGCGCACAAAGGAGTACAGAAGGTATCTCTACAGCGCACAAAGGAGTACAGGAAATATCTCTAGAACGTACAAAGGAGTACACGAGGTATCTCTACAGCGTACAAAGGAGTACAGAATGTATCTCTACAGCGCACAAAGGAGTACAGGAAATATCTCTAGAACGTACAAAGGAGTACACGAGGTATCTCTACAGCGTACAAAGGAGTACAGAAGGTATCTCTACAGCGCACAAAGGAGTACAGAAGGTATCTCTACAGCGCACAAAGGAGTACAGAAGGTATCTCTACAGCGCACAAAGGAGTACAGGAAATATCTCTAGAACGTACAAAGGAGTACACGAGGTATCTCTACAGCGCACAAAGGAGTACAGAAGGTATCTCTACAGCGCACAAAGGAGTACAGAAGGTATCTCTACAGCGCACAAAGGAGTACAGAAGGTATCTCGACAGCGCACAAAGGAGTACAGAAGGTATCTCTACAGCGCACAAAGGAGTACAGAAGGTATCTCTACAGCGCACAAAGGAGTACAGAAGGTATCTCTACAGCGCACAAAGGAGTACAGAAGGTATCTCTACAGCGCACAAAGGAGTACAGAAGGTATCTCTACAGCGCACAAAGGAGTACAGGAAATATCTCTAGAACGTACAAAGGAGTACACGAGGTATCTCTACAGCGTACAAAGGAGTACAGAAGGTATCTCTACAGCGCACAAAGGAGTACAGAAGGTATCTCTACAGCGTACAAAGGAGTACAGAAGGTATCTCTACAGCGCACAAAGGAGTACAGAAGGTATCTCTAAGGCGCACAAAGGAATACAGAAGGTATCTCTACAGCGCACAAAGGAGTACAGAAGGTATCTCTACAGCGCACAAAGGAGTACAGGAAGTATCTCTAGAACGTACAAAGGAGTACACGAGGTATCTCTACAGCGTACAAAGGAGTACAGAAGGTATCTCTACAGCGTACAAAGGAGTACAGAAGGTATCTCTACAGCGCACAAAGGAGTACAGAAGGTATCTCTACAGCGACAAAGGAGTACAGAAGGTATCTCTACAGCGCACAAAGGAGTACAGGAAATATCTCTAGAACGTACAAAGGAGTACACGAGGTATCTCTACAGCGCACAAAGGAGTACAGAAGGTATCTCTACAGCGCACAAAGGAGTACAGAAGGTATCTCTACAGCGCACAAAGGAGTACAGAAGGTATCTCTACAGCGCACAAAGGAGTACAGAAGGTATATCTACAGCGCACAAAGGAGTACAGAAGGTATCTTTACAGCGCACAAAGGAGTACAGAAGGTATCTCTACAGCGCACAAAGGAGTACAGAAGGTATCTCTACAGCGCACAAAGGAGTACAGAAGGTATCTCTACAGCGTACAAAGGAGTACAGAAGGTATCTCTACAGCACAAAAAGGAGAACAGGAAATATCTCTAGAACGTACAAAGGAGTACACGAGGTATCTCTACAGCGCACAAAGGAGTACAGGAAATATCTCTAGAACGTACAAAGGAGTACACGAGGTATCTCTACAGCGCACAAAGGAGTACAGAAGGTATCTCTACAGCGCACAAAGGAGTACAGAAGGTATCTCTACAGCGCACAAAGGAGTACAGGAAATATCTCTAGAACGTACAAAGGAGTACCCGAGGTATCTCTACAGCGCACAAAGGAGTACAGAAGGTATCTCTACAGCGCACAAAGGAGTACAGAAGGTATCTCTACAGCGCACAAAGGAGTACAGAAGGTATCTCTACAGCGCACAAAGGAGTACAAAAGGTATCTCTACAGCGCACAAAGGAGTACAGAATTTAACTCTACAGCGCACAAAGGAGTACAGAAGGTATCTCTACAGCGCACAAAGGAGTACAGTAGGTATCTCTACAGCGCACAAAGGAGTACAGGAAATATCTCTAGAACGTACAAAGGAGTACACGAGGTATCTCTACAGCGTACAAAGGAGTACAGAAGGTATCTCTACAGCGCACAAAGGAGTACAGAAGGTATCTCTACAGCGTACAAAGGTGTACAGAAGGTATCTCTACAGCGCACAAAGGAGTACAGAAGGTATCTCTAAGGCGCACAAAGGAGTACAGAAGGTATCTCTACAGCGCACAAAGGAGTACAGAAGGTATCTCTACAGCGCACAAAGGAGTACAGGAAGTATCTCTAGAACGTACAAAGGAGTACACGAGGTATCTCTACAGCGTACAAAGAGTACAGAAGGTATCTCTACAGCGTACAAAGGAGTACAGAAGGTATCTCTACAGCGCACAAAGGAGTACAGAAAGTATCTCTACAGCGACAAAGGAGTACAGAAGGTATCTCTACAGCGCACAAAGGAGTACAGAAGGTATCTCTACAGCGCACAAAGGAGTACAGGAAATATCTCTAGAACGTACAAAGGAGTACACGAGGTATCTCTACAGCGTACAAAGGAGTACAGAAGGTATTTCTACAGCGCACAAAGGAGTACAGAAGGTATCTCTACAGCGCACAAAGGAGTACAGAAGGTATCTCTACAGCGCACAAAGGAGTACAGAAAATATCTCTAGAACGTACAAAGGAGTACACGAGGTATCTCTACAGCGCACAAAGGAGTACAGAAGGTATCTCTACAGCGCACAAAGGAGTACAGAAGGTATCTCTACAGCGCACAAAGGAGTACAGAAGGTATCTCTACAGCGCACAAAGGAGTACAGAAGGTATCTCTACAGCGCACAAAGGAGTACAGAAGGTATCTCCACAGCGCACAAAGGAGTACAGGAAATATCTCTAGAACGTACAAAGGAGTACACGAGGTATCTCTACAGCGTACAAAGGAGTACAGAAGGTATCTCTACAGCGCACAAAGGAGTACAGGAAATATCTCTAGAACGTACAAAGGAGTACACGAGGTATCTCTACAGCGTACAAAGGATTACCGAAGGTATCTCTACAGCGCAAAAAGAAGTACAGGAAATATCTCTAGAACGTACAAAGGAGTACACGAGGTATCTCTACAGCGTACAAAGGAGTACAGAAGGTATCTCTACAGCGCACAAAGGAGTACAGAAGGTATCTCTACAGCGCACAAAGGAGTACAGAAGGTATCTCTACAGCGCACAAAGGAGTACAGGAAATATCTCTAGAACGTACAAAGGAGTACACGAGGTATCTCTACAGCGCACAAAGGAGTACAGAAGGTATCTCTACAGCGCAAAAAGGAGTACAGAAGGTATCTCTACAGCGCACAAAGGAGTGGAGAAGGTATCTCTACAGCGCACAAAGGAGTACAGAAGGTATCTCTACAGCGCACAAAGGAGTACAGGAAATATCTCTAGAACGTACAAAGGAGTACACGAGGTATCTCTACAGCGTACAAAGGAGTACAGAAGGTATCTCTACAGCGTACAAAGGAGTACAGAAGGTATCTCAACAGCGCACAAAGGAGTACAGAAGGTATCTCTACAGCGAACAAAGGAGTACAGAAGGTATCTCTACAGCGCACAAAGGAGTACAGAAGGTATCTCTACAGCGCACAAAGGAGTACAGGAAATATCTCTAGAACGTACAAAGGAGTACACGAGGTATCTCTACAGCGTACAAAGGAGTACAGAATGTATCTCTACAGCGCACAAAGGAGTACAGAAGGTATCTCTACAGCGCACAAAGGAGTACAGGAAATATCTCTAGAAAGTACAAAGGAGTACACGAGGTATCTCTACAGCGTACAAAGGAGTACAGAAGGTATCTTTACAGCGTACAAAGGAGTACAGAAGGTATCTCTACAGCGCACAAAGGAGTACAGAAGGTATCTCTACAGCGCACAAAGGAGTACAGGAAATATCTCTAGAACGTACAAAGGAGTACACGAGGTATCTCTACAGCGCACAAAGGAGTACAGAAGGTATCTCTGCAGCGCACAAAGTACAGAAGGTATCTCTACAGCGCACAAAGGAGTACAGGAAATATCTCTAGAACGTACAAAGGAGTACACGAGGTATCTCTACAGCGCACAAAGGAGTACAGAAGGTATCTCTACAGCGCACAAAGGAGTACAGAAGGTATCTCTACAGCGCACAAGGGAGTACAGAAGGTATCTCTACAGCGCACAAAGGAGTACAGAAGGTATATCTACAGCGCACAAAGGAGTACAGAAGGTATCTCTACAGCGCACAAAGGAGTACAGAAGGTATCTCTACAGCGCACAAAGGAGTACAGAAGGTATCTCTACAGCGCACAAAGGAGTACAGAAGGTATCTCTACAGCGCACAAAGGAGTACAGAAGGTATCTCTACAGCGCACAAAGAAGTACAGGAAATATCTCTAGAACGTACAAAGGAGTACACGAGGTATCTCTACAGCGTACAAAGGAGTACAGAAGGTATCTCTACAGCGCACAAAGGAGTACAGAAGGTATCTCTACAGCGCACAACGGAGTACAGAAGGTATCTCTACAGCGCACAGAGGAGTACAGAAGGTATCTCTACAGCGCACAAAGGAGTACAGGAAATATCTCTAGAACGTACAAAGGAGTACACGAGGTATCTCTACAGCGTACAAAGGAGTACAGAAGGTATCTCTACAGCGCACAAAGGAGTACAGAAGGTATCTCTACAGCGCACAAAGGAGTACAGAAGGTATCTCTACAGCGCACAAAGGAGTACAGAAGGTATCTCTACAGCGCACAAAGGAGTACAGAAGGTATCTCTACAGCGCACAAAGGAGTACAGGAAATATCTCTAGAACGTACAAAGGAGTACACGAGGTATCTCTACAGCGCACAAAGGAGTACAGAAGGTATCTCTACACCGCACAAAGGAGTACAGAAGGTATCTCTACAGCGCACAAAGGAGTACAGAAGGTATCTCTACAAGGCACGAAGGAGTACAGAAGGTATCTCTACAGCGCACAAAGGAGTACAGGAAATATCTCTAGAACGTACAAAGGAGTACACGAGGTATCTCTACAGCGTACAAAGGAGTACAGAAGGTATCTCTACAGCGCACAAAGGAGTACAGAAGGTATCTCTACAGCGCACAAAGGAGTACAGAAGGTATCTCTACAGCGCACAAAGGAGTACAGAAGGTATCTCTAGAGCGCACAAAGGAGTACAGAAGGTATCTCTACAGCGTACAAAGGAGTACACGAGGTATCTCTACAGCGCACAAAGGAGTACAGAAGGTATCTCTACAGCGCACAAAGGAGTACAGAAGGTATCTCTACAGCGCACAAAGGAGTACAGGAAATATCTCTAGAACGTACAAAGGAGTACACGAGGTATCTCTACAGCGCACAAAGGAGTACAGAAGGTATCTCTACAGCGCATAAAGGAGTACAGAAGGTATCTCTACAGCGCACAAAGGAGTACAGGAAATATCTCTAGAACGTACACAGAAGTACACGAGGTATCTTTACAGCGCACAAAGGAGTACAGAAGGTATCTCTACAGCGCACAAAGGAGTACAGAAGGTATCTCTACAGCGCACAAAGGAGTACAGAAGGTATCTCTACAGCGTACAAAGGAGTACACGAGGTATCTCTACAGCGCACAAAGGAGAACAGAAGGTATCTCTACAGCGCACAAAGGAGTACAGAAGGTATCTCTACAGCGCACAGAGGAGTACAGAAGGTATCTCTACAGCGCACAAAGGAGTACAGAAGGTATCTCTACAGCGCAAAAAGGAGTACACGAGGTCTCTCTACAGCGTACAAAGGAGTACAGAAGGTATCTCTACAGCGCACAAAGGAGTACAGAAGGTATCTCTACAGCGCACAAAGGAGTACAGAAGGTATCTCTACAGCGCACGAAGGGGTACAGAAGGTATCTCTACAGCGCACAAAGGAGTACAGAAGGTATCTCTACAGCGCACAAAGGAGTACAGGAAATATCTCTAGAACGTACAAAGGAGTACACGAGGTATCTCTACAGCGCACAAAGGAGTACAGAAGGTATCTCTACAGCGCACAAAGGAGTACAGAAGGTATCTCTACAGCGCACAAAAGAGTACAGGAAATATCTCTAGAACGTACAAAGGAGTACACGAGGTATCTCTACAGCGCACAAAGGAGTACAGAAGGTATCTCTACAGCGCACAAAGGAGTACAGAAGGTATCTCTACAGCGCACAAAGGAGTACAGAAGGTATCTCTACAGCGCACAAAGGAGTACAGAAGGTATATCTACAGCGCACAAAGGAGTACAGAAGGTATCTCTACAGCGCACAAAGGAGTACAGAAGGTATCTCTACAGCGCACAAAGGAGTACAGAAGGTATCTCTACAGCGCACAAAGGAGTACAGAAGGTATCTCTACAGCGTTCAAAGGAGTACAGAAGGTATCTCTACAGTGCACAAAGGAGTACAGGAAATATCTCTAGAACGTACAAAGGAGTTCACGAGGTATCTCTACAGCGTACAAAGGAGTACAGAAGGTATCTCTACAGCGCACAAAGGAGTACAGAAGGTATCTCTACAGCGCACAGAGGAGTACAGAAAGAGTCTCTACAGCGCACCAAGGAGTACAGAAGGTATCTCTACAGCGCAAAAAGGAGTACAGGAAATATCTCTAGAACGTACAAAGGAGTACACGAGGTATCTCTACAGCGTACAAAGGTGTACAGAAGGTATCTCTACAGCGCACAAAGGAGTACAGAAGGTATCTCTACAGCGCACAAAGGAGTACAGAAGGTATCTCTACAGCGCACAAAGGAGTACAGAAGGTATCTCTACAGCGCGCAAAGGGGTACAGAAGGTATCTCTACAGCGCACAAAGGAGTACAGGAAATATCTCTAGAACGTACAAAGGAGTACACGAGGTATCTCTACAGCGCACAAAGGAGTACAGAAGGTATCTCTACAGCACACAAAGGAGTACAGAAGGTATCTCTACAGCGCACGAAGGAGTACAGAAGGTATCTCTACAGCGCACAAAGGAGTACAGAAGGTATCTCTACAGCGCACAAAGGAGTACAGGAAATATCTCTAGAACGTACAAAGGAGTACACGAGGTATCTCTACAGCGTACAAAGGAGTACAGAAGGTATCTCTACAGCGCACAAAGGAGTACAGAAGGTATCTCTACAGCGCACAAAGGAGTACAGAAGGTATCTCTAGAGCGCACAAAGGAGTACAGAAGGTATCTCTACAGCGTACAAAGGAGTACACGAGGTATCTCTACAGCGCACAAAGGAGTACAGAAGGTATCTCGACAGCGCACAAAGGAGTACAGAAGGTATCTCTACAGCGCACAAAGGAGTACAGGAAATATCTCTAGAACGTACAAAGGAGTACACGAGGTATCTCTACAGCGCACAAAGGAGTACAGAAGGTATCTCTAAAGCGCACAAAGGAGTACAGAAGGTATCTCTACAGCGCACAAAGGAGTACAGAAGGTATCTCTACAGCGCACGAAGGAGTACAGAAGGTATCTCTACAGCGCACAAAGGAGTACAGAAGGTATCTCTACAGCGCACGAAGGAGTACAGAAGGTATCTCTACAGCGCACAAAGGAGTACAGAAGGTATCTCTACAGCGCACTAAGGAGTACAGAAGGTATCTCTAGAGCGCACAAAGGAGTACAGAAGGTATCTCTACAGCGCACAAAGGAGTACATAAATATCTCTAGAACGTACAAAGGAGTACACGAGGTATCTCTACAGCGTACAAAGGAGTACAGAAGGTATCTCTACAGCGCACAAAGGAGCACAGTAGGTATCTCTACAGCGCACAAAGGAGTACAGAAGGTATCTCTACAGCGCACAAAGGAGTACAGAAGGTATCTCTACAGCGCACAAAGGAGTACAGGGAATATCTCTAGAACGTACAAAGGAGTACACGAGGTATCTCTACAGCGTACAAAGGAGTACAGAAGGTATCTCTACAGCGCACAAAGGAGTACAGAAGGTATCTCTACAGCGCACAAAGGAGTACAGAAGGTATCTCTACAGCGCACAAAGGAGTACAGAAGGTATCTCTACAGCGCACAAAGGAGTACAGAAGGTATCTCTAGAACATACAAAGGAGTACACGAGGTATCTCTACAGCGTACAAAGGAGTATAGAAGGTATCTCTACAGCGTACAAAGGAGTACAGAAGGTATCTCTACAGCGCACAAAGGAGTACAGAAGGTATCTCTACAGCGCACAAAGGAGTACAGAAGGTATCTCTACAGCGCACAAAGGAGTACAGAAGGTATCTCTACAGCGCACAAAGGAGTACAGGAAATATCTCTAGAACGTACAAAGGAGTACACGAGGTATCTCTACAGCGTACAAAGGAGTACAGAATGTATCTCTACAGCGCACAAAGGAGTACAGAAGGTATCTCTACAGCGCACAAAGGAGTACAGAAGGTAACTCTACAGCGCACAAAGGAGTACAGAAGGTATCTCTACAGCGCACAAAGGAGTACAGAAGGTATCTCTACAGCGCACAAAGGAGTACAGGAAATATCTCTAGAACGTACAAAGGAGTACACGATGTATCTCTACAGCGTACAAAGGAGTACAGAAGGTATCTCTACAGCGCACAAAGGAGTACAGAAGGTATCTCTACAGCGTACAAAGGAGTACAGAAGGTATCTCTACAGCGCACAAAGGAGTACAGAAGGTATCTCTAAGGCGCACAAAGGAGTACAGAAGGTATCTCTACAGCGCACAAAGGAGTACAGAAGGTATCTCTACAGCGCACAACGGAGTACAGGAAGTATCTCTAGAACGTACAAAGGAGTACACGAGGTATCTCTACAGCGTACAATGGAGTACAGAAGGTATCTCTACAGCGTACAAAGGAGTACAGAAGGTATCTCTACAGCGCACAAAGGAGTACAGAAGGTATCTCTACAGCGACAAAGGAGTACAGAAGGTATCTCTACAGCGCACAAAGGAGTACAGAAGGTATCTCTACAGCGCACAAAGGAGTACAGGAAATATCTCTAGAACGTACAAAGGTGTACACGAGGTATCTCTACAGCGTACAAAGGAGTACAGAAGGTATCTCTACAGCGCACAAAGGAGTACAGAAGGTATCTCTACAGCGCACAAAGGAGTACAGAAGGTATCTCTACAGCGCACAAAGGAGTACAGAAAATATCTCTAGAACGTACAAAGGAGTACACGAGGTACCTCTACAGCGCACAAAGGAGTACAGAAGGTATCTCTACAACGCACAAAGGAGTACAGAAGGTATCTCTACAGCGCACAAAGGAGTACAGAAGGTATCTCTACAGCGCACAAAGGAGAACAGAAGGTATCTCTACAGCGCACAAAGGAGTACAGAAGGTATCTCTACAGCGCACAAAGGAGTACAGGAAATATCTCTAGAACGTACAAAGGAGTACACGAGGTATCTCTTCAGCGTACAAAGGAGTACAGAAGGTATCTCTACAGCGCAAAAAGGAGTACAGAAGGTATCTCTACAGCGCACAAAGGAGTACAGAAGGTATCTCTACAGCGCACAAAGGAGTACAGAAGGTATCTCTACAGCGCACAAAGGAGTACAGAAGGTATCTCTACAGCGCACAAAGGAGTACAGGAAATATCTCTAGAACGTACATAGGAGTACACGAGGTATCTCTACAGCGCACAAAGGAGTACAGAAGGTATCTCTACAGCGCACAAAGGAGTACAGAAGGTATCTCTACAGCGCACTAAGGAGTACAGGAAATATCTCTAGAACGTACAAAGGAGTACACGAGGTATCTCTACAGCGCACAAAGGAGTACAGAAGGTATCTCTACAGCGCACAAAGGAGTACAGAAGGTATCTCTACAGCGCACAAAGGAGTACAGAAGGTATCTCTACAGCGCACAAAGGAGTACAGAAGGTATCTCTACAGCGCACAAAGGAGTACAGAAGGTATCTCTACAGCGCACAAAGGAGTACAGAAGGTATCTCTACAGCCCACAAAGGAGTACAGAAGGTATCTCTACAGCGCACAAAGGAGTACAGAAGGTATCTCTACAGCGCACAAAGGAGTACAGAAGGTATCTCTACAGCGCACAAAGGAGTACAGGAAATATCTCTAGAACGTACAAAGGAGTACACCAGGTATCTCTACAGCGTACAAAGGAGTACAGAAGGTATCTCTACAGCGCACAAAGGAGTACAGAAGGTATCTCTACAGCGCACAAAGGAGTACAGAAGGTATCTCTACAGCGCACAAAGGAGTACAGAAGGTATCTCTACAGCGCACAAAGGAGTACAGGAAATATCTCTAGAACGTACAAAGGAGTACACGAGGTATCTCTACAGCGTACAAAGGAGTACAGAAGGTATCTCTACAGCGCACAAAGGAGTACAGAAGGTATCTCTACAGCGCACAAAGGAGTACAGAAGGTATCTCTACAGCGCACAAAGGAGTACAGGAAATATCTCTAGAACGTACAAAGGAGTACACGAGGTATCTCTACAGCGTACAAAGGAGTACAGAAGGTATCTCTACAGCGTACAAAGGAGTACAGAAGGTATCTCTACAGCGCACAAAGGAGTACAGAAGGTATCTCTACAGCGCACAAAGGAGTACAGAAGGTATCTCTACAGCGCACAAAGGAGTACAGAAGATATCTCTACAGCGCACAAAGGAGTACAGAAGGTATCTCTACAGCGCACAAAGGAGTACAGGAAATATCTCTAGAACGTACAAAGGAGTACAGGAAATATCTCTACAGCGCACAAAGGAGTACAGAAGGTATCTCTACAGCGCACAAAGGAGTACAGAAGGTATCTCTACAGCGCACAAAGGAGTACAGAAGGTATCTCCACAGCGCACAAAGGAGTACAGGAAATATCTCTAGAACGTACAAAGGAGTACACGAGGTATCTCTACAGCGTACAAAGGAGTACAGAAGGTATCTCTACAGCGCACAAAGGAGTACAGAAGGTATCTCTACAGCGCACAAAGGAGTACAGAAGGTATCTCTACAGCGCACAAAGGAGTACAGAAGGTATCTCTACAGCGCACAAAGGAGTACAGAAGGTATCTCTACAGCGCACAAAGGAGTACAGAAGGTATCTCTACAGCGCACAAAGGAGTACAGGAAATACCTCTAGAACGTACAAAGGAGTACAGAAGGTATCTCCACAGCGCACAAAGGAGTACAGAAGGTATCTCTACAGCGCACAAAGAAGTACAGAAGGTATCTCTACAGCGCACAAAGGAGTACAGAAGGTATCTCTACAGCGCACAAAGGAGTACAGGAAATACCTCTAGAACGTACAAAGGAGTACAGAAGGTATCTCCACAGCGCACAAAGGAGTACAGAAGGTATCTCTACAGCGCACAAAGGAGTACAGAAGGTATCTCTACAGCGCACAAAGGAGTACAGAAGGTATCTCTACAGCGCACAAAGGAGTACAGAAGGTATCTCTACAGCGCACAAAGGAGTACAGAAGGTATCTCTACAGCGCACGAAGGAGTACAGGAAATATCTCTAGAACGTACAAAGGAGTACACGAGGTATCTCTACAGCGTACAAAGGAGTACAGAAGGCATCTCTACAGCGTACAAAGGAGTACAGAAGGTATCTCTCCAGCGCACAAAGGAGTACAGAAGGTATCTCTACAGCGCACAAAGGAGTACAGAAGGTATCTCTACAGCGCACAAAAGAGTACAGGAAATATCTCTAGAACGTACAAAGGAGTACACGAGGTATCTCTACAGCGCACAAAGGAGTACAGAAGGTATCTCTACAGCGCACAAAGGAGTACAGAAGGTATCTCTACAGCGCACAAATTAGTACAGAAGGTATCTCTACAGCGCACAAAGGAGTACAGAAGGTATCTCTACAGCGCACAAAGGAGTACAGAAGGTATCTCTACAGCGCACAAAGGAGTACAGGAAATATCTCTAGAACGTACAAAGGAGTACACGAGGTATCTCTACAGCGCACAAAGGAGTACAGAAGGTATCTCTACAGCGCACAAAGGAGTACAGAAGGTATCTCTACAGCGCACAAAAGAGTACAGGAAATATCTCTAGAACGTACAAAGGAGTACACGAGGTATCTCTACAGCGCACAAAGGAGTACAGAAGGTATCTCTACAGCGCACAAAGGAGTACAGAAGGTATCTCTACAGCGCACAAAGGAGTACAGAAGGTATCTCTACAGCGCACAAAGGAGTACAGAAGGTATATCTACAGCGCACAAAGGAGTACAGAAGGTATCTCTACAGCGCACAAAGGAGTACAGAAGGTATCTCTACAGCGCACAAAGGAGTACAGAAGGTATCTCTACAGCGAACAAAGGAGTACAGAAGGTATCTCTAGAGCGCACAAAGGAGTACAGAAGGTATCTCTAAAGCGCACAAAGGAGTACAGAAGGTATCTCTACAGCGCACAAAGGAGTACAGGGAATATCTCTAGAACGTACAAAGGAGTACACGAGGTATCTCTACAGCGTACAAAGGAGTACAGAAGGTATCTCTACAGCGCACAAAGGAGTACAGAAGGTATCTCTACAGCGGACAAAGGAGTACAGAAGGTATCTCTACAGCGCACAAAGGAGTACAGAAGGTATCTCTACAGCGCACAAAGGAGTACAGAAGGTATCTCTAGAACATACAAAGGAGTACACGAGGTATCTCTACAGCGTACAAAGGAGTATAGAAGGTATCTCTACAGCGTACAAAGGAGTACAGAAGGTATCTCTACAGCGCACAAAGGAGTACAGAAGGTATCTCTACAGCGCACAAAGGAGTACAGAAGGTATCTCTACAGCGCACAAAGGAGTACAGAAGGTATCTCTACAGCGCACAAAGGAGTACAGGAAATATCTCTAGAACGTACAAAGGAGTACACGAGGTATCTCTACAGCGTACAAAGGAGTACAGAATGTATCTCTACAGCGCACAAAGGAGTACAGAAGGTATCTCTACAGCGCACAAAGGAGTACAGAAGGTAACTCTACAGCGCACATAGGAGTACAGAAGGTATCTCTAAAGCGCACAAAGGAGTACAGAAGGTATCTCTACAGCGCACAAAGGAGTACAGGAAATATCTCTAGAACGTACAAAGGAGTACACGATGTATCTCTACAGCGTACAAAGGAGTACAGAAGGTATCTCTACAGCGCACAAAGGAGTACAGAAGGTATCTCTACAGCGTACAAAGGAGTACAGAAGGTATCTCTACAGCGCACAAAGGAGTACAGAAGGTATCTCTAAGGCGCACAAAGGAGTACAGAAGGTATCTCTACAGCGCACAAAGGAGTACAGAAGGTATCTCTACAGCGCACAGAGGAGTACAGGAAATATCTCTAGAACGTACAAAGGAGTACACGAGGTATCTCTACAGCGTACAAAGGAGTACAGAAGGTATCTCTACAGCGCACAAAGGAGTACAGAAGGTATCTCTACAGCGCACAAAGGAGTACAGAAGGTATCTCTACAGCGCACAAAGGAGTACAGAAAATATCTCTAGAACGTACAAAGGAGTACACGAGGTACCTCTACAGCGCACAAAGGAGTACAGAAGGTATCTCTACAGCGCACAAAGGAGTACAGAAGGTATCTCTACAGCGCACAAAGGAGTACAGAAGGTATCTCTACAGCGCACAAAGGAGAACAGAAGGTATCTCTACAGCGCACAAAGGAGTACAGAAGGTATCTCTACAGCGCACAAAGGAGTACAGGAAATATCTCTAGAACGTACAAAGGAGTACACGAGGTATCTCTACAGCGTACAAAGGAGTACAGAAGGAATCTCTACAGCGCAAAAAGGAGTACAGAAGGTATCTCTACAGCGCACAAAGGAGTACAGAAGGTATCTCTACAGCGCACAAAGGAGTACAGAAGGTATCTCTACAGCGCACAAAGGAGTACAGAAGGTATCTCTACAGCGCACAAAGGAGTACAGGAAATATCTCTAGAACGTACAAAGGAGTACACGAGGTATCTCTACAGCGCACAAAGGAGTACAGAAGGTATCTCTACAACGCACAAAGGAGTACAGAAGGTATCTCTACAGCGCACTAAGGAGTACAGGAAATATCTCTAGAACGTACAAAGGAGTACACGAGGTATCTCTACAGCGCACAAAGGAGTACAGAAGGTATCTCTACAGCGCACAAAGGAGTTCAGAAGGTATCTCTACAGCGCACAAAGGAGTACAGAAGGTATCTCTACAGCGCACAAAGGAGTACAGAAGGTATCTCTACAGCGCACAAAGGAGTACAGAAGGTATCTCTACAGCGCACAAAGGAGTACAGAAGGTATCTCTACTGCCCACAAAGGAGTACAGAAGGTATCTCTACAGCGCACAAAGGAGTACAGAAGGTATCTCTACAGCGCACAAAGGAGTACAGAAGGTATCTCTACAGCGCACAAAGGAGTACAGAAGGTATCTCTACAGCGCACAAAGGAGTACAGAAGGTATCTCTACAGCGCACGAAGGAGTACAGGAAATATCTCTAGAACGTACAAAGGAGTACACGAGGTATCTCTACAGCGTGCAAAGGAGTACAGAAGGTATCTCTACAGCGCACAAAGGAGTACAGAAGGTATCTCTACAGCGTACAAAGGAGTACAGAAGGTATCTCTACAGCGCACAAAGGAGTACAGAAGGTATCTCTACAGCGCACAAAGGAGTACAGAAGGTATCTCTACAGCGCACAAAGGAGTACAGAAGGTATCTCTACAGCGCACAAAGGAGTACAGGAAATATCTCTAGAACGTACAAAGGAGTACACGAGGTATCTCTACAGCGTACAAAGGAGTACAGAAGGCATCGCTACAGCGTACAAAGAAGTACAGAAGGTATCTCTCCAGCGCACAAAGGAGTACAGAAGGTATCTCTACTGCGCACAAAGGAGTACAGAAGGTATCTCTACAGCGCACAAAGGAGTACAGGAAATATCTCTAGAACGTACAAAGGAGTACACGAGGTATCTCTACAGCGTACAAAGAAGTACAGAAGGTATCTCTACAGCGAACAAAGGAGTACAGAAGGTATCTCTACAGCGCACAAAGGAGTACAGAAGGTATCTCTACAGCGCACAAAGAAGTACAGGAAATATCTCTAGAACGTACAAAGGAGTACACGAGGTATCTCTACAGCGCATGAAGGAGTACAGAAGGTATCTCTACAGCGCACAAATTAGTACAGAAGGTATCTCTACAGCGCACAAAGGAGTACAGAAGGTATCTCTACAGCGCACAAAGGAGTACAGAAGGTATCTCTACAGCGCACAAAGGAGTACAGGAAATATCTCTAGAACGTACAAAGGCGTACACGAGGTATCTCTACAGCGCACAAAGGAGTACAGAAGGTATCTCTACAGCGCACAAAGGAGTACAGAAGGTATCTCTACAGCGCACAAAAGAGTACAGGAAATATCTCTAGAACGTACAAAGGAGTACACGAGGTATCTCTACAGCGCACAAAGGAGTACAGAAGGTATCTCTACAGCGCACAAAGGAGTACAGAAGGTATCTCTACAGCGCACAAAGGAGTACAGAAGGTATCTCTACAGCGCACAAAGGAGTACAGAAGGTATATCTACAGCGCACAAAGGAGTACAGAAGGTATCTCTACAGCGCACAAAGGAGTACAGAAGGTATCTCTACAGCGCACAAAGGAGTACAGAAGGTATCTCTACAGCGCACAAAGGAGTACAGAAGGTATCTCTACAGCGTACAAAGGAGTACAGAAGGAATCTCTACAGTGCACAAAGGAGTACAGGAAATATCTCTAGAACGTACAAAGGAGTTCACGAGGTATCTCTACAGCGTACAAAGGAGTACAGAAGGTATCTCTACAGCGCACAAAGGAGTACAGAAGGTATCTCTACAGCGCAAAGAGGAGTACAGAAAGAGTCTCTACAGCGCACCAAGGAGTACAGAAGGTATCTCTACAGCGCAAAAAGGAGTACAGGAAATATCTCTAGAACGTACAAAGGAGTACACGAGGTATCTCTACAGCGTACAAAGGAGTACAGAAGGTATCTCTACAGCGCACAAAGGAGTACAGAAGGTATCTCTACAGCGCACAAAGGAGTACAGAAGGTATCTCTACAGCGCACAAAGGAGTACAGAAGGTATCTCTACAGCGCACAAAGGAGTACAGAAGGTATCTCTACAGCGCACAAAGGAGTACAGGAAATATCTCTAGAACGTACAAAGGAGTACACGAGGTATCTCTACAGCGCACAAAGGAGTACAGAAGGTATCTCTACAGCGCACAAAGGAGTACAGAAGGTATCTCTACAGCGCACGAAGGAGTACAGAAGGTATCTCTACAGCGCACAAAGGAGTACAGAAGGTATCTCTACAGCGCACAAAGGAGTACAGGAAATATCTCTAGAACGTACAAAGGAGTACACGAGGTATCTCTACAGCGTACAAAGGAGTACAGAAGGTATCTCTACAGCGCACAAAGGAGTACAGAAGGTATCTCTACAGCGCACAAAGGAGTACAGAAGGTATCTCTAGAGCGCACAAAGGAGTACAGAAGGTATCTCTACAGCGTACAAAGGAGTACACGAGGTATCTCTACAGCGCACAAAGGAGTACAGAAGGTATCTCGACAGCGCACAAAGGAGTACAGAAGGTATCTCTACAGCGCACAAAGGAGTACAGGAAATATCTCTAGAACGTACAAAGGAGTACACGAGGTATCTCTACAGCGCACAAAGGAGTACAGGAAATATCTCTAGAACGTACAAAGGAGTACACGAGGTATCTCTACAGCGCACAAAGGAGTACAGAAGGTATCTCTAAAGCGCACAAAGGAGTACAGAAGGTATCTCTACAGCGCACAAAGGAGCACAGAAGGTATCTCTACAGCGCACGAAGGAGTACAGAAGGTATCTCTACAGCGCACAAAGGAGTACAGAAGGTATCTCTACAGCGCACGAAGGAGTACAGAAGGTATCTCTACAGCGCACAAAGGAGTACAGAAGGTATCTCTACAGCGCACAAAGGAGTACAGAAGGTATCTCTACAGCGCACAAAGGAGTACAGAAGGTATCTCTACAGCGCACAAAGGAGTACAGGGAATATCTCTAGAACGTACAAAGGAGTACACGAGGTATCTCTACAGCGTACAAAGGAGTACAGAAGGTATCTCTACAGCGCACAAAGGAGTACAGAAGGTATCTCTACAGCGGACAAAGGAGTACAGAAGGTATCTCTACAGCGCACAAAGGAGTACAGAAGGTATCTCTACAGCGCACAAAGGAGTACAGAAGGTATCTCTAGAACATACAAAGGAGTACACGAGGTATCTCTACAGCGTACAAAGGAGTATAGAAGGTATCTCTACAGCGTACAAAGGAGTACAGAAGGTATCTCTACAGCGTACAAAGGAGTACACGAGGTATCTCTACAGCGCACAAAGGAGTACAGAAGGTATCTCGACAGCGCACAAAGGAGTACAGAAGGTATCTCTACAGCGCACAAAAGAGTACAGGAAATATCTCTAGAACGTACAAAGGAGTACACGAGGTATCTCTACAGCGCACAAAGGAGTACAGGAAATATCTCTAGAACGTACAAAGGAGTACACGAGGTATCTCTACAGCGCACAAAGGAGTACAGAAGGTATCTCTAAAGCGCACAAAGGAGTACAGAAGGTATCTCTACAGCGCACAAAGGAGCACAGAAGGTATCTCTACAGCGCACGAAGGAGTACAGAAGGTATCTCTACAGCGCACAAAGGAGTACAGAAGGTATCTCTACAGCGCACGAAGGAGTACAGAAGGTATCTCTACAGCGCACAAAGGAGTACAGAAGGTATCTCTACAGCGCACAAAGGAGTACAGAAGGTATCTCTAAAGCGCACAAAGGAGTACAGAAGGTATCTCTACAGCGCACAAAGGAGTACAGGGAATATCTCTAGAACGTACAAAGGAGTACACGAGGTATCTCTACAGCGTACAAAGGAGTACAGAAGGTATCTCTACAGCGCACAAAGGAGTACAGAAGGTATCTCTACAGCGGACAAAGGAGTACAGAAGGTATCTCTACAGCGCACAAAGGAGTACAGAAGGTATCTCTACAGCGCACAAAGGAGTACAGAAGGTATCTCTAGAACATACAAAGGAGTACACGAGGTATCTCTACAGCGTACAAAGGAGTATAGAAGGTATCTCTACAGCGTACAAAGGAGTACAGAAGGTATCTCTACAGCGCACAAAGGAGTACAGAAGGTATCTCTACAGCGCACAAAGGAGTACAGAAGGTATCTCTACAGCGCACAAAGGAGTACAGAAGGTATCTCTACAGCGCACAAAGGAGTACAGGAAATATCTCTAGAACGTACAAAGGAGTACACGAGGTATCTCTACAGCGTACAAAGGAGTACAGAATGTATCTCTACAGCGCACAAAGGAGTACAGAAGGTATCTCTACAGCGCACAAAGGAGTACAGAAGGTAACTCTACAGCGCACATAGGAGTACAGAAGGTATCTCTAAAGCGCACAAAGGAGTACAGAAGGTATCTCTACAGCGCACAAAGGAGTACAGGAAATATCTCTAGAACGTACAAAGGAGTACACGATGTATCTCTACAGCGTACAAAGGAGTACAGAAGGTATCTCTACAGCGCACAAAGGAGTACAGAAGGTATCTCTACAGCGTACAAAGGAGTACAGAAGGTATCTCTACAGCGCACAAAGGAGTACAGAAGGTATCTCTAAGGCGCACAAAGGAGTACAGAAGGTATCTCTACAGCGCACAAAGGAGTACAGAAGGTATCTCTACAGCGCACAGAGGAGTACAGGAAATATCTCTAGAACGTACAAAGGAGTACACGAGGTATCTCTACAGCGTACAAAGGAGTACAGAAGGTATCTCTACAGCGCACAAAGGAGTACAGAAGGTATCTCTACAGCGCACAAAGGAGTACAGAAGGTATCTCTACAGCGCACAAAGGAGTACAGAAAATATCTCTAGAACGTACAAAGGAGTACACAAGGTACCTCTACAGCGCACAAAGGAGTACAGAAGGTATCTCTACAGCACAAAAAGGAGAACAGGAAATATCTCTAGAACGTACAAAGGAGTACACGAGGTATCTCTACAGCGCACAAAGGAGTACAGGAAATATCTCTAGAACGTACAAAGGAGTACACGAGGTATCTCTACAGCGCACAAAGGAGTACAGAAGGTATCTCTACAGCGCACAAAGGAGTACAGAAGGTATCTCTACAGCGCACAAAGGAGTACAGGAAATATCTCTAGAACGTACAAAGGAGTACCCGAGGTATCTCTACAGCGCACAAAGGAGTACAGAAGGTATCTCTACAGCGCACAAAGGAGTACAGAAGGTATCTCTACAGCGCACAAAGGAGTACAGAAGGTATCTCTACAGCGCACAAAGGAGTACAAAAGGTATCTCTACAGCGCACAAAGGAGTACAGAATTTAACTCTACAGCGCACAAAGGAGTACAGAAGGTATCTCTACAGCGCACAAAGGAGTACAGTAGGTATCTCTACAGCGCACAAAGGAGTACAGGAAATATCTCTAGAACGTACAAAGGAGTACACGAGGTATCTCTACAGCGTACAAAGGAGTACAGAAGGTATCTCTACAGCGCACAAAGGAGTACAGAAGGTATCTCTACAGCGTACAAAGGTGTACAGAAGGTATCTCTACAGCGCACAAAGGAGTACAGAAGGTATCTCTAAGGCGCACAAAGGAGTACAGAAGGTATCTCTACAGCGCACAAAGGAGTACAGAAGGTATCTCTACAGCGCACAAAGGAGTACAGGAAGTATCTCTAGAACGTACAAAGGAGTACACGAGGTATCTCTACAGCGTACAAAGAGTACAGAAGGTATCTCTACAGCGTACAAAGGAGTACAGAAGGTATCTCTACAGCGCACAAAGGAGTACAGAAAGTATCTCTACAGCGACAAAGGAGTACAGAAGGTATCTCTACAGCGCACAAAGGAGTACAGAAGGTATCTCTACAGCGCACAAAGGAGTACAGGAAATATCTCTAGAACGTACAAAGGAGTACACGAGGTATCTCTACAGCGTACAAAGGAGTACAGAAGGTATTTCTACAGCGCACAAAGGAGTACAGAAGGTATCTCTACAGCGCACAAAGGAGTACAGAAGGTATCTCTACAGCGCACAAAGGAGTACAGAAAATATCTCTAGAACGTACAAAGGAGTACACGAGGTATCTCTACAGCGCACAAAGGAGTACAGAAGGTATCTCTACAGCGCACAAAGGAGTACAGAAGGTATCTCTACAGCGCACAAAGGAGTACAGAAGGTATCTCTACAGCGCACAAAGGAGTACAGAAGGTATCTCTACAGCGCACAAAGGAGTACAGAAGGTATCTCCACAGCGCACAAAGGAGTACAGGAAATATCTCTAGAACGTACAAAGGAGTACACGAGGTATCTCTACAGCGTACAAAGGAGTACAGAAGGTATCTCTACAGCGCACAAAGGAGTACAGGAAATATCTCTAGAACGTACAAAGGAGTACACGAGGTATCTCTACAGCGTACAAAGGATTACCGAAGGTATCTCTACAGCGCAAAAAGAAGTACAGGAAATATCTCTAGAACGTACAAAGGAGTACTCGAGGTATCTCTACAGCGTACAAAGGAGTACAGAAGGTATCTCTACAGCGCACAAAGGAGTACAGAAGGTATCTCTACAGCGCACAAAGGAGTACAGAAGGTATCTCTACAGCGCACAAAGGAGTACAGGAAATATCTCTAGAACGTACAAAGGAGTACACGAGGTATCTCTACAGCGCACAAAGGAGTACAGAAGGTATCTCTACAGCGCAAAAAGGAGTACAGAAGGTATCTCTACAGCGCACAAAGGAGTGGAGAAGGTATCTCTACAGCGCACAAAGGAGTACAGAAGGTATCTCTACAGCGCACAAAGGAGTACAGGAAATATCTCTAGAACGTACAAAGGAGTACACGAGGTATCTCTACAGCGTACAAAGGAGTACAGAAGGTATCTCTACAGCGTACAAAGGAGTACAGAAGGTATCTCAACAGCGCACAAAGGAGTACAGAAGGTATCTCTACAGCGAACAAAGGAGTACAGAAGGTATCTCTACAGCGCACAAAGGAGTACAGAAGGTATCTCTACAGCGCACAAAGGAGTACAGGAAATATCTCTAGAACGTACAAAGGAGTACACGAGGTATCTCTACAGCGTACAAAGGAGTACAGAATGTATCTCTACAGCGCACAAAGGAGTACAGAAGGTATCTCTACAGCGCACAAAGGAGTACAGGAAATATCTCTAGAAAGTACAAAGGAGTACACGAGGTATCTCTACAGCGTACAAAGGAGTACAGAAGGTATCTTTACAGCGTACAAAGGAGTACAGAAGGTATCTCTACAGCGCACAAAGGAGTACAGAAGGTATCTCTACAGCGCACAAAGGAGTACAGGAAATATCTCTAGAACGTACAAAGGAGTACACGAGGTATCTCTACAGCGCACAAAGGAGTACAGAAGGTATCTCTGCAGCGCACAAAGTACAGAAGGTATCTCTACAGCGCACAAAGGAGTACAGGAAATATCTCTAGAACGTACAAAGGAGTACACGAGGTATCTCTACAGCGCACAAAGGAGTACAGAAGGTATCTCTACAGCGCACAAAGGAGTACAGAAGGTATCTCTACAGCGCACAAGGGAGTACAGAAGGTATCTCTACAGCGCACAAAGGAGTACAGAAGGTATATCTACAGCGCACAAAGGAGTACAGAAGGTATCTCTACAGCGCACAAAGGAGTACAGAAGGTATCTCTACAGCGCACAAAGGAGTACAGAAGGTATCTCTACAGCGCACAAAGGAGTACAGAAGGTATCTCTACAGCGCACAAAGGAGTACAGAAGGTATCTCTACAGCGCACAAAGGAGTACAGGAAATATCTCTAGAACGTACAAAGGAGTACACGAGGTATCTCTACAGCGTACAAAGGAGTACAGAAGGTATCTCTACAGCGCACAAAGGAGTACAGAAGGTATCTCTACAGCGCACAACGGAGTACAGAAGGTATCTCTACAGCGCACAGAGGAGTACAGAAGGTATCTCTACAGCGCACAAAGGAGTACAGGAAATATCTCTAGAACGTACAAAGGAGTACACGAGGTATCTCTACAGCGTACAAAGGAGTACAGAAGGTATCTCTACAGCGCACAAAGGAGTACAGAAGGTATCTCTACAGCGCACAAAGGAGTACAGAAGGTATCTCTACAGCGCACAAAGGAGTACAGAAGGTATCTCTACAGCGCACAAAGGAGTACAGAAGGTATCTCTACAGCGCACAAAGGAGTACAGGAAATATCTCTAGAACGTACAAAGGAGTACACGAGGTATCTCTACAGCGCACAAAGGAGTACAGAAGGTATCTCTACAGCGCACAAAGGAGTACAGAAGTTATCTCTACAGCGCACAAAGGAGTACAGAAGGTATCTCTACAAGGCACGAAGGAGTACAGAAGGTATCTCTACAGCGCACAAAGGAGTACAGGAAATATCTCTAGAACGTACAAAGGAGTACACGAGGTATCTCTACAGCGTACAAAGGAGTACAGAAGGTATCTCTACAGCGCACAAAGGAGTACAGAAGGTATCTCTACAGCGCACAAAGGAGTACAGAAGGTATCTCTACAGCGCACAAAGGAGTACAGAAGGTATCTCTAGAGCGCACAAAGGAGTACAGAAGGTATCTCTACAGCGTACAAAGGAGTACACGAGGTATCTCTACAGCGCACAAAGGAGTACAGAAGGTATCTCTACAGCGCACAAAGGAGTACAGAAGGTATCTCTACAGCGCACAAAGGAGTACAGGAAATATCTCTAGAACGTACAAAGGAGTACACGAGGTATCTCTACAGCGCACAAAGGAGTACAGAAGGTATCTCTACAGCGCATAAAGGAGTACAGAAGGTATCTCTACAGCGCACAAAGGAGTACAGGAAATATCTCTAGAACGTACACAGAAGTACACGAGGTATCTTTACAGCGCACAAAGGAGTACAGAAGGTATCTCTACAGCGCACAAAGGAGTACAGAAGGTATCTCTACAGCGCACAAAGGAGTACAGAAGGTATCTCTACAGCGTACAAAGGAGTACACGAGGTATCTCTACAGCGCACAAAGGAGAACAGAAGGTATCTCTACAGCGCACAAAGGAGTACAGAAGGTATCTCTACAGCGCACAGAGGAGTACAGAAGGTATCTCTACAGCGCACAAAGGAGTACAGAAGGTATCTCTACAGCGCAAAAAGGAGTACACGAGGTCTCTCTACAGCGTACAAAGGAGTACAGAAGGTATCTCTACAGCGCACAAAGGAGTACAGAAGGTATCTCTACAGCGCACAAAGGAGTACAGAAGGTATCTCTACAGCGCACGAAGGGGTACAGAAGGTATCTCTACAGCGCACAAAGGAGTACAGAAGGTATCTCTACAGCGCACAAAGGAGTACAGGAAATATCTCTAGAACGTACAAAGGAGTACACGAGGTATCTCTACAGCGCACAAAGGAGTACAGAAGGTATCTCTACAGCGCACAAAGGAGTACAGAAGGTATCTCTACAGCGCACAAAAGAGTACAGGAAATATCTCTAGAACGTACAAAGGAGTACACGAGGTATCTCTACAGCGCACAAAGGAGTACAGAAGGTATCTCTACAGCGCACAAAGGAGTACAGAAGGTATCTCTACAGCGCACAAAGGAGTACAGAAGGTATCTCTACAGCGCACAAAGGAGTACAGAAGGTATATCTACAGCGCACAAAGGAGTACAGAAGGTATCTCTACAGCGCACAAAGGAGTACAGAAGGTATCTCTACAGCGCACAAAGGAGTACAGAAGGTATCTCTACAGCGCACAAAGGAGTACAGAAGGTATCTCTACAGCGTTCAAAGGAGTACAGAAGGTATCTCTACAGTGCACAAAGGAGTACAGGAAATATCTCTAGAACGTACAAAGGAGTTCACGAGGTATCTCTACAGCGTACAAAGGAGTACAGAAGGTATCTCTACAGCGCACAAAGGAGTACAGAAGGTATCTCTACAGCGCACAGAGGAGTACAGAAAGAGTCTCTACAGCGCACCAAGGAGTACAGAAGGTATCTCTACAGCGCAAAAAGGAGTACAGGAAATATCTCTAGAACGTACAAAGGAGTACACGAGGTATCTCTACAGCGTACAAAGGAGTACAGAAGGTATCTCTACAGCGCACAAAGGAGTACAGAAGGTATCTCTACAGCGCACAAAGGAGTACTGAAGGTATCTCTACAGCGCACAAAGGAGTACAGAAGGTATCTCTACAGCGCGCAAAGGAGTACAGAAGGTATCTCTACAGCGCACAAAGGAGTACAGGAAATATCTCTAGAACGTACAAAGGAGTACACGAGGTATCTCTACAGCGCACAAAGGAGTACAGAAGGTATCTCTACAGCACACAAAGGAGTACAGAAGGTATCTCTACAGCGCACGAAGGAGTACAGAAGGTATCTCTACAGCGCACAAAGGAGTACAGAAGGTATCTCTACAGCGCACAAAGGAGTACAGGAAATATCTCTAGAACGTACAAAGGAGTACACGAGGTATCTCTACAGCGTACAAAGGAGTACAGAAGGTATCTCTACAGCGCACAAAGGAGTACAGAAGGTATCTCTACAGCGCACAAAGGAGTACAGAAGGTATCTCTAGAGCGCACAAAGGAGTACAGAAGGTATCTCTACAGCGTACAAAGGAGTACACGAGGTATCTCTACAGCGCACAAAGGAGTACAGAAGGTATCTCGACAGCGCACAAAGGAGTACAGAAGGTATCTCTACAGCGCACAAAGGAGTACAGGAAATATCTCTAGAACGTACAAAGGAGTACACGAGGTATCTCTACAGCGCACAAAGGAGTACAGAAGGTATCTCTAAAGCGCACAAAGGAGTACAGAAGGTATCTCTACAGCGCACAAAGGAGTACAGAAGGTATCTCTACAGCGCACGAAGGAGTACAGAAGGTATCTCTACAGCGCACAAAGGAGTACAGAAGTTATCTCTACAGCGCACGAAGGAGTACAGAAGGTATCTCTACAGCGCACAAAGGAGTACAGAAGGTATCTCTACAGCGCACTAAGGAGTACAGAAGGTATCTCTGGAGCGCACAAAGGAGTACAGAAGGTATCTCTACAGCGCACAAAGGAGTACATAAATATCTCTAGAACGTACAAAGGAGTACACGAGGTATCTCTACAGCGTACAAAGGAGTACAGAAGGTATCTCTACAGCGCACAAAGGAGCACAGTAGGTATCTCTACAGCGCACAAAGGAGTACAGAAGGTATCTCTACAGCGCACAAAGGAGTACAGAAGGTATCTCTACAGCGCACAAAGGAGTACAGGGAATATCTCTAGAACGTACAAAGGAGTACACGAGGTATCTCTACAGCGTACAAAGGAGTACAGAAGGTATCTCTACAGCGCACAAAGGAGTACAGAAGGTATCTCTACAGCGCACAAAGGAGTACAGAAGGTATCTCTACAGCGCACAAAGGAGTACAGAAGGTATCTCTACAGCGCACAAAGGAGTACAGAAGGTATCTCTACAGCGCACAAAGGAGTACAGAAGGTATCTCTACAGCGCACAAAGGAGTACAGGAAATATCTCTAGAAAGTACAAAGGAGTACACGAGGTATCTCTACAGCGTACAAAGGAGTACAGAAGGTATCTCTACAGCGCACAAAGGAGTACAGAAGGTATCTCTACAGCGTACAAAGGAGTACAGAAGGTATCTCTACAGCGCACAAAGAAGTACAGAAGGTATCTCTACATCGCACAAAGGAGTACAGAAGGTATCTCTACAGCGCACAAAGGAGTACAGAAGGTATCTCTACAGCGCACAAAGGAGTACAGGAAATATCTCTAGAACGTACAAAGGAGTACACGAGGTATCTCTACAGCGTACAAAGGAGTACAGAAGGTATCTCTACAGCGTACAAAGGAGTACAGAAGGTATCTCTACAGCGCACAAAGGAGTACAGAAGGTATCTCTACAGCGCACAAAGGAGTACAGAAGGTATCTCTACAGCGCACAAAGGAGTACAGAAGGTATCTCTACAGCGCACAAAGGAGTACAGAAGGTATCTCTACAGCGCACAAAGGAGTACAGGAAATATCTCTAGAACGTACAAAGGAGTACACGAGGTATCTCTACAGCGCACAAAGGAGTACAGAAGGTATCTCTACAGCGCACAAAGGAGTACAGAAGGTATCTCTACAGCGCACAAAGGAGTACAGAAGGTATCTCTACAGCGTACAAAGGAGTACACGAGGTATCTCTACAGCGCACAGAGGAGTACAGAAGGTATCTCTACAGCGCACAAAGGAGTACAGAAGGTATCTCTACAGCGCACAGAGGAGTACAGAAGGTATCTCTACAGCGCACAAAGGAGTACAGAAGGTATCTCTACAGCGCACAAAGGAGTACAGAAGGTATCTCTGCTGCGCACAAAGGAGTACAGAAGGTATCTCTACAGCGCACAAAGGAGTACAGAAGGTATCTCTACAGCGCACAAAGGAGTACAGAAGGTATCTCTACAGCGCACAAAGGAGTACAGGAAATATCTCTAGAACGTACAAAGGAGTACACGAGGTATCTCTACAGCGTACAAAGGAGTACAGAAGGTATCTCTACAGCGCACAAAGGAGTACAGAAGGTATCTCTACAGCGCACAAAGGGGTACAGAAGGTATCTCTACAGCGCACAAAGGAGTACAGAAGGTATCTCTACAGCGCAAAAAGGAGTACAGGAAATATCTCTAGAACGTACAAAGGAGTACACGAGGTATCTCTACAGCGTACAAAGGAGTACAGAAGGTATCTCTACAGCGCACAAAGGAGTACAGAAGGTATCTCTACAGCGCACAAAGGAGTACAGAAGGTATCTCTACAGCGCACAAAGGAGTACAGAAGGTATCTCTACAGCGCACAAAGGAGTACAGAAGGTATCTCTACAGCGCACAAAGGAGTACAGGAAATATCTCTAGAACGTACAAAGGAGTACACGAGGTATCTCTGCAGCGCACAAAGGAGTACAGAAGGTATCTCTACAGCGCACAAAGGAGTACAGAAGGTATCTCTACAGCGCACAAAGGAGTACAGGAAGTATCTCTAGAACTTACAAAGGAGTACACGAGGTATCTCTACAGCGCACAAAGGAGTACAGAAGGTATCTCTACAGCGCACAAAGGAGTACAGAAGGTATCTCTACAGCGCTCAAAGGAGTACAGAAGGTATCTCTACAGCGCACAAAGGAGTACAGAAGGTATCTCTACAGCGCACAAAGGAGTACAGAAGGTATCTCTACAGCGCACAAAGGAGTACAGAAGGTATCTCTACAGCGCACAAAGGAGTACAGGAAATATCTCTAGATCGTACAAAGGAGTACACGAGGTATCTCTACAGCGTACAAAGGAGTACAGAAGGTATCTCTACAGCGCACAAAGGAGTACAGAAGGTATCGCTACAGCGTACAAAGGAGTACAGAAGGTATCTCTACAGCGCACAAAGGAGTACAGAAGGTATCTCTACAGCGCACAAAGGAGTACAGAAGGTATCTCTACAGCACACAAAGAAGTACAGAAGGTATCTCTACAGCGCACAAAGGAGTACAGGAAATATCTCTAGAACGTACAAAGGAGTACACGAGGGATCTCTTCAGCGTACGAAGGAGTACAGAAGGTATCTCTACAGCGTACAAAGGAGTACAGAAGGTATCTCTACAGCGCACAAAGGAGTACAGAAGGTATCTCTACAGCGCACAAAGGAGTACAGAAGGTATCTCTACAGCGCACGAAGGAGTACAGGAAATATCTCTAGAACTTACGAAGGAGTACACGAGGTATCTCTACAGCGTACAAAGGAGTACAGAAGGTATCTCTACAGCGCACAAAGGAGTACAGAATGTATCTCTACAGCGCACAAAAGAGTACAGAAGGTATCTCTACAGCGCACAAAGGAGTACAGAAGGTATCTCTACAGCGTACAAAGGAGTACACGAGTTATCTCTACAGCGCACAAAGGAGTACAGAAGGTATCTCTACAGCGCACAAAGGAGTACAGAAGGTATCTCTACAGCGCACAAAGGAGTACAGGAAATATCTCTAGAACGTACAAATGAGTACACGAGGTATCTCTACAGCGCACAAAGGAGTACAGAAGGTATCTCTACAGCGCACAAAGGAGTACAGATGGTATCTCTACAGCGCACAAAGGAGTACAGAAGGTATCTCTACAGCGCACAAAGGAGTACAGAAGGTATCTCTACAGCGCACAAAGGAGTACAGAAGGTATCTCTACAGCGCACAAAGGAGTACAGAAGGTATCTCTACAGCGCACGAAGGAGTACAGAAGGTATCTCTACAGCGCACAAAGGAGTACAGGAAATATCTCTAGAACGTACAAAGGAGTACACGAGGTATCTCTACAGCGTACAAAGGAGTACAGAAGGTATCTCTACAGCGCACAGAGGAATACAGAAGGTATCTCTACAGCGCACAAAGGAGTACAGAAGGTATCTCTACAGCGCACAAAGGAGTACAGAAGGTATCTCTACAGCGCACAAAGTAGTACAGGAAATATCTCTAGAACGTACAAAGGAGTACACGAGGTATCTCTACAGCGTACAAAGGAGTACAGAAGGTATCTCTACAGCGCACAAAGGAGTACAGAAGGTATCTCTACAGCGCACAAAGGAGTACAGAAGGTATCTATACAGCGCACAAAGGAGTACAGAAGGTATCTCTACAGCGCACAAAGGAGTACAGAAGGTATCTCTACAGCGCACAAAGGAGTACAGGAAATATCTCTAGAACGTACAAAGGAGTACACGAGGTATCTCTACAGCGTACAAAGGAGTACAGAAGGTATCTCTACAGCGCACAAAGGAGTACAGAAGGTATCTCTACAGCGTACAAAGGAGTACACGAGGTATCTCTACAGCGCACAAAGGAGTACAGAAGGTATCTCTACAGCGCACAAAGGAGTACAGAAGGTATCTCTACAGCGCACAAAGGAGTACAGGATATATCTCTAGAACGTACAAAGGAGTACACGAGGTATCTCTACAGCGCACAAAGGAGTACAGAAGGTATCTCTACAGCGCACAAAGGAGTACAGAAGGTATCTCTACAGCGCACAAAGGAGTACAGAAGGTATCTCTACAGCGCACAAAGGAGTACAGAAGGTATCTCTACAGCGCACAAAGGAGTACAGAAGGTATCTCTACAGCGCACAAAGGAGTACAGAAGGTATCTCTACAGCGCACAAAGGAGTACAGAAGGTATCTCTACAGCGCACAAAGGAGTACAGAAGGTATCTCTACAGCGCACAAAGGAGTACAGAAGGTATCTCTACAGCGCACAAAGGAGTACAGGAAATATCTCTAGAACGTACAAAGGAGTACACGAGGTATCTCTACAGCGTACAAAGGAGTACAGAAGGTATCTCTACAGCGCACAAAGGAGTACAGAAGGTATCTCTACAGCGCACAAAGGAGTACAGAAGGTCTCTCTACAGCGCACAAAGGAGTACAGAAGGTATCTCTACAGCGCACAAAGGAGTACAGGAAATATCTCTAGAACGTACAAAGGAGTACACGAGGTATCTCTACAGCGCACAAAGGAGTACAGAAGGTATCTCTATAGCGCACAAAGGAGTACAGAAGGTATCTCTACAGCGTACAAAGAAGTACAGAAGGTATCTCTACAGCGCACAAAGAAGTACAGAAGGTATCTCTACAGCGCACAAAGGAGTACAGAAGGTATCTCTACAGCGCACAAAGGAGTACAGGAAATATCTCTAGAACGTACAAAGGAGTACACGAGGTATCTCTACAGCGTACAAAGGAGTACAGAAGGTATCTCTACAGCGCACAAAGGAGTACAGAAGGTATCTCTACAGCGCACAAAGGAGTACAGAAGGTATCTCACCAGCGCACAAAGGAGTACAGAAGGTATATCTACAGCGCACAAAGGAGTACAGGAAATATCTCTAGAACGTACAAAGGAGTACACGAGGTATCTCTACAGCGTACAAAGGAGTACAGAAGGTATCTCTACAGCGCACAAAGGAGTACAGAAGGTATCTCTACAGCGCACAAAGGAGTACAGAAGGTATCTCTACAGCGCACAAAGGAGTACAGAAGGTATCTCTACAGCGCACAAAGGAGTACAGAAGGTATCTCTACAGCGCACAAAGGAGTACAGGAAATATCTCTAGAACGTACAAAGGAGTACACGAGGTATCTCTACAGCGCACAAAGGAGTACAGAAGGTATCTCTACAGCGCACAGAGGAGTACAGAAGGTATCTCTACAGCGCACAAAGGAGTACAGGAAATATCTCTAGAACGTACAAAGGAGTACACAAGGTATCTCTACAGCGCACAAAGGAGTACAAAGGTATCTCTACAGCGCACAAAGGAGTACAGAAGGTATCTCTACAGCGCACAAAGGAGTACAGAAGGTATCTCTACAGCGCACAAAGGAGTACAGGAAATATCTCTAGAACGTACAAAGGAGTACACGAGGTATCTCTACAGCGTACAAAGGAGTACAGAAGGTATCTCTACAGCGCACAAAGGAGTACAGAAGGTATCTCTACAGCGCACAAAGGAGTACAGAAGGTATCTCTACAGCGCACAAAGGAGTACAGAAGGTATCTCTACAGCGCACAAAGTAGTACAGGAAATATCTCTAGAACGTACAGAGGAGTACACGAGGTATCTCTACAGCGTACAAAGGAGTACAGAAGGTATCTCTACAGCGCACAAAGGAGTACAGAAGGTATCTCTACAGCGCACAAAGGAGTACAGAAGGTATCTCTACAGCGCACAAAGGAGTACAGAAGGTATCTCTACAGCGCACAAAGGAGTACAGAAGGTATCTCTACAGCGCACAAAGGAGTACAGGAAATATCTCTAGAACGTACAAAGGAGTACACGAGGTATCTCTACAGCGTACAAAGGAGTACAGAAGGTATCTCTACAGCGCACAAAGGAGTACAGAAGGTATCTCTACAGCGTACAAAGGAGTACACGAGGTATCTCTACAGCGCACAAAGGAGTACAGAAGGTATCTCTACAGCGCACAAAGGAGTACAGAAGGTATCTCTACAGCGCACAAAGGAGTACAGGAAATATCTCTAGAACGTACAAAGGAGTACACGAGGTATCTCTACAGCGCACAAAGGAGTACAGAAGGTATCTCTACAGCGCACAAAGGAGTACAGAAGGTATCTCTACAGCGCACAAAGGAGTACAGAAGGTATCTCTACAGCGCACAAAGGAGTACAGAAGGTATCTCTACAGCGCACAAAGGAGTACAGAAGGTATCTCTACAGCGCACAAAGGAGTACAGAAGGTATCTCTACAGCGCACAAAGGAGTACAGAAGGTATCTCTACAGCGCACAAAGGAGTACAGGAAATATCTCTAGAACGTACAAAGGAGTACACGAGGTATCTCTACAGCGTACAAAGGAGTACAGAAGGTATCTCTACAGCGCACAAAGGAGTACAGAAGGTATCTCTACAGCGCACAAAGGAGTACAGAAGGTCTCTCTACAGCGCACAAAGAAGTACAGAAGGTATCTCTACAGCGCACAAAGGAGTACAGGAAATATCTCTAGAACGTACAAAGGAGTACACGAGGTGTCTCTACAGCGCACAAAGGAGTACAGAAGGTATCTCTATAGCGCACAAAGGAGTACAGAAGGTATCTCTACAGCGTACAAAGAAGTACAGAAGGTATCTCTACAGCGCACAAAGAAGTACAGAAGGTATCTCTACAGCGCACAAAGGAGTACAGAAGGTATCTCTACAGCGCACAAAGGAGTACAGGAAATATCTCTAGAACGTACAAAGGAGTACACGAGGTATCTCTACAGCGTACAAAGGAGTACAGAAGGTATCTCTACAGCGCACAAAGGAGTACAGAAGGTATCTCTACAGCGCACAAAGGAGTACAGAAGGTATCTCACCAGCGCACAAAGGAGTACAGAAGGTATATCTACAGCGCACAAAGGAGTACAGGAAATATCTCTAGAACGTACAAAGGAGTACACGAGGTATCTCTACAGCGTACAAAGGAGTACAGAAGGTATCTCTACAGCGCACAAAGGAGTACAGAAGGTATCTCTACAGCGCACAAAGGAGTACAGAAGGTATCTCTACAGCGCACAAAGGAGTACAGAAGGTATCTCTACAGCGCACAAAGGAGTACAGAAGGTATCTCTACAGCGCACAAAGGAGTACAGGAAATATCTCTAGAACGTACAAAGGAGTACACGAGGTATCTCTACAGCGCACAAAGGAGTACAGAAGGTATCTCTACAGCGCACAGAGGAGTACAGAAGGTATCTCTACAGCGCACAAAGGAGTACAGGAAATATCTCTAGAACGTACATAGGAGTACACAAGGTATCTCTACAGCGCACAAAGGAGTACAGAAGGTATCTCTACAGCGCACAAAGGAGTACAGAAGGTATCTCTACAGCGCACAAAGGAGTACAGAAGGTATCTCTACAGCGCACAAAGGAGTACAGAAGGTATCTCTACAGCGCACAAAGGAGTACAGAAGGTATCTCTACAGCGCACAAAGGAGTACAGAAGGTATCTCTACAGCGCACAAAGGAGTACAGAAGGTATCTCTACAGCGCACAAAGGAGTACAGAAGGTATCTCTACAGCGCACAAAGGAGTACAGGAAATATCTCTAGAACGTACAAAGGAGTACACGAGGTATCTCTACAGCGTACAAAGGAGTACAGAAGGTATCTCTACAGCGCACAAAGGAGTACAGAAGGTATCTCTACAGCGTACAAAGGAGTACAGAAGGTATCTCTACAGCGCACAAAGGAGTACAGAAGGTATCTCTACAGCGCACAAAGGAGTACAGAAGGTATCTCTACAGCGCACAAAGGAGTACAGAAGGTATCTCTACAGCGCACAAAGGAGTACAGGAAATATCTCTAGAACGTACAAAGGAGTACACGAGGTATCTCTACAGCGTACAAAGGAGTACAGAAGGTATCTCTACAGCGTACAAAGGAGTACAGAAGGTATCTCTACAGCGCACAAAGGAGTACAGAAGGTATCTCTACAGCGCACAAAGGAGTACAGAAGGTATCTTTACAGCGCACAAAGGAGTATAGAAGGTATCTCTACAGCGCACAAAGGAGTACAGGAAATATCTCTCGAACGTACAAAGGAGTACACGAGGTATCTCTACAGCGTACAAAGGAGTACAGAAGGAATCTCTACAGCGCACAAAGGAGTACAGAAGGTCTCTCTACAGCGCACAAAGGAGTACAGAAGGTATCTCTACAGCGCACAAAGGAGTACAGGAAATATCTCTAGAACGTACAAAGGAGTACACGAGGTATCTCTACAGCGCACAAAGGAGTACAGAAGGTATCTCTACAGCGCACAAAGGAGTGCAGAAGGTATCTCTACAGCGCACAAAGGAGTACAGAAGGTCTCTCTACAGCGCACAAAGGAGTACAGAAGGTATCTCTACAGCGCACAAAGGAGTACAGAAGGTATCTCTACAGCGCACAAAGGAGTACAGAAGGTATCTCTACAGCGCACAAAGGAGTACAGGAAAAATCTCTAGAACGTACAAAAAAGTACACGAGGTATCTCTACAGCGTACAAAGGAGTACAGAAGGTATCTCTACAGCGCACAAAGGAGTACAGAAGGTATCTCTACAGCGCACAAAGGAGTACAGAAGGTATCTCTACAGCGCACAAAGGAGTACAGAAGGTATCTCTACAGCGCACAAAGGAGTACAGAAGGTATCTCTACAGCGCACAATGGAGTACAGGAAATATCTCTAGAACGTACAAAGGAGTACACAAGGTATCTCTACAGCGTACAAAGGAGTACAGAAGGTATCTCTACAGCGCACAAAGGAGTACAGAAGGTATCTCTACAGCGCACAAAAGAGTACAGAAGGTATCTCTACAGCGCACAAAGGAGTACAGAAGGTATCTCTACAGCGCACAAAGGAGTACAGGAAATATCTCTAGAACGTACAAAGGAGTACACGAGGTATCTCTACAGCGTACAAAGGAGTACAGAAGGTATCTCTACAGCGCACAAAGGAGTACAGAAGGTATCTCTACAGCGCACAAATGAGTACAGGAAATATCTCTAGAACGTACAAAGGAGTACACGAGGTATCTCTACAGCGCACAAAGGTGTACAGAAGGTATCTCTACAGCGCACAAAGGAGTACAGAAGGTATCTCTACAGCGCACAAAGGAGTACAGGTAATATCTCCAGAACGTACAAAGGAGTACACGAGGTATCTCTACAGCGCACAAAGGAGTACAGAAGGTATCTCTACAGCGCACAAAGGAGTACAGAAGGTATCTCTACAGCGCACAAAGGAGTACAGAAGGTACTTCTACAGCGCACAAAGGAGTACAGAAGGTATCTCTACAGCGCACAAAGGAGTACAGAAGGTATCTCTACAGCGCACAAAGGAGTACAGAAGGTATCTCTACAGCGCACAAAGGAGTACAGAAGGTATCTCTACAGCGCACGAAGGAGTACAGGAAATATCTCTAGAACGTACAAAGGAGTACACGAGGTATCTCTACAGCGTACAAAGGAGTACAGAAGGCATCTCTACAGCGTACAAAGGAGTACAGAAGGTATCTCTCCAGCGCACAAAGGAGTACAGAAGGTATCTCTACTGCGCACAAAGGAGTACAGAAGGTATCTCTACAGCGCACAAAGGAGTACAGGAAATATCTCTAGAACGTACAAAGGAGTACACGAGGTATCTCTACAGCGTACAAAGAAGTACAGAAGGTATCTCTACAGCGAACAAAGGAGTACAGAAGGTATCTCTACAGCGCACAAAGGAGTACAGAAGGTATCTCTACAGCGCACAAAGAAGTACAGGAAATATCTCTAGAACGTACAAAGGAGTACACGAGGTATCTCTACAGCGCACGAAGGAGTACAGAAGGTATCTCTACAGCGCACAAATTAGTACAGAAGGTATCTCTACAGCGCACAAAGGAGTACAGAAGGTATCTCTACAGCGCACAAAGGAGTACAGAAGGTATCTCTACAGCGCACAAAGGAGTACAGGAAATATCTCTAGAACGTACAAAGGAGTACACGAGGTATCTCTACAGCGCACAAAGGAGTACAGAAGGTATCTCTACAGCGCACAAAGGAGTACAGAAGGTATCTCTTCAGCGCACAAAAGAGTACAGGAAATATCTCTAGAACGTACAAAGGAGTACACGAGGTATCTCTACAGCGCACAAAGGAGTACAGAAGGTATCTCTACAGCGCACAAAGGAGTACAGAAGGTATCTCTACAGCGCACAAAGGAGTACAGAAGGTATCTCTACAGCGCACAAAGGAGTACAGAAGGTATATCTACAGCGCACAAAGGAGTACGGAAGGTATCTCTACAGCGCACAAAGGAGTACAGAAGGTATCTCTACAGCGCACAAAGGAGTACAGAAGGTATCTCTACAGCGCACAAAGGAGTACAGAAGGTATCTCTACAGCGCACAAAGGAGTACAGAAGGTATCTCTAAAGCGCACAAAGGAGTACAGAAGGTATCTCTACAGCGCACAAAGGAGTACAGGGAATATCTCTAGAACGTACAAAGGAGTACACGAGGTATCTCTACAGCGTACAAAGGAGTACAGAAGGTATCTCTACAGCGCACAAAGGAGTACAGAAGGTATCTCTACAGCGGACAAAGGAGTACAGAAGGTATCTCTACAGCGCACAAAGGAGTACAGAAGGTATCTCTACAGCGCACAAAGGAGTAAAGAAGGTATCTCTAGAACATACAAAGGAGTACACGAGGTATCTCTACAGCGTACAAAGGAGTATAGAAGGTATCTCTACAGCGTACAAAGGAGTACAGAAGGTATCTCTACAGCGCACAAAGGAGTACAGAAGGTATCTCTACAGCGCACAAAGGAGTACAGAAGGTATCTCTACAGCGCACAAAGGAGTACAGAAGGTATCTCTACAGCGCACAAAGGAGTACAGGAAATATCTCTAGAACGTACAAAGGAGTACACGAGGTATCTCTACAGCGTACAAAGGAGTACAGAATGTATCTCTACAGCGCACAAAGGAGTACAGAAGGTATCTCTACAGCGCACAAAGGAGTACAGAAGGTAACTCTACAGCGCACATAGGAGTACAGAAGGTATCTCTAAAGCGCACAAAGGAGTACAGAAGGTATCTCTACAGCGCACAAAGGAGTACAGGAAATATCTCTAGAACGTACAAAGGAGTACACGATGTATCTCTACAGCGTACAAAGGAGTACAGAAGGTATCTCTACAGCGCACAAAGGAGTACAGAAGGTATCTCTACAGCGTACAAAGGAGTACAGAAGGTATCTCTACAGCGCACAAAGGAGTACAGAAGGTATCTCTAAGGCGCACAAAGGAGTACAGAAGGTATCTCTACAGCGCACAAAGGAGTACAGAAGGTATCTCTACAGCGCACAGAGGAGTACAGGAAATATCTCTAGAACGTACAAAGGAGTACACGAGGTATCTCTACAGCGTACAAAGGAGTACAGAAGGTATCTCTACAGCGCACAAAGGAGTACAGAAGGTATCTCTACAGCGCACAAAGGAGTACAGAAGGTATCTCTACAGCGCACAAAGGAGTACAGAAAATATCTCTAGAACGTACAAAGGAGTACACGAGGTACCTCTACAGCGCACAAAGGAGTACAGAAGGTATCTCTACAGCGCACAAAGGAGTACAGAAGGTATCTCTACAGCGCACAAAGGAGTACAGAAGGTATCTCTACAGCGCACAAAGGAGAACAGAAGGTATCTCTACAGCGCACAAAGGAGTACAGAAGGTATCTCTACAGCGCACAAAGGAGTACAGGAAATATCTCTAGAACGTACAAAGGAGTACACGAGGTATCTCTACAGCGTACAAAGGAGTACAGAAGGAATCTCTACAGCGCAAAAAGGAGTACAGAAGGTATCTCTACAGCGCACAAAGGAGTACAGAAGGTATCTCTACAGCGCACAAAGGAGTACAGAAGGTATCTCTACAGCGCACAAAGGAGTACAGAAGGTATCTCTACAGCGCACAAAGGAGTACAGGAAATATCTCTAGAACGTACAAAGGAGTACACGAGGTATCTCTACAGCGCACAAAGGAGTACAGAAGGTATCTCTACAGCGCACAAAGGAGTACAGAAGGTATCTCTACAGCGCACTAAGGAGTACAGGAAATATCTCTAGAACGTACAAAGGAGTACACGAGGTATCTCTACAGCGCACAAAGGAGTACAGAAGGTATCTCTACAGCGCACAAAGGAGTTCAGAAGGTATCTCTACAGCGCACAAAGGAGTACAGAAGGTATCTCTACAGCGCACAAAGGAGTACAGAAGGTATCTCTACAGCGCACAAAGGAGTACAGAAGGTATCTCTACAGCGCACAAAGGAGTACAGAAGGTATCTCTACTGCCCACAAAGGAGTACAGAAGGTATCTCTACAGCGCACAAAGGAGTACAGAAGGTATCTCTACAGCGCACAAAGGAGTACAGAAGGTATCTCTACAGCGCACAAAGGAGTACAGAAGGTATCTCTACAGCGCACAAAGGAGTACAGAAGGTATCTCTACAGCGCACGAAGGAGTACAGGAAATATCTCTAGAACGTACAAAGGAGTACACGAGGTATCTCTACAGCGTGCAAAGGAGTACAGAAGGTATCTCTACAGCGCACAAAGGAGTACAGAAGGTATCTCTACAGCGTACAAAGGAGTACAGAAGGTATCTCTACAGCGCACAAAGGAGTACAGAAGGTATCTCTACAGCGCACAAAGGAGTACAGAAGGTATCTCTACAGCGCACAAAGGAGTACAGAAGGTATCTCTACAGCGCACAAAGGAGTACAGGAAATATCTCTAGAACGTACAAAGGAGTACACGAGGTATCTCTACAGCGTACAAAGGAGTACAGAAGGCATCTCTACAGCGTACAAAGAAGTACAGAAGGTATCTCTCCAGCGCACAAAGGAGTACAGAAGGTATCTCTACTGCGCACAAAGGAGTACAGAAGGTATCTCTACAGCGCACAAAGGAGTACAGGAAATATCTCTAGAACGTACAAAGGAGTACACGAGGTATCTCTACAGCGTACAAAGAAGTACAGAAGGTATCTCTACAGCGAACAAAGGAGTACAGAAGGTATCTCTACAGCGCACAAAGGAGTACAGAAGGTATCTCTACAGCGCACAAAGAAGTACAGGAAATATCTCTAGAACGTACAAAGGAGTACACGAGGTATCTCTACAGCGCATGAAGGAGTACAGAAGGTATCTCTACAGCGCACAAATTAGTACAGAAGGTATCTCTACAGCGCACAAAGGAGTACAGAAGGTATCTCTACAGCGCACAAAGGAGTACAGAAGGTATCTCTACAGCGCACAAAGGAGTACAAGAAATATCTCTAGAACGTACAAAGGCGTACACGAGGTATCTCTACAGCGCACAAAGGAGTACAGAAGGTATCTCTACAGCGCACAAAGGAGTACAGAAGGTATCTCTACAGCGCACAAAAGAGTACAGGAAATATCTCTAGAACGTACAAAGGAGTACACGAGGTATCTCTACAGCGCACAAAGGAGTACAGAAGGTATCTCTACAGCGCACAAAGGAGTACAGAAGGTATCTCTACAGCGCACAAAGGAGTACAGAAGGTATCTCTACAGCGTACAAAGGAGTACAGAAGGTATCTCTACAGCGAACAAAGGAGTACAGAAGGTATCTCTAAGGCGCACAAAGGAGTACAGAAGGTATCTCTACAGCGCACAAAGGAGTACAGAAGGTATCTCTACAGCGCACAACGGAGTACAGGAAGTATCTCTAGAACGTACAAAGGAGTACACGAGGTATCTCTACAGCGTACAAAGGAGTACAGAAGGTATCTCTACAGCGTACAAAGGAGTACAGAAGGTATCTCTACAGCGCACAAAGGAGTACAGAAGGTATCTCTACAGCGACAAAGGAGTACAGAAGGTATCTCTACAGCGCACAAAGGAGTACAGAAGGTATCTCTACAGCGCACAAAGGAGTACAGGAAATATCTCTAGAACGTACAAAGGTGTACACGAGGTATCTCTACAGCGTACAAAGGAGTACAGAAGGTATCTCTACAGCGCACAATGGAGTACAGAAGGTATCTCTACAGCGCACAAAGGAGTACAGAAGGTATCTCTACAGCGCACAAAGGAGTACAGAAAATATCTCTAGAACGTACAAAGGAGTACACGAGGTACCTCTACAGCGCACAAAGGAGTACAGAAGGTATCTCTACAACGCACAAAGGAGTACAGAAGGTATCTCTACAGCGCACAAAGGAGTACAGAAGGTATCTCTACAGCGCACAAAGGAGAACAGAAGGTATCTCTACAGCGCACAAAGGAGTACAGAAGGTATCTCTACAGCGCACAAAGGAGTACAGGAAATATCTCTAGAACGTACAAAGGAGTACACGAGGTATCTCTTCAGCGTACAAAGGAGTACAGAAGGTATCTCTACAGCGCAAAAAGGAGTACAGAAGGTATCTCTACAGCGCACAAAGGAGTACAGAAGGTATCTCTACAGCGCACAAAGGAGTACAGAAGGTATCTCTACAGCGCACAAAGGAGTACAGAAGGTATCTCTACAGCGCACAAAGGAGTACAGGAAATATCTCTAGAACGTACATAGGAGTACACGAGGTATCTCTACAGCGCACAAAGGAGTACAGAAGGTATCTCTACAGCGCACAAAGGAGTACAGAAGGTATCTCTACAGCGCACTAAGGAGTACAGGAAATATCTCTAGAACGTACAAAGGAGTACACGAGGTATCTCTACAGCGCACAAAGGAGTACAGAAGGTATCTCTACAGCGCACAAAGGAGTACAGAAGGTATCTCTACAGCGCACAAAGGAGTACAGAAGGTATCTCTACAGCGCACAAAGGAGTACAGAAGGTATCTCTACAGCGCACAAAGGAGTACAGAAGGTATCTCTACAGCGCACAAAGGAGTACAGAAGGTATCTCTACAGCCCACAAAGGAGTACAGAAGGTATCTCTACAGCGCACAAAGGAGTACAGAAGGTATCTCTACAGCGCACAAAGGAGTACAGAAGGTATCTCTACAGCGCACAAAGGAGTACAGGAAATATCTCTAGAACGTACAAAGGAGTACACGAGGTATCTCTACAGCGTACAAAGGAGTACAGAAGGTATCTCTACAGCGCACAAAGGAGTACAGAAGGTATCTCTACAGCGCACAAAGGAGTACAGAAGGTATCTCTACAGCGCACAAAGGAGTACAGAAGGTATCTCTACAGCGCACAAAGGAGTACAGGAAATATCTCTAGAACGTACAAAGGAGTACACGAGGTATCTCTACAGCGTACAAAGGAGTACAGAAGGTATCTCTACAGCGCACAAAGGAGTACAGAAGGTATCTCTACAGCGCACAAAGGAGTACAGAAGGTATCTCTACAGCGCACAAAGGAGTACAGGAAATATCTCTAGAACGTACAAAGGAGTACACGAGGTATCTCTACAGCGTACAAAGGAGTACAGAAGGTATCTCTACAGCGTACAAAGGAGTACAGAAGGTATCTCTACAGCGCACAAAGGAGTACAGAAGGTATCTCTACAGCGCACAAAGGAGTACAGAAGGTATCTCTACAGCGCACAAAGGAGTACAGAAGATATCTCTACAGCGCACAAAGGAGTACAGAAGGTATCTCTACAGCGCACAAAGGAGTACAGGAAATATCTCTAGAACGTACAAAGGAGTACAGGAAATATCTCTACAGCGCACAAAGGAGTACAGAAGGTATCTCTACAGCGCACAAAGGAGTACAGAAGGTATCTCTACAGCGCACAAAGGAGTACAGAAGGTATCTCCACAGCGCACAAAGGAGTACAGGAAATATCTCTAGAACGTACAAAGGAGTACACGAGGTATCTCTACAGCGTACAAAGGAGTACAGAAGGTATCTCTACAGCGCACAAAGGAGTACAGAAGGTATCTCTACAGCGCACAAAGGAGTACAGAAGGTATCTCTACAGCGCACAAAGGAGTACAGAAGGTATCTCTACAGCGCACAAAGGAGTACAGAAGGTATCTCTACAGCGCACAAAGGAGTACAGAAGGTATCTCTACAGCGCACAAAGGAGTACAGGAAATACCTCTAGAACGTACAAAGGAGTACAGAAGGTATCTCCACAGCGCACAAAGGAGTACAGAAGGTATCTCTACAGCGCACAAAGAAGTACAGAAGGTATCTCTACAGCGCACAAAGGAGTACTGAAGGTATCTCTACAGCGCACAAAGGAGTACAGAAGGTATCTCTACAGCGCACAAAGGAGTACAGGAAATACCTCTAGAACGTACAAAGGAGTACAGAAGGTATCTCTACAGCGCACAAAGGAGTACAGAAGGTATCTCTACAGCGCACAAAGAAGTACAGAAGGTATCTCTACAGCGCACAAAGGAGTAAAGGAAATATATCTAGAACGTACAAAGGAGTACACGAGGTATCTCTACAGCGTACAAAGGAGTACAGAAGGTATCTCTACAGCGCACAAAGGAGTACAGAAGGTATCTCTACAGCGCACAAAGTAGTACAGAAGGTATCTCTACAGCGCACAAAGGAGTACAGAAGGAATCTCTAGAACGTACAAAGGAGTACAGAAGGTATCTCTACAGCGCACAAAGGAGTACAGAAGGTATCTCTACAGCGCACAAAGGAGTACAGGAAATATCTCTAGAACGTACAAAGGAGTACAGGAAATATCTCTACAGCGCACAAAGGAGTACAGAAGGTATCTCTACAGCGCACAAAGGAGTACAGAAGGTATCTCTACAGCGCACAAAGGAGTACAGAAGGTATCTCTACAGCGCACAAAGGAGTACAGAAGGTATCTCTACAGCGCACAAAGGAGTACAGAAGGTATCTCTACAGCGCACAAAGGAGTACAGAAGGTATCTCTACAGCGCACAAAGGAGTACAGGAAATATCTCTAGAACGTACAAAGGAGTACACGAGGTATCTCTACAGCGTACAAAGGAGTACAGAAGGTATCTCTACAGCGCACAAAGGAGTACAGAGGGTATCTCTACAGCGCACAAAGGAGTACAGAAGGTATCTCTACAGCGCACAAAGGAGTACAGAAGGTATCTCTACAGCGCACAAAGGAGTTCAGGAAATACCTCTAGAACGTACAAAGGAGTACAGAAGGTATCTCTACAGCGCACAAAGGAGTACAGAAGGTATCTCTACAGCGCACAAAGAAGTACAGAAGGTATCTCTACAGCGCACAAAGGAGTACAGGAAATATATCTAGAACGTACAAAGGAGTACACGAGGTATCTCTACAGCGTACAAAGGAGTACAGAAGGTATCTCTACAGCGCACAAAGGAGTACAGAAGGTATCTCTACAGCGCACAAAGGAGTACAGAAGGTATCTCTACAGCGCACAAAGGAGTACAGAAGGAATCTCTAGAGCGTACAAAGGAGTACAGAAGGTATCTCTACAGCGCACAAGGGAGTACAGAAGGTATCTCTACAGCGCACAAAGGAGAACAGGAAATATCTCTAGAACGTACAAAGGAGTACAGGAAATATCTCTACAGCGCACAAAGGAGTACAGAAGGTATCTCTACAGCGCACAAAGGAGTACAGAAGGTATCTCTACAGCGCACAAAGGAGTACAGAAGGTATGTCTGCAGCGCACAAAGGAGTACAGAAGGTATCTCTACAGCGCACAAAGGAGTACAGAAGGTATCTCTACAGCGCACAAAGGAGTACAGAAGGTATCTCTACAGCGCACAAAGGAGTACAGGAAATATCTCTAGAACGTACAAAGGAGTACACGAGGTATCTCTACAGCGCACAAAGGAGTACAGAAGGTATCTCTACAGCGCACAAAGGAGTACAGAAGGTATCTCTACAGCGCACAAAGGAGTACAGGAAATATCTCTAGAACGTACAAAGGAGTACACGAGGTATCTCTACAGCGCACAAAGGAGTACAGAAGGTATCTCTACAGCGCACAAAGGAGTACAGAAGGTATCTCTACAGCGCACAAAGGAGTACAGAAGGTATCTCTACAGCGCAAAAAGGAGTACAGAAGGTATCTCTACAGCGCACAAAGGAGTACAGAAGGTATCTCTACAGCGCACAAAGGAGTACAGAAGGTATCTCTACAGCGCACAAAGGAGTACAGAAGGTATCTCTACAGCGCACAAAGGAGTACAGGAAATATCTCTAGAAAGTACAAAGGAGTACACGAGGTATCTCTACAGCGTACAAAGGAGTACAGAAGGTATCTCTACAGCGCACAAAGGAGTACAGAAGGTATCTCTACAGCGTACAAAGGAGTACAGAAGGTATCTCTACAGCGCACAAAGAAGTACAGAAGGTATCTCTACATCGCACAAAGGAGTACAGAAGGTATCTCTACAGCGCACAAAGGAGTACAGAAGGTATCTCTACAGCGCACAAAGGAGTACAGGAAATATCTCTAGAACGTACAAAGGAGTACACGAGGTATCTCTACAGCGTACAAAGGAGTACAGAAGGTATCTCTACAGCGTACAAAGGAGTACAGAAGGTATCTCTACAGCGCACAAAGGAGTACAGAAGGTATCTCTACAGCGCACAAAGGAGTACAGAAGGTATCTCTACAGCGCACAAAGGAGTACAGAAGGTATCTCTACAGCGCACAAAGGAGTACAGAAGGTATCTCTACAGCGCACAAAGGAGTACAGGAAATATCTCTAGAACGTACAAAGGAGTACACGAGGTATCTCTACAGCGCACAAAGGAGTACAGAAGGTATCTCTACAGCGCACAAAGGAGTACAGAAGGTATCTCTACAGCGCACAAAGGAGTACAGAAGGTATCTCTACAGCGTACAAAGGAGTACACGAGGTATCTCTACAGCGCACAGAGGAGTACAGAAGGTATCTCTACAGCGCACAAAGGAGTACAGAAGGTATCTCTACAGCGCACAGAGGAGTACAGAAGGTATCTCTACAGCGCACAAAGGAGTACAGAAGGTATCTCTACAGCGCACAAAGGAGTACAGAAGGTATCTCTGCTGCGCACAAAGGAGTACAGAAGGTATCTCTACAGCGCACAAAGGAGTACAGAAGGTATCTCTACAGCGCACAAAGGAGTACAGAAGGTATCTCTACAGCGCACAAAGGAGTACAGGAAATATCTCTAGAACGTACAAAGGAGTACACGAGGTATCTCTACAGCGTACAAAGGAGTACAGAAGGTATCTCTACAGCGCACAAAGGAGTACAGAAGGTATCTCTACAGCGCACAAAGGGGTACAGAAGGTATCTCTACAGCGCACAAAGGAGTACAGAAGGTATCTCTACAGCGCAAAAAGGAGTACAGGAAATATCTCTAGAACGTACAAAGGAGTACACGAGGTATCTCTACAGCGTACAAAGGAGTACAGAAGGTATCTCTACAGCGCACAAAGGAGTACAGAAGGTATCTCTACAGCGCACAAAGGAGTACAGAAGGTATCTCTACAGCGCACAAAGGAGTACAGAAGGTATCTCTACAGCGCACAAAGGAGTACAGAAGGTATCTCTACAGCGCACAAAGGAGTACAGGAAATATCTCTAGAACGTACAAAGGAGTACACGAGGTATCTCTGCAGCGCACAAAGGAGTACAGAAGTTATCTCTACAGCGCACAAAGGAGTACAGAAGGTATCTCTACAGCGCACAAAGGAGTACAGGAAGTATCTCTAGAACTTACAAAGGAGTACACGAGGTATCTCTACAGCGCACAAAGGAGTACAGAAGGTATCTCTACAGCGCACAAAGGAGTACAGAAGGTATCTCTACAGCGCTCAAAGGAGTACAGAAGGTATCTCTACAGCGCACAAAGGAGTACAGAAGGTATCTCTACAGCGCACAAAGGAGTACAGAAGGTATCTCTACAGCGCACAAAGGAGTACAGAAGGTATCTCTACAGCGCACAAAGGAGTACAGGAAATATCTCTAGATCGTACAAAGGAGTACACGAGGTATCTCTACAGCGTACAAAGGAGTACAGAAGGTATCTCTACAGCGCACAAAGGAGTACAGAAGGTATCGCTACAGCGTACAAAGGAGTACAGAAGGTATCTCTACAGCGCACAAAGGAGTACAGAAGGTATCTCTACAGCGCACAAAGGAGTACAGAAGGTATCTCTACAGCACACAAAGAAGTACAGAAGGTATCTCTACAGCGCACAAAGGAGTACAGGAAATATCTCTAGAACGTACAAAGGAGTACACGAGGGATCTCTTCAGCGTACGAAGGAGTACAGAAGGTATCTCTACAGCGTACAAAGGAGTACAGAAGGTATCTCTACAGCGCACAAAGGAGTACAGAAGGTATCTCTACAGCGCACAAAGGAGTACAGAAGGTATCTCTACAGCGCACGAAGGAGTACAGGAAATATCTCTAGAACTTACGAAGGAGTACACGAGGTATCTCTACAGCGTACAAAGGAGTACAGAAGGTATCTCTACAGCGCACAAAGGAGTACAGAAGGTATCTCTACAGCGCACAAAAGAGTACAGAAGGTATCTCTACAGCGCACAAAGGAGTACAGAAGGTATCTCTACAGCGTACAAAGGAGTACACGAGTTATCTCTACAGCGCACAAAGGAGTACAGAAGGTATCTCTACAGCGCACAAAGGAGTACAGAAGGTATCTCTACAGCGCACAAAGGAGTACAGGAAATATCTCTAGAACGTACAAAGGAGTACACGAGGTATCTCTACAGCGCACAAAGGAGTACAGAAGGTATCTCTACAGCGCACAAAGGAGTACAGATGGTATCTCTACAGCGCACAAAGGAGTACAGAAGGTATCTCTACAGCGCACAAAGGAGTACAGAAGGTATCTCTACAGCGCACAAAGGAGTACAGAAGGTATCTCTACAGCGCACAAAGGAGTACAGAAGGTATCTCTACAGCGCACGAAGGAGTACAGAAGGTATCTCTACAGCGCACAAAGGAGTACAGGAAATATCTCTAGAACGTACAAAGGAGTACACGAGGTATCTCTACAGCGTACAAAGGAGTACAGAAGGTATCTCTACAGCGCACAGAGGAATACAGAAGGTATCTCTACAGCGCACAAAGGAGTACAGAAGGTATCTCTACAGCGCACAAAGGAGTACAGAAGGTATCTCTACAGCGCACAAAGTAGTACAGGAAATATCTCTAGAACGTACAAAGGAGTACACGAGGTATCTCTACAGCGTACAAAGGAGTACAGAAGGTATCTCTACAGCGCACAAAGGAGTACAGAAGGTATCTCTACAGCGCACAAAGGAGTACAGAAGGTATCTATACAGCGCACAAAGGAGTACAGAAGGTATCTCTACAGCGCACAAAGGAGTACAGAAGGTATCTCTACAGCGCACAAAGGAGTACAGGAAATATCTCTAGAACGTACAAAGGAGTACACGAGGTATCTCTACAGCGTACAAAGGAGTACAGAAGGTATCTCTACAGCGCACAAAGGAGTACAGAAGGTATCTCTACAGCGTACAAAGGAGTACACGAGGTATCTCTACAGCGCACAAAGGAGTACAGAAGGTATCTCTACAGCGCACAAAGGAGTACAGAAGGTATCTCTACAGCGCACAAAGGAGTACAGGATATATCTCTAGAACGTACAAAGGAGTACACGAGGTATCTCTACAGCGCACAAAGGAGTACAGAAGGTATCTCTACAGCGCACAAAGGAGTACAGAAGGTATCTCTACAGCGCACAAAGGAGTACAGAAGGTATCTCTACAGCGCACAAAGGAGTACAGAAGGTATCTCTACAGCGCACAAAGGAGTACAGAAGGTATCTCTACAGCGCACAAAGGAGTACAGAAGGTATCTCTACAGCGCACAAAGGAGTACAGAAGGTATCTCTACAGCGCACAAAGGAGTACAGAAGGTATCTCTACAGCGCACAAAGGAGTACAGAAGGTATCTCTACAGCGCACAAAGGAGTACAGGAAATATCTCTAGAACGTACAAAGGAGTACACGAGGTATCTCTACAGCGTACAAAGGAGTACAGAAGGTATCTCTACAGCGCACAAAGGAGTACAGAAGGTATCTCTACAGCGCACAAAGGAGTACAGAAGGTCTCTCTACAGCGCACAAAGGAGTACAGAAGGTATCTCTACAGCGCACAAAGGAGTACAGGAAATATCTCTAGAACGTACAAAGGAGTACACGAGGTATCTCTACAGCGCACAAAGGAGTACAGAAGGTATCTCTATAGCGCACAAAGGAGTACAGAAGGTATCTCTACAGCGTACAAAGAAGTACAGAAGGTATCTCTACAGCGCACAAAGAAGTACAGAAGGTATCTCTACAGCGCACAAAGGAGTACAGAAGGTATCTCTACAGCGCACAAAGGAGTACAGGAAATATCTCTAGAACGTACAAAGGAGTACACGAGGTATCTCTACAGCGTACAAAGGAGTACAGAAGGTATCTCTACAGCGCACAAAGGAGTACAGAAGGTATCTCTACAGCGCACAAAGGAGTACAGAAGGTATCTCACCAGCGCACAAAGGAGTACAGAAGGTATATCTACAGCGCACAAAGGAGTACAGGAAATATCTCTAGAACGTACAAAGGAGTACACGAGGTATCTCTACAGCGTACAAAGGAGTACAGAAGGTATCTCTACAGCGCACAAAGGAGTACAGAAGGTATCTCTACAGCGCACAAAGGAGTACAGAAGGTATCTCTACAGCGCACAAAGGAGTACAGAAGGTATCTCTACAGCGCACAAAGGAGTACAGAAGGTATCTCTACAGCGCACAAAGGAGTACAGGAAATATCTCTAGAACGTACAAAGGAGTACACGAGGTATCTCTACAGCGCACAAAGGAGTACAGAAGGTATCTCTACAGCGCACAGAGGAGTACAGAAGGTATCTCTACAGCGCACAAAGGAGTACAGGAAATATCTCTAGAACGTACAAAGGAGTACACAAGGTATCTCTACAGCGCACAAAGGAGTACAAAGGTATCTCTACAGCGCACAAAGGAGTACAGAAGGTATCTCTACAGCGCACAAAGGAGTACAGAAGGTATCTCTACAGCGCACAAAGGAGTACAGGAAATATCTCTAGAACGTACAAAGGAGTACACGAGGTATCTCTACAGCGTACAAAGGAGTACAGAAGGTATCTCTACAGCGCACAAAGGAGTACAGAAGGTATCTCTACAGCGCACAAAGGAGTACAGAAGGTATCTCTACAGCGCACAAAGGAGTACAGAAGGTATCTCTACAGCGCACAAAGTAGTACAGGAAATATCTCTAGAACGTACAGAGGAGTACACGAGGTATCTCTACAGCGTACAAAGGAGTACAGAAGGTATCTCTACAGCGCACAAAGGAGTACAGAAGGTATCTCTACAGCGCACAAAGGAGTACAGAAGGTATCTCTACAGCGCACAAAGGAGTACAGAAGGTATCTCTACAGCGCACAAAGGAGTACAGAAGGTATCTCTACAGCGCACAAAGGAGTACAGGAAATATCTCTAGAACGTACAAAGGAGTACACGAGGTATCTCTACAGCGTACAAAGGAGTACAGAAGGTATCTCTACAGCGCACAAAGGAGTACAGAAGGTATCTCTACAGCGTACAAAGGAGTACACGAGGTATCTCTACAGCGCACAAAGGAGTACAGAAGGTATCTCTACAGCGCACAAAGGAGTACAGAAGGTATCTCTACAGCGCACAAAGGAGTACAGGAAATATCTCTAGAACGTACAAAGGAGTACACGAGGTATCTCTACAGCGCACAAAGGAGTACAGAAGGTATCTCTACAGCGCACAAAGGAGTACAGAAGGTATCTCTACAGCGCACAAAGGAGTACAGAAGGTATCTCTACAGCGCACAAAGGAGTACAGAAGGTATCTCTACAGCGCACAAAGGAGTACAGAAGGTATCTCTACAGCGCACAAAGGAGTACAGAAGGTATCTCTACAGCGCACAAAGGAGTACAGAAGGTATCTCTACAGCGCACAAAGGAGTACAGGAAATATCTCTAGAACGTACAAAGGAGTACACGAGGTATCTCTACAGCGTACAAAGGAGTACAGAAGGTATCTCTACAGCGCACAAAGGAGTACAGAAGGTATCTCTACAGCGCACAAAGGAGTACAGAAGGTCTCTCTACAGCGCACAAAGGAGTACAGAAGGTATCTCTACAGCGCACAAAGGAGTACAGGAAATATCTCTAGAACGTACAAAGGAGTACACGAGGTGTCTCTACAGCGCACAAAGGAGTACAGAAGGTATCTCTATAGCGCACAAAGGAGTACAGAAGGTATCTCTACAGCGTACAAAGAAGTACAGAAGGTATCTCTACAGCGCACAAAGAAGTACAGAAGGTATCTCTACAGCGCACAAAGGAGTACAGAAGGTATCTCTACAGCGCACAAAGGAGTACAGGAAATATCTCTAGAACGTACAAAGGAGTACACGAGGTATCTCTACAGCGTACAAAGGAGTACAGAAGGTATCTCTACAGCGCACAAAGGAGTACAGAAGGTATCTCTACAGCGCACAAAGGAGTACAGAAGGTATCTCACCAGCGCACAAAGGAGTACAGAAGGTATATCTACAGCGCACAAAGGAGTACAGGAAATATCTCTAGAACGTACAAAGGAGTACACGAGGTATCTCTACAGCGTACAAAGGAGTACAGAAGGTATCTCTACAGCGCACAAAGGAGTACAGAAGGTATCTCTACAGCGCACAAAGGAGTACAGAAGGTATCTCTACAGCGCACAAAGGAGTACAGAAGGTATCTCTACAGCGCACAAAGGAGTACAGAAGGTATCTCTACAGCGCACAAAGGAGTACAGGAAATATCTCTAGAACGTACAAAGGAGTACACGAGGTATCTCTACAGCGCACAAAGGAGTACAGAAGGTATCTCTACAGCGCACAGAGGAGTACAGAAGGTATCTCTACAGCGCACAAAGGAGTACAGGAAATATCTCTAGAACGTACATAGGAGTACACAAGGTATCTCTACAGCGCACAAAGGAGTACAGAAGGTATCTCTACAGCGCACAAAGGAGTACAGAAGGTATCTCTACAGCGCACAAAGGAGTACAGAAGGTATCTCTACAGCGCACAAAGGAGTACAGAAGGTATCTCTACAGCGCACAAAGGAGTACAGAAGGTATCTCTACAGCGCACAAAGGAGTACAGAAGGTATCTCTACAGCGCACAAAGGAGTACAGAAGGTATCTCTACAGCGCACAAAGGAGTACAGAAGGTATCTCTACAGCGCACAAAGGAGTACAGGAAATATCTCTAGAACGTACAAAGGAGTACACGAGGTATCTCTACAGCGTACAAAGGAGTACAGAAGGTATCTCTACAGCGCACAAAGGAGTACAGAAGGTATCTCTACAGCGTACAAAGGAGTACAGAAGGTATCTCTACAGCGCACAAAGGAGTACAGAAGGTATCTCTACAGCGCACAAAGGAGTACAGAAGGTATCTCTACAGCGCACAAAGGAGTACAGAAGGTATCTCTACAGCGCACAAAGGAGTACAGGAAATATCTCTAGAACGTACAAAGGAGTACACGAGGTATCTCTACAGCGTACAAAGGAGTACAGAAGGTATCTCTACAGCGTACAAAGGAGTACAGAAGGTATCTCTACAGCGCACAAAGGAGTACAGAAGGTATCTCTACAGCGCACAAAGGAGTACAGAAGGTATCTTTACAGCGCACAAAGGAGTATAGAAGGTATCTCTACAGCGCACAAAGGAGTACAGGAAATATCTCTCGAACGTACAAAGGAGTACACGAGGTATCTCTACAGCGTACAAAGGAGTACAGAAGGAATCTCTACAGCGCACAAAGGAGTACAGAAGGTCTCTCTACAGCGCACAAAGGAGTACAGAAGGTATCTCTACAGCGCACAAAGGAGTACAGGAAATATCTCTAGAACGTACAAAGGAGTACACGAGGTATCTCTACAGCGCACAAAGGAGTACAGAAGGTATCTCTACAGCGCACAAAGGAGTGCAGAAGGTATCTCTACAGCGCACAAAGGAGTACAGAAGGTCTCTCTACAGCGCACAAAGGAGTACAGAAGGTATCTCTACAGCGCACAAAGGAGTACAGAAGGTATCTCTACAGCGCACAAAGGAGTACAGAAGGTATCTCTACAGCGCACAAAGGAGTACAGGAAAAATCTCTAGAACGTACAAAAAAGTACACGAGGTATCTCTACAGCGTACAAAGGAGTACAGAAGGTATCTCTACAGCGCACAAAGGAGTACAGAAGGTATCTCTACAGCGCACAAAGGAGTACAGAAGGTATCTCTACAGCGCACAAAGGAGTACAGAAGGTATCTCTACAGCGCACAAAGGAGTACAGAAGGTATCTCTACAGCGCACAATGGAGTACAGGAAATATCTCTAGAACGTACAAAGGAGTACACAAGGTATCTCTACAGCGTACAAAGGAGTACAGAAGGTATCTCTACAGCGCACAAAGGAGTACAGAAGGTATCTCTACAGCGCACAAAAGAGTACAGAAGGTATCTCTACAGCGCACAAAGGAGTACAGAAGGTATCTCTACAGCGCACAAAGGAGTACAGGAAATATCTCTAGAACGTACAAAGGAGTACACGAGGTATCTCTACAGCGTACAAAGGAGTACAGAAGGTATCTCTACAGCGCACAAAGGAGTACAGAAGGTATCTCTACAGCGCACAAATGAGTACAGGAAATATCTCTAGAACGTACAAAGGAGTACACGAGGTATCTCTACAGCGCACAAAGGTGTACAGAAGGTATCTCTACAGCGCACAAAGGAGTACAGAAGGTATCTCTACAGCGCACAAAGGAGTACAGGTAATATCTCCAGAACGTACAAAGGAGTACACGAGGTATCTCTACAGCGCACAAAGGAGTACAGAAGGTATCTCTACAGCGCACAAAGGAGTACAGAAGGTATCTCTACAGCGCACAAAGGAGTACAGAAGGTACTTCTACAGCGCACAAAGGAGTACAGAAGGTATCTCTACAGCGCACAAAGGAGTACAGAAGGTATCTCTACAGCGCACAAAGGAGTACAGAAGGTATCTCTACAGCGCACAAAGGAGTACAGAAGGTATCTCTACAGCGCACGAAGGAGTACAGGAAATATCTCTAGAACGTACAAAGGAGTACACGAGGTATCTCTACAGCGTACAAAGGAGTACAGAAGGCATCTCTACAGCGTACAAAGGAGTACAGAAGGTATCTCTCCAGCGCACAAAGGAGTACAGAAGGTATCTCTACTGCGCACAAAGGAGTACAGAAGGTATCTCTACAGCGCACAAAGGAGTACAGGAAATATCTCTAGAACGTACAAAGGAGTACACGAGGTATCTCTACAGCGTACAAAGAAGTACAGAAGGTATCTCTACAGCGAACAAAGGAGTACAGAAGGTATCTCTACAGCGCACAAAGGAGTACAGAAGGTATCTCTACAGCGCACAAAGAAGTACAGGAAATATCTCTAGAACGTACAAAGGAGTACACGAGGTATCTCTACAGCGCACGAAGGAGTACAGAAGGTATCTCTACAGCGCACAAATTAGTACAGAAGGTATCTCTACAGCGCACAAAGGAGTACAGAAGGTATCTCTACAGCGCACAAAGGAGTACAGAAGGTATCTCTACAGCGCACAAAGGAGTACAGGAAATATCTCTAGAACGTACAAAGGAGTACACGAGGTATCTCTACAGCGCACAAAGGAGTACAGAAGGTATCTCTACAGCGCACAAAGGAGTACAGAAGGTATCTCTTCAGCGCACAAAAGAGTACAGGAAATATCTCTAGAACGTACAAAGGAGTACACGAGGTATCTCTACAGCGCACAAAGGAGTACAGAAGGTATCTCTACAGCGCACAAAGGAGTACAGAAGGTATCTCTACAGCGCACAAAGGAGTACAGAAGGTATCTCTACAGCGCACAAAGGAGTACAGAAGGTATATCTACAGCGCACAAAGGAGTACAGAAGGTATCTCTACAGCGCACAAAGGAGTACAGAAGGTATCTCTACAGCGCACAAAGGAGTACAGAAGGTATCTCTACAGCGCACAAAGGAGTACAGAAGGTATCTCTACAGCGCACAAAGGAGTACAGAAGGTATCTCTAAAGCGCACAAAGGAGTACAGAAGGTATCTCTACAGCGCACAAAGGAGTACAGGGAATATCTCTAGAACGTACAAAGGAGTACACGAGGTATCTCTACAGCGTACAAAGGAGTACAGAAGGTATCTCTACAGCGCACAAAGGAGTACAGAAGGTATCTCTACAGCGGACAAAGGAGTACAGAAGGTATCTCTACAGCGCACAAAGGAGTACAGAAGGTATCTCTACAGCGCACAAAGGAGTACAGAAGGTATCTCTACAGCGCACAAAGGAGTACAGGAAATATCTCTAGAACGTACAAAGGAGTACACGAGGTATCTCTACAGCGTACAAAGGAGTACAGAATGTATCTCTACAGCGCACAAAGGAGTACAGAAGGTATCTCTACAGCGCACAAAGGAGTACAGAAGGTAACTCTACAGCGCACATAGGAGTACAGAAGGTATCTCTAAAGCGCACAAAGGAGTACAGAAGGTATCTCTACAGCGCACAAAGGAGTACAGGAAATATCTCTAGAACGTACAAAGGAGTACACGATGTATCTCTACAGCGTACAAAGGAGTACAGAAGGTATCTCTACAGCGCACAAAGGAGTACAGAAGGTATCTCTACAGCGTACAAAGGAGTACAGAAGGTATCTCTACAGCGCACAAAGGAGTACAGAATGTATCTCTAAGGCGCACAAAGGAGTACAGAAGGTATCTCTACAGCGCACAAAGGAGTACAGAAGGTATCTCTACAGCACACAGAGGAGTACAGGAAATATCTCTAGAACGTACAAAGGAGTACACGAGGTATCTCTACAGCGTACAAAGGAGTACAGAAGGTATCTCTACAGCGCACAAAGGAGTACAGAAGGTATCTCTACAGCGCACAAAGGAGTACAGAAGGTATCTCTACAGCGCACAAAGGAGTACAGAAAATATCTCTAGAACGTACAAAGGAGTACACGAGGTACCTCTACAGCGCACAAAGGAGTACAGAAGGTATCTCTACAGCGCACAAAGGAGTACAGAAGGTATCTCTACAGCGCACAAAGGAGTACAGAAGGTATCTCTACAGCGCACAAAGGAGAACAGAAGGTATCTCTACAGCGCACAAAGGAGTACAGAAGGTATCTCTACAGCGCACAAAGGAGTACAGGAAATATCTCTAGAACGTACAAAGGAGTACACGAGGTATCTCTACAGCGTACAAAGGAGTACAGAAGGAATCTCTACAGCGCAAAAAGGAGTACAGAAGGTATCTCTACAGCGCACAAAGGAGTACAGAAGGTATCTCTACAGCGCACAAAGGAGTACAGAAGGTATCTCTACAGCGCACAAAGGAGTACAGAAGGTATCTCTACAGCGCACAAAGGAGTACAGGAAATATCTCTAGAACGTACAAAGGAGTACACGAGGTATCTCTACAGCGCACAAAGGAGTACAGAAGGTATCTCTACAGCGCACAAAGGAGTACAGAAGGTATCTCTACAGCGCACTAAGGAGTACAGGAAATATCTCTAGAACGTACAAAGGAGTACACGAGGTATCTCTACAGCGCACAAAGGAGTACAGAAGGTATCTCTACAGCGCACAAAGGAGTTCAGAAGGTATCTCTACAGCGCACAAAGGAGTACAGAAGGTATCTCTACAGCGCACAAAGGAGTACAGAAGGTATCTCTACAGCGCACAAAGGAGTACAGAAGGTATCTCTACAGCGCACAAAGGAGTACAGAAGGTATCTCTACTGCCCACAAAGGAGTACAGAAGGTATCTCTACAGCGCACAAAGGAGTACAGAAGGTATCTCTACAGCGCACAAAGGAGTACAGAAGGTATCTCTACAGCGCACAAAGGAGTACAGAAGGTATCTCTACAGCGCACAAAGGAGTACAGAAGGTATCTCTACAGCGCACGAAGGAGTACAGGAAATATCTCTAGAACGTACAAAGGAGTACACGAGGTATCTCTACAGCGTGCAAAGGAGTACAGAAGGTATCTCTACAGCGCACAAAGGAGTACAGAAGGTATCTCTACAGCGTACAAAGGAGTACAGAAGGTATCTCTACAGCGCACAAAGGAGTACAGAAGGTATCTCTACAGCGCACAAAGGAGTACAGAAGGTATCTCTACAGCGCACAAAGGAGTACAGAAGGTATCTCTACAGCGCACAAAGGAGTACAGGAAATATCTCTAGAACGTACAAAGGAGTACACGAGGTATCTCTACAGCGTACAAAGGAGTACAGAAGGCATCTCTACAGCGTACAAAGAAGTACAGAAGGTATCTCTCCAGCGCACAAAGGAGTACAGAAGGTATCTCTACTGCGCACAAAGGAGTACAGAAGGTATCTCTACAGCGCACAAAGGAGTACAGGAAATATCTCTAGAACGTACAAAGGAGTACACGAGGTATCTCTACAGCGTACAAAGAAGTACAGAAGGTATCTCTACAGCGAACAAAGGAGTACAGAAGGTATCTCTACAGCGCACAAAGGAGTACAGAAGGTATCTCTACAGCGCACAAAGAAGTACAGGAAATATCTCTAGAACGTACAAAGGAGTACACGAGGTATCTCTACAGCGCATGAAGGAGTACAGAAGGTATCTCTACAGCGCACAAATTAGTACAGAAGGTATCTCTACAGCGCACAAAGGAGTACAGAAGGTATCTCTACAGCGCACAAAGGAGTACAGAAGGTATCTCTACAGCGCACAAAGGAGTACAGGAAATATCTCTAGAACGTACAAAGGCGTACACGAGGTATCTCTACAGCGCACAAAGGAGTGCAGAAGGTATCTCTACAGCGCACAAAGGAGTACAGAAGGTATCTCTACAGCGCACAAAAGAGTACAGGAAATATCTCTAGAACGTACAAAGGAGTACACGAGGTATCTCTACAGCGCACAAAGGAGTACAGAAGGTATCTCTACAGCGCACAAAGGAGTACAGAAGGTATCTCTACAGCGCACAAAGGAGTACAGAAGGTATCTCTACAGCGCACAAAGGAGTACAGAAGGTATATCTACAGCGCACAAAGGAGTACAGAAGGTATCTCTACAGCGCACAAAGGAGTACAGAAGGTATCTCTACAGCGCACAAAGGAGTACAGAAGGTATCTCTACAGCGCACAAAGGAGTACAGAAGGTATCTCTACAGCGTACAAAGGAGTACAGAAGGTATCTCTACAGTGCACAAAGGAGTACAGGAAATATCTCTAGAACGTACAAAGGAGTTCACGAGGTATCTCTACAGCGTACAAAGGAGTACAGAAGGTATCTCTACAGCGCACAAAGGAGTACAGAAGGTATCTCTACAGCGCACAGAGGAGTACAGAAAGAGTCTCTACAGCGCACCAAGGAGTACAGAAGGTATCTCTACAGCGCAAAAAGGAGTACAGGAAATATCTCTAGAACGTACAAAGGAGTACACGAGGTATCTCTACAGCGTACAAAGGAGTACAGAAGGTATCTCTACAGCGCACAAAGGAGTACAGAAGGTATCTCTACAGCGCACAAAGGAGTACAGAAGGTATCTCTACAGCGCACGAAGGAGTACAGAAGGTATCTCTACAGCGCACAAAGGAGTACAGAAGGTATCTCTACAGCGCACAAAGGAGTACAGGAAATATCTCTAGAACGTACAAAGGAGTACACGAGGTATCTCTACAGCGTACAAAGGAGTACAGAAGGTATCTCTACAGCGCACAAAGGAGTACAGAAGGTATCTCTACAGCGCACAAAGGAGTACAGAAGGTATCTCTAGAGCGCACAAAGGAGTACAGAAGGTATCTCTACAGCGTACAAAGGAGTACACGAGGTATCTCTACAGCGCACAAAGGAGTACAGAAGGTATCTCGACAGCGCACAAAGGAGTACAGAAGGTATCTCTACAGCGCACAAAGGAGTACAGGAAATATCTCTAGAACGTACAAAGGAGTACACGAGGTATCTCTACAGCGCACAAAGGAGTACAGGAAATATCTCTAGAACGTACAAAGGAGTACACGAGGTATCTCTACAGCGCACAAAGGAGTACAGAAGGTATCTCTAAAGCGCACAAAGGAGTACAGAAGGTATCTCTACAGCGCACAAAGGAGCACAGAAGGTATCTCTACAGCGCACGAAGGAGTACAGAAGGTATCTCTACAGCGCACAAAGGAGTACAGAAGGTATCTCTACAGCGCACGAAGGAGTACAGAAGGTATCTCTACAGCGCACAAAGGAGTACAGAAGGTATCTCTACAGCGCACAAAGGAGTACAGAAGGTATCTCTACAGCGCACAAAGGAGTACAGAAGGTATCTCTACAGCGCACAAAGGAGTACAGGGAATATCTCTAGAACGTACAAAGGAGTACACGAGGTATCTCTACAGCGTACAAAGGAGTACAGAAGGTATCTCTACAGCGCACAAAGGAGTACAGAAGGTATCTCTACAGCGGACAAAGGAGTACAGAAGGTATCTCTACAGCGCACAAAGGAGTACAGAAGGTATCTCTACAGCGCACAAAGGAGTACAGAAGGTATCTCTAGAACATACAAAGGAGTACACGAGGTATCTCTACAGCGTACAAAGGAGTATAGAAGGTATCTCTACAACGTACAAAGGAGTACAGAAGGTATCTCTACAGCGTACAAAGGAGTACACGAGGTATCTCTACAGCGCACAAAGGAGTACAGAAGGTATCTCGACAGCGCACAAAGGAGTACAGAAGGTATCTCTACAGCGCACAAAGGAGTACAGGAAATATCTCTAGAACGTACAAAGGAGTACACGAGGTATCTCTACAGCGCACAAAGGAGTACAGGAAATATCTCTAGAACGTACAAAGGAGTACACGAGGTATCTCTACAGCGCACAAAGGAGTACAGAAGGTATCTCTAAAGCGCACAAAGGAGTACAGAAGGTATCTCTACAGCGCACAAAGGAGCACAGAAGGTATCTCTACAGCGCACGAAGGAGTACAGAAGGTATCTCTACAGCGCACAAAGGAGTACAGAAGGTATCTCTACAGCGCACGAAGGAGTACAGAAGGTATCTCTACAGCGCACAAAGGAGTACAGAAGGTATCTCTACAGCGCACAAAGGAGTACAGAAGGTATCTCTAAAGCGCACAAAGGAGTACAGAAGGTATCTCTACAGCGCACAAAGGAGTACAGGGAATATCTCTAGAACGTACAAAGGAGTACACGAGGTATCTCTACAGCGTACAAAGGAGTACAGAAGGTATCTCTACAGCGCACAAAGGAGTACAGAAGGTATCTCTACAGCGGACAAAGGAGTACAGAAGGTATCTCTACAGCGCACAAAGGAGTACAGAAGGTATCTCTACAGCGCACAAAGGAGTACAGAAGGTATCTCTAGAACATACAAAGGAGTACACGAGGTATCTCTACAGCGTACAAAGGAGTATAGAAGGTATCTCTACAGCGTACAAAGGAGTACAGAAGGTATCTCTACAGCGCACAAAGGAGTACAGAAGGTATCTCTACAGCGCACAAAGGAGTACAGAAGGTATCTCTACAGCGCACAAAGGAGTACAGAAGGTATCTCTACAGCGCACAAAGGAGTACAGGAAATATCTCTAGAACGTACAAAGGAGTACACGAGGTATCTCTACAGCGTACAAAGGAGTACAGAATGTATCTCTACAGCGCACAAAGGAGTACAGAAGGTATCTCTACAGCGCACAAAGGAGTACAGAAGGTAACTCTACAGCGCACATAGGAGTACAGAAGGTATCTCTAAAGCGCACAAAGGAGTACAGAAGGTATCTCTACAGCGCACAAAGGAGTACAGGAAATATCTCTAGAACGTACAAAGGAGTACACGATGTATCTCTACAGCGTACAAAGGAGTACAGAAGGTATCTCTACAGCGCACAAAGGAGTACAGAAGGTATCTCTACAGCGTACAAAGGAGTACAGAAGGTATCTCTACAGCGCACAAAGGAGTACAGAAGGTATCTCTAAGGCGCACAAAGGAGTACAGAAGGTATCTCTACAGCGCACAAAGGAGTACAGAAGGTATCTCTACAGCGCACAGAGGAGTACAGGAAATATCTCTAGAACGTACAAAGGAGTACACGAGGTATCTCTACAGCGTACAAAGGAGTACAGAAGGTATCTCTACAGCGCACAAAGGAGTACAGAAGGTATCTCTACAGCGCACAAAGGAGTACAGAAGGTATCTCTACAGCGCACAAAGGAGTACAGAAAATATCTCTAGAACGTACAAAGGAGTACACAAGGTACCTCTACAGCGCACAAAGGAGTACAGAAGGTATCTCTACAGCGCAAAAAGGAGTACAGAAGGTATCTCTACAGCGCACAAAGGAGTACAGAAGGTATCTCTACAGCGCACAAAGGAGTACAGAAGGTATCTCTACAGCGCACAAAGGAGTACAGAAGGTATCTCTACAGCGCACAAAGGAGTACAGGAAATATCTCTAGAACGTACAAAGGAGTACACGAGGTATCTCTACAGCGCACAAAGGAGTACAGAAGGTATCTCTACAGCGCACAAAGGAGTACAGAAGGTATCTCTACAGCGCACTAAGGAGTACAGGAAATATCTCTAGAACGTACAAAGGAGTACACGAGGTATCTCTACAGCGCACAAAGGAGTACAGAAGGTATCTCTACAGCGCACAAAGGAGTTCAGAAGGTATCTCTACAGCGCACAAAGGAGTACAGAAGGTATCTCTACAGCGCACAAAGGAGTACAGAAGGTATCTCTACAGCGCACAAAGGAGTACAGAAGGTATCTCTACAGCGCACAAAGGAGTACAGAAGGTATCTCTACAGCGCACGAAGGAGTACAGGAAATATCTCTAGAACGTACAAAGGAGTACACGAGGTATCTCTACAGCGTGCAAAGGAGTACAGAAGGTATCTCTACAGCGCACAAAGGAGTACAGAAGGTATCTCTACAGCGTACAAAGGAGTACAGAAGGTATCTCTACAGCGCACAAAGGAGTACAGAAGGTATCTCTACAGCGCACAAAGGAGTACAGAAGGTATCTCTACAGCGCACAAAGGAGTACAGAAGGTATCTCTACAGCGCACAAAGGAGTACAGGAAATATCTCTAGAACGTACAAAGGAGTACACGAGGTATCTCTACAGCGTACAAAGGAGTACAGAAGGCATCTCTACAGCGTACAAAGAAGTACAGAAGGTATCTCTCCAGCGCACAAAGGAGTACAGAAGGTATCTCTACTGCGCACAAAGGAGTACAGAAGGTATCTCTACAGCGCACAAAGGAGTACAGGAAATATCTCTAGAACGTACAAAGGAGTACACGAGGTATCTCTACAGCGTACAAAGAAGTACAGAAGGTATCTCTACAGCGAACAAAGGAGTACAGAAGGTATCTCTACAGCGCACAAAGGAGTACAGAAGGTATCTCTACAGCGCACAAAGAAGTACAGGAAATATCTCTAGAACGTACAAAGGAGTACACGAGGTATCTCTACAGCGCACGAAGGAGTACAGAAGGTATCTCTACAGCCCACAAATTAGTGCAGAAGGTATCTCTACAGCGCACAAAGGAGTACAGAAGGTATCTCTACAGCGCACAAAGGAGTACAGAAGGTATCTCTACAGCGCACAAAGGAGTACAGGAAATATCTCTAGAACGTACAAAGGCGTACACGAGGTATCTCTACAGCGCACAAAGGAGTACAGAAGGTATCTCTACAGCGCACAAAGGAGTACAGAAGGTATCTCTACAGCGCACAAAAGAGTACAGGAAATATCTCTAGAACGTACAAAGGAGTACACGAGGTATCTCTACAGCGCACAAAGGAGTACAGAAGGTATCTCTACAGCGCACAAAGGAGTACAGAAGGTATCTCTACAGCGCACAAAGGAGTACAGAAGGTATCTCTACAGCGCACAAAGGAGTACAGAAGGTATATCTACAGCGCACAAAGGAGTACAGAAGGTATCTCTACAGCGCACAAAGGAGTACAGAAGGTATCTCTACAGCGCACAAAGGAGTACAGAAGGTATCTCTACAGCGCACAAAGGAGTACAGAAGGTATCTCTACAGCGTACAAAGGAGTACAGAAGGTATCTCTACAGTGCACAAAGGAGTACAGGAAATATCTCTAGAACGTACAAAGGAGTTCACGAGGTATCTCTACAGCGTACAAAGGAGTACAGAAGGTATCTCTACAGCGCACAAAGGAGTACAGAAGGTATCTCTACAGCGCACAGAGGAGTACAGAAAGAGTCTCTACAGTGCACCAAGGAGTACAGAAGGTATCTCTACAGCGCAAAAAGGAGTACAGGAAATATCTCTAGAACGTACAAAGGAGTACACGAGGTATCTCTACAGCGTACAAAGGAGTACAGAAGGTATCTCTACAGCGCACAAAGGAGTACAGAAGGTATCTCTACAGCGCACAAAGGAGTACAGAAGGTATCTCTACAGCGCACAAAGGAGTACAGAAGGTATCTCTACAGCGCACAAAGGAGTACAGAAGGTATCTCTACAGCGCACAAAGGAGTACAGGAAATATCTCTAGAACGTACAAAGGAGTACACGAGGTATCTCTACAGCGCACAAAGGAGTACAGAAGGTATCTCTACAGCGCACAAAGGAGTACAGAAGGTATCTCTACAGCGCACGAAGGAGTACAGAAGGTATCTCTACAGCGCACAAAGGAGTACAGAAGGTATCTCTACAGCGCACAAAGGAGTACAGGAAATATCTCTAGAACGTACAAAGGAGTACACGAGGTATCTCTACAGCGTACAAAGGAGTACAGAAGGTATCTCTACAGCGCACAAAGGAGTACAGAAGGTATCTCTACAGCGCACAAAGGAGTACAGAAGGTATCTCTAGAGCGCACAAAGGAGTACAGAAGGTATCTCTACAGCGTACAAAGGAGTACACGAGGTATCTCTACAGCGCACAAAGGAGTACAGAAGGTATCTCGACAGCGCACAAAGGAGTACAGAAGGTATCTCTACAGCGCACAAAGGAGTACAGGAAATATCTCTAGAACGTACAAAGGAGTACACGAGGTATCTCTACAGCGCACAAAGGAGTACAGGAAATATCTCTAGAACGTACAAAGGAGTACACGAGGTATCTCTACAGCGCACAAAGGAGTACAGAAGGTATCTCTAAAGCGCACAAAGGAGTACAGAAGGTATCTCTACAGCGCACAAAGGAGCACAGAATGTATCTCTACAGCGCACGAAGGAGTACAGAAGGTATCTCTACAGCGCACAAAGGAGTACAGAAGGTATCTCTACAGCGCACGAAGGAGTACAGAAGGTATCTCTACAGCGCACAAAGGAGTACAGAAGGTATCTCTACAGCGCACAAAGGAGTACAGAAGGTATCTCTACAGCGCACAAAGGAGTACAGAAGGTATCTCTACAGCGCACAAAGGAGTACAGGGAATATCTCTAGAACGTACAAAGGAGTACACGAGGTATCTCTACAGCGTACAAAGGAGTACAGAAGGTATCTCTACAGCGCACAAAGGAGTACAGAAGGTATCTCTACAGCGGACAAAGGAGTACAGAAGGTATCTCTACAGCGCACAAAGGAGTACAGAAGGTATCTCTACAGCGCACAAAGGAGTACAGAAGGTATCTCTAGAACATACAAAGGAGTACACGAGGTATCTCTACAGCGTACAAAGGAGTATAGAAGGTATCTCTACAGCGTACAAAGGAGTACAGAAGGTATCTCTACAGCGCACAAAGGAGTACAGAAGGTATCTCTACAGCGCACAAAGGAGTACAGAAGGTATCTCTACAGCGCACAAAGGAGTACAGAAGATATCTCTACAGCGCACAAAGGAGTACAGGAAATATCTCTAGAACGTACAAAGGAGTACACGAGGTATCTCTACAGCGTACAAAGGAGTACAGAATGTATCTCTACAGCGCACAAAGGAGTACAGAAGGTATCTCTACAGCGCACAAAGGAGTACAGAAGGTAACTCTACAGCGCACATAGGAGAACAGAAGGTATCTCTAAAGCGCACAAAGGAGTACAGAAGGTATCTCTACAGCGCACAAAGGAGTACAGGAAATATCTCTAGAACGTACAAAGGAGTACACGATGTATCTCTACAGCGTACAAAGGAGTACAGAAGGTATCTCTACAGCGCACAAAGGAGTACAGAAGGTATCTCTACAGCGTACAAAGGAGTACAGAAGGTATCTCTACAGCGCACAGAGGAGTACAGGAAATATCTCTAGAACGTACAAAGGAGTACACGAGGTATCTCTACAGCGTACAAAGGAGTACAGAAGGTATCTCTACAGCGCACAAAGGAGTACAGAAGGTATCTCTACAGCGCACAAAGGAGTACAGAAAGTATCTCTACAGCGCACAAAGGAGTACAGAAAATATCTCTAGAACGTACAAAGGAGTACACGAGGTACCTCTACAGCGCACAAAGGAGTACAGAAGGTATCTCTACAGCGCACAAAGGAGTACAGAAGGTATCTCTACAGCGCACAAAGGAGTACAGAAGGTATCTCTACAGCGCACAAAGGAGAACAGAAGGTATCTCTACAGCGCACAAAGGAGTACAGAAGGTATCTCTACAGCGCACAAAGGAGTACAGGAAATATCTCTAGAACGTACAAAGGAGTACACGAGGTATCTCTACAGCGTACAAAGGAGTACAGAAGGAATCTCTACAGCGCAAAAAGGAGTACAGAAGGTATCTCTACAGCGCACAAAGGAGTACAGAAGGTATCTCTACAGCGCACAAACGAGTACAGAAGGTATCTCTACAGCGCACAAAGGAGTACAGAAGGTATCTCTACAGCGCACAAAGGAGTACAGGAAATATCTCTAGAACGTACAAAGGAGTACACGAGGTATCTCTACAGCGCACAAAGGAGTACAGAAGGTATCTCTACAGCGCACAAAGGAGTACAGAAGGTATCTCTACAGCGCACTAAGGAGTACAGGAAATATCTCTAGAACGTACAAAGGAGTACACGAGGTATCTCTACAGCGCACAAAGGAGTACAGAAGGTATCTCTACAGCGCACAAAGGAGTTAAGAAGGTATCTCTACAGCGCACAAAGGAGTACAGAAGGTATCTCTACAGCGCACAATGGAGTACAGAAGGTATCTCTACAGCGCACAAAGGAGTACAGAAGGTATCTCTACAGCGCACAAAGGAGTACAGAAGGTATCTCTACTGCCCACAAAGGAGTACAGAAGGTATCTCTACAGCGCACAAAGGAGTACAGAAGGTATCTCTACAGCGCACAAAGGAGTACAGAAGGTATCTCTACAGCGCACAAAGGAGTACAGAAGGTATCTCTACAGCGCACAAAGGAGTACAGAAGGTATCTCTACAGCGCACGAAGGAGTACAGGAAATATCTCTAGAACGTACAAAGGAGTACACGAGGTATCTCTACAGCGTGCAAAGGAGTACAGAAGGTATCTCTACAGCGCACAAAGGAGTACAGAAGGTATCTCTACAGCGTACAAAGGAGTACAGAAGGTATCTCTACAGCGCACAAAGGAGTACAGAAGGTATCTCTACAGCGCACAAAGGAGTACAGAAGGTATCTCTACAGCGCACAAAGGAGTACAGAAGGTATCTCTACAGCGCACAAAGGAGTACAGGAAATATCTCTAGAACGTACAAAGGAGTACACGAGGTATCTCTACAGCGTACAAAGGAGTACAGAAGGCATCTCTACAGCGTATAAAGGAGTACAGAAGGTATCTCTCCAGCGCACAAAGGAGTACAGAAGGTATCTCTACTGCGCACAAAGGAGTACAGAAGGTATCTCTACAGCGCACAAAGGAGTACAGGAAATATCTCTAGAACGTACAAAGGAGTACACGAGGTATCTCTACAGCGTACAAAGAAGTACAGAAGGTATCTCTACAGCGAACAAAGGAGTACAGAAGGTATCTCTACAGCGCACAAAGGAGTACAGAAGGTATCTCTACAGCGCACAAAGAAGTACAGGAAATATCTCTAGAACGTACAAAGGAGTACACGAGGTATCTCTACAGCGCACGAAGGAGTACAGAAGGTATCTCTACAGCGCACAAATTAGTACAGAAGGTATCTCTACAGCACACAAAGGAGTACAGAAGGTATCTCTACAGCGCACAAAGGAGTACAGAAGGTATCTCTACAGCGCACAAAGGAGTACAGGAAATATCTCAAGAACGTACAAAGGCGTACACGAGGTATCTCTACAGCGCACAAAGGAGTACAGAAGGTATCTCTACAGCGCACAAAGGAGTACAGAAGGTATCTCTACAGCGCACAAAAGAGTACAGGAAATATCTCTAGAACGTACAAAGGAGTACACGAGGTATCTCTACAGCGCACAAAGGAGTACAGAAGGTATCTCTACAGCGCACAAAGGAGTACAGAAGGTATCTCTACAGCGCACAAAGGAGTACAGAAGGTATCTCTACAGCGCACAAAGGAGTACAGAAGGTATATCTACAGCGCACAAAGGAGTACAGAAGGTATCTCTACAGCGCACAAAGGAGTACAGAAGGTATCTCTACAGCGCACAAAGGAGTACAGAAGGTATCTCTACAGCGCACAAAGGAGTACAGAAGGTATCTCTACAGCGTACAAAGGAGTACAGAAGGTATCTCTACAGTGCACAAAGGAGTACAGGAAATATCTCTAGAACGTACAAAGGAGTTCACGAGGTATCTCTACAGCGTACAAAGGAGTACAGAAGGTATCTCTACAGCGCACAAAGGAGTACAGAAGGTATCTCTACAGCGCACAGAGGAGTACAGAAAGAGTCTCTACAGCGCACCAAGGAGTACAGAAGGTATCTCTACAGCGCAAAAAGGAGTACAGGAAATATCTCTAGAACGTACAAAGGAGTACACGAGGTATCTCTACAGCGTACAAAGGAGTACAGAAGGTATCTCTACAGCGCACAAAAGAGTACAGAAGGTATCTCTACAGCGCACAAAGGAGTACAGAAGGTATCTCTACAGCGCACAAAGGAGTACAGAAGGTATCTCTACAGCGCACAAAGGAGTACAGAAGGTATCTCTACAGCGCACAAAGGAGTACAGGAAATATCTCTAGAACGTACAAAGGAGTACACGAGGTATCTCTACAGCGCACAAAGGAGTACAGAAGGTATCTCTACAGCGCACAAAGGAGTACAGAAGGTATCTCTACAGCGCACGAAGGAGTACAGAAGGTATCTCTACAGCGCACAAAGGAGTACAGAAGGTATCTCTACAGCGCACAAAGGAGTACAGGAAATATCTCTAGAACGTACAAAGGAGTACACGAGGTATCTCTACAGCGTACAAAGGAGTACAGAAGGTATCTCTACAGCGCACAAAGGAGTACAGAAGGTATCTCTACAGCGCACAAAGGAGTACAGAAGGTATCTCTAGAGCGCACAAAGGAGTACAGAAGGTATCTCTACAGCGTACAAAGGAGTACACGAGGTATCTCTACAGCGCACAAAGGGGTACAGAAGGTATCTCGACAGCGCACAAAGGAGTACAGAAGGTATCTCTACAGCGCACAAAGGAGTACAGGAAATATCTCTAGAACGTACAAAGGAGTACACGAGGTATCTCTACAGCGCACAAAGGAGTACAGAAGGTATCTCTAAAGCGCACAAAGGAGTACAGAAGGTATCTCTACAGCGCACAAAGGAGTACAGAAGGTATCTCTACAGCGCACGAAGGAGTACAGAAGGTATCTCTACAGCGCACAAAGGAGTACAGAAGGTATCTCTACAGCGCACGAAGGAGTACAGAAGGTATCTCTACAGCGCACAAAGGAGTACAGAAGGTATCTCTACAGCGCACAAAGGAGTACAGAAGGTATCTCTACAGCGCACAAAGGAGTACAGAAGGTATCTCTACAGCGCACAAAGGAGTACAGGAAATATCTCTAGAACGTACAAAGGAGTACACGAGGTATCTCTACAGCGTACAAAGGAGTACAGAAGGTATCTCTACAGCGCACAAAGGAGCACAGTAGGTATCTCTACAGCGCACAAAGGAGTACAGAAGGTATCTCTACAGCGCACAAAGGAGTACAGAAGGTATCTCTACAGCGCACAAAGGAGTACAGGGAATATCTCTAGAACGTACAAAGGAGTACACGAGGTATCTCTACAGCGTACAAAGGAGTACAGAAGGTATCTCTACAGCGCACAAAGGAGTACAGAAGGTATCTCTACAGCGCACAAAGGAGTACAGAAGGTATCTCTACAGCGCACAAAGGAGTACAGAAGGTATCTCTACAGCGCACAAAGGAGTACAGAAGGTATCTCTAGAACATACAAAGGAGTACACGAGGTCTCTCTACAGCGTACAAAGGAGTATAGAAGGTATCTCTACAGCGTACAAAGGAGTACAGAAGGTATCTCTACAGCGCACAAAGGAGTACAGAAGGTATCTCTACAGCGCACAAAGGAGTACAGAAGGTATCTCTACAGCGCAGAAAGGAGTACAGAAGGTATCTCTACAGCGCACAAAGGAGTACAGGAAATATCTCTAGAACGTACAAAGGAGTACACGAGGTATCTCTACAGCGTACAAAGGAGTACAGAATGTATCTCTACAGCGCACAAAGGAGTACAGAAGGTATCTCTACAGTGCACAAAGGAGTACAGAAGGTAACTCTACAGCGCACATAGGAGTACAGAAGGTATCTCTAAAGCGCACAAAGGAGTACAGAAGGTATCTCTACAGCGCACAAAGGAGTACAGGAAATATCTCTAGAACGTACAAAGGAGTACACGATGTATCTCTACAGCGTACAAAGGAGTACAGAAGGTATCTCTACAGCGCACAAAGGAGTACAGAAGGTATCTCTACAGCGTACAAAGGAGTACAGAAGGTATCTCTACAGCGCACAAAGGAGTACAGAAGGTATCTCTAAGGCGCACAAAGGAGTACAGAAGGTATCTCTACAGCGCACAAAGGAGTACAGAAGGTATCTCTACAGCGCACAAAGGAGTACAGGAAGTATCTCTAGAACGTACAAAGGAGTACACGAGGTATCTCTACAGCGTACAAAGGAGTACAGAAGGTATCTGTACAGCGTACAAAGGAGTACAGAAGGTATCTCTACAGCCCACAAAGGAGTACAGAAGGTATCTCTACAGCGACAAAGGAGTACAGAAGGTATCTCTACAGCGCACAAAGGAGTACAGAAGGTATCTCTAAAGCGCACAGAGGAGTACAGGAAATATCTCTAGAACGTACAAAGGAGTACACGAGGTATCTCTACAGCGTACAAAGGAGTACAGAAGGTATCTCTACAGCGCACAAAGGAGTACAGAAGGTATCTCTACAGCGCACAAAAGAGTACAGAAGGTATCTCTACAGCGCACAAAGGAGTACAGAAGGTATCTCTACAGCGCAGAAAGGAGTACAGAAGGTATCTCTACAGCGCACAAAGGAGTACAGAAGGTATCTCTACAGCGCACAAAGGAGTACAGGAAATACCTCTAGAACGTACAAAGGAGTACAGAAGGTATCTCTACAGCGCACAAAGGAGTACAGAAGGTATCTCTACAGCGCACAAAGGAGTACAGAAGGTATCTCTACAGCGCACAAAGGAGTACAGAAGGTATCTCTACAGCGCACAAAGGAGTACAGAAGGTATCTCTACAGCGCACAAAGGAGTACAGGAAATATCTCTAGAACGTACAAAGGAGTACACGAGGTATCTCTACAGCGCACAAAGGAGTACAGAAGGTATCTCTACAGCGCACAAAGGAGTACAGAAGGTATCTCTACAGCGCACTAAGGAGTACAGGAAATATCTCTAGAACGTACAAAGGAGTACACGAGGTATCTCTACAGTGCACAAAGGAGTACAGAAGGTATCTCTACAGCGCACAAAGGAGTTCAGAAGGTATCTCTACAGCGCACAAAGGAGTACAGAAGGTATCTCTACAGCGCACAAAGGAGTACAGAAGGTATCTCTACAGCGCACAAAGGAGTACAGAAGGTATCTCTACAGCGCACAAAGGAGTACAGAAGGTATCTCTACTGCCCACAAAGGAGTACAGAAGGTATCTCTACAGCGCACAAAGGAGTACAGAAGGTATCTCTACAGCGCACAAAGGAGTACAGGAAATATCTCTAGAACGTACAAAGGAGTACACGAGGTATCTCTACAGCGTACAAAGGAGTACAGAAGGTATCTCTACAGCGCACAAAGGAGTACAGAAGGTATCTCTACAGCGCACAAAGGAGTACAGAAGGTATCTCTACAGCGCACAAAGGAGTACAGAAGGTATCTCTACAGCGCACAAAGGAGTACAGGAAATATCTCTAGAACGTACAAAGGAGTACACGAGGTATCTCTACAGCGTACAAAGGAGTACAGAAGGTATCTCTACAGCGCACAAAGGAGTACAGAAGGTATCTCTACAGCGCACAAAGGAGTACAGAAGGTATCTCTACAGCGCACAAAGGAGTACAGGAAATATCTCTAGAACGTACAAAGGAGTACACGAGGTATCTCTACAGCGTACAAAGGAGTACAGAAGGTATCTCTACAGCGTACAAAGGAGTACAGAAGGTATCTCTACAGCGCACAAAGGAGTACAGAAGGTATCTCTACAGCGCACAAAGGAGTACAGAAGGTATCTCTACAGCGCACAAAGGAGTACAGAAGGTATCTCTACAGCGCACAAAGGAGTACAGGAAATATCTCTAGAACGTACAAATGAGTACACGAGGTATCTCTACAGCGTACAAAGGAGTACAGAAGGTATCTCTACAGCGCACAAAGGAGTACAGAAGGTATCTCTACAGCGCACAAAGGAGTACAGAAGGTATCTCTACAGCGCACAAAGGAGTACAGAAGGTATCTCTACAGCGTACAAAGGAGTACAGAAGATATCTCTACAGCGCACAAAGGAGTACAGAAGGTATCTCTACAGCGCACAAAGGAGTACAGGAAATATCTCTAGAACGTACAAAGGAGTACAGGAAATATCTCTACAGCGCACAAAGGAGTACAGAAGGTATCTCTACAGCGCACAAAGGAGTACAGAAGGTATCTCTACAGCGCAAAAAGGAGTACAAAAGGTATCTCCACAGCGCACAAAGGAGTACAGGAAATATCTCTAGAACGTACAAAGGAGTACACGAGGTATCTCTACAGCGTACAAAGGAGTACAGAAGGTATCTCTACAGCGCACAAAGGAGTACAGAAGGTATCTCTACAGCGCACAAAAGAGTACAGAAGGTATCTCTACAGCGCACAAAGGAGTACAGAAGGTATCTCTACAGCGCAGAAAGGAGTACAGAAGGTATCTCTACAGCGCACAAAGGAGTACAGAAGGTATCTCTACAGCGCACAAAGGAGTACAGGAAATACCTCTAGAACGTACAAAGGAGTACAGAAGGTATCTCTACAGCGCACAAAGGAGTACAGAAGGTATCTCTACAGCGCACAAAGAAGTACAGAAGGTATCTCTACAGCGCACAAAGGAGTACAGAAGGTATCTCTACAGCGCACAAAGGAGTACAGAAGGTATCTCTACAGCGCACAAAGGAGTACAGGAAATACCTCTAGGACGTACAAAGGAGTACAGAAGGTATCTCTACAGCGCACAAAGGAGTACAGAAGGTATCTCTACAGCGCACAAAGAAGTACAGAAGGTATCTCTACAGCGCACAAAGGAGTACAGGAAATATATCTAGAACGTACAAAGGAGTACACGAGGTATCTCTACAGCGTACAAAGGAGTACAGAAGGTATCTCAACAGCGCACAAAGGAGTACAGAAGGTATCTCTACAGCGCACAAAGGAGTACAGAAGGTATCTCTACAGCGCACAAAGGAGTACAGAAGGAATCTCTAGAGCGTACAAAGGAGTACAGAAGGTATCTCTACAGCGCACAAAGGAGTACAGGAGGTATCTCTACAGCGCACAAAGGAGTACAGGAAATATCTCTAGAACGTACAAAGGAGTACAGGAAATATCTCTACAGAGCACAAAGGAGTACAGAAGGTATCTCTACAGCGCACAAAGGAGTACAGAAGGTATCTCTACAGCGCACAAAGGAGTACAGAAGGTATCTCTACAGCGCACAAAGGAGTACAGAAGGTATCTCTAGAGCGCACAAAGGAGTACAGAAGGTATCTCTACAGCGCACAAAGGAGTACAGAAGGTATCTCTACAGCGCACAAAGGAGTACAGGAAATATCTCTAGAACGTACAAAGGAGTACACGAGGTATCTCTACAGCGTACAAAGGAGTACAGAAGGTATCTCTACAGCGCACAAAGGAGTACAGAGGGTATCTCTACAGCGCACAAAGGAGTACAGAAGGTATCTCTACAGCGCACAAAGGAGTACAGAAGGTATCCCTACAGCGCACAAAGGAGTTCAGGAAATACCTCTAGAACGTACAAAGGAGTACAGAAGGTATCTCTACAGCGCACAAAGGAGTACAGAAGGTATCTCTACAGCGCACAAAGAAGTACAGAAGGTATCTCTACAGCGCACAAAGGAGTACAGGAAATATATCTAGAACGTACAAAGGAGTACACGAGGTATCTCTACAGCGTACAAAGGAGTACAGAAGGTATCTCTACAGCGCACAAAGGAGTACAGAAGGTATCTCTACAGCGCACAAAGGAGTACAGAAGGTATCTCTACAGCGCACAAAGGAGTACAGAAGGAATCTCTAGAGCGTACAAAGGAGTACAGAAGGTATCTCTACAGCGCACAAAGGAGTACAGAAGGTATCTCTACAGCGCACAAAGGAGTACAGGAAATATCTCTAGAACGTACAAAGGAGTACAGGAAATATCTCTACAGCGCCCACAGGAGTACAGAAGGTATCTCTACAGCGCACAAAGGAGTACAGAAGGTATCTCTACAGCGCACAAAGGAGTACAGAAGGTATGTCTACAGCGCACAAAGGAGTACAGAAGGTATCTCTACAGCGCACAAAGGAGTACAGAAGGTATCTCTACAGCGCACAAAGGAGTACAGAAGGTATCTCTACAGCGCACAAAGGAGTACAGGAAATATCTCTAGAACGTACAAAGGAGTACACGAGGTATCTCTACAGCGCACAAAGGAGTACAGAAGGTATCTCTACAGCGCACAAAGGAGTACAGAAGGTATCTCTACAGCGCACAAAGGAGTAAAGGAAATATCTCTAGAACGTACAAAGGAGTACACGAGGTATCTCTACAGCGCACAAAGGAGTACAGAAGGTATCTCTACAGCGCACAAAGGAGTACAGAAGGTATCTCTACAGCGCACAAAGGAGTACAGAAGGTATCTCTACAGCGCAAAAAGGAGTACAGAAGGTATCTCTACAGCGCACAAAGGAGTACAGAAGGTATCTCTACAGCGCACAAAGGAGTACAGAAGGTATCTCTACAGCGCACAAAGGAGTACAGGAAATATCTCTAGAACGTACAAAGGAGTACACGAGGTATCTCTACAGCGCACAAAGGAGTACAGGAAATATCTCTAGAACGTACAAAGGAGTACAGGAAATATCTCTACAGCGCACAAAGGAGTACAGAAGGTATCTCTACAGCGCACAAAGGAGTACAGAAGGTATCTCTACAGCGCACAAAGGAGTACAAAAGGTATGTCTACAGCGCACAAAGGAGTACAGAAGGTATCTCTACAGCGCACAAAGGAGTACAGAAGGTATCTCTACAGCGCACAAAGGAGTACAGAAGGTATCTCTACAGCGCACAAAGGAGTACAGGAAATATCTCTAGAACGTACAAAGGAGTACACGAGGTATCTCTACAGCGCACAAAGGAGTACAGAAGGTATCTCTACAGCGCACAAAGGAGTACAGAAGGTATCTCTACAGCGCACAAAGGAGTACAGGAAATATCTCTAGAACGTACAAAGGAGTACACGAGTTATCTCTACAGCGCACAAAGGAGTACAGAAGGTATCTCTACAGCGCACAAAGAAGTACAGAAGGTATCTCTACAGCGCACAAAGGAGTACAGAAGGTATCTCTACAGCGCACAAAGGAGTACAGAAGGTATCTCTACAGCGCACAAAGGAGTACAGGAAATACCTCTAGAACGTACAAAGGAGTACAGAAGGTATCTCTACAGCGCACAAAGGAGTACAGAAGGTATCTCTACAGCGCACAAAGAAGTACAGAAGGTATCTCTACAGCGCACAAAGGAGTACAGGAAATATATCTAGAACGTACAAAGGAGTACACGAGGTATCTCTACAGCGTACAAAGGAGTACAGAAGGTATCTCAACAGCGCACAAAGGAGTACAGAAGGTATCTCTACAGCGCACAAAGGAGTACAGAAGGTATCTCTACAGCGCACAAAGGAGTACAGAAGGAATCTCTAGAGCGTACAAAGGAGTACAGAAGGTATCTCTACAGCGCACAAAGGAGTACGGAAGGTATCTCTACAGCGCACAAAGGAGTACAGGAAATATCTCTAGAACGTACAAAGGAGTACAGGAAATATCTCTACAGCGCACAAAGGAGTACAGAAGGTATCTCTACAGCGCACAAAGGAGTACAGAAGGTATCTCTACAGCGCACAAAGGAGTACAGAAGGTATCTCTACAGCGCACAAAGGAGTACAGAAGGTATCTCTACAGCGCACAAAGGAGTACAGAAGGTATCTCTACAGCGCACAAAGGAGTACAGAAGGTATCTCTACAGCGCACAAAGGAGTACAGAAGATATCTCTACAGCGCACAAAGGAGTACAGGAAATATCTCTAGAACGTACAAAGGAGTACACGAGGAATCTCTACAGCGTACAAAGGAGTACAGAAGGTATCTCTACAGCGCACAAAGGAGTACAGAGGGTATCTCTACAGCGCACAAAGGAGTACAGAAGGTATCTCTACAGCGCACAAAGGAGTACAGAAGGTATCTCTACAGCGCACAAAGGAGTTCAGGAAATACCTCTAGAACGTACAAAGGAGTACAGAAGGTATCTCTACAGCGCACAAAGGAGTACAGAAGGTATCTCTACAGCGCACAAAGAAGTACAGAAGGTATCTCTACAGCGCACAAAGGAGTACAGGAAATATATCTAGAACGTACAAAGGAGTACACGAGGTATCTCTACAGCGTACAAAGGAGTACAGAAGGTATCTCTACAGCGCACAAAGGAGTACAGAAGGTATCTCTACAGCGCACAAAGGAGTACAGAAGGTATCTCTACAGCGCACAAAGGAGTACAGAAGGAATCTCTAGAGCGTACAAAGGAGTACAGAAGGTATCTCTACAGCGCACAAAGGAGTACAGAAGGTATCTCTACAGCGCACAAAGGAGTACAGGAAATATCTCTAGAACGTACAAAGGAGTACAGGAAATATCTCTACAGCGCCCACAGGAGTACAGAAGGTATCTCTACAGCGCACAAAGGAGTACAGAAGGTATCTCTACAGCGCACAAAGGGTACAGAAGGTATGTCTACAGCGCACAAAGGAGTACAGAAGGTATCTCTACAGCGCACAAAGGAGTACAGAAGGTATCTCTACAGCGCAGAAAGGAGTACAGAAGGTATCTCTACAGCGCACAAAGGAGTACAGGAAATATCTCTAGAACGTACAAAGGAGTACACGAGGTATCTCTACAGCGCACAAAGGAGTACAGAAGGTATCTCTACAGCGCACAAAGGAGTACAGAAGGTATCTCTACAGCGCACAAAGGAGTACAGGAAATATCTCTAGAACGTACAAAGGAGTACACGAGGTATCTCTACAGCGCACAAAGGAGTACAGAAGGTATCTCTACAGCGCACAAAGGAGTACAGAAGGTATCTCTACAGCGCACAAAGGAGTACAGAAGGTATCTCTACAGCGCAAAAAGGAGTACAGAAGGTATCTCTACAGCGCACAAAGGAGTACAGAAGGTATCTCTACAGCGCACAAAGGAGTACAGAAGGTATCTCTACAGCGCACAAAGGAGTACAGGAAATATCTCTAGAACGTACAAAGGAGTACACGAGGTATCTCTACAGCGCACAAAGGAGTACAGGAAATATCTCTAGAACGTACAAAGGAGTACAGGAAATATCTCTACAGCGCACAAAGGAGTACAGAAGGTATCTCTACAGCGCACAAAGGAGTACAGAAGGTATCTCTACAGCGCACAAAGGAGTACAGAAGGTATGTCTACAGCGCACAAAGGAGTACAGAAGGTATCTCTACAGCGCACAAAGGAGTACAGAAGGTATCTCTACAGCGCACAAAGGAGTACAGAAGGTATCTCTACAGCGCACAAAGGAGTACAGGAAATATCTCTAGAACGTACAAAGGAGTACACGAGGTATCTCTACAGCGCACAAAGGAGTACAGAAGGTATCTCTACAGCGCACAAAGGAGTACAGAAGGTATCTCTACAGCGCACAAAGGAGTACAGGAAATATCTCTAGAACGTACAAAGGAGTACACGAGGTATCTCTACAGCGCACAAAGGAGTACAGAAGGTATCTCTACAGCGCACAAAGGAGTACAGAAGGTATCTCTACAGCGCACAAAGGAATACAGAAGGTATCTCTACAGCGCAAAAAGGATTACAGAAGGTATCTCTACAGCGCACAAAGGAGTACAGAAGGTATCTCTACAGCGCACAAAGGAGTACAGAAGGTATCTCTACAGTGCACAAAGGAGTACAGGAAATATCTCTAGAACGTACAAAGGAGTACACGAGGTATCTCTACAGCGTACAAAGGAGTACAGAAGGTATCTCTACAGCGCACAAAGGAGTACAGAAGGTATCTCTACAGCGTAAAAAGGAGTACAGAAGGTATCTCTACAGCGCACAAAGAAATACAGAAGGTATCTCTACATCGCACAAAGGAGTACAGAAGGTATCTCTACAGCGCAAAAAGGAGTACAGAAGGTATCTCTACAGCGCACAAAGGAGTACAGGAAATATCTCTAGAACGTACAAAGGAGTACACGAGGTATCTCTACAGCGTACAAAGGAGTACAGAAGGTATCTCTACAGCGCACAAAGGAGTACAGAAGGTATCTCTACAGCGTACAAAGGAGTACAGAAGGTATCTCTACAGCGCACAAAGAAGTACAGAAGGTATCTCTACATCGCACAAAGGAGTACAGAAGGTATCTCTACAGCGCACAAAGGAGTACAGAAGGTATCTCTACAGCGCACAAAGGAGTACAGGAAATATCTCTAGAACGTACAAAGGAGAACACGAGGTATCTCTACAGCGTACAAAGGAGTACAGAAGGTATCTCTACAGCGTACAAAGGAGTACAGAAGGTATCTCTACAGCGCACAAAGGAGTACAGAAGGTATCTCTACAGCGCACAAAGGAGTACAGAAGGTATCTCTACAGCGCACAAAGGAGTACAGAAGGTATCTCTACAGCGCACAAAGGAGTACAGAAGGTATCTCTACAGCGCACAAAGGAGTACAGGAAATATCTCTAGAACGTACAAAGAAGTACACGAGGTATCTCTACAGCGCACAAAGGAGTACAGAAGGTATCTCTACAGCGCACAAAGGAGTACAGAAGGTATCTCTACAGCGCACATAGGAGTACAGGAAATATCTCTAGAACGTACAAAGGAGTACACGAGGTATCTCTACAGCGCACAAAGATGTACAGAAGGTATCTCTACAGCGCACAAAGGAGTACAGAATGTATCTCTACAGCGTACAAAGGAGTACAGAAGGTATCTCTACAGCGCACAAAGGAGTACAGAAGGTATCTCTACAGCGCACAAAGGAGTACAGGAAATATCTCTAGAACGTACAAAGGAGTACACGAGGTATCTCTACAGCGCACAAAGGAGTACAGAAGGTATCTCTACAGCGCACAAAGGAGTACAGAAGGTATCTCTACAGCGCACAAAAGAGTACAGGAAATATCTCTAGAACGTACAAAGGAGTACACGAGGTATCTCTACAGCGCACAAAGGAGTACAGAAGGTATCTCTACAGCGCACAAAGGAGTACAGAAGGTATCTCTACAGCGCACAAAGGAGTACAGAAGGTATCTCTACAGCGCACAAAGGAGTACAGAAGGTATATCTACAGCGCACAAAGGAGTACAGAAGGTATCTCTACAGCGCACAAAGGAGTACAGAAGGTATCTCTACAGCGCACAAAGGAGTACAGAAGGTATCTCTACAGCGCACAAAGGAGTACAGAAGGTATCTCTACAGCGCACAAAGGAGTACAGAAGGTATCTCTAAAGCGCACAAAGGAGTACAGAAGGTATCTCTACAGCGCACAAAGGAGTACAGGGAATATCTCTAGAACGTACAAAGGAGTACACGAGGTATCTCTACAGCGTACAAAGGAGTACAGAAGGTATCTCTACAGCGCACAAAGGAGTACAGAAGGTATCTCTACAGCGGACAAAGGAGTACAGAAGGTATCTCTACAGCGCACAAAGGAGTACAGAAGGTATCTCTACAGCGCACAAAGGAGTACAGAAGGTATCTCTAGAACATACAAAGGAGTACACGAGGTATCTCTACAGCGTACAAAGGAGTATAGAAGGTATCTCTACAGCGTACAAAGGAGTACAGAAGGTATCTCTACAGCGCACAAAGGAGTACAGAAGGTATCTCTACAGCGCACAAAGGAGTACAGAAGGTATCTCTACAGCGCACAAAGGAGTACAGAAGGTATCTCTACAGCGCACAAAGGAGTACAGGAAATATCTCTAGAACGTACAAAGGAGTACACGAGGTATCTCTACAGCGTACAAAGGAGTACAGAATGTATCTCTACAGCGCACAAAGGAGTACAGAAGGTATCTCTACAGCGCACAAAGGAGTACAGAAGGTAACTCTACAGCGCACATAGGAGTACAGAAGGTATCTCTAAAGCGCACAAAGGAGTACAGAAGGTATCTCTACAGCGCACAAAGGAGTACAGGAAATATCTCTAGAACGTACAAAGGAGTACACGATGTATCTCTACAGCGTACAAAGGAGTACAGAAGGTATCTCTACAGCGCACAAAGGAGTACAGAAGGTATCTCTACAGCGTACAAAGGAGTACAGAAGGTATCTCTACAGCGCACAAAGGAGTACAGAAGGTATCTCTAAGGCGCACAAAGGAGTACAGAAGGTATCTCTACAGCGCACAAAGGAGTACAGAAGGTATCTCTACAGCGCACAGAGGAGTACAGGAAATATCTCTAGAACGTACAAAGGAGTACACGAGGTATCTCTACAGCGTACAAAGGAGTACAGAAGGTATCTCTACAGCGCACAAAGGAGTACAGAAGGTATCTCTACAGCGCACAAAGGAGTACAGAAGGTATCTCTACAGCGCACAAAGGAGTACCGAAAATATCTCTAGAACGTACAAAGGAGTACACGAGGTACCTCTACAGCGCACAAAGGAGTACAGAAGGTATCTCTACAGCGCACAAAGGAGTACAGAAGGTATCTTTACAGCGCACAAAGGAGTACAGAAGGTATCTCTACAGCGCACAAAGGAGAACAGAAGGTATCTCTACAGCGCACAAAGGAGTACAGAAGGTATCTCTACAGCGCACAAAGGAGTACAGGAAATATCTCTAGAACGTACAAAGGAGTACACGAGGTATCTCTACAGCGTACAAAGGAGTACAGAAGGAATCTCTACAGCGCAAAAAGGAGTACAGAAGGTATCTCTACAGCGCACAAAGGAGTACAGAAGGTATCTCTACAGCGCACAAAGGAGTACAGAAGGTATCTCTACAGCGCACAAAGGAGTACAGAAGGTATCTCTACAGCGCACAAAGGAGTACAGGAAATATCTCTAGAACGTACAAAGGAGTACACGAGGTATCTCTACAGCGCACAAAGGAGTACAGAAGGTATCTCTACAGCGTACAAAGGAGTATACGAGGTATCTCTACAGCGCACAAAGGAGTACAGAAGGTATTTCTACAGCGCACAAAGGAGTACAGAAGGTATCTCTACAGCGCACAAAGGGAGTACAGAAGGTATCTCTACAGCGCACAAAGGAGTACAGGAAATATCTCTAGAACGTACAAAGGAGTACACGAGGTATCTCTACAGCGTACAAAGGAGTAGAGAAGGTATCTCTACAGCGCACAAAGGAGTACAGAAGGTATCTCTACAGCGCACAAAGGAGTACAGAAGGTATCTCTACAGCGCACAAAGGAGTACAGAAGGTATCTCTACAGCGCACAAAGGAGTACAGAAGGTATCTCTACAGCGCACAAAGGAGTACAGAAGGTATCTCTACAGCGCACAAAGGAGTACAGGGAATATCTCTAGAACGTACAAAGGAGTACACGAGGTATCTCTACAGCGCACAAAGGAGTACAGAAGGTATCTCTACAGCGCACAAAGGAGTACAGAAGGTATCTCTACAGCGCACAAGGGAGTACAGAAGGTATCTCTACAGCGCACAAAGGAGTACAGAAGGTATCTCTACAGCGCACAAAGGGAGTACAGAAGGTATCTCTACAGCGCACAAAGGAGTACAGGAAATATCTCTAGAACGTACAAAGGAGTACACGAGGTATCTCTACAGCGTACAAAGGAGTACAGAAGGTATCTCTACAGCGTACAAAGTAGTACAGAAGGTATCTCTACAGCGCACAAAGGAGTACAGAAGGTATCTCTACAGCGCACAAAGGAGTACAGAAGGTATCTCAACAGCGCACAAAGGAGTACAGAAGGTATCTCTACAGCGCACAAAGGAGTACAGGAAATATCTCTAGAACGTACGAAGGAGTACACGAGGTATCTCTACAGCGTACAAAGGAGTACAGAATGTATCTCTACAGCGCACAAAGGAGTACAGAAGGTATCTCTACAGCGCACAAAGGAGTTCAGGAAATATCTCTAGAACGTACAAAGGAGTACACGATGTATCTCTACAGCGTACAAAGGAGTACAGAAGGTATCTTTACAGCGTACAAAGGAGTACAGAAGGTATCTCTACAGCGTACAAAGGAGTACAGAAGATATCTCTACAGCGCACAAAGGAGTACAGAAGGTATCTCTACAGCGCACAAAGGAGTACAGAAGGTATCTCTACAGCGCACAAAGGAGTACAGAAGGTATCTCTACAGCGCACAAAGGAGTACAGAAGGTATCTCTACAGCGCACAAAGGAGTACAGGAAATATCTCTAGAACGTACAAAAGAGTACACGAGGTATCTCTACAGCGTACAAAGGAGTACAGAAGGTATCTCTACAGCGCACAAAGGAGTACAGAAGGTATCTCTACAGCGCACAAAGGAGTACAGAAGGTATCTCTACAGCGCACAAAGGAGTAAAGAAGGTATCTCTACAGCGCACAAAGGAGTACAGGAAATATCTGTAGAACGTACAAAGGAGTACACGAGGTATCTCTACAGCGTACAAAGGAGTACAGAAGGTATCTCTACAGCGCACGAAGGAGTACAGAAGGTATCTCTACAGCGCACAAAGGAGTACAGGAAATATCTCTAGAACGTACAAAGGAGTACACGAGGTATCTCTACAGCGCACAAAGGAGTACAGAAGGTATCTCTACAGCGCACAAAGAAGTACAGAAGGTATCTCTACAGCGCACAAAGGAGTACAGGAAATATCTCTAGAACGTACAAAGGAGTACACGAGGTATCTCTAGAGCGCACAAAGGAGTACTGAAGGTATCTCTACAGCGCACAAAGGAGTACAGAAGGTATCTCTACAGCGCACAAAGGAGTACAGAAGGTATCTCTACAGCGCACAAAGGAGTACAGAAGGTATATCTACAGCGCACAAAGGAGTACCGAAGGTATCTCTACAGCGCACAAAGGAGTACAGAAGGTATCTCTACAGCGCACAAAGGAGTACAGAAGGTATCTCTACAGCGCACAAAGGAGTACAGAAAGTATCTCTACAGCGCACAAAGGAGTACAGAAGGTATCTCTACAGCGCACAAAGGAGTACAGGAAATATCTCTAGAACGTTCAAAGGAGTACACGAGGTATCTCTACAGCGTACAAAGGAGTACAGAAGGTATCTCTACAGCGCACAAAGGAGTACAGAAGGTATCTCTACAGCGCACAAAGGAGTACAGAAAGTATCTCTACAGCGCAAAAAGGAGTACAGAATGTATCTCTACAGCGCACAAAGGAGTACAGGAAATATCTCTAGAACGTACAAAGGAGTACACGAGGTATCTCTACAGCGTACAAAGGAGTACAGAAGGTATCTCTACAGCGCACAAAGGAGTACAGAAGGTATCTCTACAGCGCACTAAGGAGTACAGAAAATATCTCTACAGCGCACAAAGGAGTACAGAAGGTATCTCTACAGCGCACAAAGGAGTACAGAAGGTATCTCTACAGCGCACAAAGGAGTACAGGAAATATCCCTAGAACGTACAAAGGAGTACACGAGGTATCTCTACAGCGCACAAAGGAGTACAGAAGGTATCTCTACAGCGCACATAGGAGTACAGAAGGTATCTCTACAGCGCACAAAGGAGTACAGAAGGTATCTCTACAGCGCACGAAGGAGTACAGGAAATATCTCTAGAACGTACAAAGGAGTACACGAGGTATCTCTACAGCGTACAAAGGAGTACAGAAGGTATCTCTACAGCGCACAAAGGAGTACAGAAGGTATCTCTACAGCGCACAAAGGAGTACAGAAGGTATCTCTACAGCGCACAAAGGAGTACAGAAGGTATCTCTACAGCGTACAAAGTACACGAGGTATCTCTACAGCGCACAAAGGAGTACAGAAGGTATCTCTACAGCGCACAAAGGAGTACAGAAGGTATCGCTACAGCGCACAAAGGAGTACAGGAAATATCTCTAGAACGTACAAAGAAGTACACGAGGTATCTCTACAGCGCACAAAGGAGTACAGAAGGTATCTCTACAGCGCACAAAGGAGTACAGAAGGTATCTCTACAGCGCACAAAGGAGTACAGAAGGTATCTCTACAGCGTACAAAGGAGTACACGAGGTATCTCTACAGCGCACAAAGGAGTACAGAAGGTATCTCTACAGCGCACATAGGAGTACAGAAGGTATCTCTACAGCGCACAAAGGAGTACAGAAGGTATCTCTACAGCGCACAAAGGAGTACAGAAGGTATCTCTACAGCGCACAAAGGAGTACAGAAGGTATCTCTACAGCGCAAAAGGAGTACAGAAGGTATCTCTACAGCGCACAAAGGAGTACAGAAGGTATCTCTTCAGCGCACAAAGGAGTACAGAAGGTATCTCTACAGCGTAAAAAGGAGTACACGAGGTATCTCTACAGCGCACAAAGGAGTACAGAAGGTATCTCTACAGCGCACAAAGGAGTACAGAAGGTATCTCTACAGCGCACAATGGAGTACAGAAGGTATCTCTACAGCGCACAAAGGAGTACAGGAAATATCTCTAGAACGTACAAAGGAGTACACGAGGTATCTCTACAGCGTACAAAGGAGTACAGAAGGGATCTCTTCAGCGCACAAAGGGGTACAAAAGGTATCTCTACAGCGCACAAAGGAGTACAGAAGGTATCTCTACAGCGCACAAAGGAGTACAGAAGGTATCTCTACAGCGCACAAAGGAGTACAGAAGGTATCTCTACAGCGCACAAGGGAGCACAGAAGGTATCTCTACAGCGCACAAAGGAGTACAGGAAATATCTCTAGAACGTACAAAGGAGTACACGAGGTATCTCTACAGCGTACAAAGGAGTACAGAAGGTTTCTCTACAGCGTACAAAGGAGTACAGAAGGTATCATTACAGCGCACAGAGGAGTACAGAAGGTATCTCTACAGCGCGCAAAGGAGTACAGAAGGTATCTCTACAGCGCACAAAGGAGTACAGAAGGTATCTCTACAGTGCACAAAGGAGTACATGAAATATCTCTAGAACGTACAAAGGAGTACACGAGGTATCTCTACAGCGTACAAAGGAGTACAGAAGGTATCTCTAGAGCGCACAAAGGAGTACAGAAGGTATCTCTACAGCGCACAAAGGAGTACAGAAGGTATCTCTACAGCGCACAAAGGAGTACAGAAGGTATCTCTACAGCGTACAAAGTACACGAGGTATATCTACAGCGCACAAAGGAGTACAGAAGGTATCTCTACAGCGCACAAAGGAGTACAGAAGGTATCTCTACAGCGCACAAAGGAGAACAGGAAATATCTCTAGAACGTACGAAGAAGTACACGAGGTATCTCTACAGCGCACAAAGGAGTACAGAAGGTATCTCTACAGCGCACAAAGGAGTACAGAAGGTATCTCTACAGCGCACAAAGGAGTACAGAAGGTATCTCTACAGCGTACAAAGGAGTACACGAGGTATCTCTACAGCGCACAAAGGAGTACAGAAGGTATCTCTACAGCGCACAAAGGAGTATAGAAGGTATCTCTACAGCGCACAAAGGAGTACAGAAGGAATCCCTACAGCGCACAAAGGAGTACAGAAGGTATCTCTACAGCGCACAAAGGAGTACAGAAGGTATCTCTACAGCGCACAAAGGAGTACAGAAGGTATCTCTACAGCGCACAAAGGAGTACAGAAGGTATCTCTACAGCGTACAAAGGAGTATACGAGGTATCTCTACAGCGCACAAAGGAGTACAGAAGGTATCTCTACAGCGCACAAAGGAGTACAGAAGGTATCTCTACAGCGCACCAAGGAGTACAGGAAATATCTCTAGAACGTACAAAGGAGTACACGAGGTATCTCTACAGCGTACAAAGGAGTAGAGAAGGTATCTCTACAGCGCACAAAGGAATACAGAAGGTATCACTACAGCGCACAAAGGAGTACAGAAGGTATCTCTACAGCGCACAAAGGAGTTCAGAAGGTATCTCTACAGCGCACAAAGGAGTACAGAAGGTATCTCTACAGCGCACAAAGGAGTACAGAAGGTATCTCTACAGCGCACAAAGGAGTACAGGAAATATCTCTAGAACGTACAAAGGAGTACACGAGGTATCTCTACAGCGCACAAAGGAGTACAGAAGGTATCTCTACAGCGCACAAAGGAGTACAGAAGGTATCTCTACAGCGCACAAAGGAGTACAGAAGGTATCTCTACAGCGCACAAAGGAGTACAGAAGGTATCTCTACAGCGCACAAAGTAGTACAGGAAATATCTCTAGAACGTACAAAGGAGTACACGAGGTATCTCTACAGCGTACAAAGGAGTACAGAAGGTATCTCTACAGCGTACAAAGTAGTACAGAAGGTATCTCTACAGCGCACAAAGGAGTACAGAAGGTATCTCTACAGCGCACAAAGGAGTACAGAAGGTATCTCTACAGCGCACAAAGGAGTACAGAAGGTATCTCTACAGCGCACAAAGGAGTACAGGAAATATCTCTAGAACGTACAAAGGAGTACACGAGGTATCTCTACAGCGTACAAAGGAGTACAGAATGTATCTCTACAGCGCACAAAGGAGTACAGAAGGTATCTCTACAGCGCACAAAGGAGTTCAGGAAATATCTCTAGAACGTACAAAGGAGTACACGATGTATCTCTACAGCGTACAAAGGAGTACAGAAGGTATCAGGAAATATCTCTAGAACGTACAAAGGAGTACACGATGTATCTCTACAGCGTACAAAGGAGTACAGAAGGTATCTTTACAGCGTACAAAGGAGTACAGAAGGTATCTCTACAGCGTACAAAGGAGGACAGAAGATATCTCTACAGCGCACAAAGGAGTACAGAAGGTATCTCTACAGCGCACAAAGGAGTACAGAAGGTATCTCTACAGCGCACAAGGGAGTACAGAAGGTATCTCTACAGCGCACAAAGGAGTACAGGAAATATCTCTAGAACGTACAAAGGAGTACACGAGGTATCTCTACAGCGTACAAAGGAGTACAGAAGGTATATCTACAGCGTACAAAGGAGTACAGAAGGTATCTCTACAGCGCACAGAGGAGTACAGAAGGTATCTCTACAGCGCACAAAGGAGTACAGAAGGTATCTCTACAGCGCACAAAGGAGTACAGAAGGTATCTCTACAGTGCACAAAGGAGTACATGAAATATCTCTAGAACGTACAAAGGAGTACACGAGGTATCTCTACAGCGTACAAAGGAGTACAGAAGGTATCTCTACAGCGCACAAAGGAGTACAGAAGGTATCTCTACAGCGCACAAAGGAGTACAGAAGGTATCTCTACAGCGCACAAAGGAGTACAGAAGGTATCTCTACAGCGTACAAAGTACACGAGGTATATCTACAGCGCACAAAGGAGTACAGAAGGTATCTCTACAGCGCACAAAGGAGTACAGAAGGTATCTCTACAGCGCACAAAGGAGTACAGGAAATATCTCTAGAACGTACGAAGAAGTACACGAGGTATCTCTAGAGCGCACAAAGGAGTACAGAAGGTATCTCTACAGCGCACAAAGGAGTACAGAAGGTATCTCTACAGCGCACAAAGGAGTACAGAAGGTATCTCTACAGCGTACAAATGAGTACACGAGGTATCTCTACAGCGCACAAAGGAGTACAGAAGGTATCTCTACAGCGCACAAAGGAGTACAGAAGGTATCTCCACAGCGCACAAAGGAGTACAGAAGGAATCCCTACAGCGCACAAAGGAGTACAGAAGGTATCTCTACAGCGCACAAAGGAGTACAGAAGGTATCTCTACAGCGCACAAAGGAGTACAGAAGGTATCTCTACAGCGCACAAAGGAGTACAGAAGGTATCTCTACAGCGTACAAAGGAGTATACGAGGTATCTCTACAGCGCACAAAGAAGTACAGAAGGTATCTCTACAGCGCACAAAGGAGTACAGAAGGTATCTCTACAGCGCACAAAGGAGTACAGAAGGTATCTCTACAGCGCACAAAGGAGTACAGGAAATATCTCTAGAACGTACAAAGGAGTACACGAGGTATCTCTACAGCGTACAAAGGAGTAGAGAAGGTATCTCTACAGCGCACAAAGGAATACAGAAGGTATCTCTACAGCGCACAAAGGAGTACAGAAGGTATCTCTACAGCGCACAAAGGAGTACAGAAGGTATATCTACAGCGCACAAAGGAGTACCGAAGGTATCTCTACAGCGCACAAAGGAGTACAGAAGGTATCTCTACAGCGCACAAAGGAGTACAGAAGTATCTCTACAGCGCACAAAGGAGTACAGAAGGTATCTCTACAGCGCACAAAGGAGTACAGAAGGTATCTCTACAGCGCACAAAGGAGTACAGGAAATATCTCTAGAACGTTCAAAGGAGTACACGAGGTATCTCTACAGCGTACAAAGGAGTACAGAAGGTATCTCTACAGCGCACAAAGGAGTACAGAAGGTATCTCTACAGCGCACAAAGGAGTACAGAAAGTATCTCTACAGCGCAAAAAGGAGTACAGAATGTATCTCTACAGCGCACAAAGGAGTACAGGAAATATCTCTAGAACGTACAAAGGAGTACACGAGGTATCTCTACAGCGTACAAAGGAGTACAGAAGGTATCTCTACAGCGCACAAAGGAGTACAGAAGGTATCTCTACAGCGCACAAAGGAGTACAGAAAATATCTCTACAGCGCACAAAGGAGTACAGAAGGTATCTCTACAGCGCACAAAGGAGTACAGAAGGTATCTCTACAGCGCACAAAGGAGTACAGGAAATATCCCTAGAACGTACAAAGGAGTACACGAGGTATCTCTACAGCGCACAAAGGAGTACAGAAGGTATCTCTACAGCGCACAAAGGAGTACAGAAGGTATCTCTACAGCGCACAAAGGAGTACAGAAGGTATCTCTATAGCGCACGAAGGAGTACAGGAAATATCTCTAGAACGTACAAAGGAGTACACGAGGTATCTCTACAGCGTACAAAGGAGTACAGAAGGTATCTCTACAGCGCACAAAGGAGTACAGAAGGTATCTCTACAGCGCACAAAGGAGTACAGAAGGTATCTCTACAGCGCACAAAGGAGTACAGAAGGTATCTCTACAGCGTACAATGTACACGAGGTATCTCTACAGCGCACAAAGGAGTACAGAAGGTATCTCTACAGCGCACAAAGGAGTACAGAAGGTATCGCTACAGCGCACAAAGGAGTACAGGAAATATCTCTAGAACGTACAAAGAAGTACACGCGGTATCTCTACAGCGCACAAAGGAGTACAGAAGGTATCTCTACAGCGCACAAAGGAGTACAGAAGGTATCTCTACAGCGCACAAAGGAGTACAGAAGGTATCTCTACAGCGTACAAAGGAGTACAGAAGGTATCTCTACAGCGCACAAAGGAGTACAGAAGGTATCTCTACAGCGCACAAAGGAGTACAGAAGGTATCTCTACAGCGCACAAAGGAGTACAGGAAATATCTCTAGAACGTACAAAGGAGTACACGAGGTATCTCTACAGCGCACAAAGGAGTACAGAAGGTATCTCTACAGCGCACAAAGAAGTACAGAAGGCATCTCTACAGCGCACAAAGGAGTACAGAAGGTATCTCTACAGCGCACAAAGGAGTACAGAAGGTATCTCTACAGCGCACAAAGTAGTACAGGAAATATCTCTAGAACGTACAAAGGAGTACACGAGGTATCTCTACAGCGTACAAAGGAGTACAGAAGGTATCTCTACAGCGTACAAAGTAGTACAGAAGGTATCTCTACAGCGCACAAAGGAGTACAGAAGGTATCTCTACAGCGCACAAAGGAGTACAGAAGGTATCTCTACAGCGCACAAAGGAGTACAGAAGGTATCTCTACAGCGCACAAAGGAGTACAGGAAATATCTCTAGAACGTACAAAGGAGTACACGAGGTATCTCTACAGCGTACAAAGGAGTACAGAATGTATCTCTACAGCGCACAAAGGAGTACAGAAGGTATCTCTACAGCGCACAAAGGAGTTCAGGAAATATCTCTAGAACGTACAAAGGAGTACACGATGTATCTCTACAGCGTACAAAGGAGTACAGAAGGTATCAGGAAATATCTCTAGAACGTACAAAGGAGTACACGATGTATCTCTACAGCGTACAAAGGAGTACAGAAGGTATCTTTACAGCGTACAAAGGAGTACAGAAGGTATCTCTACAGCGTACAAAGGAGTACAGAAGATATCTCTACAGCGCACAAAGGAGTACAGAAGGTATCTCTACAGCGCACAAAGGAGTACAGAAGGTATCTCTACAGCGCACAAAGGAGTACAGAAGGTATCTCTACAGCGCACAAAGGAGTACAGAAGGTATCTCTACAGCGCACAAAGGAGTACAGGAAATATCTCTAGAACGTAAAAAGAGTACACGAGGTATCTCTACAGCGTACAAAGGAGTACAGAAGGTATCTCTACAGCGCACAAAGGAGTACAGAAGGTATCTCTACAGCGCACAAAGGAGTACAGAAGGTATCTCTACAGCGCACAAAGGAGTACAGAAGGTATCTCTACAGCGCACAAAGGAGTACAGGAAATATCTGTAGAACGTACAAAGGAGTACACGAGGTATCTCTTCAGCGTACAAAGGAGTACAGAAGGTATCTCTACAGCGCACGAAGGAGTACAGAAGGTATCTCTACAGCGCACAAAGAAGTACAGGAAATATCTCTAGAACGTACAAAGGAGTACACGAGGTATCTCTACAGCGCACAAAGGAGTACAGAAGGTATCTCTACAGCGCACAAAGAAGTACAGAAGGTATCTCTACAGCGCACAAATGAGTACAGGAAATATCTCTAGAACGTACAAAGGAGTACACGAGGTATCTCTAGAGCGCACAAAGGAGTACAGAAGGTATCTCTACAGCGCACAAAGGAGTACAGAAGGTATCTCTACAGCGCACAAAGGAGTACAGAAGGTATCTCTACAGCGCACAAAGGAGTACAGAAGGTATATCTACAGCGCACAAAGGAGTACCGAAGGTATCTCTACAGCGCACAAAGGAGTACAGAAGGTATCTCTACAGCGCACAAAGGAGTACAGAAGTATCTCTACAGCGCACAAAGGAGTACAGAAGGTATCTCTACAGCGCACAAAGGAGTACAGAAGGTATCTCTACAGCGCACAAAGGAGTACAGGAAATATCTCTAGAACGTTCAAAGGAGTACACGAGGTATCTCTACAGCGTACAAAGGAGTACAGAAGGTATCTCTACAGCGCACAAAGGAGTACAGAAGGTATCTCTACAGCGCACAAAGGAGTACAGAAAGTATCTCTACAGCGCAAAAAGGAGTACAGAATGTATCTCTACAGCGCACAAAGGAGTACAGGAAATATCTCTAGAACGTACAAAGGAGTACACGAGGTATCTCTACAGCGTACAAAGGAGTACAGAAGGTATCTCTACAGCGCACAAAGGAGTACAGAAGGTATCTCTACAGCGCACAAAGGAGTACAGAAAATATCTCTACAGCGCACAAAGGAGTACAGAAGGTATCTCTTCAGCGCACAAAGGAGTACAGAAGGTATCTCTACAGCGCACAAAGGAGTACAGGAAATATCCCTAGAACGTACAAAGGAGTACACGAGGTATCTCTACAGCGCACAAAGGAGTACAGAAGGTATCTCTACAGCGCACAAAGGAGTACAGAAGGTATCTCTACAGCGCACAAAGGAGTACAGAAGGTATCTCTATAGCGCACGAAGGAGTACAGGAAATATCTCTAGAACGTACAAAGGAGTACACGAGGTATCTCTACAGCGTACAAAGGAGTACAGAAGGTATCTCTACAGCGCACAAAGGAGTACAGAAGGTATCTCTACAGCGCACAAAGGAGTACAGAAGGTATCTCTACAGCGCACAAAGGAGTACAGAAGGTATCTCTACAGCGTACAATGTACACGAGGTATCTCTACAGCGCACAAAGGAGTACAGAAGGTATCTCTACAGCGCACAAAGGAGTACAGAAGGTATCGCTACAGCGCACAAAGGAGTACAGGAAATATCTCTAGAACGTACAAAGAAGTACACGAGGTATCTCTACAGCGCACAAAGGAGTACAGAAGGTATCTCTACAGCGCACAAAGGAGTACAGAAGGTATCTCTACAGCGCACAAAGGAGTACAGAAGGTATCTCTACAGCGTACAAAGGAGTACAGAAGGTATCTCTACAGCGCACAAAGGAGTACAGAAGGTATCTCTACAGCGCACAAAGGAGTACAGAAGGTATCTCTACAGCGCACAAAGGAGTACAGGAAATATCTCTAGAACGTACAAAGGAGTACACGAGGTATCTCTACAGCGCACAAAGGAGTACAGAAGGTATCTCTACAGCGCACAAAGAAGTACAGAAGGCATCTCTACAGCGCACAAAGGAGTACAGAAGGTATCTCTACAGCGCACAAAGGAGTACAGAAGGTATCTCTACAGCGCACAAAGTAGTACAGGAAATATCTCTAGAACGTACAAAGGAGTACACGAGGTATCTCTACAGCGTACAAAGGAGTACAGAAGGTATCTCTACAGCGTACAAAGTAGTACAGAAGGTATCTCTACAGCGCACAAAGGAGTACAGAAGGTATCTCTACAGCGCACAAAGGAGTACAGAAGGTATCTCTACAGCGCACAAAGGAGTACAGAAGGTATCTCTACAGCGCACAAAGGAGTACAGGAAATATCTCTAGAACGTACAAAGGAGTACACGAGGTATCTCTACAGCGTACAAAGGAGTACAGAATGTATCTCTACAGCGCACAAAGGAGTACAGAAGGTATCTCTACAGCGCACAAAGGAGTTCAGGAAATATCTCTAGAACGTACAAAGGAGTACACGATGTATCTCTACAGCGTACAAAGGAGTACAGAAGGTATCAGGAAATATCTCTAGAACGTACAAAGGAGTACACGATGTATCTCTACAGCGTACAAAGGAGTACAGAAGGTATCTTTACAGCGTACAAAGGAGTACAGAAGGTATCTCTACAGCGTACAAAGGAGTACAGAAGATATCTCTACAGCGCACAAAGGAGTACAGAAGGTATCTCTACAGCGCACAAAGGAGTACAGAAGGTATCTCTACAGCGCACAAAGGAGTACAGAAGGTATCTCTACAGCGCACAAAGGAGTACAGAAGGTATCTCTACAGCGCACAAAGGAGTACAGGAAATATCTCTAGAACGTAAAAAGAGTACACGAGGTATCTCTACAGCGTACAAAGGAGTACAGAAGGTATCTCTACAGCGCACAAAGGAGTACAGAAGGTATCTCTACAGCGCACAAAGGAGTACAGAAGGTATCTCTACAGCGCACAAAGGAGTACAGAAGGTATCTCTACAGCGCACAAAGGAGTACAGGAAATATCTGTAGAACGTACAAAGGAGTACACGAGGTATCTCTTCAGCGTACAAAGGAGTACAGAAGGTATCTCTACAGCGCACGAAGGAGTACAGAAGGTATCTCTACAGCGCACAAAGAAGTACAGGAAATATCTCTAGAACGTACAAAGGAGTACACGAGGTATCTCTACAGCGCACAAAGGAGTACAGAAGGTATCTCTACAGCGCACAAAGAAGTACAGAAGGTATCTCTACAGCGCACAAATGAGTACAGGAAATATCTCTAGAACGTACAAAGGAGTACACGAGGTATCTCTAGAGCGCACAAAGGAGTACAGAAGGTATCTCTACAGCGCACAAAGGAGTACAGAAGGTATCTCTACAGCGCACAAAGGAGTACAGAAGGTATCTCTACAGCGCACAAAGGAGTACAGAAGGTATATCTACAGCGCACAAAGGAGTACCGAAGGTATCTCTACAGCGCACAAAGGAGTACAGAAGGTATCTCTACAGCGCACAAAGGAGTACAGAAGTATCTCTACAGCGCACAAAGGAGTACAGAAGGTATCTCTACAGCGCACAAAGGAGTACAGAAGGTATCTCTACAGCGCACAAAGGAGTACAGGAAATATCTCTAGAACGTTCAAAGGAGTACACGAGGTATCTCTACAGCGTACAAAGGAGTACAGAAGGTATCTCTACAGCGCACAAAGGAGTACAGAAGGTATCTCTACAGCGCACAAAGGAGTACAGAAGGTATCTCAACAGCGCACAAAGGAGTACAGAAGGTATCTCTACAGCGCACAAAGGAGTACAGGAAATATCTCTAGAACGTACGAAGGAGTACACGAGGTATCTCTACAGCGTACAAAGGAGTACAGAATGTATCTCTACAGCGCACAAAGGAGTACAGAAGGTATCTCTACAGCGCACAAAGGAGTTCAGGAAATATCTCTAGAACGTACAAAGGAGTACACGATGTATCTCTACAGCGTACAAAGGAGTACAGAAGGTATCTTTACAGCGTACAAAGGAGTACAGAAGGTATCTCTACAGCGTACAAAGGAGTACAGAAGATATCTCTACAGCGCACAAAGGAGTACAGAAGGTATCTCTACAGCGCACAAAGGAGTACAGAAGGTATCTCTACAGCGCACAAAGGAGTACAGAAGGTATCTCTACAGCGCACAAAGGAGTACAGAAGGTATCTCTACAGCGCACAAAGGAGTACAGGAAATATCTCTAGAACGTACAAAAGAGTACACGAGGTATCTCTACAGCGTACAAAGGAGTACAGAAGGTATCTCTACAGCGCACAAAGGAGTACAGAAGGTATCTCTACAGCGCACAAAGGAGTACAGAAGGTATCTCTACAGCGCACAAAGGAGTAAAGAAGGTATCTCTACAGCGCACAAAGGAGTACAGGAAATATCTGTAGAACGTACAAAGGAGTACACGAGGTATCTCTACAGCGTACAAAGGAGTACAGAAGGTATCTCTACAGCGCACGAAGGAGTACAGAAGGTATCTCTACAGCGCACAAAGGAGTACAGGAAATATCTCTAGAACGTACAAAGGAGTACACGAGGTATCTCTACAGCGCACAAAGGAGTACAGAAGGTATCTCTACAGCGCACAAAGAAGTACAGAAGGTATCTCTACAGCGCACAAAGGAGTACAGGAAATATCTCTAGAACGTACAAAGGAGTACACGAGGTATCTCTAGAGCGCACAAAGGAGTACTGAAGGTATCTCTACAGCGCACAAAGGAGTACAGAAGGTATCTCTACAGCGCACAAAGGAGTACAGAAGGTATCTCTACAGCGCACAAAGGAGTACAGAAGGTATATCTACAGCGCACAAAGGAGTACCGAAGGTATCTCTACAGCGCACAAAGGAGTACAGAAGGTATCTCTACAGCGCACAAAGGAGTACAGAAGGTATCTCTACAGCGCACAAAGGAGTACAGAAAGTATCTCTACAGCGCACAAAGGAGTACAGAAGGTATCTCTACAGCGCACAAAGGAGTACAGGAAATATCTCTAGAACGTTCAAAGGAGTACACGAGGTATCTCTACAGCGTACAAAGGAGTACAGAAGGTATCTCTACAGCGCACAAAGGAGTACAGAAGGTATCTCTACAGCGCACAAAGGAGTACAGAAAGTATCTCTACAGCGCAAAAAGGAGTACAGAATGTATCTCTACAGCGCACAAAGGAGTACAGGAAATATCTCTAGAACGTACAAAGGAGTACACGAGGTATCTCTACAGCGTACAAAGGAGTACAGAAGGTATCTCTACAGCGCACAAAGGAGTACAGAAGGTATCTCTACAGCGCACTAAGGAGTACAGAAAATATCTCTACAGCGCACAAAGGAGTACAGAAGGTATCTCTACAGCGCACAAAGGAGTACAGAAGGTATCTCTACAGCGCACAAAGGAGTACAGGAAATATCCCTAGAACGTACAAAGGAGTACACGAGGTATCTCTACAGCGCACAAAGGAGTACAGAAGGTATCTCTACAGCGCACATAGGAGTACAGAAGGTATCTCTACAGCGCACAAAGGAGTACAGAAGGTATCTCTACAGCGCACGAAGGAGTACAGGAAATATCTCTAGAACGTACAAAGGAGTACACGAGGTATCTCTACAGCGTACAAAGGAGTACAGAAGGTATCTCTACAGCGCACAAAGGAGTACAGAAGGTATCTCTACAGCGCACAAAGGAGTACAGAAGGTATCTCTACAGCGCACAAAGGAGTACAGAAGGTATCTCTACAGCGTACAGAGTACACGAGGTATCTCTACAGCGCACAAAGGAGTACAGAAGGTATCTCTACAGCGCACAAAGGAGTACAGAAGGTATCGCTACAGCGCACAAAGGAGTACAGGAAATATCTCTAGAACGTACAAAGAAGTACACGAGGTATCTCTACAGCGCACAAAGGAGTACAGAAGGTATCTCTACAGCGCACAAAGGAGTACAGAAGGTATCTCTACAGCGCACAAAGGAGTACAGAAGGTATCTCTACAGCGTACAAAGGAGTACACGAGGTATCTCTACAGCGCACAAAGGAGTACAGAAGGTATCTCTACAGCGCACATAGGAGTACAGAAGGTATCTCTACAGCGCACAAAGGAGTACAGAAGGTATCTCTACAGCGCACAAAGGAGTACAGAAGGTATCTCTACAGCGCACAAAGGAGTACAGAAGGTATCTCTACAGCGCAAAAGGAGTACAGAAGGTATCTCTACAGCGCACAAAGGAGTACAGAAGGTATCTCTTCAGCGCACAAAGGAGTACAGAAGGTATCTCTACAGCGTAAAAAGGAGTACACGAGGTATCTCTACAGCGCACAAAGGAGTACAGAAGGTATCTCTACAGCGCACAAAGGAGTACAGAAGGTATCTCTACAGCGCACAATGGAGTACAGAAGGTATCTCTACAGCGCACAAAGGAGTACAGGAAATATCTCTAGAACGTACAAAGGAGTACACGAGGTATCTCTACAGCGTACAAAGGAGTACAGAAGGGATCTCTTCAGCGCACAAAGGGGTACAAAAGGTATCTCTACAGCGCACAAAGGAGTACAGAAGGTATCTCTACAGCGCACAAAGGAGTACAGAAGGTATCTCTACAGCGCACAAAGGAGTACAGAAGGTATCTCTACAGCGCACAAGGGAGCACAGAAGGTATCTCTACAGCGCACAAAGGAGTACAGGAAATATCTCTAGAACGTACAAAGGAGTACACGAGGTATCTCTACAGCGTACAAAGGAGTACAGAAGGTTTCTCTACAGCGTACAAAGGAGTACAGAAGGTATCATTACAGCGCACAGAGGAGTACAGAAGGTATCTCTACAGCGCGCAAAGGAGTACAGAAGGTATCTCTACAGCGCACAAAGGAGTACAGAAGGTATCTCTACAGTGCACAAAGGAGTACATGAAATATCTCTAGAACGTACAAAGGAGTACACGAGGTATCTCTACAGCGTACAAAGGAGTACAGAAGGTATCTCTAGAGCGCACAAAGGAGTACAGAAGGTATCTCTACAGCGCACAAAGGAGTACAGAAGGTATCTCTACAGCGCACAAAGGAGTACAGAAGGTATCTCTACAGCGTACAAAGTACACGAGGTATATCTACAGCGCACAAAGGAGTACAGAAGGTATCTCTACAGCGCACAAAGGAGTACAGAAGGTATCTCTACAGCGCACAAAGGAGAACAGGAAATATCTCTAGAACGTACGAAGAAGTACACGAGGTATCTCTACAGCGCACAAAGGAGTACAGAAGGTATCTCTACAGCGCACAAAGGAGTACAGAAGGTATCTCTACAGCGCACAAAGGAGTACAGAAGGTATCTCTACAGCGTACAAAGGAGTACACGAGGTATCTCTACAGCGCACAAAGGAGTACAGAAGGTATCTCTACAGCGCACAAAGGAGTATAGAAGGTATCTCTACAGCGCACAAAGGAGTACAGAAGGAATCCCTACAGCGCACAAAGGAGTACAGAAGGTATCTCTACAGCGCACAAAGGAGTACAGAAGGTATCTCTACAGCGCACAAAGGAGTACAGAAGGTATCTCTACAGCGCACAAAGGAGTACAGAAGGTATCTCTACAGCGTACAAAGGAGTATACGAGGTATCTCTACAGCGCACAAAGGAGTACAGAAGGTATCTCTACAGCGCACAAAGGAGTACAGAAGGTATCTCTACAGCGCACCAAGGAGTACAGGAAATATCTCTAGAACGTACAAAGGAGTACACGAGGTATCTCTACAGCGTACAAAGGAGTAGAGAAGGTATCTCTACAGCGCACAAAGGAATACAGAAGGTATCACTACAGCGCACAAAGGAGTACAGAAGGTATCTCTACAGCGCACAAAGGAGTTCAGAAGGTATCTCTACAGCGCACAAAGGAGTACAGAAGGTATCTCTACAGCGCACAAAGGAGTACAGAAGGTATCTCTACAGCGCACAAAGGAGTACAGGAAATATCTCTAGAACGTACAAAGGAGTACACGAGGTATCTCTACAGCGCACAAAGGAGTACAGAAGGTATCTCTACAGCGCACAAAGGAGTACAGAAGGTATCTCTACAGCGCACAAAGGAGTACAGAAGGTATCTCTACAGCGCACAAAGGAGTACAGAAGGTATCTCTACAGCGCACAAAGTAGTACAGGAAATATCTCTAGAACGTACAAAGGAGTACACGAGGTATCTCTACAGCGTACAAAGGAGTACAGAAGGTATCTCTACAGCGTACAAAGTAGTACAGAAGGTATCTCTACAGCGCACAAAGGAGTACAGAAGGTATCTCTACAGCGCACAAAGGAGTACAGAAGGTATCTCTACAGCGCACAAAGGAGTACAGAAGGTATCTCTACAGCGCACAAAGGAGTACAGGAAATATCTCTAGAACGTACAAAGGAGTACACGAGGTATCTCTACAGCGTACAAAGGAGTACAGAATGTATCTCTACAGCGCACAAAGGAGTACAGAAGGTATCTCTACAGCGCACAAAGGAGTTCAGGAAATATCTCTAGAACGTACAAAGGAGTACACGATGTATCTCTACAGCGTACAAAGGAGTACAGAAGGTATCAGGAAATATCTCTAGAACGTACAAAGGAGTACACGATGTATCTCTACAGCGTACAAAGGAGTACAGAAGGTATCTTTACAGCGTACAAAGGAGTACAGAAGGTATCTCTACAGCGTACAAAGGAGGACAGAAGATATCTCTACAGCGCACAAAGGAGTACAGAAGGTATCTCTACAGCGCACAAAGGAGTACAGAAGGTATCTCTACAGCGCACAAAGGAGTACAGAAGGTATCTCTACAGCGCACAAAGGAGTACAGAAGGTATCTCTACAGCGCACAAGGGAGTACAGAAGGTATCTCTACAGCGCACAAAGGAGTACAGGAAATATCTCTAGAACGTACAAAGGAGTACACGAGGTATCTCTACAGCGTACAAAGGAGTACAGAAGGTATATCTACAGCGTACAAAGGAGTACAGAAGGTATCTCTACAGCGCACAGAGGAGTACAGAAGGTATCTCTACAGCGCACAAAGGAGTACAGAAGGTATCTCTACAGCGCACAAAGGAGTACAGAAGGTATCTCTACAGTGCACAAAGGAGTACATGAAATATCTCTAGAACGTACAAAGGAGTACACGAGGTATCTCTACAGCGTACAAAGGAGTACAGAAGGTATCTCTACAGCGCACAAAGGAGTACAGAAGGTATCTCTACAGCGCACAAAGGAGTACAGAAGGTATCTCTACAGCGCACAAAGGAGTACAGAAGGTATCTCTACAGCGTACAAAGTACACGAGGTATATCTACAGCGCACAAAGGAGTACAGAAGGTATCTCTACAGCGCACAAAGGAGTACAGAAGGTATCTCTACAGCGCACAAAGGAGTACAGGAAATATCTCTAGAACGTACGAAGAAGTACACGAGGTATCTCTAGAGCGCACAAAGGAGTACAGAAGGTATCTCTACAGCGCACAAAGGAGTACAGAAGGTATCTCTACAGCGCACAAAGGAGTACAGAAGGTATCTCTACAGCGTACAAATGAGTACACGAGGTATCTCTACAGCGCACAAAGGAGTACAGAAGGTATCTCTACAGCGCACAAAGGAGTACAGAAGGTATCTCCACAGCGCACAAAGGAGTACAGAAGGAATCCCTACAGCGCACAAAGGAGTACAGAAGGTATCTCTACAGCGCACAAAGGAGTACAGAAGGTATCTCTACAGCGCACAAAGGAGTACAGAAGGTATCTCTACAGCGCACAAAGGAGTACAGAAGGTATCTCTACAGCGTACAAAGGAGTATACGAGGTATCTCTACAGCGCACAAAGAAGTACAGAAGGTATCTCTACAGCGCACAAAGGAGTACAGAAGGTATCTCTACAGCGCACAAAGGAGTACAGAAGGTATCTCTACAGCGCACAAAGGAGTACAGGAAATATCTCTAGAACGTACAAAGGAGTACACGAGGTATCTCTACAGCGTACAAAGGAGTAGAGAAGGTATCTCTACAGCGCACAAAGGAATACAGAAGGTATCTCTACAGCGCACAAAGGAGTACAGAAGGTATCTCTACAGCGCACAAAGGAGTACAGAAGGTATATCTACAGCGCACAAAGGAGTACCGAAGGTATCTCTACAGCGCACAAAGGAGTACTGAAGGTATCTCTACAGCGCACAAAGGAGTACAGAAGTATCTCTACAGCGCACAAAGGAGTACAGAAGGTATCTCTACAGCGCACAAAGGAGTACAGAAGGTATCTCTACAGCGCACAAAGGAGTACAGGAAATATCTCTAGAACGTTCAAAGGAGTACACGAGGTATCTCTACAGCGTACAAAGGAGTACAGAAGGTATCTCTACAGCGCACAAAGGAGTACAGAAGGTATCTCTACAGCGCACAAAGGAGTACAGAAAGTATCTCTACAGCGCAAAAAGGAGTACAGAATGTATCTCTACAGCGCACAAAGGAGTACAGGAAATATCTCTAGAACGTACAAAGGAGTACACGAGGTATCTCTACAGCGTACAAAGGAGTACAGAAGGTATCTCTACAGCGCACAAAGGAGTACAGAAGGTATCTCTACAGCGCACAAAGGAGTACAGAAAATATCTCTACAGCGCACAAAGGAGTACAGAAGGTATCTCTACAGCGCACAAAGGAGTACAGAAGGTATCTCTACAGCGCACAAAGGAGTACAGGAAATATCCCTAGAACGTACAAAGGAGTACACGAGGTATCTCTACAGCGCACAAAGGAGTACAGAAGGTATCTCTACAGCGCACAAAGGAGTACAGAAGGTATCTCTACAGCGCACAAAGGAGTACAGAAGGTATCTCTATAGCGCACGAAGGAGTACAGGAAATATCTCTAGAACGTACAAAGGAGTACACGAGGTATCTCTACAGCGTACAAAGGAGTACAGAAGGTATCTCTACAGCGCACAAAGGAGTACAGAAGGTATCTCTACAGCGCACAAAGGAGTACAGAAGGTATCTCTACAGCGCACAAAGGAGTACAGAAGGTATCTCTACAGCGTACAATGTACACGAGGTATCTCTACAGCGCACAAAGGAGTACAGAAGGTATCTCTACAGCGCACAAAGGAGTACAGAAGGTATCGCTACAGCGCACAAAGGAGTACAGGAAATATCTCTAGAACGTACAAAGAAGTACACGCGGTATCTCTACAGCGCACAAAGGAGTACAGAAGGTATCTCTACAGCGCACAAAGGAGTACAGAAGGTATCTCTACAGCGCACAAAGGAGTACAGAAGGTATCTCTACAGCGTACAAAGGAGTACAGAAGGTATCTCTACAGCGCACAAAGGAGTACAGAAGGTATCTCTACAGCGCACAAAGGAGTACAGAAGGTATCTCTACAGCGCACAAAGGAGTACAGGAAATATCTCTAGAACGTACGAAGGAGTACACGAGGTATCTCTACAGCGCACAAAGGAGTACAGAAGGTATCTCTACAGCGCACAAAGAAGTACAGAAGGCATCTCTACAGCGCACAAAGGAGTACAGAAGGTATCTCTACAGCGCACAAAGGAGTACAGAAGGTATCTCTACAGCGCACAAAGTAGTACAGGAAATATCTCTAGAACGTACAAAGGAGTACACGAGGTATCTCTACAGCGTACAAAGGAGTACAGAAGGTATCTCTACAGCGTACAAAGTAGTACAGAAGGTATCTCTACAGCGCACAAAGGAGTACAGAAGGTATCTCTACAGCGCACAAAGGAGTACAGAAGGTATCTCTACAGCGCACAAAGGAGTACAGAAGGTATCTCTACAGCGCACAAAGGAGTACAGGAAATATCTCTAGAACGTACAAAGGAGTACACGAGGTATCTCTACAGCGTACAAAGGAGTACAGAATGTATCTCTACAGCGCACAAAGGAGTACAGAAGGTATCTCTACAGCGCACAAAGGAGTTCAGGAAATATCTCTAGAACGTACAAAGGAGTACACGATGTATCTCTACAGCGTACAAAGGAGTACAGAAGGTATCAGGAAATATCTCTAGAACGTACAAAGGAGTACACGATGTATCTCTACAGCGTACAAAGGAGTACAGAAGGTATCTTTACAGCGTACAAAGGAGTACAGAAGGTATCTCTACAGCGTACAAAGGAGTACAGAAGATATCTCTACAGCGCACAAAGGAGTACAGAAGGTATCTCTACAGCGCACAAAGGAGTACAGAAGGTATCTCTACAGCGCACAAAGGAGTACAGAAGGTATCTCTACAGCGCACAAAGGAGTACAGAAGGTATCTCTACAGCGCACAAAGGAGTACAGGAAATATCTCTAGAACGTAAAAAGAGTACACGAGGTATCTCTACAGCGTACAAAGGAGTACAGAAGGTATCTCTACAGCGCACAAAGGAGTACAGAAGGTATCTCTACAGCGCACAAAGGAGTACAGAAGGTATCTCTACAGCGCACAAAGGAGTACAGAAGGTATCTCTACAGCGCACAAAGGAGTACAGAAGGTATCTCTACAGCGCACAAAGGAGTACAGGAAATATCTGTAGAACGTACAAAGGAGTACACGAGGTATCTCTTCAGCGTACAAAGGAGTACAGAAGGTATCTCTACAGCGCACGAAGGAGTACAGAAGGTATCTCTACAGCGCACAAAGAAGTACAGGAAATATCTCTAGAACGTACAAAGGAGTACACGAGGTATCTCTACAGCGCACAAAGGAGTACAGAAGGTATCTCTACAGCGCACAAAGAAGTACAGAAGGTATCTCTACAGCGCACAAATGAGTACAGGAAATATCTCTAGAACGTACAAAGGAGTACACGAGGTATCTCTAGAGCGCACAAAGGAGTACAGAAGGTATCTCTACAGCGCACAAAGGAGTACAGAAGGTATCTCTACAGCGCACAAAGGAGTACAGAAGGTATCTCTACAGCGCACAAAGGAGTACAGAAGGTATATCTACAGCGCACAAAGGAGTACCGAAGGTATCTCTACAGCGCACAAAGGAGTACAGAAGGTATCTCTACAGCGCACAAAGGAGTACAGAAGTATCTCTACAGCGCACAAAGGAGTACAGAAGGTATCTCTACAGCGCACAAAGGAGTACAGAAGGTATCTCTACAGCGCACAAAGGAGTACAGGAAATATCTCTAGAACGTTCAAAGGAGTACACGAGGTATCTCTACAGCGTACAAAGGAGTACAGAAGGTATCTCTACAGCGCACAAAGGAGTACAGAAGGTATCTCTACAGCGCACAAAGGAGTACAGAAAGTATCTCTACAGCGCAAAAAGGAGTACAGAATGTATCTCTACAGCGCACAAAGGAGTACAGGAAATATCTCTAGAACGTACAAAGGAGTACACGAGGTATCTCTACAGCGTACAAAGGAGTACAGAAGGTATCTCTACAGCGCACAAAGGAGTACAGAAGGTATCTCTACAGCGCACAAAGGAGTACAGAAAATATCTCTACAGCGCACAAAGGAGTACAGAAGGTATCTCTTCAGCGCACAAAGGAGTACAGAAGGTATCTCTACAGCGCACAAAGGAGTACAGGAAATATCCCTAGAACGTACAAAGGAGTACACGAGGTATCTCTACAGCGCACAAAGGAGTACAGAAGGTATCTCTACAGCGCACAAAGGAGTACAGAAGGTATCTCTACAGCGCACAAAGGAGTACAGAAGGTATCTCTATAGCGCACGAAGGAGTACAGGAAATATCTCTAGAACGTACAAAGGAGTACACGAGGTATCTCTACAGCGTACAAAGGAGTACAGAAGGTATCTCTACAGCGCACAAAGGAGTACAGAAGGTATCTCTACAGCGCACAAAGGAGTACAGAAGGTATCTCTACAGCGCACAAAGGAGTACAGAAGGTATCTCTACAGCGTACAATGTACACGAGGTATCTCTACAGCGCACAAAGGAGTACAGAAGGTATCTCTACAGCGCACAAAGGAGTACAGAAGGTATCGCTACAGCGCACAAAGGAGTACAGGAAATATCTCTAGAACGTACAAAGAAGTACACGAGGTATCTCTACAGCGCACAAAGGAGTACAGAAGGTATCTCTACAGCGCACAAAGGAGTACAGAAGGTATCTCTACAGCGCACAAAGGAGTACAGAAGGTATCTCTACAGCGTACAAAGGAGTACAGAAGGTATCTCTACAGCGCACAAAGGAGTACAGAAGGTATCTCTACAGCGCACAAAGGAGTACAGAAGGTATCTCTACAGCGCACAAAGGAGTACAGGAAATATCTCTAGAACGTACAAAGGAGTACACGAGGTATCTCTACAGCGCACAAAGGAGTACAGAAGGTATCTCTACAGCGCACAAAGAAGTACAGAAGGCATCTCTACAGCGCACAAAGGAGTACAGAAGGTATCTCTACAGCGCACAAAGGAGTACAGAAGGTATCTCTACAGCGCACAAAGTAGTACAGGAAATATCTCTAGAACGTACAAAGGAGTACACGAGGTATCTCTACAGCGTACAAAGGAGTACAGAAGGTATCTCTACAGCGTACAAAGTAGTACAGAAGGTATCTCTACAGCGCACAAAGGAGTACAGAAGGTATCTCTACAGCGCACAAAGGAGTACAGAAGGTATCTCTACAGCGCACAAAGGAGTACAGAAGGTATCTCTACAGCGCACAAAGGAGTACAGGAAATATCTCTAGAACGTACAAAGGAGTACACGAGGTATCTCTACAGCGTACAAAGGAGTACAGAATGTATCTCTACAGCGCACAAAGGAGTACAGAAGGTATCTCTACAGCGCACAAAGGAGTTCAGGAAATATCTCTAGAACGTACAAAGGAGTACACGATGTATCTCTACAGCGTACAAAGGAGTACAGAAGGTATCAGGAAATATCTCTAGAACGTACAAAGGAGTACACGATGTATCTCTACAGCGTACAAAGGAGTACAGAAGGTATCTTTACAGCGTACAAAGGAGTACAGAAGGTATCTCTACAGCGTACAAAGGAGTACAGAAGATATCTCTACAGCGCACAAAGGAGTACAGAAGGTATCTCTACAGCGCACAAAGGAGTACAGAAGGTATCTCTACAGCGCACAAAGGAGTACAGAAGGTATCTCTACAGCGCACAAAGGAGTACAGAAGGTATCTCTACAGCGCACAAAGGAGTACAGGAAATATCTCTAGAACGTAAAAAGAGTACACGAGGTATCTCTACAGCGTACAAAGGAGTACAGAAGGTATCTCTACAGCGCACAAAGGAGTACAGAAGGTATCTCTACAGCGCACAAAGGAGTACAGAAGGTATCTCTACAGCGCACAAAGGAGTACAGAAGGTATCTCTACAGCGCACAAAGGAGTACAGGAAATATCTGTAGAACGTACAAAGGAGTACACGAGGTATCTCTTCAGCGTACAAAGGAGTACAGAAGGTATCTCTACAGCGCACGAAGGAGTACAGAAGGTATCTCTACAGCGCACAAAGAAGTACAGGAAATATCTCTAGAACGTACAAAGGAGTACACGAGGTATCTCTACAGCGCACAAAGGAGTACAGAAGGTATCTCTACAGCGCACAAAGAAGTACAGAAGGTATCTCTACAGCGCACAAATGAGTACAGGAAATATCTCTAGAACGTACAAAGGAGTACACGAGGTATCTCTAGAGCGCACAAAGGAGTACAGAAGGTATCTCTACAGCGCACAAAGGAGTACAGAAGGTATCTCTACAGCGCACAAAGGAGTACAGAAGGTATCTCTACAGCGCACAAAGGAGTACAGAAGGTATATCTACAGCGCACAAAGGAGTACCGAAGGTATCTCTACAGCGCACAAAGGAGTACAGAAGGTATCTCTACAGCGCACAAAGGAGTACAGAAGTATCTCTACAGCGCACAAAGGAGTACAGAAGGTATCTCTACAGCGCACAAAGGAGTACAGAAGGTATCTCTACAGCGCACAAAGGAGTACAGGAAATATCTCTAGAACGTTCAAAGGAGTACACGAGGTATCTCTACAGCGTACAAAGGAGTACAGAAGGTATCTCTACAGCGCACAAAGGAGTACAGAAGGTATCTCTACAGCGCACAAAGGAGTACAGAAAGTATCTCTACAGCGCAAAAAGGAGTACAGAATGTATCTCTACAGCGCACAAAGGAGTACAGGAAATATCTCTAGAACGTACAAAGGAGTACACGAGGTATCTCTACAGCGTACAAAGGAGTACAGAAGGTATCTCTACAGCGCACAAAGGAGTACAGAAGGTATCTCTACAGCGCACAAAGGAGTACAGAAAATATCTCTACAGCGCACAAAGGAGTACAGAAGGTATCTCTACAGTGCACAAAGGAGTACAGAAGGTATCTCTACAGCGCACAAAGGAGTACAGGAAATATCCCTAGAACGTACAAAGGAGTACACGAGGTATCTCTACAGCGCACAAAGGAGTACAGAAGGTATCTCTACAGCGCACAAAGGAGTACAGAAGGTATCTCTACAGCGCACAAAGGAGTACAGAAGGTATCTCTATAGCGCACGAAGGAGTACAGGAAATATCTCTAGAACGTACAAAGGAGTACACGAGGTATCTCTACAGCGTACAAAGGAGTACAGAAGGTATCTCTACAGCGCACAAAGGAGTACAGAAGGTATCTCTACAGCGCACAAAGGAGTAAAGAAGGTATCTCTACAGCGTACAATGTACACGAGGTATCTCTACAGCGCACAAAGGAGTACAGAAGGTATCTCTACAGCGCACAAAGGAGTACAGAAGGTATCGCTACAGCGCACAAAGGAGTACAGGAAATATCTCTAGAACGTACAAAGAAGTACACGAGGTATCTCTACAGCGCACAAAGGAGTACAGAAGGTATCTCTACAGCGCACAAAGGAGTACAGAAGGTATCTCTACAGCGCACAAAGGAGTACAGAAGGTATCTCTACAGCGTACAAAGGAGTACACGAGGTATCTCTACAGCGCACAAAGGAGTACAGAAGGTATCTCTACAGCGCACATAGGAGTACAGAAGGTATCTCTACAGCGCACAAAGGAGTACAGAAGGTATCTCTACAGCGTACAAAGGAGTACACGAGGTATCTCTACAGCGCACAAAGGAGTACAGAAGGTATCTCTACAGCGCACAAAGGAGTACAGAAGGTATCTCTACAGCGCACAAAGGAGTACAGAAGGTATCTCTACAGCGCACAAAGGAGTACAGGAAATATCTCTAGAACGTACAAAGGAGTACACGAGGTATCTCTACAGCGCACAAAGGAATACAGAAGGTATATCTACAGCGCACAAAGGAGTACAGAAGGTATCTCTAATGCGCACAAAGGAGTACAGAAGGTATCTCTACAGCGCACAAAGGAGTACAGAAGGTATCTCTACAGCGCACAAAGGAGTACAGAAGGTATCTCTACAGCGCACAAAGGAGTACAGAAGGTATCTCTACAGCGCACAAAGGGGTACAGGAAATATCTCTAGAACGTTCAAAGAAGTACACGAGGTATCTCTACAGCGTACAAAGGAGTACAGAAGGTATCTCTACAGCGCACAAAGGAGTACAGAAGGTATCTCTACAGCGCACAAAGGAGTACAGAAAGTATCTCTACAGCGCAAAAAGGAGTACAGAAGGTATCTCTACAGCGCACAAAGGAGTACAGGAAATATCTCTAGAACGTACAAAGGAGTACACGAGATATCTCTACAGCGTACAAAGGAGTACAGAAGGTATCTCTACAGCGCACAAAGGAGTACAGAAGGTATCTCTACAGCGCACAAAGGAGTACAGAAGGTATCTCTACAGCGCACAAAGGAGTACAGATAGATTCCATAGGTTCCATAGGTTCCATAGGTTCTATAGGTTCCATAGATTCCGTCGAATCATAGATTCCACAGATTCCATAAATTTCATAGATTCCATAGATTCCATCGAATCATAGATTCCATAGGTTCCATAGGTTCCACAGGTTCCACAGGTTCTATAGGTTCCATAGATTCCGTCAAATCATAGATTCCACAGATTCCATAGATTCCACAGATTCCATAGATTCCATAGATTCCATCGAATCATAGATTCCATAGGTTCCATAGGTTCCATAGGTTCTATAGGTTCCATAGATTCCGTCGAATCATAGATTCCACAGATTCCATAGATTCCACAGATTCCATAGATTCCATGAATTCCATAGATTCCACAGATTCCATAGATTCCATAGATTCCATCGAATCATAGATTCCATCGAATCATAGATTCCACAGATTCCATAGATTCCATAGATTCCATAAATTCTATAGATTCCATAGATTCCATCGAATCATAAATTCCATAGGTTCCATAGGTTCCATAGGTTCTATAGGTTCCATAGATTCCGTCGAATCATAGATTCCACAGATTCCATAGATTCCATAGATTCCATAAATTCTATAGATTCCATAGATTCCATCGAATCATAGATTCCACAGATTCCATAGATTCCATAGATTCCATAGATTCCACAGATTCCATAGATTCCATAGATTCCATCGAATCATAGATTCCACAGATTCCATAGATTCCATAGATTCCATAAATTCTATAGATTCCATAGATTCCATCGAATCATAGATTCCATAGGTTCCATAGGTTCCATTGGTTCTATAGGTTTCATAGATTCCGTCGAATCATAGATTCCACAGATTCCATAGATTCCATAGATTCCATAAATTTCATAGATTCCATAGATTCCATCGAATCATAGATTCCACAGATTCCATAGATTCCATAGATTCCACAGATTCCATAGATTCCATAGATTCCATAAATTCAATAGATTTCATAGATTCCATCGAATCATAGATTCCATAGGTTCCATAGGTTCCATAGGTTCTATAGGTTCCATAGATTCCGTCGAATCATAGATTCCACAGATTCCATAGATTCCACAGATTCCATAGATTCCATAGATTCCATAAATTCTATAGATTCCATAGATTCCATCGAATCATAGATTCCATAGGTTTCTTGAGGTTCCATAGGTTCTATAGGTTCCATAGATTCCGTCGAATCATAGATTCAACAGATTCCATAGATTTCATAGATTCCATAGATTCCATCGAATCATAGATTCCATAGGTTCAAAGGTTCCATAGGTTCTATAGGTTCCATAGATTCCATCGAATCATAGATTCCACAGATTCGATAGATTCCATAGATTACATAAATTCTATAGATTCCATAGATTCCATCGAATCATAGATTTCACAGATTCCATAGATTCTACAGATTCCATAGATTCCAAAGATTCCATCGAATCATAGATTCCATAGGTTCCATAGGTTCCATAGGTTCTATAGGTTCCATAGATTCCGTCGAATCATAGATTCCACAGATTCAATAGATTCCATAGATTCCACAGATTCCATAGATTCCATAGATTCCATAGGTTCCATAGGTTCCATGGGTTCTATAGGTTCCATAGATTCCGTCGAATCATAGATTCCACAGATTCCATAGATTCCATAGATTCCACAGATTCCATAGATTCCATAGATTCCATAAATTCTATAGATTCCATAGATTCCATCGAATCATAGATTCCATAGGTTCCATAGGTTCCATAGGTTCTATAGGTTCCATAGATTCCGTCGAATCATAGATTCCACAGATTCCATAGATTCCACAGATCCTATAGATTCCATAGATTCCATAGATTCCACAGATTCCATAGATTCCATAGATTCCATCGAATCATAGATTCCACAGATTCCATAGGTTTCATAGATTCCATAAATTCTATAGATTCCATAGATTCCATCGAATCATAGATTCCAAAGGTTCCATAGGTTCCATAGGTTCTATAGGTTCCATAGATTCCGTCGAATCATAGATTCCACAGATTCCATAGATTCGATAGATTCCATAAATTCTATAGATTCCATAGATTCCATCGAATCATAGATTCCACAGATTCCATAGATTCCATAGATTCCATAGATTCCACAGATTCCATAGATTCCATAGATTCCGTCGAATCATAGATTCCACAGATTCCATAGATTCCATAGATTCCATAAATTCTATAGATTCCATAGATTCCATCGAATCATAGATTCCATAGGTTCCATAGGTTCCATAGGTTCCATAGGTTCCATAGATTCCGTCAAATCATAGATTCCACAGATTCCATAGATTCCATAGATTCCATAAATTCTATAGATTCCATAGATTCCATCGAATCATAGATTCCATAGGTCCCATAGGTTCCATAGGTTCTATAGGTTCCATAGATTCCGTCGAATTATAGATTCCACAGATTCCATAGATTCCACAGATTCCATAGATTCCATAGATTCCATAAATTCAATAGATTCCATAGATTCCATCGAATCATAGATTCCATAGGTTCCATAAGTTCCATAGGTTCTATAGGTTCCATAGATTCCGTCGAATCATAGATTCCGTCGAATCATAGATTCCACAGATTCCATAGATTTCATAGATTCCATAGATTCCATCGAATCATAGATTCCATAGGTTCCATAGGTTCCATAGGTTCTATAGGTTCAATAGATTCCGTCGAATCATAGATTCCACAGATTCCATAGATTCCACAGATTCCATAGATTCCATAGATTCCATCGAATCATAGATTCCATAGGTTCCATAGGTTCCATAGGTCCTATAGGTTCCATAGATTCCGTCGAATCATAGAATCCACAGACTCCATAGATTCCACAGATTCCATAGATTCCATAGATTCCATAGATTCCATAAAATCTATAGATTCCATAGATTCCATCGAATCATAGATTCCACAGATTCCATAGATTCCACAGATTCCATAGATTCCATAGATTCCATCGAATCATAGATTCCATAGGTTCCATAGGTTCCATAGGTTCTATAGGTTCCATAGATTCCGTCGAATCATAGATTCCACAGATTCCATAGATTTCATAGATTCCATAGATTCCATCGAATCATAGATTCCACAGATTCCATAGATTCCATAGATTCCATAAATTCTATAGATTCCATAGATTCCATCGAATCATAGATTCCACAGATTCCATAGATTCCACAGATTCCATAGATTGCATCGATTCCATCGAATCATAGATTCCATAGGTTCCAAAGGTTCCATAGGTTCTATAGGTTCTATAGATTCCGTCGAATCATAGATTCCACAGATTCCATAGATTCCACAGATTCCATAGATTCCATAGATTCCATAGATTCCACAGATTCCATAGATTCCATAGATTCCATCGAATCATAGATTCCATAGGTCCCATAGGTTCCATAGGTTCTATAGGTTCCATAGATTCCGTCAAATCATAGATTCCACAGATTCCATAGATTCCACATATTCCATAGATTCCATAGATTCCATAAATTCTATAGATTCCATAGATTCCATCGAATCATAGATTCCATAGGTTCCATAGGTTCAATAGGTTCTATAGGTTCCATAGATTCCGTCGAATCATTGATTCCACAGATTCCATAGATTTCATAGATTCCATAGATTCCATCGAATCATAGATTCCATAGGTTCCATGGGTTCCATAGGTTTTATAGGTTCCATAGATTCCGTCGAATCATAGATTCCACAGATTCCATAGATTCCACAGATTCCATAGATTCCATAGATTCCATAGATTCCATAGATTCCACAGATTCCATATATTCCATAGATTCCATCGAATCATAGATTCCACAGATTCCATAGATTCCATAGATTCCATAAATTCAATAGATTCCATAGATTCCATCGAATCATAGATTCCATAGGTTCCATAGGTTCCATAGGTTCTATAGGTTCCATAGATTCCGTCGAATCATAGATTCCACAGATTCCATAGATTCCATAGATTCCATAAATTCCATAGATTCCATAGATTCCATCGAATCATAGATTCCACAGATTCCATAGATTCCATAGATTCCATAGATTCCATAGGTTCCATAGATTAAATAGATTCCATCGAATCATAGATTCCACAGATTCCATAGATTCCATAGATTCCATAAATTCTATAGATTCCAAAGATTCCATCGAATCATAGATTCCACAGATTCCATAGATTCCACAGATTCCATAGATTCCACAGATTGCATCGAATCATAGATTCCATAGGTTCCATAGGTTCTATAGGTTCTATAGGTTCCATAGATTCCGTCGAATCATAGATTCCACAGATTCCATAGATTCCACAGATTCCATAGATTTCATAGATTCCATCGAATCATAGATTCCACAGATTCCATAGATTCCATAGATTCCATAAATTCTATAGATTCCATAGATTCCATCGAATCATAGATTCCACAGATTCCATAGATTCCACAGATTCCATAGATTCCATAGATTCCATCGAATCATAGATTCCACAGATTCCATAGATTCCACAGATTCCATAGATTCCATAGATTCCATCGAATCATAGATTCCACAGATTCCATAGGTTCCATAGATTCCATAAATTCCTTAGATTCCATAGATTCCATCGAATCATAGATTCCACAGATTCCATAGGTTCCATAGGTTCCATAGGTTCTATAGGTTCCATAGATTCCGTCGAATCATAGATTCCACAGATTCCATAGATTCCACATATTCCATAGATTCCATAGAATCCATAAATTCTATAGATTCCATAGATTCCATCGAATCATAGATTCCATAGGTTCCATAGGTTCAATAGGTTCTATAGGTTCCATAGATTCCGTCGATTCATAGATTCCACAGATTCCATAGATTTCATAGATTCCATAGATTCCATCGAATCATAGATTCCATAGGTTCCATAGGTTCCAAAGGTTCTATAGGTTCCATAGATTTCGTCGAATCATAGATTCCACAGATTCCATAGATTCCACAGATTCCATAGATTCCATAGATTCCATCGAATCATAGATTCCATAGGTTCCATAGGTTCCATAGGTTCTATAGGTTCCATAGATTCCGTCGAATCATAGATTCCACAGATTCCATAGATTCCACAGATTCCATAGATTCCATAGATTCCATAGATTCCATAGATTCCACAGATTCCATAGATTCCATAGATTCCATCGAATCATAGATTCCACAGATTCCATAGATTCCATAGATTCCATAGATTCCATAAATTCTATAGATTCCATAGATTCCATCGAATCATAGATTCCATAGGTTCCATAGGTTCCATAGGTTCTATAGGTTCCATAGGTTCTATAGGTTCCATAGATTCCGTCGAATCATAGATTCCACAGATTCCATAGATTCCATAGATTCCATAAATTCTATAGATTCCATAGATTCCATCGAATCATAGATTCCACAGATTCCATAGATTCCATAGATTCCACAGATTCCATAGATTCCATAGATTCCATAAATTCCATAGATTCCATAGATTTCATCGAATCATAGATTCCAAAGATTTCATAGATTCCATAGATTCCATAGATTCCATAGATTCCATAGATTCCATCGAATCATAGATTCCAGAGATTCCATAGATTCCATAGATTCCATAAATTCTATAGATTCCAAAGATTCTATCGAATCATAGATTCCACAGATTCCATTGATTCCACAGATTCCATAGATTCCATAGATTCCATCGAATCATAGATTCCATAGGTTCCATAGGTTCCATAGGTTCTATAGGTTCCATAGATTCCGTCGAATCATAGATTCCACAGATTTCATAGATTCCACAGATTCCATAGATTCCATAGATTCCATCGAATCATAGATTCCACAGATTCCATAGATTCCACAGATTCCATAAATTCTATAGATTCCATAGATTCCATCGAATCATAGATTCCACAGATTCCATAGATTCCACAGATTCCATAGATTCCATAGATTCCATCGAATCATAGATTCCACAGATTCCATAGATTCCACAGATTCCATAGATTCCATAGATTCCATCGAATCATAGATTCCACAGATTCCATAGATTCCATAGATTCCATAAATTCCATAGATTCCATAGATTCCATCGAATCATAGATTCCACAGATTCCATAGATTCCATAGATTCCATGAATTATATAGATTCCATAGATTCCATCGAATCATAGATTCCACAGATTCCATAGATTCCACAGATTCCATAGATTCCATCGATTCCATCGAATCATAGATTCCATAGGTTCCATAGGTTCCATAGGTTCTATAGGTTCCATAGATTCCGTCGAATCATAGATTCCACAGATTCCATAGATTCCACAGATTCCATAGATTCCATAGATTCCATAGATTCCACAGATTCCATAGATTCCATAGATTCCATCGAATCATAGATTCCATAGGTTCCATAGGTTCCATAGGTTCTATAGGTTCCATAGATCCCGTCGAATCAAAGATTCCACAGATTCCATAGATTCCACAGATTCCATAGATTCCATAGATTCCATAAATTCTAAAGATTCCATAGATTCCATCGAATCATAGATTCCATAGGTTCCATAGGTTCAATAGGTTCTATAGGTTCCATAGGTTCCGTCGAATTATAGATTCCACAGATTCCATAGATTTCGTAGATTCCATAGATTCCATCGAATCATAGATTCCATAGGTTCCATAGGTTCCATAGGTTCTATAGGTTCCATAGATTCCGTCGAATCATAGATTCCAAAGATTCCATAGATTCCATAGATTCCATAGATTCCATCGAATCATTGATTCCATAGGTTCCATGGGTTCCATAGGTTCTATAGGTTCCATAGATTCCGTCGAATCATAGATTCAACAGATTCCATAGATTCCACAGATTCCATAGATTCCATAGATTCCATAGGTTCCACAGATTCCATAGATTCCATAGATTCCATAGATTCCATCGAATCATAGATTCCACAGATTCCATAGATTCCATAGATTCCATAAATTCTATAGATTCCATAGATTCCATCGAATCATAGATACCATAGGTTCCATAGGTTCCATAGGTTCTATAGGTTCCATAGATTCCGTCGAATCATAGATTCCACAGATTCCATAGATTCCATAGATTCCATAGATTTCATAGATTCCATCGAATCATAGATTCCACAGATTCCATAGATTCCATAGATTCCATAAGTTCTATAGATTCCATAGATTCCATCGAATCATAAATTCCACAGATTCCATAGATTCCACAGATTCCATAGATTCCATAGATTCCATCGAATCATAGATTCCACAGATTCCATAGATTCCACAGATTCCATAGATTCCATAGATTCCATCGAATCATAGATTCCACGGATTCCATAGATTCCATAGATTCCATAAATTCCATAGATTCCATAGATTCCATCGAATCATAGATTCCACAGATTCCATAGATTCCATAGATTCCATAAATTATATAGATTCCATAGATTCCATCGAATCATAGATTCCATAGGTTCCATAGGTTCCATAGGTTCTATAGGTTCCATAGATTCCGTCGAATCATTGATTCCACAGATTCCATAGATTTCATAGATTCCATAGATTCCATCGAATCATAGCTTCCATAGGTTCCATAGGTTCCATAGGTTCTATAGGTTCCATAGATTCCGTCGAATCATAGATTCCACAGATTTCATAGTTTCCACAGATTCCATAGATTCCATAGATTCCATCGAATCCTAGATTCGATAGGTTCCATAGGTTCCATAGGTTCAATAGGTTCCATAGATTCCGTCGAATCATAGATTCCACAGATTCCATAGATTCCATAGATTCCATAAATTCTATAGATTCCATAGATTCCATCGAATCATAGATACCATAGGTTCCATAGGTTCCATAGGTTCTATAGGTTCCATAGATTCCGTCGAATCATAGATTCCACAGATTCCATAGATTCCATAGATTCCATAGATTTCATAGATTCCATCGAATCATAGATTCCACAGATTCCATAGATTCCATAGATTCCATAAGTTCTATAGATTCCATAGATTCCATCGAATCATAAATTCCACAGATTCCATAGATTCCACAGATTCCATAGATTCCATAGATTCCATCGAATCATAGATTCCACAGATTCCATAGATTCCACAGATTCCATAGATTCCATAGATTCCATCGAATCATAGATTCCACGGATTCCATAGATTCCATAGATTCCATAAATTCCATAGATTCCATAGATTCCATCGAATCATAGATTCCACAGATTCCATAGATTCCATAGATTCCATAAATTATATAGATTCCATAGATTCCATCGAATCATAGATTCCATAGGTTCCATAGGTTCCATAGGTTCTATAGGTTCCATAGATTCCGTCGAATCATAGATTCCACAGATTCCATAGATTTCATAGATTCCATAGATTCCATCGAATCATAGCTTCCATAGGTTCCATAGGTTCCATAGGTTCTATAGGTTCCATAGATTCCGTCGAATCATAGATTCCACAGATTTCATAGTTTCCACAGATTCCATAGATTCCATAGATTCCATCGAATCCTAGATTCGATAGGTTCCATAGGTTCCATAGGTTCAATAGGTTCCATAGATTCCGTCGAATCATAGATTCCACAGATTCCATAGATTCCATAGATTCCATAAATTCTATAGATTCCATAGATTCCATCGAATCATAGATTCCATAGGTTCCATAGGTTCCATAGGTTCTATAGGTTCCATAGATTCCGTCGAATCATAGATTCCATAGATTCCATCGAATCATAGATTCCATAGGTTGCATAGGTTCCATAGGTTCTATAGGTTCCATAGATTCCGTCGAATCATAGATTCCACAGATTCCATAGATTCCATAGATTCCATAAATTCCATAGATTCCATAGATTCCATCGAATCATAGATTCCACAGATTCCATAGATTCCATAGATTCCATAAATTCTATAGATTCCATAGATTCCATCGAATCATAGATTCCATAGGTTTCATAGGTTCCATAGGTTCTATAGGTTCCATAGATTCCGTCGAATCATAGATTCCACAGATTCCAAAGATTCCATAGATTCCATAAATTCTATAGATTCCATAAATTCCATCGAATCATAGATTCCACAGATTCCATAGATTCCATAGATTCCACAGATTCCATAGATTCCATAGATTCCATAAATTCCATAGATTCCATAGATTCCATCGAATCATAGATTCCAAAGATTTCATAGATTCCATAGATTCCATAGATTCCATAGATTCCATAGATTCCATCGAATCATAGATTCCACAGATTCCATAGATTCCATAGATTCCATAAATTCTATAGATTCCAAAGATTCTATCGAATCATAGATTCCACAGATTCCATAGATTCCACAGATTCCATAGATTCCATAGATTCCATCGAATCATAGATTCCATAGGTTCCATAGGTTCCATAGGTTCTATAGGTTCCATAGATTCCGTCGAATCATAGATTCCACAGATTCCATAGATTCCACAGATTCCATAGATTCCATAGATTCCATCGAATCATGGATTCCACAGATTCCATAGATTCCATAGATTCCATAAATTCTATAGATTCCATAGATTCCATCGAATCATAGATTCCACAGATTCCATAGATTCCACAGATTCCATAGATTCCATAGATTCCATCGAATCATAGATTCCACAGATTCCATAGATTCCACAGATTCCATAGATTCCATAGATTCCATCGAATCATAGATTCCACAGATTCCATAGATTCCATAGATTCCATAAATTCCATAGATTCCATAGATTCCATCGAATCATAGATTCCACAGATTCCATAGATTCCATAGATTCCATAAATTATATAGATTCCATAGATTCCATCGAATCATAGATTCCACAGATTCCATAGATTCCACAGATTCCATAGATTCCATAGGTTCCATAGGTTCCATAGGTTCTATAGGTTTCATAGATTCCGTCGAATCATAGATTCCACAGATTCCATAGATTCCACAGATTCCATAGATTCCATAGATTCCATAGATTCCACAGATTCCATAGATTCCATAGATTCCATCGATTCATAGATTCCATAGGTTCCATAGGTTCCATAGGTTCTATAGGTTCCATAGATTCCGTCGAATCATAGATTCCACAGATTCCATAGATTCCACAGATTCCATAGATTCCATAGATTCCATAAATTCTATAGATTCCCTAGATTCCATCGAATCATAGATTCCATAGGTTCCATAGGTTCAATAGGTTCTATAGGTTCCATAGGTTCCGTCGAATCATAGATTCCAAAGATTCCATAGATTTCATAGATTCCATAGATTCCATCGAATCATAGATTCCATAGGTTCCATAGGTTCCATAGGTTCTATAGGTTCCATAGATTCCGTCGAATCATAGATTCCACAGATTCCATAGATTCCATAGATTCCATAGATTCCATCGAATCATAGATTCCATAGGTTCCATAGGTTCCATAGGTTCTATAGGTTCCATAGATTCCGTCGAATCATAGATTCCACAGATTCCATAGATTCCACAGATTCCATAGATTCCATAGATTCCATAGATTCCACAGATTCCATAGATTCCATCGAATCATAGATTCCACAGATTCCATAGATTCCATAGATTCCATAAATTCTATAGATTCCATAGATTCCATCGAATCATAGATTCCATAGGTTCCATAGGTTCCATAGGTTCTATAGGTTCCATAGATTCCGTCGAATCATAGATTCCACAGATTCCATAGATTCCGTAGATTCCATAAATTCTATAGATTCCATAGATTCCATCGAATCATAGATTCCACAGATTCCATAGATTCCATAGATTCCACAGATTCCATAGATTCCATAGATTCCATAAATTCCATAGATTCCACAGATTCCATCGAATCATAGATTCCACAGATTCCATAGATTCCATAGATTCCATAGATTAAATAGATTCCATAGATTCCATAGATTCCATAGATTCCATAGATTCCATCGAATCATAGATTCCACAGATTCCATAGATTCCATAAATTTTATAGATTCCAAAGATTCCATCGAATCATAGATTCCACAGATTCCATAGATTCCACAGATTCCATAGATTCCATAGATTCCATCGAATCATAGATTCCATAGGTTCCATAGGTTCCATAGGTTCTATAGGTTCCATTGATTCCGTCGAATCATAGATTCCACAGATTCCATAGATTCCACAGATTCCATAGATTTCATAGATTCCATCGAATCATAGATTCCACAGATTCCATAGATTCCATAGATTCCATAAATTCTATAGATTCCATAGATTCCATCGAATCATAGATTCCACAGATTCCATAGATTCCACAGATTCCATAGATTCCATAGATTCCATCGAATCATAGATTCCACAGATTCCATAGATTCCACAGATTCCATAGATTCCATAGATTCCATCGAATCATAGATTCCACAGATTCCATAGATTCTATAGATTCCATAAATTCCATAGATTCCATAGATTCCATCGAATCATAGATTCCACAGATTCCATAGATTCCATAGATTCCATAAATTATATAGATTCCATAGATTTCATCGAATCATAGATTCCATAGGTTCCATAGGTTCCATAGGTCCTATAGGTTCCATAGATTCCGTCGAATCATAGATTCAACAGATTCCATAGATTCCATAGATTCCATAAATTCTATAGATTCCATAGATTCCATCGAATCATAGATTCCACAGATTCCATTGATTCCACAGGTTCCATAGATTCCATAGATTCCATCGAATCATAGATTCCATAGGTTCCATAGGTTCCATATTTTCTATAGGTTCCATAGATTCCGTCGAATCATAGATTCCACAGATTCCATAGATTTCATAGATTCCATAGATTCCATCGAATCATAGATTCCACAGATTCCTTAGATTCCATAGATTCCATAAATTCTAAAGATTCCATAGATTCCATCGAATCATAGATTCCACAGATTCCATAGATTCCACAGATTCCATAGATTCCATAGATTCCATCGAATCATTGATTCCATAGGTTCCATAGGTTCCATAGGTTCTATAGGTTCCATAGATTCCGTCGAATCATAGATTCCACAGATTCCATAGATTTCATAGATTCCATAGATTCCATCGAATCATAGATTCCATAGGTTCCATAGGTTCCATAGGTTCCATAGGTTCTATAGGTTCCATAGATTCCGTCGAATCATAGATTCCACAGATTCCATAGATTCCACAGATTCCATAGATTCCATAGATTCCATCGAATCATAGATTCCATAGGTTCCATAGGTTCCATAGGTTCTATAGCATCCATAGATTCCGTCGAATCATAGATTCCACAGATTCCATAGATTCCACAGATTCCATAGATTCCATAGATTCCATCGAATCATAGATTCCATAGGTTCCATAGGTTCCATAGGTTCTATAGGTTCCATAGATTCCGTCGAATCATAGATTCCACAGATTCCATAGATTTCATAGATTCCATAGATTCCATAGATTCCATCGAATCATAGATTCCATAGGTTCCATAGGTTCCATAGGTTCTATGGGTTCTATAGATTCCGTCGAATCATAGATTCCACAGATTCCATAGATTCCATAGATTCCATAGATTCCATAGATTCCATAGATTCCACAGATTCCATAGATTCCATAGATTCCATCGAATCATAGATTCCACAGATTCCATAGATTCCATAGATTCCATAAATTCTATAGATTCCATTGATTCCATCGAATCATAGATTCCATAGGTTCCATAGGTTCCATAGGTTCTATAGGTTCCATAGATTTCGTCGAATCATAGATTCCACAGATTCCATAGATTCCATCGATTCCATAAATTCTATAGATTCCATAGATTCCATCGAATCATAGATTCCATTGATTCCACAGGTTCCATAGATTCCATAGATTCCATCGAATCATAGATTCCATAGGTTCCATAGGTTCCATATTTTCTATAGGTTCCATAGATTCCGTCGAATCATAGATTCCACAGATTCCATAGATTTCATAGATTCCATAGATTCCATCGAATCATAGATTCCACAGATTCCATAGATTCCATAGATTCCATAAATTCTAAAGATTCCATAGATTCCATCGAATCATAGATTCCACAGATTCCATAGATTCCACAGATTCCATAGATTCCATAGATTCCATCGAATCATTGATTCCATAGGTTCCATAGGTTCCATAGGTTCTATAGGTTCCATAGATTCCGTCGAATCATAGATTCCACAGATTCCATAGATTTCATAGATTCCATAGATTCCATCGAATCATAGATTCCATAGGTTCCATAGGTTCCATAGGTTCCATAGGTTCTATAGGTTCCATAGATTCCGTCGAATCATTGATTCCACAGATTCCATAGATTCCACAGATTCCATAGATTCCATAGATTCCATCGAATCATAGATTCCATAGGTTCCATAGGTTCCATAGGTTCTATAGCATCCATAGATTCCGTCGAATCATAGATTCCACAGATTCCATAGATTCCACAGATTCCATAGATTCCATAGATTCCATCGAATCATAGATTCCATAGGTTCCATAGGTTCCATAGGTTCTATAGGTTCCATGGATTCCGTCGAATCATAGATTCCACAGATTCCATAGATTTCATAGATTCCATAGATTCCATAGATTCCATCGAATCATAGATTCCATAGGTTCCATAGGTTCCATAGGTTCTATGGGTTCTATAGATTCCGTCGAATCATAGATTCCACAGATTCCATAGATTCCATAGATTCCATAGATTCCATAGATTCCATAGATTCCACAGATTCCATAGATTCCATAGATTCCATCGAATCATAGATTCCACAGATTCCATAGATTCCATAGATTCCATAAATTCTATAGATTCCATTGATTCCATCGAATCATAGATTCCATAGGTTCCATAGGTTCCATAGGTTCTATAGGTTCCATAGATTTCGTCGAATCATAGATTCCACAGATTCCATAGATTCCATAGATTCCATAAATTCTATAGATTCCATAGATTCCATCGAATCATAGATTCCACAGATTCCATAGATTCCATAGATTCCACAGATTCCATAGATTCCATAGATTCCATAAATTCTATAGATTCCATAGATTCCATCGAATCATAGATTCCACAGATTCCATAGATTCCATAGATTCCATAGATTCCATAGATTCCATCGAATCATAGATTCCACAGATTCCATAGATTCCATAGATTCCATAAATTCTATAGATTCCATAGATTCCATCGAATCATAGATTCCACAGATTCCATAGATTCCACAGATTCCATAGATTCCATAGATTCCATCGCATCATAGATTCCATAGGTTCCATAGGTTCCATAGGTTCTATAGGTTCCATAGATTCCGTCGAATCATAGATTCCACAGATTCCATAGATTCCACAGATTCCATAGATTCCATAGATTCCATCGAATCATAGATTCCACAGATTCCATAGATTCCATAGATTCCATAAATTCTATAGATTCCATAGATTCCATCAAATCATAGATTCCACAGATTCCATAGATTCCACAGATTCCATAGATTCCATAGATTCCATCGAATCATAGATTCCATAGGTTCCATAGGTTCCATAGGTTCTATAGGTTCCATAGATTCCGTCGAATCATAAATTCCACAGATTCCATAAATTCCATAGATTCCACAGATTCCATAGATTCCATAGATTCCATAAATTCTATAGATTCCATAGATTCCATCGAATCATAGATTCCATAGGTTCCATAGGTTCCATAGGTTCTATAGGTTCCATTGATTCCGTCGAATCATAGATTCCACAGATTCCATAGATTCCACAGATTCCATAGATTCCATAGATTCCATAGATTCCACAGATTCCATAGATTCCATAGATTCCATCGAATCATAGATTCCACAGATTCCATAGATTCCATAGATTCCATAAATTCTATAGATTCCATAGATTCCATCGAATCATAGATTCCATAGGTTCCATAGGTTCCATAGGTTCTATAGGTTACATAGATTTCGTCGAATCATAGATTCCACAGATTCCATAGATTCAATAGATTCCATAAATTCTATAGATTCCATAAATTCCATCGAATCATAGATTCCACAGATTCCATAGATTCCATAGATTCCATAGATTCCACAGATTCCATAGATTCCATAGATTCCATCGAATCATAGATTCCACAGATTCCATAGATTCCATAGATTCCATAAATTCTATAGATTCCATAGATTCCATCGAATCATAGATTCTATAGGTTCCATAGGTTCCATAGGTTCTATAGGTTCCATAGATTCCGTCGAATCATAGATTCCACAGATTCCATAGATTCCATAGATTCCATAAATTCTATAGATTCCATAGATTCTATCGAATCATAGATTCCACAGATTCCATAGATTCCATAGATTCCAGAGATTCCATAGATTGCATAGATTCCATAAATTCTATAGATTCCATAGATTCCATCGAATCATAGATTCAATAGGTTCCATAGGTTCCATAGGTTCTATAGGTTCCATAGATTCCGTCGAATCATAGATTCCACAGATTCCATAGATTCCACAGATTCCATAGATTCCATAGATTCCATAAATTCTATAGATTCCATAGATTCCATCGAATCATAGATTCCATAGGTTCCATAGGTTCCATAGGTTCTATAGGTTCCATAGATTCCGTCGAATCATAGATTCCACAGATTCCATAGATTTCATAGATTCCATAGATTCCATCGAATCATAGATTCCATAGGTTCCATAGGTTCCATAGGTTATATAGTTTCCATAGATTCCGTCGAATCATAGATTCCACAGATTCCATAGATTCCACAGATTCCATAGATTCCACAGATTCCATAGATTCCATAGATTCCATCGACTCATAGATTTCATAGGTTCCATAGGTTCATAGGTTCTATAGGTTCCATAGATTCCGTCGAATCATAGATTCCACAGATTCCATAGATTCCACAGATTCCATAGATTCCATAGATTCCATAGATTCCACAGATTCCATAGATTCTATAGATTCCATCGAATCATAGATTCCACAGATTCCATAGATTCCATAGATTCCATAAATTCTATAGGTTCCATAGATTCCGTCGAATCATAGATTCCACAGATTCCATAGATTCCATAAATTCTATAGATTCCATAGATTCCATCGAATCATAGATTCCACAGATTCCATAGATTCCACAGATTCCATAGATTCCATAGATTCCATCGAATCATAGATTCCATAGGCTCCATAGGTTCCATTGGTTCTATAGGTTCCATAGATTCCGTCGAACCATAGATTCCACAGATTTCATAGATTTCATAGATTCCATAGATTCCATCGAATCATAGATTCCACAGATTCCATAGATTCCATAGATTCCATAAATTCTATAGATTCCATAGATTCCATCGAATCATAGATTCCACAGATTCCATAGATTCCACAGATTCCATAGATTCCATAGATTCCATCGAATCATAGATTCCATAGGTTCCATAGGTTCCATAGGTTCTATAGGTTCCATAGATTCCGTCGAATCATAGATTCCACAGATTCCATAGATTCCACAGATTCCATAGATTCCATAGATTCCATAGATTCCACAGATTCCATAGATTCCATAGATTCCATCGAATCATAGATTCCATAGGTTCCATAGGTTCCATAGGTTATATAGTTTCCATAGATTCCGTCGAATCATAGATTCCACAGATTCCATAGATTCCACAGATTCCATAGATTCCACAGATTCCATAGATTCCATAGATTCCATCGAATCATAGATTTCATAGGTTCCATAGGTTCCATAGGTTCTATAGGTTCCATAGATTCCGTCGAATCATAGATTCCACAGATTCCATAGATTCCACAGATTCCATAGATTCCATAAATTCCATAGATTCCACAGATTCCATAGATTCCATAGATTCCATCGAATCATAGATTCCACAGATTCCATAGATTCCATGGATTCCATAAATTCTATAGGTTCCATAGATTCCGTCGAATCATAGATTCCACAGATTCCACAGATTCCATAGATTCCATAAATTCTATAGATTCCATAGATTCCATCGAATCATAGATTCCACAGATTCCATAGATTCCACAGATTCCATAGATTCCATAGATTCCATCGAATCATAGATTCCATAGGTTCCATAGGTTCCATAGGTTCTATAGGTTCCATAGATTCCGTCGAATCATAGATTCCACAGATTCCATAGATTTCATAGATTCCATAGATTCCATCGAATCATAGATTCCACAGATTCCATAGATTCCATAGATTCCCTAAATTCTATAGATTCCATAGATTCCATCGAATCATAGATTCCACAGATTCCATAGATGATGGAATCTATGGAATCTATGGAATCTATGGAATCTGTGGAATCTATGATTCGATGGAATCTATGGAATCTATAGAATTTATGGAATCTATGGAATCTATGGAATCTGTGGAATCTATGGAATCTATGGAATCTGTGAAATCTATGATTCGATGGAATCTATGGAATCTATGGAATTTATGGAATCTATGGTATCTATGGAATCTGTGGAATCTATGATTCGACGGAATCTATGGAACCTATAGAACCTATGGAACCTATGGAACCTATGGAATCTATGATTCGATGGAATCTATGGAATCTATGATTCGACGGAATCTAGTGCGCTGTAGAGATACCTTCTGTACTCCTTTGTGCGCTGTAGAGATACCTCGTGTACTCCTTTGTAGGTTCTAGAGATATTTCCTGTACTCCTTTGTGCGCTGTAGAGATACCTTCTGTACTCCTTTGTGCGCTGTAGAGATACCTTCTGTACTCCTTTGTGCGCTGTAGAGATACCTCGTGTACTCCTCTGTACGTTCTAGAGATATTTCCTGTACTCCTTTGTGCGCTGTAGAGATACCTTCTGTACTCCTTTGTGCGCTGTAGAGATACCTTCTGTACTCCTTTGTACGCGGTAGAGATCCCTCGTGTACTCCTTTGTACGTTCTAGAGATATTTCCTGTACTCCTTTGTGCGCTGTAGAGATACCTTCTGTACTCCTTTGTGCGCTGTAGAGATACATTCTGTACTCCTTTGTGCGCTGTAGAGATACCTTCTGTACTCCTTTGTGCGCTGTAGAGATACCTTCTGTACTCCTTTGTACGCTGTAGAGATACCTCGTGTACTCCTTTGTACGTTCTAGAGATATTTCCTGTACTCCTTTGTGCGCTGTAGAGATACCTTCTGTACTCCTTTGTGCGCTGTAGAGATAGCTTCTGTACTCCTTTGTGCGCTGTAGAGATACCTTCTGTACTCCTTTGTGTGCTGTAGAGATACCTTCTGTACTCCTCTGTGCGCTGTAGAGATACCTTCTGTACTCCTTTGTACGCTGTAGAGATACCTTCTTTACTCCATTGTACGCTGTAAAGATACCTTCTGTACTCCTTTGTACGCTGTAGAGACACATCGTGTACTCCTTTGTACGTTCTAGAGATATTTCCTGTACTCCTTTGTGCGCTGTAGAGATACCTTCTGTACTCCTTTGTGCGCTGTAGAGATACATTCTGTACTCCTTTGTACGCTGTAGAGATACATCGTGTACTCCTTTGTACGTTCTAGAGATATTTCCTGTACTCCTTTGTGCGCTGTAGAGATACCTTCTGTACTCCTTTGTGCGCTGTAGAGATACCTTCTGTACTCCTTTGTGCGCTTTAGAGATACCTTCTGTACTCCTTTGTGCGCTGTAGAGATACCTTCTGTACTCCTTTGTACGCTGTAGAGATACCTTCTGTACTCCTTTGTTCGCTGTAGAGATACCTCGTGTACTCCTTTGTACGTTCTAGAGATATTTCCTGTACTCCTTTGTGCGCTGTAGAGATACCTTCTGTACTCCTTTGTGCGCTGTAGAGATACCTTCTGTACTCCTTTGTGCGCTGTAGAGATACCTTCTGTACTCCTTTGTGCGCTGTAGAGATACCTTCTGTACTCCTTTGTGCGCTGTAGAGATACCTCGTGTACTCCTTTGTACGCTCAAGAGATATTTCCTGTACTCCTTTTTGAGCTGTAGAGATACCTTCTGTACTCCTTTGTGCGCTGTAGAGATACCTTCTGTACTCCTTTGTGCGCTGTAGAGATACCTTCTGTACTCCTTTGTGCGCTGTAGAGATACCTTCTGTACTCCTTTGTACGCTGTAGAGATACCTCGTGTACTCCTTTTTGCGCTGTAGAGATACCTTCTGTACTCCTTTGTGCGCTGTAGAGATACCTTCTGTACTCCTTTGTGCGCTGTAGAGATACCTTCTGTACTCCTTTGTGCGCTGTAGAGATACCTTCTGTTCTCCTTTGTGCGCTGTAGAGATACCTCGTGTACTCCTTTGTACGCTGTAGAGATACCTTCTGTACTCCTTTGTGCGCTGTAGAGATACCTTCTGTACTCCTTTGTGCGCTGTAGAGATACCTTCTGTACTCCTTTGTGCGCTGTAAAGATACCTCGTGTACTTCTGTGTACGTTCTAGAGATATTTCCTGTACTCCTTTGTGCGCTGTAGAGATACCTTCTGTACTCCTTTATGCGCTGTAGAGATACCTTCTGTACTCCTTTGTGCGCTGTAGAGATACCTCGTGTACTCCTTTGTACGTTCTAGAGATATTTCCTGTACTCCTTTGTGCGCTGTAGAGATACCTTCTGTACTCCTTTGTGCGCTGTAGAGATACCTTCTGTACTCCTTTGTGCGCTGTAGAGATACCTCGTGTACTCCTTTGTACGCTGTAGAGATACCTTCTGTACTCCTTTGTGCGCTCTAGAGATACCTTCTGTACTCCTTTGTGCGCTGTAGAGATACCTTCTGTACTCCTTTGTGCGCTGTAGAGATACCTTCTGTACTCCTTTGTACGCTGTAGAGATACCTCGTGTACTCCTTTGTACGTTCTAGAGATATTTCCTGTACTCCTTTGTGCGCTGTAGAGATACCTTCTGTACTCCTTTGTGCCTTGTAGAGATACCTTCTGTACTCCTTTGTGCGCTGTAGAGATACCTTCTGTACTCCTTTGTGCGCTGTAGAGATACCTTCTGTACTCCTTTGTGCGCTGTAGAGATACCTCGTGTACTCCTTTGTACGTTCTAGAGATATTTCCTGTACTCCTTTGTGCGCTGTAGAGATACCTTCTGTACTCCTTTGTGCGCTGTAGAGATACCTTCTGTACTCCTTTGTGCGCTGTAGAGATACCTTCTGTACTCCTTTGTGCGCTGTAGAGATACCTTCTGTACTCCTTTGTGCGCTGTAGAGATACCTTCTGTACTCCTTTGTACGCTGTAGAGATACCTCGTGTACTCCTTTGTACGTTCTAGAGATATTTCCTGTACTCCTTTGTGCGCTGTAGAGATACCTTCTGTACTCCTTTGTGCGCTGTAGAGATACCTTCTGTACTCCGTTGTGCGCTGTAGAGATATCTTCTCTACTCCTTTGTGCGCTGTAGAGATACCTTCTGTACTCCTTTGTACGCTGTAGAGATACCTCGTGTACTCCTTTGTACGTTCTAGAGATATTTCCTGTACTCCTTTGTGCGCTGTAGAGATACCTTCTGTACTCCTTTGTGCGCTGTAGAGATACCTTCTGTACTCCTTTGTGCGCTGTAGAGATACCTTCTGTACTCCTTTGTGCGCTGTAGAGATACCTTCTGTACTCCTTTGTGCGCTGTAGAGATACCTTCTGTACTCCTTTGTGCGCTGTAGATATACCTTCTGTACTCCTTTGTGCGCTGTAGAGATACCTTCTGTACTCCCTTGTGCGCTGTAGAGATACCTTCTGTACTCCTTTGTGCGCTGCAGAGATACCTTCTGTACTCCTTTGTGCGCTGTAGAGATACCTCGTGTACTCCTTTGTACGTTCTAGAGATATTTCCTGTACTCCTTTGTGCGCTGTAGAGATACCTTCTGTACTTTGTGCGCTGTAGAGATACCTTCTGTACTTCTTTGTGCGCTGTATAGATACCTCGTGTACTCCTTTGTACGTTCTAGAGATATTTCCTGTACTCCTTTGTGCGCTGTAGAGATACCTTCTGTACTCCTATGTGCGCTGTAGAGATACCTTCTGTACTCCTTTGTACGCTGTAAAGATACCTTCTGTACTCCTTTGTACGCTGTAGAGATACCTCGTGTACTCCTTTGTACGTTCTAGAGATATTTCCTGTACTCCTTTGTGCGCTGTAGAGATACCTTCTGTACTCCTTTGTGCGCTGTAGAGATACATTCTGTACTCCTTTGTACGCTGTAGAGATACCTCGTGTACTCCTTTGTACGTTCTAGAGATATTTCCTGTACTCCTTTGTGCGCTGTAGAGATACCTTTTGTACTCCTTTGTGCGCTGTAGAGATACCTTCTGTACTCCTTTGTGCGCTGTAGAGATACCTTCTGTACTCCTTTGTGCGCTGTAGAGATTCCTTCTGTACTCCTTTGTACGCTGTAGAGATACCTTCTATACTCCTTTGTACGATGTAGAGCTACCTCGTGTACTCCTTTGTACGTTCTAGAGATATTTCCTGTACTCCTTTGTGCGCTGTAGAGATACCTTCTATACTCCTTTGTGCGCTGTAGAGATACCTTCTCTACTCCTTTGTGCGCTGTAGAGATACCTTCTGTACTCCTTTGTGCGCTGTAGAGATACCTTCTCTACTCCTTTGTGCGCTGTAGAGATACCTCGTGTACTCCTTTGTACGTTCTAGAGATATTTCCTGTACTCCTTTGTGCGCTGTAGAGATACCTTCTTCTCCTTTGTGCGCTGTAGAGATACCTTCTGTACTCCTTTGTGCGCTGTAGAGATACCTTCTGTACTCCTTTGTACGCTGTAGAGATACCTCGTGTACTCCTTTGTACGTTCTAGAGATATTTCCTGTACTCCTTTTTGCGCTGTAGAGATACCTTCTGTACTCCTTTGTACGCTGTAGAGATACCTCGTGTACTCCTTTGTACGTTCTAGAGATATTTCCTGTACTCCTTTGTGCGCTGAAGAGATACCTTCTGTACTCCTTTGTGCGCTGTAGAGATACCTTCTGTACTCCTTTGTGCGCTGTAGAGATACCTTCTGTACTCCTTTTTGCGCTGTAGAGATACCTTCTGTACTCCTTGGTACGCTGTAGAGATACCTCGTGTACTCCTTTGTACGTTCTAGAGATATTTCCTGTACTCCTTTGTGCGCTGTAGAGATACCTTCTGTACTCCTTTGTGCGCTGTAGAGATACCTTCTTTACTCCTTTGTGCGCTGTAGAGATACCTTCTGTACTCCTTTGTGCGCTGTAGAGATACCTTTTGTACTCCTTTGTGCGCTGTAGAGATACCTTCTGTACTCCTTTGTGCGCTGTAGAGATACCTCGTGTACTCCTTTGTACGTTCTAGAGATATTTTCTGTACTCCTTTGTGCGCTGTAGAGATACCTTTTGTACTCCTTTGTGCGCTGTAGAGATACCTTCTGTACTACTTTGTGCGCTGTAGAGATTCCTTCTGTACTCCTTTGTACGCTGAAGAGATACCTCGTGTACTCCTTTGTACGTTCTAGAGATATTTCCTGTACTCCTTTGTGCGCTGTAGAGATACCTTCTGTACTCCTTTGTGCGCTGTAGAGATACCTTCTGTACTCCTTTGTCGCTGTAGAGATACCTTCTGTACTCCTTTGTGCGCTGTAGAGATACCTTCTGTACTCCTTTGTACGCTGTAGAGATACCTTCTGTACTCCTTTGTACGCTGTAGAGATACCTCGTGTACTCCTTTGTACGTTCTAGAGATACTTCCTGTACTCCTTTGTGCGCTGTAGAGATACCTTCTGTACTCCTTTGTGCGCTGTAGAGATACCTTCTGTACTCCTTTGTGCGCCTTAGAGATACCTTCTGTACTCCTTTGTGCGCTGTAGAGATACCTTCTGTACTCCTTTGTACGCTGTAGAGATACCTTCTGTACTCCTTTGTGCGCTGTAGAGATACCTTCTGTACTCCTTTGTACGCTGTAGAGATACCTCGTGTACTCCTTTGTACGTTCTAGAGATATTTCCTGTACTCCTTTGTGCGCTGTAGAGATACCTTCTGTACTCCTTTGTGCGCTGTAGAGATACCTTCTGTACTCCTTTGTGCGCTGTAGAGTTAAATTCTGTACTCCTTTGTGCGCTGTAGAGATACCTTCTGAACTCCTTTGTGCGCTGTAGAGATACCTTCTGTACTCCTTTGTGCGCTGTAGAGATACCTTCTGTACTCCTTTGTGCGCTGTAGAGATACCTTCTGTACTCCTTTGTGCGCTGTAGAGATACCTCGGGTTCTCCTTTGTACGTTCTAGAGATATTTCCTGTACTCCTTTGTGCGCTGTAGAGATACCTTCTGTACTCCTTTGTGCGCTGTAGAGATACCTTCTGTACTCCTTTGTGCGCTGTAGAGATACCTCGTGTACTCCTTTGTACGTTCTAGAGATATTTCCTGTACTCCTTTGTGCGCTGTAGAGATACCTTCTGTACTCCTTTGTGCGCTGTAGAGATACCTTCTGTACTCCTTTGTGCGCTGTAGAGATACCTTCTGTACTCCTTTGTGCGCTGTAGAGATACCTTCTGTACTCCTTTGTACGCTGTAGAGATACCTCGTGTACTCCTTTGTACGTTCTAGAGATATTCCCTGTACTCCTTTGTGCGCTGTAGAGATACCTTCTGTACTCCTTTGTGCGCTGTAGAGATACCTTCTGTACTCCTTTGTGCGCTGTAGAGATACCTTCTGTACTCCTTTGTGCGCTGTAGAGATACCTTCTGTACTCCTTTGTACGCTGTAGAGATACCTCGTGTACTCCTTTGTACGTTCTAGAGATATTTCCTGTACTCCTTTGTGCGCTGTAGAGATACCTTCTGTACTCCTTTGTGCGCTGTAGAGATACCTTCTGTACTCCTTTGTGCGCTGTAGAGATACCTTCTGTACTCCTTTGTGCGCTGTAGAGATACCTTCTGTACTCCTTCGTGCGCTGTAGAGATACCTTCTGTACTCCTTTGTGCGCTGTAGAGATACCTTCTGTACTCCTTCGTGCGCTGTAGAGATACCTTCTGTACTCCTTTGTGCGCTGTAGAGATACCTTCTGTACTCCTTTGTGCGCTGTAGAGATACCTTCTGTACTCCTTTGTGCGCTGTAGAGATACCTTCTGTACTCCTTTGTGCGCTGTAGAGATACCTTCTGTACTCCTTTGTACGCTGTAGAGATACCTCGTGTACTCCTTTTTGCGCTGTAGAGATACCTTCTGTACTCCTTTGTGCGCTGTAGAGATACCTTCTGTACTCCTTTGTGCGCTGTAGAGATACCTTCTGTACTCCTTTGTGCGCTGTAGAGATACCTTCTGTTCTCCTTTGTGCGCTGTAGAGATACCTCGTGTACTCCTTTGTACGCTGTAGAGATACCTTCTGTACTCCTTTGTGCGCTGTAGAGATACCTTCTGTACTCCTTTGTGCGCTGTAGAGATACCTTCTGTACTCCTTTGTGCGCTGTAAAGATACCTCGTGTACTTCTGTGTACGTTCTAGAGATATTTCCTGTACTCCTTTGTGCGCTGTAGAGATACCTTCTGTACTCCTTTATGCGCTGTAGAGATACCTTCTGTACTCCTTTGTGCGCTGTAGAGATACCTCGTGTACTCCTTTGTACGTTCTAGAGATATTTCCTGTACTCCTTTGTGCGCTGTAGAGATACCTTCTGTACTCCTTTGTGCGCTGTAGAGATACCTTCTGTACTCCTTTGTGCGCTGTAGAGATACCTCGTGTACTCCTTTGTACGCTGTAGAGATACCTTCTGTACTCCTTTGTGCGCTCTAGAGATACCTTCTGTACTCCTTTGTGCGCTGTAGAGATACCTTCTGTACTCCTTTGTGCGCTGTAGAGATACCTTCTGTACTCCTTTGTACGCTGTAGAGATACCTCGTGTACTCCCTTGTACGTTCTAGAGATATTTCCTGTACTCCTTTGTGCGCTGTAGAGATACCTTCTGTACTCCTTTGTGCCTTGTAGAGATACCTTCTGTACTCCTCTGTGCGCTGTAGAGATACCTTCTGTACTCCTTTGTGCGCTGTAGAGATACCTTCTGTACTCCTTTGTGCGCTGTAGAGATACCTCGTGTACTCCTTTGTACGTTCTAGAGATATTTCCTGTACTCCTTTGTGCGCTGTAGAGATACCTTCTGTACTCCTTTGTGCGCTGTAGAGATACCTTCTGTACTCCTTTGTGCGCTGTAGAGATACCTTCTGTACTCCTTTGTGCGCTGTAGAGATACCTTCTGTACTCCTTTGTGCGCTGTAGAGATACCTTCTGTACTCCTTTGTACGCTGTAGAGATACCTCGTGTACTCCTTTGTACGTTCTAGAGATATTTCCTGTACTCCTTTGTGCGCTGTAGAGATACCTTCTGTACTCCTTTGTGCGCTGTAGAGATACCTTCTGTACTCCGTTGTGCGCTGTAGAGATACCTTCTCTACTCCTTTGTGCGCTGTAGAGATACCTTCTGTACTCCTTTGTACGCTGTAGAGATACCTCGTGTACTCCTTTGTACGTTCTAGAGATATTTCCTGTACTCCTTTGTGCGCTGTAGAGATACCTTCTGTACTCCTTTGTGCGCTGTAGAGATACCTTCTGTACTCCTTTGTGCGCTGTAGAGATACCTTCTGTACTCCTTTGTGCGCTGTAGAGATACCTTCTGTACTCCTTTGTGCGCTGTAGAGATACCTTCTGTACTCCTTTGTGCGCTGTAGATATACCTTCTGTACTCCTTTGTGCGCTGTAGAGATACCTTCTGTACTCCCTTGTGCGCTGTAGAGATACCTTCTGTACTCCTTTGTGCGCTGCAGAGATACCTTCTGTACTCCTTTGTGCGCTGTAGAGATACCTCGTGTACTCCTTTGTACGTTCTAGAGATATTTCCTGTACTCCTTTGTGCGCTGTAGAGATACCTTCTGTACTTTGTGCGCTGTAGAGATACCTTCTGTACTTCTTTGTGCGCTGTAGAGATACCTCGTGTACTCCTTTGTACGTTCTAGAGATATTTCCTGTACTCCTTTGTGCGCTGTAGAGATACCTTCTGTACTCCTATGTGCGCTGTAGAGATACCTTCTGTACTCCTTTGTACGCTGTAAAGATACCTTCTGTACTCCTTTGTACGCTGTAGAGATACCTCGTGTACTCCTTTGTACGTTCTAGAGATATTTCCTGTACTTCTTTGTGCGCTGTAGAGATACCTTCTGTACTCCTTTGTGCGCTGTAGAGATACATTCTGTACTCCTTTGTACGCTGTAGAGATACCTCGTGTACTCCTTTGTACGTTCTAGAGATATTTCCTGTACTCCTTTGTGCGCTGTAGAGATACCTTTTGTACTCCTTTGTGCGCTGTAGAGATACCTTCTGTACTCCTTTGTGCGCTGTAGAGATACCTTCTGTACTCCTTTGTGCGCTGTAGAGATTCCTTCTGTACTCCTTTGTACGCTGTAGAGATACCTTCTATACTCCTTTGTACGATGTAGAGCTACCTCGTGTACTCCTTTGTACGTTCTAGAGATATTTCCTGTACTCCTTTGTGCGCTGTAGAGATACCTTCTATACTCCTTTGTGCGCTGTAGAGATACCTTCTCTACTCCTTTGTGCGCTGTAGAGATACCTTCTGTACTCCTTTGTGCGCTGTAGAGATACCTTCTCTACTCCTTTGTGCGCTGTAGAGATACCTCGTGTACTCCTTTGTACGTTCTAGAGATATTTCCTGTACTCCTTTGTGCGCTGTAGAGATACCTTCTTCTCCTTTGTGCGCTGTAGAGATACCTTCTGTACTCCTTTGTGCGCTGTAGAGATACCTTCTGTACTCCTTTGTACGCTGTAGAGATACCTCGTGTACTCCTTTGTACGTTCTAGAGATATTTCCTGTACTCCTTTTTGCGCTGTAGAGATACCTTCTGTACTCCTTTGTACGCTGTAGAGATACCTCGTGTACTCCTTTGTACGTTCTAGAGATATTTCCTGTACTCCTTTGTGCGCTGAAGAGATACCTTCTGTACTCCTTTGTGCGCTGTAGAGATACCTTCTGTACTCCTTTGTGCGCTGTAGAGATACCTTCTGTACTCCTTTTTGCGCTGTAGAGATACCTTCTGTACTCCTTTGTACGCTGTAGAGATACCTCGTGTACTCCTTTGTACGTTCTAGAGATATTTCCTGTACTCCTTTGTGCGCTGTAGAGATACCTTCTGTACTCCTTTGTGCGCTGTAGAGATACCTTCTGAACTCCTTTGTGCGCTGTAGAGATACCTTCTGTACTCCTTTGTGCGCTGTAGAGATACCTTTTGTACTCCTTTGTGCGCTGTAGAGATACCTTCTGTACTCCTTTGTGCGCTGTAGAGATACCTCGTGTACTCCTTTGTACGTTCTAGAGATATTTTCTGTACTCCTTTGTGCGCTGTAGAGATACCTTTTGTACTCCTTTGTGCGCTGTAGAGATACCTTCTGTACTCCTTTGTGCGCTGTAGAGATTCCTTCTGTACTCCTTTGTACGCTGAAGAGATACCTCGTGTACTCCTTTGTACGTTCTAGAGATATTTCCTGTACTCCTTTGTGCGCTGTAGAGATACCTTCTGTACTCCTTTGTGCGCTGTAGAGATACCTTCTGTACTCCTTTGTCGCTGTAGAGATACCTTCTGTACTCCTTTGTCCGCTGTAGAGATACCTTCTGTACTCCTTTGTACGCTGTAGAGATACCTTCTGTACTCCTTTGTACGCTGTAGAGACACCTCGTGTACTCCTTTGTACGTTCTAGAGATACTTCCTGTACTCCTTTGTGCGCTGTAGAGATACCTTCTGTACTCCTTTGTGCGCTGTAGAGATACCTTCTGTACTCCTTTGTGCGCCTTAGAGATACCTTCTGTACTCCTTTGTGCGCTGTAGAGATACCTTCTGTACTCCTTTGTACGCTGTAGAGATACCTTCTGTACTCCTTTGTGCGCTGTAGAGATACCTTCTGTACTCCTTTGTACGCTGTAGAGATACCTCGTGTACTCCTTTGTACGTTCTAGAGATATTTCCTGTACTCCTTTGTGCGCTGTAGAGATACCTTCTGTACTCCTTTGTGCGCTGTAGAGATACCTTCTGTACTCCTTTGTGCGCTGTAGAGTTAAATTCTGTACTCCTTTGTGCGCTGTAGAGATACCTTCTGAACTCCTTTGTGCGCTGTAGAGATACCTTCTGTACTCCTTTGTGCGCTGTAGAGATACCTTCTGTACTCCTTTGTGCGCTGTAGAGATACCTTCTGTACTCCTTTGTGCGCTGTAGAGATACCTCGGGTTCTCCTTTGTACGTTCTAGAGATATTTCCTGTACTCCTTTGTGCGCTGTAGAGATACCTTCTGTACTCCTTTGTGCGCTGTAGAGATACCTTCTGTACTCCTTTGTGCGCTCTAGAGATACCTCGTGTACTCCTTTGTACGTTCTAGAGATATTTCCTGTACTCCTTTGTGCGCTGTAGAGATACCTTCTGTACTCCTTTGTGCGCTGTAGAGATACCTTCTGTACTCCTTTGTGCGCTGTAGAGATACCTTCTGTACTCCTTTGTGCGCTGTAGAGATACCTTCTGTACTCCTTTGTACGCTGTAGAGATACCTCGTGTACTCCTTTGTACGTTCTAGAGATATTCCCTGTACTCCTTTGTGCGCTGTAGAGATACCTTCTGTACTCCTTTGTGCGCTGTAGAGATACCTTCTGTACTCCTTTGTGCGCTGTAGAGATACCTTCTGTACTCCTTTGTGCGCTGTAGAGATACCTTCTGTACTCCTTTGTACGCTGTAGAGATACCTCGTGTACTCCTTTGTACGTTCTAGAGATATTTCCTGTACTCCTTTGTGCGCTGTAGAGATACCTTCTGTACTCCTTTGTGCGCTGTAGAGATACCTTCTGTACTCCTTTGTGCGCTGTAGAGATACCTTCTGTACTCCTTTGTGCGCTGTAGAGATACCTTCTGTACTCCTTCGTGCGCTGTAGAGATACCTTCTGTACTCCTTTGTGCGCTGTAGAGATACCTTCTGTACTCCTTCGTGCGCTGTAGAGATACCTTCTGTACTCCTTTGTGCGCTGTAGAGATACCTTCTGTACTCCTTTGTGCGCTGTAAAGATACCTTCTGTACTCCTTTGTGCGCTGTAGAGATACCTTTTGTACTCCTTTGTGCGCTGTAGAGATACCTTCTGTACTCCTTTGTGCGCTGTAGAGATTCCTTCTGTACTCCTTTGTACGCTGAAGAGATACCTCGTGTACTCCTTTGTACGTTCTAGAGATATTTCCTGTACTCCTTTGTGCGCTGTAGAGATACCTTCTGTACTCCTTTGTGCGCTGTAGAGATACCTTCTGTACTCCTTTGTCGCTGTAGAGATACCTTCTGTACTCCTTTGTCCGCTGTAGAGATACCTTCTGTACTCCTTTGTACGCTGTAGAGATACCTTCTGTACTCCTTTGTACGCTGTAGAGACACCTCGTGTACTCCTTTGTACGTTCTAGAGATACTTCCTGTACTCCTTTGTGCGCTGTAGAGATACCTTCTGTACTCCTTTGTGCGCTGTAGAGATACCTTCTGTACTCCTTTGTGCGCCTTAGAGATACCTTCTGTACTCCTTTGTGCGCTGTAGAGATACCTTCTGTACTCCTTTGTACGCTGTAGAGATACCTTCTGTACTCCTTTGTGCGCTGTAGAGATACCTTCTGTACTCCTTTGTACGCTGTAGAGATACCTCGTGTACTCCTTTGTACGTTCTAGAGATATTTCCTGTACTCCTTTGTGCGCTGTAGAGATACCTTCTGTACTCCTTTGTGCGCTGTAGAGATACCTTCTGTACTCCTTTGTGCGCTGTAGAGTTAAATTCTGTACTCCTTTGTGCGCTGTAGAGATACCTTCTGAACTCCTTTGTGCGCTGTAGAGATACCTTCTGTACTCCTTTGTGCGCTGTAGAGATACCTTCTGTACTCCTTTGTGCGCTGTAGAGATACCTTCTGTACTCCTTTGTGCGCTGTAGAGATACCTCGGGTTCTCCTTTGTACGTTCTAGAGATATTTCCTGTACTCCTTTGTGCGCTGTAGAGATACCTTCTGTACTCCTTTGTGCGCTGTAGAGATACCTTCTGTACTCCTTTGTGCGCTCTAGAGATACCTCGTGTACTCCTTTGTACGTTCTAGAGATATTTCCTGTACTCCTTTGTGCGCTGTAGAGATACCTTCTGTACTCCTTTGTGCGCTGTAGAGATACCTTCTGTACTCCTTTGTGCGCTGTAGAGATACCTTCTGTACTCCTTTGTGCGCTGTAGAGATACCTTCTGTACTCCTTTGTACGCTGTAGAGATACCTCGTGTACTCCTTTGTACGTTCTAGAGATATTCCCTGTACTCCTTTGTGCGCTGTAGAGATACCTTCTGTACTCCTTTGTGCGCTGTAGAGATACCTTCTGTACTCCTTTGTGCGCTGTAGAGATACCTTCTGTACTCCTTTGTGCGCTGTAGAGATACCTTCTGTACTCCTTTGTACGCTGTAGAGATACCTCGTGTACTCCTTTGTACGTTCTAGAGATATTTCCTGTACTCCTTTGTGCGCTGTAGAGATACCTTCTGTACTCCTTTGTGCGCTGTAGAGATACCTTCTGTACTCCTTTGTGCGCTGTAGAGATACCTTCTGTACTCCTTTGTGCGCTGTAGAGATACCTTCTGTACTCCTTCGTGCGCTGTAGAGATACCTTCTGTACTCCTTTGTGCGCTGTAGAGATACCTTCTGTACTCCTTCGTGCGCTGTAGAGATACCTTCTGTACTCCTTTGTGCGCTGTAGAGATACCTTCTGTACTCCTTTGTGCGCTGTAAAGATACCTTCTGTACTCCTTTGTGCGCTGTAGAGATACCTCGTGTACTCCTTTGTACGCTGTAGAGATACCTTCTGTACTCCTTTGTGCGCTCTAGAGATACCTTCTGCACTCCTTTGTGCGCTGTAGAGATACCTTCTGTACTCCTTTGTGCGCTGTAGAGATACCTTCTGTACTCCTTTGTACGCTGTAGAGATACCTCGTGTACTCCTTTGTACGTTCTAGAGATATTTCCTGTACTCCTTTGTGCGCTGTAGAGATACCTTCTGTACTCCTTTGTGCGCTGTAGAGATACCTTCTGTACTCCTTCGTGCGCTGTAGAGATACCTTCTGTACTCCTTTGTGCGCTGTAGAGATACCTTCTGTACTCCTTTGTGCGCTGTAGAGATACCTCGTGTACTCCTTTGTACGTTCTAGAGATATTTCCTGTACTCCTTTGTGCGCTGTAGAGATACCTTCTGTACTCCTTTATGCGCTGTAGAGATACCTTCTGTACTCCTTTGTGCGCTGTAGAGATACCTTCTGTACTCCTTTGTGCGCTGTAGAGATACCTTCTGTACTCCTTTGTGCGCTGTAAAGATACCTTCTGTACTCCTTTGTACGCTGTAGAGATACCCCGTGTACTCCTTTGTACGTTCTAGAGATATTTCCTGTACTCCTTTGTGCGCTGTAGAGATACCTTCTGTACTCCTTGGTGCGCTGTAGAGACTCTTTCTGTACTCCTTTGTGCGCTGTAGAGATACCTTCTGTACTCCTTTGTGCGCTGTAGAGATACCTTCTGTACTTCTTTGTACGCTGTAGAGATACCTCGTGTACTCCTTTGTTCGTTCTAGAGATATTTCCTGTACTCCTTTTTGCGCTGTAGAGATACCTTCTGTGTTCCTTTGTACGCTGTAGAGATACCTTCTGTACTCCTTTGTGCGCTGTAGAGATACCTTCTGTACTCCTTTGTGCGCTGTAGAGATACCTTCTGTACTCCTTTGTGCGCTGTAAAGATACCTTCTGTACTCCTTTGTGCGCTGTAGATATACCTTCTGTACTCCTTTGTGCGCTGTAGAGATACCTTCTGTACTCCTTTTTGCGCTGTAGAGATACCTTCTGTACTCCTTTGTGCGCTGTAGAGATACCTTCTGTACTCCTTTGTGCGCTGTAGAGATACCTCGTGTACTCCTTTGTTCGTTCTAGAGATATTTCCTGTACTCCTTTGTGCGCTGTAGAGATACCTTCTGTACTCCTTTGTGCGCTGTAGAGATACCTTCTGTACTCCTTTGTGTGCTGTAGAGATACCTTCTGTACTCCTCTGTGCGCTGTAGAGATACCTTCTGTACTCCTTTGTACGCTGTAGAGATACCTTCTTTACTCCATTGTACGCTGTAAAGATACCTTCTGTACTCCTTTGTACGCTGTAGAGACACATCGTGTACTCCTTTGTACGTTCTAGAGATATTTCCTGTACTCCTTTGTGCGCTGTAGAGATACCTTCTGTACTCCTTTGTGCGCTGTAGAGATACATTCTGTACTCCTTTGTACGCTGTAGAGATACATCGTGTACTCCTTTGTACGTTCTAGAGATATTTCCTGTACTCCTTTGTGCGCTGTAGAGATACCTTCTGTACTCCTTTGTGCGCTGTAGAGATACCTTCTGTACTCCTTTGTGCGCTTTAGAGATACCTTCTGTACTCCTTTGTGCGCTGTAGAGATACCTTCTGTACTCCTTTGTACGCTGTAGAGATACCTTCTGTACTCCTTTGTTCGCTGTAGAGATACCTTCTGTACTCCTTTGTGCGCTGTAGAGATACCTTCTGTACTCCTTTGTGCGCTGTAGAGATACCTCGTGTACTCCTTTGTACGCTCAAGAGATATTTCCTGTACTCCTTTTTGAGCTGTAGAGATACCTTCTGTACTCCTTTGTGCGCTGTAGAGATACCTTCTGTACTCCTTTGTGCGCTGTAGAGATACCTTCTGTACTCCTTTGTGCGCTGTAGAGATACCTTCTGTACTCCTTTGTACGCTGTAGAGATACCTCGTGTACTCCTTTTTGCGCTGTAGAGATACCTTCTGTACTCCTTTGTGCGCTGTAGAGATACCTCGTGTACTCCTTTGTACGCTGTAGAGATACCTTCTGTACTCCTTTGTGCGCTGTAGAGATACCTTCTGTACTCCTTTGTGCGCTGTAGAGATACCTTCTGTACTCCTTTGTGCGCTGTAAAGATACCTCGTGTACTTCTGTGTACGTTCTAGAGATATTTCCTGTACTCCTTTGTGCGCTGTAGAGATACCTTCTGTACTCCTTTGTGCGCTGTAGAGATACATTCTGTACTCCTTTGTACGCTGTAGAGATACATCGTGTACTCCTTTGTACGTTCTAGAGATATTTCCTGTACTCCTTTGTGCGCTGTAGAGATACCTTCTGTACTCCTTTGTGCGCTGTAGAGATACCTTCTGTACTCCTTTGTACGTTCTAGAGATATTTCCTGTACTCCTTTGTGCGCTGTAGAGATACCTTCTGTACTCCTTTGTGCGCTGTAGAGATACCTTCTGTACTCCTTTGTGCGCTGTAGAGATACCTTCTGTACTCCTTTGTGCGCTGTAGAGATACCTTCTGTACTCCTTTGTGCGCTGTAGAGATACCTTCTGTACTCCTTTGTACGCTGTAGAGATACCTTCTGTACTCCTTTGTTCGCTGTAGAGATACCTTCTGTACTCCTTTGTGCGCTGTAGAGATACCTTCTGTACTCCTTTGTGCGCTGTAGAGATACCTCGTGTACTCCTTTGTACGCTCAAGAGATATTTCCTGTACTCCTTTTTGAGCTGTAGAGATACCTTCTGTACTCCTTTGTGCGCTGTAGAGATACCTTCTGTACTCCTTTGTGCGCTGTAGAGATACCTTCTGTACTCCTTTGTGCGCTGTAGAGATACCTTCTGTACTCCTTTGTACGCTGTAGAGATACCTCGTGTACTCCTTTTTGCGCTGTAGAGATACCTTCTGTACTCCTTTGTGCGCTGTAGAGATACCTCGTGTACTCCTTTGTACGCTGTAGAGATACCTTCTGTACTCCTTTGTGCGCTGTAGAGATACCTTCTGTACTCCTTTGTGCGCTGTAGAGATACCTTCTGTACTCCTTTGTGCGCTGTAAAGATACCTCGTGTACTTCTGTGTACGTTCTAGAGATATTTCCTGTACTCCTTTGTGCGCTGTAGAGATACCTTCTGTACTCCTTTGTGCGCTGTAGAGATACATTCTGTACTCCTTTGTACGCTGTAGAGATACATCGTGTACTCCTTTGTACGTTCTAGAGATATTTCCTGTACTCCTTTGTGCGCTGTAGAGATACCTTCTGTACTCCTTTGTGCGCTGTAGAGATACCTTCTGTACTCCTTTGTACGTTCTAGAGATATTTCCTGTACTCCTTTGTGCGCTGTAGAGATACCTTCTGTACTCCTTTGTGCGCTGTAGAGATACCTTCTGTACTCCTTTGTGCGCTGTAGAGATACCTTCTGTACTCCTTTGTGCGCTGTAGAGATACCTTCTGTACTCCTTTGTGCGCTGTAGAGATACCTCGTGTACTCCTTTGTACGCTCAAGAGATATTTCCTGTACTCCTTTTTGAGCTGTAGAGATACCTTCTGTACTCCTTTGTGCGCTGTAGAGATACCTTCTGTACTCCTTTGTGCGCTGTAGAGATACCTTCTGTACTCCTTTGTGCGCTGTAGAGATACCTTCTGTACTCCTTTGTACGCTGTAGAGATACCTCGTGTACTCCTTTTTGCGCTGTAGAGATACCTTCTGTACTCCTTTGTGCGCTGTAGAGATACCTTCTGTACTCCTTTGTGCGCTGTAGAGATACCTTCTGTACTCCTTTGTGCGCTGTAGAGATACCTTCTGTTCTCCTTTGTGCGCTGTAGAGATACCTCGTGTACTCCTTTGTACGCTGTAGAGATACCTTCTGTACTCCTTTGTGCGCTGTAGAGATACCTTCTGTACTCCTTTGTGCGCTGTAGAGATACCTTCTGTACTCCTTTGTGCGCTGTAAAGATACCTCGTGTACTTCTGTGTACGTTCTAGAGATATTTCCTGTACTCCTTTGTGCGCTGTAGAGATACCTTCTGTACTCCTTTATGCGCTGTAGAGATACCTTCTGTACTCCTTTGTGCGCTGTAGAGATACCTCGTGTACTCCTTTGTACGTTCTAGAGATATTTCCTGTACTCCTTTGTGCGCTGCAGAGATACCTTCTGTACTCCTTTGTGCGCTGTAGAGATACCTTCTGTACTCCTTTGTGCGCTGTAGAGATACCTCGTGTACTCCTTTGTACGCTGTAGAGATACCTTCTGTACTCCTTTGTGCGCTCTAGAGATACCTTCTGTACTCCTTTGTGCGCTGTAGAGATACCTTCTGTACTCCTTTGTGCGCTGTAGAGATACCTTCTGTACTCCTTTGTACGCTGTAGAGATACCTCGTGTACTCCTTTGTACGTTCTAGAGATATTTCCTGTACTCCTTTGTGCGCTGTAGAGATACCTTCTGTACTCCTTTGTGCCTTGTAGAGATACCTTCTGTACTCCTTTGTGCGCTGTAGAGATACCTTCTGTACTCCTTTGTGCGCTGTAGAGATACCTTCTGTACTCCTTTGTGCGCTGTAGAGATACCTCGTGTACTCCTTTGTACGTTCTAGAGATATTTCCTGTACTCCTTTGTGCGCTGTAGAGATACCTTCTGTACTCCTTTGTGCGCTGTAGAGATACCTTCTGTACTCCTTTGTGCGCTGTAGAGATACCTTCTGTACTCCTTTGTGCGCTGTAGAGATACCTTCTGTACTCCTTTGTGCGCTGTAGAGATACCTTCTGTACTCCTTTGTACGCTGTAGAGATACCTCGTGTACTCCTTTGTACGTTCTAGAGATATTTCCTGTACTCCTTTGTGCGCTGTAGAGATACCTTCTGTACTCCTTTGTGCGCTGTAGAGATACCTTCTGTACTCCGTTGTGCGCTGTAGAGATATCTTCTCTACTCCTTTGTGCGCTGTAGAGATACCTTCTGTACTCCTTTGTACGCTGTAGAGATACCTCGTGTACTCCTTTGTACGTTCTAGAGATATTTCCTGTACTCCTTTGTGCGCTGTAGAGATACCTTCTGTACTCCTTTGTGCGCTGTAGAGATACCTTCTGTACTCCTTTGTGCGCTGTAGAGATACCTTCTGTACTCCTTTGTGCGCTGTAGAGATACCTTCTGTACTCCTTTGTGCGCTGTAGAGATACCTTCTGTACTCCTTTGTGCGCTGTAGATATACCTTCTGTACTCCTTTGTGCGCTGTAGAGATACCTTCTGTACTCCCTTGTGCGCTGTAGAGATACCTTCTGTACTCCTTTGTGCGCTGCAGAGATACCTTCTGTACTCCTTTGTGCGCTGTAGAGATACCTCGTATACTCCTTTGTACGTTCTAGAGATATTTCCTGTACTCCTTTGTGCGCTGTAGAGATACCTTCTGTACTTTGTGCGCTGTAGAGATACCTTCTGTACTTCTTTGTGCGCTGTATAGATACCTCGTGTACTCCTTTGTACGTTCTAGAGATATTTCCTGTACTCCTTTGTGCGCTGTAGAGATACCTTCTGTACTCCTATGTGCGCTGTAGAGATACCTTCTGTACTCCTTTGTACGCTGTAAAGATACCTTCTGTACTCCTTTGTACGCTGTAGAGATACCTCGTGTACTCCTTTGTACGTTCTAGAGATATTTCCTGTACTCCTTTGTGCGCTGTAGAGATACCTTCTGTACTCCTTTGTGCGCTGTAGAGATACATTCTGTACTCCTTTGTACGCTGTAGAGATACCTCGTGTACTCCTTTGTACGTTCTAGAGATATTTCCTGTACTCCTTTGTGCGCTGTAGAGATACCTTTTGTACTCCTTTGTGCGCTGTAGAGATACCTTCTGTACTCCTTTGTGCGCTGTAGAGATACCTTCTGTACTCCTTTGTGCGCTGTAGAGATTCCTTCTGTACTCCTTTGTACGCTGTAGAGATACCTTCTATACTCCTTTGTACGATGTAGAGTTACCTCGTGTACTCCTTTGTACGTTCTAGAGATATTTCCTGTACTCCTTTGTGCGCTGTAGAGATACCTTCTATACTCCTTTGTGCGCTGTAGAGATACCTTCTCTACTCCTTTGTGCGCTGTAGAGATACCTTCTGTACTCCTTTGTGCGCTGTAGAGATACCTTCTCTACTCCTTTGTGCGCTGTAGAGATACCTCGTGTACTCCTTTGTACGTTCTAGAGATATTTCCTGTACTCCTTTGTGCGCTGTAGAGATACCTTCTTCTCCTTTGTGCGCTGTAGAGATACCTTCTGTACTCCTTTGTGCGCTGTAGAGATACCTTCTGTACTCCTTTGTACGCTGTAGAGATACCTCGTGTACTCCTTTGTACGTTCTAGAGATATTTCCTGTACTCCTTTTTGCGCTGTAGAGATACCTTCTGTACTCCTTTGTACGCTGTAGAGATACCTCGTGTACTCCTTTGTACGTTCTAGAGATATTTCCTGTACTCCTTTGTGCGCTGAAGAGATACCTTCTGTACTCCTTTGTGCACTGTAGAGATACCTTCTGTACTCCTTTGTGCGCTGTAGAGATACCTTCTGTACTCCTTTTTGCGCTGTAGAGATACCTTCTGTACTCCTTGGTACGCTGTAGAGATACCTCGTGTACTCCTTTGTACGTTCTAGAGATATTTCCTGTACTCCTTTGTGCGCTGTAGAGATACCTTCTGTACTCCTTTGTGCGCTGTAGAGATACCTTCTGTACTCCTTTGTGCGCTGTAGAGATACCTTCTGTACTCCTTTGTGCGCTGTAGAGATACCTTTTGTACTCCTTTGTGCGCTGTAGAGATACCTTCTGTACTCCTTTGTGCGCTGTAGAGATACCTCGTGTACTCCTTTGTACGTTCTAGAGATATTTTCTGTACTCCTTTGTGCGCTGTAGAGATACCTTTTGTACTCCTTTGTGCGCTGTAGAGATACCTTCTGTACTACTTTGTGCGCTGTAGAGATTCCTTCTGTACTCCTTTGTACGCTGAAGAGATACCTCGTGTACTCCTTTGTACGTTCTAGAGATATTTCCTGTACTCCTTTGTGCGCTGTAGAGATACCTTCTGTACTCCTTTGTGCGCTGTAGAGATACCTTCTGTACTCCTTTGTCGCTGTAGAGATACCTTCTGTACTCCTTTGTGCGCTGTAGAGATACCTTCTGTACTCCTTTGTACGCTGTAGAGATACCTTCTGTACTCCTTTGTACGCTGTAGAGATACCTCGTGTACTCCTTTGTACGTTCTAGAGATACTTCCTGTACTCCTTTGTGCGCTGTAGAGATACCTTCTGTACTCCTTTGTGCGCTGTAGAGATACCTTCTGTACTCCTTTGTGCGCCTTAGAGATACCTTCTGTACTCCTTTGTGCGCTGTAGAGATACCTTCTGTACTCCTTTGTACGCTGTAGAGATACCTTCTGTACTCCTTTGTGCGCTGTAGAGATACCTTCTGTACTCCTTTGTACGCTGTAGAGATACCTCGTGTACTCCTTTGTACGTTCTAGAGATATTTCCTGTACTCCTTTGTGCGCTGTAGAGATACCTTCTGTACTCCTTTGTGCGCTGTAGAGATACCTTCTGTACTCCTTTGTGCGCTGTAGAGTTAAATTCTGTACTCCTTTGTGCGCTGTAGAGATACCTTCTGAACTCCTTTGTGCGCTGTAGAGATACCTTCTGTACTCCTTTGTGCGCTGTAGAGATACCTTCTGTACTCCTTTGTGCGCTGTAGAGATACCTTCTGTACTCCTTTGTGCGCTGTAGAGATACCTCGGGTTCTCCTTTGTACGTTCTAGAGATATTTCCTGTACTCCTTTGTGCGCTGTAGAGATACCTTCTGTACTCCTTTGTGCGCTGTAGAGATACCTTCTGTACTCCTTTGTGCGCTGTAGAGATACCTCGTGTACTCCTTTGTACGTTCTAGAGATATTTCCTGTACTCCTTTGTGCGCTGTAGAGATACCTTCTGTACTCCTTTGTGCGCTGTAGAGATACCTTCTGTACTCCTTTGTGCGCTGTAGAGATACCTTCTGTACTCCTTTGTGCGCTGTAGAGATACCTTCTGTACTCCTTTGTACGCTGTAGAGATACCTCGTGTACTCCTTTGTACGTTCTAGAGATATTCCCTGTACTCCTTTGTGCGCTGTAGAGATACCTTCTGTACTCCTTTGTGCGCTGTAGAGATACCTTCTGTACTCCTTTGTGCGCTGTAGAGATACCTTCTGTACTCCTTTGTGCGCTGTAGAGATACCTTCTGTACTCCTTTGTACGCTGTAGAGATACCTCGTGTACTCCTTTGTACGTTCTAGAGATATTTCCTGTACTCCTTTGTGCGCTGTAGAGATACCTTCTGTACTCCTTTGTGCGCTGTAGAGATACCTTCTGTACTCCTTTGTGCGCTGTAGAGATACCTTCTGTACTCCTTTGTGCGCTGTAGAGATACCTTCTGTACTCCTTCGTGCGCTGTAGAGATACCTTCTGTACTCCTTTGTGCGCTGTAGAGATACCTTCTGTACTCCTTCGTGCGCTGTAGAGATACCTTCTGTACTCCTTTGTGCGCTGTAGAGATACCTTCTGTACTCCTTTGTGCGCTGTAGAGATACCTTCTGTACTCCTTTGTGCGCTGTAGAGATACCTTCTGTACTCCTTTGTGCGCTGTAGAGATACCTTCTGTACTCCTTTGTACGCTGTAGAGATACCTCGTGTACTCCTTTTTGCGCTGTAGAGATACCTTCTGTACTCCTTTGTGCGCTGTAGAGATACCTTCTGTACTCCTTTGTGCGCTGTAGAGATACCTTCTGTACTCCTTTGTGCGCTGTAGAGATACCTTCTGTTCTCCTTTGTGCGCTGTAGAGATACCTCGTGTACTCCTTTGTACGCTGTAGAGATACCTTCTGTACTCCTTTGTGCGCTGTAGAGATACCTTCTGTACTCCTTTGTGCGCTGTAGAGATACCTTCTGTACTCCTTTGTGCGCTGTAAAGATACCTCGTGTACTTCTGTGTACGTTCTAGAGATATTTCCTGTACTCCTTTGTGCGCTGTAGAGATACCTTCTGTACTCCTTTATGCGCTGTAGAGATACCTTCTGTACTCCTTTGTGCGCTGTAGAGATACCTCGTGTACTCCTTTGTACGTTCTAGAGATATTTCCTGTACTCCTTTGTGCGCTGTAGAGATACCTTCTGTACTCCTTTGTGCGCTGTAGAGATACCTTCTGTACTCCTTTGTGCGCTGTAGAGATACCTCGTGTACTCCTTTGTACGCTGTAGAGATACCTTCTGTACTCCTTTGTGCGCTCTAGAGATACCTTCTGTACTCCTTTGTGCGCTGTAGAGATACCTTCTGTACTCCTTTGTGCGCTGTAGAGATACCTTCTGTACTCCTTTGTACGCTGTAGAGATACCTCGTGTACTCCCTTGTACGTTCTAGAGATATTTCCTGTACTCCTTTGTGCGCTGTAGAGATACCTTCTGTACTCCTTTGTGCCTTGTAGAGATACCTTCTGTACTCCTCTGTGCGCTGTAGAGATACCTTCTGTACTCCTTTGTGCGCTGTAGAGATACCTTCTGTACTCCTTTGTGCGCTGTAGAGATACCTCGTGTACTCCTTTGTACGTTCTAGAGATATTTCCTGTACTCCTTTGTGCGCTGTAGAGATACCTTCTGTACTCCTTTGTGCGCTGTAGAGATACCTTCTGTACTCCTTTGTGCGCTGTAGAGATACCTTCTGTACTCCTTTGTGCGCTGTAGAGATACCTTCTGTACTCCTTTGTGCGCTGTAGAGATACCTTCTGTACTCCTTTGTACGCTGTAGAGATACCTCGTGTACTCCTTTGTACGTTCTAGAGATATTTCCTGTACTCCTTTGTGCGCTGTAGAGATACCTTCTGTACTCCTTTGTGCGCTGTAGAGATACCTTCTGTACTCCGTTGTGCGCTGTAGAGATACCTTCTCTACTCCTTTGTGCGCTGTAGATAATACCTTCTGTACTCCTTTGTACGCTGTAGAGATACCTCGTGTACTCCTTTGTACGTTCTAGAGATATTTCCTGTACTCCTTTGTGCGCTGTAGAGATACCTTCTGTACTCCTTTGTGCGCTGTAGAGATACCTTCTGTACTCCTTTGTGCGCTGTAGAGATACCTTCTGTACTCCTTTGTGCGCTGTAGAGATACCTTCTGTACTCCTTTGTGCGCTGTAGAGATACCTTCTGTACTCCTTTGTGCGCTGTAGATATACCTTCTGTACTCCTTTGTGCGCTGTAGAGATACCTTCTGTACTCCCTTGTGCGCTGTAGAGATACCTTCTGTACTCCTTTGTGCGCTGCAGAGATACCTTCTGTACTCCTTTGTGCGCTGTAGAGATACCTCGTGTACTCCTTTGTACGTTCTAGAGATATTTCCTGTACTCCTTTGTGCGCTGTAGAGATACCTTCTGTACTTTGTGCGCTGTAGAGATACCTTCTGTACTTCTTTGTGCGCTGTAGAGATACCTCGTGTACTCCTTTGTACGTTCTAGAGATATTTCCTGTACTCCTTTGTGCGCTGTAGAGATACCTTCTGTACTCCTATGTGCGCTGTAGAGATACCTTCTGTACTCCTTTGTACGCTGTAAAGATACCTTCTGTACTCCTTTGTACGCTGTAGAGATACCTCGTGTACTCCTTTGTACGTTCTAGAGATATTTCCTGTACTCCTTTGTGCGCTGTAGAGATACCTTCTGTACTCCTTTGTGCGCTGTAGAGATACATTCTGTACTCCTTTGTACGCTGTAGAGATACCTCGTGTACTCCTTTGTACGTTCTAGAGATATTTCCTGTACTCCTTTGTGCGCTGTAGAGATACCTTTTGTACTCCTTTGTGCGCTGTAGAGATACCTTCTGTACTCCTTTGTGCGCTGTAGAGATACCTTCTGTACTCCTTTGTGCGCTGTAGAGATTCCTTCTGTACTCCTTTGTACGCTGTAGAGATACCTTCTATACTCCTTTGTACGATGTAGAGCTACCTCGTGTACTCCTTTGTACGTTCTAGAGATATTTCCTGTACTCCTTTGTGCGCTGTAGAGATACCTTCTATACTCCTTTGTGCGCTGTAGAGATACCTTCTCTACTCCTTTGTGCGCTGTAGAGATACCTTCTGTACTCCTTTGTGCGCTGTAGAGATACCTTCTCTACTCCTTTGTGCGCTGTAGAGATACCTCGTGTACTCCTTTGTACGTTCTAGAGATATTTCCTGTACTCCTTTGTGCGCTGTAGAGATACCTTCTTCTCCTTTGTGCGCTGTAGAGATACCTTCTGTACTCCTTTGTGCGCTGTAGAGATACCTTCTGTACTCCTTTGTACGCTGTAGAGATACCTCGTGTACTCCTTTGTACGTTCTAGAGATATTTCCTGTACTCCTTTTTGCGCTGTAGAGATACCTTCTGTACTCCTTTGTACGCTGTAGAGATACCTCGTGTACTCCTTTGTACGTTCTAGAGATATTTCCTGTACTCCTTTGTGCGCTGAAGAGATACCTTCTGTACTCCTTTGTGCGCTGTAGAGATACCTTCTGTACTCCTTTGTGCGCTGTAGAGATACCTTCTGTACTCCTTTTTGCGCTGTAGAGATACCTTCTGTACTCCTTTGTACGCTGTAGAGATACCTCGTGTACTCCTTTGTACGTTCTAGAGATATTTCCTGTACTCCTTTGTGCGCTGTAGAGATACCTTCTGTACTCCTTTGTGCGCTGTAGAGATACCTTCTGAACTCCTTTGTGCGCTGTAGAGATACCTTCTGTACTCCTTTGTGCGCTGTAGAGATACCTTTTGTACTCCTTTGTGCGCTGTAGAGATACCTTCTGTACTCCTTTGTGCGCTGTAGAGATACCTCGTGTACTCCTTTGTACGTTCTAGAGATATTTTCTGTACTCCTTTGTGCGCTGTAGAGATACCTTTTGTACTCCTTTGTGCGCTGTAGAGATACCTTCTGTACTCCTTTGTGCGCTGTAGAGATTCCTTCTGTACTCCTTTGTACGCTGAAGAGATACCTCGTGTACTCCTTTGTACGTTCTAGAGATATTTCCTGTACTCCTTTGTGCGCTGTAGAGATACCTTCTGTACTCCTTTGTGCGCTGTAGAGATACCTTCTGTACTCCTTTGTCGCTGTAGAGATACCTTCTGTACTCCTTTGTCCGCTGTAGAGATACCTTCTGTACTCCTTTGTACGCTGTAGAGATACCTTCTGTACTCCTTTGTACGCTGTAGAGACACCTCGTGTACTCCTTTGTACGTTCTAGAGATACTTCCTGTACTCCTTTGTGCGCTGTAGAGATACCTTCTGTACTCCTTTGTGCGCTGTAGAGATACCTTCTGTACTCCTTTGTGCGCCTTAGAGATACCTTCTGTACTCCTTTGTGCGCTGTAGAGATACCTTCTGTACTCCTTTGTACGCTGTAGAGATACCTTCTGTACTCCTTTGTGCGCTGTAGAGATACCTTCTGTACTCCTTTGTACGCTGTAGAGATACCTCGTGTACTCCTTTGTACGTTCTAGAGATATTTCCTGTACTCCTTTGTGCGCTGTAGAGATACCTTCTGTACTCCTTTGTGCGCTGTAGAGATACCTTCTGTACTCCTTTGTGCGCTGTAGAGTTAAATTCTGTACTCCTTTGTGCGCTGTAGAGATACCTTCTGAACTCCTTTGTGCGCTGTAGAGATACCTTCTGTACTCCTTTGTGCGCTGTAGAGATACCTTCTGTACTCCTTTGTGCGCTGTAGAGATACCTTCTGTACTCCTTTGTGCGCTGTAGAGATACCTCGGGTTCTCCTTTGTACGTTCTAGAGATATTTCCTGTACTCCTTTGTGCGCTGTAGAGATACCTTCTGTACTCCTTTGTGCGCTGTAGAGATACCTTCTGTACTCCTTTGTGCGCTCTAGAGATACCTCGTGTACTCCTTTGTACGTTCTAGAGATATTTCCTGTACTCCTTTGTGCGCTGTAGAGATACCTTCTGTACTCCTTTGTGCGCTGTAGAGATACCTTCTGTACTCCTTTGTGCGCTGTAGAGATACCTTCTGTACTCCTTTGTGCGCTGTAGAGATACCTTCTGTACTCCTTTGTACGCTGTAGAGATACCTCGTGTACTCCTTTGTACGTTCTAGAGATATTCCCTGTACTCCTTTGTGCGCTGTAGAGATACCTTCTGTACTCCTTTGTGCGCTGTAGAGATACCTTCTGTACTCCTTTGTGCGCTGTAGAGATACCTTCTGTACTCCTTTGTGCGCTGTAGAGATACCTTCTGTACTCCTTTGTACGCTGTAGAGATACCTCGTGTACTCCTTTGTACGTTCTAGAGATATTTCCTGTACTCCTTTGTGCGCTGTAGAGATACCTTCTGTACTCCTTTGTGCGCTGTAGAGATACCTTCTGTACTCCTTTGTGCGCTGTAGAGATACCTTCTGTACTCCTTTGTGCGCTGTAGAGATACCTTCTGTACTCCTTCGTGCGCTGTAGAGATACCTTCTGTACTCCTTTGTGCGCTGTAGAGATACCTTCTGTACTCCTTCGTGCGCTGTAGAGATACCTTCTGTACTCCTTTGTGCGCTGTAGAGATACCTTCTGTACTCCTTTGTGCGCTGTAAAGATACCTTCTGTACTCCTTTGTGCGCTGTAGAGATACCTTTTGTACTCCTTTGTGCGCTGTAGAGATACCTTCTGTACTCCTTTGTGCGCTGTAGAGATTCCTTCTGTACTCCTTTGTACGCTGAAGAGATACCTCGTGTACTCCTTTGTACGTTCTAGAGATATTTCCTGTACTCCTTTGTGCGCTGTAGAGATACCTTCTGTACTCCTTTGTGCGCTGTAGAGATACCTTCTGTACTCCTTTGTCGCTGTAGAGATACCTTCTGTACTCCTTTGTCCGCTGTAGAGATACCTTCTGTACTCCTTTGTACGCTGTAGAGATACCTTCTGTACTCCTTTGTACGCTGTAGAGACACCTCGTGTACTCCTTTGTACGTTCTAGAGATACTTCCTGTACTCCTTTGTGCGCTGTAGAGATACCTTCTGTACTCCTTTGTGCGCTGTAGAGATACCTTCTGTACTCCTTTGTGCGCCTTAGAGATACCTTCTGTACTCCTTTGTGCGCTGTAGAGATACCTTCTGTACTCCTTTGTACGCTGTAGAGATACCTTCTGTACTCCTTTGTGCGCTGTAGAGATACCTTCTGTACTCCTTTGTACGCTGTAGAGATACCTCGTGTACTCCTTTGTACGTTCTAGAGATATTTCCTGTACTCCTTTGTGCGCTGTAGAGATACCTTCTGTACTCCTTTGTGCGCTGTAGAGATACCTTCTGTACTCCTTTGTGCGCTGTAGAGTTAAATTCTGTACTCCTTTGTGCGCTGTAGAGATACCTTCTGAACTCCTTTGTGCGCTGTAGAGATACCTTCTGTACTCCTTTGTGCGCTGTAGAGATACCTTCTGTACTCCTTTGTGCGCTGTAGAGATACCTTCTGTACTCCTTTGTGCGCTGTAGAGATACCTCGGGTTCTCCTTTGTACGTTCTAGAGATATTTCCTGTACTCCTTTGTGCGCTGTAGAGATACCTTCTGTACTCCTTTGTGCGCTGTAGAGATACCTTCTGTACTCCTTTGTGCGCTCTAGAGATACCTCGTGTACTCCTTTGTACGTTCTAGAGATATTTCCTGTACTCCTTTGTGCGCTGTAGAGATACCTTCTGTACTCCTTTGTGCGCTGTAGAGATACCTTCTGTACTCCTTTGTGCGCTGTAGAGATACCTTCTGTACTCCTTTGTGCGCTGTAGAGATACCTTCTGTACTCCTTTGTACGCTGTAGAGATACCTCGTGTACTCCTTTGTACGTTCTAGAGATATTCCCTGTACTCCTTTGTGCGCTGTAGAGATACCTTCTGTACTCCTTTGTGCGCTGTAGAGATACCTTCTGTACTCCTTTGTGCGCTGTAGAGATACCTTCTGTACTCCTTTGTGCGCTGTAGAGATACCTTCTGTACTCCTTTGTACGCTGTAGAGATACCTCGTGTACTCCTTTGTACGTTCTAGAGATATTTCCTGTACTCCTTTGTGCGCTGTAGAGATACCTTCTGTACTCCTTTGTGCGCTGTAGAGATACCTTCTGTACTCCTTTGTGCGCTGTAGAGATACCTTCTGTACTCCTTTGTGCGCTGTAGAGATACCTTCTGTACTCCTTCGTGCGCTGTAGAGATACCTTCTGTACTCCTTTGTGCGCTGTAGAGATACCTTCTGTACTCCTTCGTGCGCTGTAGAGATACCTTCTGTACTCCTTTGTGCGCTGTAGAGATACCTTCTGTACTCCTTTGTGCGCTGTAAAGATACCTTCTGTACTCCTTTGTGCGCTGTAGAGATACCTCGTGTACTCCTTTGTACGCTGTAGAGATCCCTTCTGTACTCCTTTGTGCGCTCTAGAGATACCTTCTGCACTCCTTTGTGCGCTGTAGAGATACCTTCTGTACTCCTTTGTGCGCTGTAGAGATACCTTCTGTACTCCTTTGTACGCTGTAGAGATACCTCGTGTACTCCTTTGTACGTTCTAGAGATATTTCCTGTACTCCTTTGTGCGCTGTAGAGATACCTTCTGTACTCCTTTGTGCGCTGTAGAGATACCTTCTGTACTCCTTCGTGCGCTGTAGAGATACCTTCTGTACTCCTTTGTGCGCTGTAGAGATACCTTCTGTACTCCTTTGTGCGCTGTAGAGATACCTCGTGTACTCCTTTGTACGTTCTAGAGATATTTCCTGTACTCCTTTGTGCGCTGTAGAGATACCTTCTGTACTCCTTTATGCGCTGTAGAGATACCTTCTGTACTCCTTTGTGCGCTGTAGAGATACCTTCTGTACTCCTTTGTGCGCTGTAGAGATACCTTCTGTACTCCTTTGTGCGCTGTAAAGATACCTTCTGTACTCCTTTGTACGCTGTAGAGATACCCCGTGTACTCCTTTGTACGTTCTAGAGATATTTCCTGTACTCCTTTGTGCGCTGTAGAGATACCTTCTGTACTCCTTGGTGCGCTGTAGAGACTCTTTCTGTACTCCTTTGTGCGCTGTAGAGATACCTTCTGTACTCCTTTGTGCGCTGTAGAGATACCTTCTGTACTTCTTTGTACGCTGTAGAGATACCTCGTGTACTCCTTTGTTCGTTCTAGAGATATTTCCTGTACTCCTTTTTGCGCTGTAGAGATACCTTCTGTGTTCCTTTGTACGCTGTAGAGATACCTTCTGTACTCCTTTGTGCGCTGTAGAGATACCTTCTGTACTCCTTTGTGCGCTGTAGAGATACCTTCTGTACTCCTTTGTGCGCTGTAAAGATACCTTCTGTACTCCTTTGGGCGCTGTAGATATACCTTCTGTACTCCTTTGTGCGCTGTAGAGATACCTTCTGTACTCCTTTTTGCGCTGTAGAGATACCTTCTGTACTCCTTTGTGCGCTGTAGAGATACCTTCTGTACTCCTTTGTGCGCTGTAGAGATACCTCGTGTACTCCTTTGTACGTTCTAGAGATATTTCCTGTACTCCTTTGTGCGCTGTAGAGATACCTTCTGTACTCCTTTGTGCGCTGTAGAGATACCTTCTGTACTCCTTTGTGCGCTGTAGAGTTAAATTCTGTACTCCTTTGTGCGCTGTAGAGATACCTTCTGTACTCCTTTGTGCGCTGTAGAGATACCTTCTGTACTCCTTTGTGCGCTGTAGAGATACCTTCTGTACTCCTTTGTGCGCTGTAGAGATACCTCGGGTACTCGTTTGTACGTTCTAGAGATATTTCCTGTACTCCTTTGTGCGCTGTAGAGATACCTTCTGTACTCCTTTGTGCGCTGTAGAGATACCTTCTGTACTCCTTTGTGCGCTGTAGAGATACCTCGTGTACTCCTTTGTACGTTCTAGAGATGTTTCCTGTACTCCTTTGTGCGCTGTAGAGATACCTTCTGTACTCCTTTGTGCGCTGTAGAGATACCTTCTGTACTCCTTTGTGCGCTGTAGAGATACCTTCTGTACTCCTTTGTGCGCTGTAGAGATACCTTCTGTACTCCTTTGTGCGCTGTAGAGATACCTTCTGTACTCCTTTGTACGCTGTAGAGATACCTCGTGTACTCCTTTGTACGTTCTAGAGATATTCCCTGTACTCCTTTGTGCGCTGTAGAGATACCTTCTGTACTCCTTTGTGCGCTGTAGAGATACCTTCTGTACTCCTTTGTGCGCTGTAGAGATACCTTCTGTACTCCTTTGTGCGCTGTAGAGATACCTTCTGTACTCCTTTGTGCGCTGTAGAGATACCTTCTGTACTCCTTTGTACGCTGTAGAGATACCTCGTGTACTCCTTTGTACGTTCTAGAGATATTCCCTGTACTCCTTTGTGCGCTGTAGAGATACCTCCTGTACTCCTTTGTGCGCTGTAGAGATACCTTCTGTACTTCTTTGTGCGCTGTAGAGATACCTTCTGTACTTCTTTGTGCGCTGTAGAGATACCTTCTGTACTCCTTTGTACGCTGTAGAGATACCTCGTGTACTCCTTTGTACGCTGTAGAGATACCTCGTGTACTCCTTTGTACGTTCTAGAGATATTCCCTGTACTCCTTTGTGCGCTGTAGAGATACCTTCTGTACTCCTTTGTGCGCTGTAGAGATACCTTCTGTACTCCTTTGTGCGCTGTAGAGATACCTTCTGTACTCCTTTGTGCGCTGTAGAGATACCTTCTGTACTCCTTTGTACGCTGTAGAGATACCTCGTGTCCTCCTTTGTACGTTCTAGAGATATTTCCTGTACTCCTTTGTGCGCTGTAGAGATACCTTCTGTACTCCTTTGTGCGCTGTAGAGATACCTTCTGTACTCCTTTGTGCGCTGTAGAGATACCTTCTGTACTCCTTTGTGCGCTGTAGAGATACCTTCTGTACTCCTTGGTGCGCTGTAGAGATACCTTCTGTACTCCTTTGTGCGCTGTAGAGATACCTTCTGTACTCCTTCGTGCGCTGTAGAGATACCTTCTGTACTCCTTTGTGCGCCCTAGAGATACCTTCTGTACTCCTTTGTGCGCTGTAGAGATACCTTCTGTACTCCTTTGTGCGCTGTAGAGATACCTCGTGTACTCCTTTGTACGCTGTAGAGATACCTTCTGTACTCCTTTGTGCGCTCTAGAGATACCTTCTGCACTCCTTTGTGCGCTGTAGAGATACCTTCTGTACTCCTTTGTACGCTGTAGAGATACCTCGTGTACTCCTTTGTACGTTCTAGAGATATTTCCTGTACTCCTTTGTGCGCTGTAGAGATACCTTCTGTACTCCTTTGTGCGCTGTAGAGATACCTTCTGTACTCCTTCGTGCGCTGTAGAGATACCTTCTGTACTCCTTTGTGCGCTGTAGAGATACCTTCTGTACTCCTTTGTGCGCTGTAGAGATACCTCGTGTACTCCTTTGTACGTTCTAGAGATATTTCCTGTACTCCTTTGTGCGCTGTAGAGATACCTTCTGTACTCCTTTGTGCGCTGTAGAGATACCTTCTGTACTCCTTTGTGCGCTGTAGAGATACCTTCTGTACTCCTTTGTGCGCTGTAGAGATACCTTCTGTACTCCTTTGTGCGCTGTAGAGATACCTTCTGTACTCCTTTGTACGCTGTAGAGATACCTCGTGTACTCCTTTGTACGTTCTAGAGATATTTCCTGTACTCCTTTGTGCGCTGTAGAGATACCTTCTGTACTCCTTTGTGCGCTGTAGAGATACATTCTGTACTCCTTTGTGCGCTGTAGAGATACCTTCTGTACTCCTTTGTGCGCTGTAGAGATACCTTTTGTACTCCTTTGTACGCTGTAGAGATACCTCGTGTACTCTTTTGTACGTTCTAGAGATATTTCCTGTACTCCTTTGTGCGCTGTAGAGATACCTTCTGTACTCCTTTGTGCGCTGTAGAGATAGCTTCTGTACTCCTTTGTGCGCTGTAGAGATACCTTCTGTACTCCTTTGTGTGCTGTAGAGATACCTTCTGTACTCCTTTGTGCGCTGTAGAGATACCTTCTGTACTCTTTTGTACGCTGTAGAGATACCTTCTGTACTCCATTGTACGCTGTAAAGATACCTTCTGTACTCCTTTGTACGCTGTAGAGATACATCGTGTACTCCTTTGTACGTTCTAGAGATATTTCCTGTACTCCTTTGTGCGCTGTAGAGATACCTTCTGTACTCCTTTGCGCGCTGTAGAGATACATTCTGTACTCCTTTGTACGCTGTAGAGATACCTCGTGTACTCCTTTGTACGTTCTAGAGATATTTCCTGTACTCCTTTGTGCGATGTAGAGATACCTTCTGTACTCCCTTGTGCGCTCTAGAGATACCTTCTGTACTCCTTTGTGCGCTGTAGAGATACCTTCTGTACTCCTTTGTGCGCTGTAGAGATACCTTCTGTACTCCTTTGTACGCTGTAGAGATACCTTCTGTACTCCTTTGTACGCTGTAGAGATACCTCGTGTACTCCTTTGTACGTTCTAGAGATATTTCCTGTACTCCTTTGTGCGCTGTAGAGATACCTTCTGTACTCCTTTGTGCGCTGTAGAGATACCTTCTGTACTCCTTTGTGCGCTGTAGAGATACCTTCTGTACTCCTTTGTGCGCTGTAGAGATACCTTTTGTACTCCTTTGTGCGCTGTAGAGATACCTCGTGTACTCCTTTGTACGTTCAAGAGATATTTCCTGTACTCCTTTGTGCGCTGTAGAGATACCTTCTGTACTCCTTTGTGCGCTGTGGAGATACCTTCTGTACTCCTTTGTGCGCTGTAGAGATACCTTCTGTACACCTTTGTGCGCTTTAGAGATACCTTCTGTACTCCTTTGTGCGCTGTAGAGATACCTTCTGTACTCCTTTGTGCGCTGTAGAGATACCTTCTGTACTCCTTTGTACGCTGTAGAGATACCTCGTGTACTCCTTTGTCCGTTCTAGAGATATTTCCTGTACTCCTTTGTGCGCTGTAGAGATACCTTCTGTACTGCTTTGTGCGCTGTAGAGATACCTTCTGTACTCCTTTGTGCGCTGTAGAGATACCTTCTGTACTCCTTTGTGCGCTGTAGAGATACCTCGTGTACTCCTTTGTACGCTGTAGAGATACCTTCTGTACTCCTTTGTGCGCTGTTGAGATACCTTCTGTACTCCTTTGTGCGCTGTTGAGATACCTTCTGCACTCCTTTGTACGCTGTAGAGATACCTTCTGTACTCCTTTGTGCGCTGTAGAGATACCTTCTGTACTCCTTTGTGCGCTGTAGAGATACCTTCTGTACTCCTTTGTGCGCTGTAGAGATACCTTCTGTACTCCTTCGTGCGCTGTAGAGATACCTTCTGTACTCCTTTGTGCGCTGTAGAGATACCTTCTGTACTCCTTCGTGCGCTGTAGAGATACCTTCTGTACTCCTTTGTGCGCTGTAGAGATACCTTCTGTACTCCTTTGTGCGCAGTAGAGATACCTTCTGTACTCCTTTGTGCGCTGTAGAGATACCTCGTGTACTCCTTTGTACGCTGTAGAGATACCTTCTGTACTCCTTTGTGCGCTCTAGAGATACCTTCTGCACTCCTTTGTGCGCTGTAGAGATACCTTCTGTACTCCTTTGTGCGCTGTAGAGATACCTTCTGTACTCCTTTGTACGCTGTAGAGATACCTCGTGTACTCCTTTGTACGTTCTAGAGATATTTCCTGTACTCCTTTGTGCGCTGTAGAGATACCTTCTGTACTCCTTTGTGCGCTGTAGAGATACCTTCTGTACTCCTTCGTGCGCTGTAGAGATACCTTCTGTACTCCTTTGTGCGCTGTAGAGATACCTTCTGTACTCCTTTGTGCGCTGTAGAGATACCTCGTGTACTCCTTTGTACGTTCTAGAGATAATTCCTGTACTCCTTTGTGCGCTGTAGAGATACCTTCTGTACTCCTTTGTGCGCTGTAGAGATACCTTCTGTACTCCTTTGTGCGCTGTAGAGATACCTTCTGTACTCCTTTGTGCGCTGTAGAGATACCTTCTGTACTCCTTTGTGCGCTGTAGAGATACCTTCTGTACTCCTTTGTACGCTGTAGAGATACCTCGTGTACTCCTTTGTACGTTCTAGAGATATTTCCTGTACTCCTTTGTGCGCTGTAGAGATACCTTCTGTACTCCTTGGTGCGCTGTAGAGACTCTTTCTGTACTCCTTTGTGCGCTGTAGAGATACCTTCTGTACTCCTTTGTGCGCTGTAGAGATACCTTCTGTACTCCTTTGTACGCTGTAGAGATACCTCGTGTACTCCTTTGTACGTTCTAGAGATATTTCCTGTACTCCTTTTTGCGCTGTAGAGATACCTTCTGTACTCCTTTGTACGCTGTAGAGATACCTTCTGTACTCCTTTGTGCGCTGTAGAGATACCTTCTGTACTTCTTTGTGCGCTGTAGAGATACCTTCTGTACTCCTTTGTGCGCTGTAAAGATACCTTCTGTACTCCTTTGTGCGCTGTAGATATACCTTCTGTACTCCTTTGTGCGCTGTAGAGATACCTTCTGTACTCCTTTGTGCGCTGTAGAGATACCTTCTGTACTCCTTTGTGCGCTGTAGAGATACCTTCTGTACTCCTTTGTGCGCTGTAGAGATACCTCGTGTACTCCTTTGTACGTTCTAGAGATATTTCCTGTACTCCTTTGTGCGCTGTAGAGATACCTTCTGTACTCCTTTGTGCGCTGTAGAGATACCTTCTGTACTCCTTTGTGCGCTGTAGAGATACCTCGTGTACTCCTCTGTACGTTCTAGAGATATTTCCTGTACTCCTTTGTGCGCTGTAGAGATACCTTCTGTACTCCTTTGTGCGCTGTAGAGATACCTTCTGTACTCCTTTGTACGCGGTAGAGATCCCTCGTGTACTCCTATGTACGTTCTAGAGATATTTCCTGTACTCCTTTGTGCGCTGTAGAGATACCTTCTGTACTCCTTTGTGCGCTGTAGAGATACATTCTGTACTCCTTTGTGCGCTGTAGAGATACCTTCTGTACTCCTTTGTGCGCTGTAGAGATACCTTCTGTACTCCTTTGTACGCTGTAGAGATACCTCGTGTGCTCTTTTGTACGTTCTAGAGATATTTCCTGTACTCCTTTGTGCGCTTTAGAGATACCTTCTGTACTCCTTTGTGCGCTGTAGAGATAGCTTCTGTACTCCTTTGTGCGCTGTAGAGATACCTTCTGTACTCCTTTGTGTGCTGTAGAGATACCTTCTGTACTCCTTTGTGCGCTGTAGAGATACCTTCTGTACTCCATTGTACGCTGTAAAGATACCTTCTGTACTCCTTTGCACGCTGTAGAGATACATCGTGTACTCCTTTGTACGTTCTAGAGATATTTCCTGTACTCCTTTGTGCGCTGTAGAGATACCTTCTGTACTCCTTTGTGCGCTGTAGAGATACATTCTGTACTCCTTTGTACGCTTTAGAGATACCTCGTGTACTCCTTTGTACGTTCTAGAGATATTTCCTGTACTCCTTTGTGCGCTGTAGAGATACCTTCTGTACTCCTTTGTGCGCTGTAGAGATACCTTCTGTACTCCTTTGTGCGCTGTAGAGATACCTTCTGTACTCCTTTGTGCGCTGTAGAGATACCTTCTGTACTCCTTTGTACGCTGTAGAGATACCTTCTGTACTCCTTTGTACGCTGTAGAGATACCTCGTGTACTCCTTTGTACGCTGTAGAGATACCTTCTGTACTCCTTTGTACGCTGTAGAGATACCTCGTGTACTCCTTTGTACGTTCTAGAGATATTTCCTGTACTCCTTTGTGCGCTGTAGAGATACCTTCTGTACTCCTTTGTGCGCTGTAGAGATACCTTCTGTACTCCTTTGTGCGCTGTAGAGATACATTCTGTACTCCTTTGTGCGCTGTAGAGATACCTTCTGTACTCCTTTGTGCGCTGTAGAGATACCTCGTGTACTCCTTTCTACGTTCAAGAGATATTTCCTGTACTCCTTTGTGCGCTGTAGAGATACCTTCTGTACTCCTTTGTGCGCTGTAGAGATACCTTCTGTACTCCTTTGTGCGCTGTAGAGATACCTTCTGTACCCCTTTGTGCGCTGTAGAGATACCTTCTGTACTCTTTTGTGCGCTGTAGAGATACCTTCTGTACTTCTTTGTGCGCTGTAGAGACACCTTCTGTACTCCTTTGTACGCTGTAGAGATACCTCGTGTACTCCTTTGTCCGTTCTAGAGATATTTCCTGTACTCCTTTGTGCGCTGTAGAGATACCTTCTGTACTGCTTTGTGCGCTGTAGAGATACCTCGTGTACTCCTTTGTACGCTGTAGAGATACCTTCTGTACTCCTTTGTGCGCTGTAGAGATACCTTCTGTACTCCTTTGTGCGCTGTAGAGATACCTTCTGTACTCCTTTGTGCGCTGTAGAGATACCTTCTGTACTCCTTTTTGCGCTGTAGAGATACCTTCTGTACTCCTTTGTGCGCTGTAGAGATACCTTCTGTACTCCTTTGTGCGCTGTAGAGATACCTTCTGTACTCCTTTGTGCGCTGTAGAGATACCTTCTGTTCTCCTTTGTGCGCTGTAGAGATACCTCGTGTACTCCTTTGTACGCTGTAGAGATACCTTCTGTACTCCTTTGTGCGCTGTAGAGATACCTTCTGTACTCCTTTGTGCGCTGTAGAGATACCTTCTGTACTCCTTTGTGCGCTGTAAAGATACCTCGTGTACTTCTGTGTACGTTCTAGAGATATTTCCTGTACTCCTTTGTGCGCTGTAGAGATACCTTCTGTACTCCTTTGTGCGCTGTAGAGATACCTTCTGTACTCCTATGTGCGCTGTAGAGATACCTCGTGTACTCCTTTGTACGTTCTAGAGATATTTCCTGTACTCCTTTGTGCGCTGTAGAGATACCTTCTGTACTCCTTTGTGCGCTGTAGAGATACCTCGTGTACTCCTTTGTACGCTGTAGAGATACCTTCTGTACTCCTTTGTGCGCTCTAGAGATACCTTCTGTTCTCCTTTGTGCGCTGTAGAGATACCTTCTGTACTCCTTTGTGCGCTGTAGAGATACCTTCTGTACTCCTTTGTACGCTGTAGAGATACCTCGTGTACTCCTTTGTACGTTCTAGAGATATTTCCTGTACTCCTTTGTGCGCTGTAGAGATACCTTCTGTACTCCTTTGTGCCTTGTAGAGATACCTTCTGTACTCCTTTGTGCGCTGTAGAGATACCTTCTGTACTACTTTGTGCGCTGTAGAGATACCTTCTGTACTCCTTTGTGCGCTGTAGAGATACCTCGTGTACTCCTTTGTACGTTCTAGAGATATTTCCTGTACTCCTTTGTGCGCTGTAGAGATACCTTCTGTACTCCTTTGTGCGCTGTAGAGATACCTTCTGTACTCCTTTGTGCGCTGTAGAGATACCTTCTGTACTCCTTTGTGCGCTGTAGAGATACCTTCTGTACTCCTTTGTGCGCTGTTGAGATACCTTCTGTACTCCTTTGTACGCTGTAGAGATACCTCGTGTACTCCTTTGTACGTTCTAGAGATATTTCCTGTACTCCTTTGTGCGCTGTAGAGATACCTTCTGTACTCCTTTGTGCGCTGTAGAGATACCTTCTGTACTCCGTTGTGCGCTGTAGAGATACCTTCTGTACTCCTTTGTGCGCTGTAGAGATACCTTCTGTACTCCTTTGTACGCTGTAGAGATACCTCGTGTACTCCTTTGTACGGTCTAGAGATATTTCCTGTACTCCTTTGTGCGCTGTAGAGATACCTTCTGTACTCCTTTGTGCGCTGTAGAGATACCTTCTGTACTCCTTTGTGCGCTGTAGAGATACCTTCTGTACTCCTTTGTGCGCTGTAGAGATACCTTCTGTACTCCTTTGTGCGCTGTAGAGATACCTTCTGTACTCCTTTGTGCGCTGTAGATATACCTTCTGTACTCCTTTGTGCGCTGTAGAGATACCTTCTGTACTCCTTTGTGTGCTGTAGAGATACCTTCTGTACTCCTTTGTGCGCTGTACAGATACCTTCTGTACTCCTTTGTGCGCTGTAGAGATACCTCGTGTACTCCTTTGTACGTTCTAGAGATATTTCCTGTACTCCTTTGTGCGCTGTAGAGATACCTTCTGTACTTTGTGCGCTGTAGAGATACCTTCTGTACTCCTTTGTGCGCTGTAGAGATACCTCGTGTACTCCTTTGTACGTTCTAGAGATATTTCCTGTACTCCTTTCTGCGCTGTAGAGATACCTTCTGTACTCCTTTGTGCGCTGTAGAGATACCTTCTGTACTCCTTTGTACGCTGTAAAGATACCTTCTGTACTCCTTTGTACGCTGTAGAGATACCTCGTGTACTCCTTTGTTCGTTCTAGAGATATTTCCTGTACTCCTTTGTGCGCTGTAGAGATACCTTCTGTACTCCTTTGTGCGCTGTAGAGATACATTCTGTACTCCTTTGTACGCTGTAGAGATACCTCGTGTACTCCTTTGTACGTTCTAGAGATATTTCCTGTACTCCTTTGTGCGCTGTAGAGATACCTTCTGTACTCCTTTGTGCGCTGTAGAGATACCTTCTGTACTCCTTTGTGCGCTGTAGAGATACCTTCTGTACTCCTTTGTGCGCTGTAGAGATACCTTCTGTACTCCTTTGTGCGCTGTAGAGATACCTTCTGTACTCCTTTGTACGCTGTAGAGATACCTTCTGTACTCCTTTGTACGCTGTAGAGATACCTCGTGTACTCCTTTGTACGTTCTAGAGATATTTCCTGTACTCCTTTGTGCGCTGTAGAGATACCTTCTGTACTCCTTTGTGCGCTGTAGAGATACCTTCTCTACTCCTTTGTGCGCTGTAGAGATACCTTCTGTACTCCTTTGTGCGCTGTAGAGATACCTTCTGTACCCCTTTGTGCGCTGAAGAGATACCTTCTGTACTCCTTTGTACGCTGTAGTGATACCTCGTGTACTCCTTTGCACGTTCTAGAGATATTTCCTGTTCTCCTTTGTGCGCTGTAGAGATACCTTCTGTACTCCTTTGTGCGCTGTAGAGATACCTTCTGTACTCCTTTGTGCGCTGCAGAGATACCTTCTGTACTCCTTTGTGCGCTGTAGAGATACCTCGTGTACTCCTTTGTACGCTGTAGAGATACCTTCTGTACTCCTTTGTGCGCTGAAGAGATACCTTCTGTACTCCTTTGTGCGCTGTAGAGATACCTTCTGTACTTCTTTGTGCGCTGTAGAGATACCTTCTGTACTCCTTTGTGCGCTGTAGAGATACCTTCTGTACTCCTTTGTGCGCTGTAGAGATACCTTCTGTACTCCTTTGTGCGCTGTAGAGATACCTTCTGTACTCCTTTGTGCGCTGTAGAGATACCTTCTGTACTCCTTTGTGCGCTGTAGAGATACCTCGTGTACTCCTTTGTACGCTGTAGAGATACCTTCTGTACTCCTTTGTGCGCTGTAGAGATACCTTCTGTACTCCTTTGTGCGCTGTAGAGATACCTTCTGTACTCCTTTGTGCGCTGTAGAGATACCTCGTGTACTTCTTTGTACGTTCTAGAGATATTTCCTGTACTCCTTTGTGCGCTGTAGAGATACCTTCTGTACTCCTTTGTGCGCTGTAGAGATACCTTCTGTACTCCTTTGTGCGCTGTAGAGATACCTCGTGTACTCCTTTGTACGCTGTAGAGATACCTTCTGAACTCCTTTGTGCGCTCTAGAGATACCTTCTGTACTCCTTTGTTCGCTCTAGAGATACCTTCTGTACTCCTTTGTGCGCTGTAGAGATACCTTCTGTACTCCTTTGTGCGCTGTAGAGATACCTTCTGTACTCCTTTGTACGCTGTAGAGATACCTTCTGTACTCCATTGTACGCTGTAAAGATACCTTCTGTACTCCTTTGTGCGCTGTAGAGATACCTCGTGTACTTCTTTGTACGTTCTAGAGATATTTCCTGTACTCCTTTGTGCGCTGTAGAGATACCTTCTGTACTCCTTTGTGCGCTGTAGAGGTACCTTCTGTACTCCTTTGTGCGCTGTAGAGATACCTCGTGTACTTTGTACGCTGTAGAGATACCTTCTGTACTCCTTTGTGCGCTGTAGAGATACCTTCTGTACTCCTTTGTGCGCTGTAAAGATACCTTCTGTACTCCTTTGTGCGCTGTAGAGATACCTTCTGTACACCTTTGTACGCTGTAGAGATACCTCGTGTACTCCTTTGTACGTTCTAGAGATATTTCCTGTACTCCTTCGTGCGCTGTAGAGATACCTTCTGTACTCCTTTGTGCGCTGTAGAGATACGTTCTGTACTCCTTTGTGCGCTGTAGAGATCCCTTCGGTACTCCTTTGTGCGCTGTAGAGATACCTCGTGTACTTCTTTGTACGTTCTAGAGATATTTCCTGTACTCCTTTGTGCGCTGTAGAGATACCTTCTGTACTCCTTTGTGCGCTGTAGAGATACCTTCTGTACTCCTTTGTGCGCTGTAGAGATACCTCGTGTACTTTGTACGCTGTAGAGATACCTTCTGTACTCCTTTGTGCGCTGTAGAGATACCTTCTGTACTCCTTTGTGCGCTGTAGAGATACCTTCTGTACTCCTTTGTGCGCTGTAGAGATACCTTCTGTACACCTTTGTACGCTGTAGAGATACCTCGTGTACTCCTATGTACGTTCTAGAGATATTTCCTGTACTCCTTCGTGCGCTGTAGAGATACCTTCTGTACTCCTTTGTGCGCTGTAGAGATACGTTCTGTACTCCTTTGTGCGCTGTAGAGATACCTTGGGTACTCCTTTGTGCGCTGTAGAGATACCTCGTGTACTTCTTTGTACGTTCTAGAGATATTTCCTGTACTCCTTTGTGCGCTGTAGAGATACCTTCTGTACTCCTTTGTGCGCTGTAGAGATACCTTCTGTACTCCTTTGTGCGCTGTAGAGATACCTCGTGTACTCCTTTGTACGCTGTAGAGATACCTTCTGTACTCCTTTGTGCGCTCTAGAGATACCTTCTGTACTCCTTTGTTCGCTCTAGAGATACCTTCTGTACTCCTTTGTGCGCTGGAGAGATACCTTCTGTACTCCTTTGTGCGCTGTAGAGATACCTTCTGTACTCCTTTGTACGCTGTAGAGATACCTTCTGTACTCCATTGTACGCTGTAAAGATACCTTCTGTACTCCTTTGTACGCTGTAGAGATACATCGTGTACTCCTTTGTACGTTCTAGAGATATTTCCTGTACTCCTTTGTGCGTTGTAGAGATACTTTCTGTACTCCTTTGTGCGCTGTAGAGATACATACTGTACTCCTTTGCACGCTGTAGAGATACCTCGTGTACTCCTTTGTACGTTCTAGAGATATTTCCTGTACTCCTTTGTGCGCTGTAGAGATACCTTCTGTACTGCTCTGTGCGCTGTAAAGATACCTTCTGTACTCCTTTGTACGCTGTAGAGATACCTCGTGTACTCCTTTGTACGTTCTAGAGATATTTCCTGTACTCCTTTGTGCGCTGTAGAGATACCTTCTGTACTCCTTTGTGCGCTGTAGAGATACCTTCTGTACTCCTTTGTGCGCTGTAGAGTTACCTTCTGTACTCCTTTGTGCGCTGTAGAGATACCTTCTGTACTCCTTTGTGCGCTGTAGAGATACCTTCTGTACTCCTCTGTGCGCTGTAGAGATACCTTCTGTACTCCTTTGTGCGCTGTAGAGATACCTTCTGTACTCCTTTGTGCGCTGTAGAGATACCTCGGGTACTCCTTTGTACATTCTAGAGATATTTCCTGTACTCCTTTGTGCGCTGTAGAGATACCTTCTGTACTCCTTTGTGCGCTGTAGAGATACCTTCTGTACTCCTTCGTGCGCTGTAGAGATACCTTCTGTACTCCTTTGTGCGCTGTAGAGATACCTTCTGTACTCCTTTGTGCGCTGTAGAGATACCTCGTGTACTCCTTTGTACGTTCTAGAGATATTTCCTGTACTCCTTTGTGCGCTGTAGAGATACCTTCTGTACTCCTTTGTGCGCTGTAGAGATACCTTCTGTACTCCTTTGTGCGCTGTAGAGATACCTTCTGTACTCCTTTGTGCGCTGTAGAGATACCTTCTGTACTCCTTTGTGCGCTGTAGAGATACCTTCTGTACTCCTTTGTACGCTGTAGAGATACCTCGTGTACTCCTTTGTACGTTCTAGAGATATTTCCTGTACTCCTTTTTGCGCTGTAGAGATACCTTCTGTACTCCTTGGTGCGCTGTAGAGACTCTTTCTGTACTCCTTTGTGCGCTGTAGAGATACCTTCTGTACTCCTTTGTGCGCTGTAGAGATACCTTCTGTACTCCTTTGTACGCTGTAGAGATACCTCGTGAACTCCTTTGTACGTTCTAGAGATATTTCCTGTACTCCTTTGTGCACTGTAGAGATACCTTCTGTACTCCTTTGTACGCTGTAGAGATACCTTCTGTACTCCTTTGTGCGCTGTAGAGATACCTTCTGTACTCCTTTGTGCGCTGTAGAGATACCTTCTGTACTCCTTTGTGCGCTGTAGAGATACCTTCTGTACTCCTTTGTGCGCTGTAGATATACCTTCTGTACTCCTTTCTGCGCTGTAGAGATACCTTCTGTACTCCTTTGTGCGCTGTAGAGATACCTTCTGTACTCCTTTGTGCGCTGTAGAGATACCTTCTGTACTCCTTTGTGCGCTGTAGAGATACCTTCTGTACTCCTTTGTGCGCTGTAGAGATACCTTCTGTACTCATTTGTACGCTGTAGAGATACCTTCTGTACTCCTTTGTGCGCTGTAGAGATACCTTCTGTACTCCTTTGTACGCTGTAGAGATACCTCGTGTACTCCTTTGTACGTTCTAGAGATATTTCCTGTACTCCTTTGTGCGCTGTAGAGATACCTTCTGTACTCCTTTGTGCGCTGTAGAGATACATTCTGTACTCCTTTGTGCGCTGTAGAGATACCTTCTGTACTCCTTTGTGCGCTGTAGAAATACCTTCTGTACTCCTTTGTACGCTGTAGAGATACCTCGTGTACTCCTTTGTACGTTCTAGAGATATTTCCTGTACTCCTTTGTGCGCTGTAGAGATACCTTCTGTACTCCTTTGTGCGCTGTAGAGATACCTTCTGTACTCCTTTGTGCGCTGTAGAGATACCTTCTGTACTCCTTTGTGCGCTATAGAGATACCTTCTGTACTCCTTTGTGCGCTGTAGAGATACCTTCTGTACTCCTTTGTACGCTGTAGAGATACCTTCTGTACTCCACTGTACGCTGTAAAGATACCTTCTGTACTCCTTTGTACGCTGTAGAGATACATCGTGTACTCCTTTGTGCGTTCTAGAGATATTTCCTGTACTCCTTTGTGCGCTGTAGAGATACCTTCTGTACTCCTTTGTGCGCTGTAGAGATACATTCTGTACTCCTTTGTACGCTGTAGAGATACCTCGTGTACTCTTTTCTACGTTCTAGAGATATTTCCTGTACTCCTTTGTGCGCTGTAGAGATACCTTCTGTACTCCTTTGTGCGCTGTAGAGATACCTTCTGTACTCCTTTGTGCGCTCTAGAGATACCTTCTGTACTCCTTTGTGCGCTGTAGAGATACCTTCTGTACTCCTTTGTACGCTGTAGAGATACCTTCTATACTCCTTTGTACGCTGTAGAGATACCTCGTGTACTCCTTTGTATGTTCTAGAGATATTTCCTGTAATCCTTTGTGCGCTGTAGAGATACCTTCTGTACTCCTTTGTGCGCTGTAGAGATACCTTCTGTACTCCTTTGTGCGCTGTAGAGATACCTTCTGTACTCCTTTGTGCGCTGTAGAGATACCTTCTGTACTCCTTTGTGCGCGGTAGAGATACCTCGTGCACTCCTTTGTACGTTCTAGAGATATTTCCTGTACTCCTTTGTGCGCAGTAGAGATACCTTCTGTACTCCTCTGTGCGCTGTAGAGATACCTTCTGTACTCCTTTGTGCGCTGTAGAGATACCTTCTGTACCCCTTTGTGCGCTGTAGAGATACCTTCTGTACTCCTTTGTGCGCTGTAGAGATACCTTCTGTACTCCTTTGTGCGCTGTAGAGATACCTTCTGTACTCCTTTGTACGCTGTAGAGATACCTCGTGTACTCCTTTGTACGTTCTAGAGATATTTCCTGTACTCCTTTGTGCGCTGTAGAGATACCTTCTGTACTGCTTTGTGCGCTGTAGAGATACCTTCTGTACTCCTTTGTGCGCTGTAGAGATACCTTCTGTACTCCTTTGTGCGCTGTAGAGATACCTCGTGTACTCCTTTGTACGCTGTAGAGATACCTTCTGTACTCCTTTGTGCGCTGTAGAGATACCTTCTGTACTCCTTTGTGCGCTGTAGAGATACCTTCTGTACTCCTTTGTGCGCTGTAGAGATACCTTCTGTACTCCTTTTTGCGCTGTAGAGATACCTTCTGTACTCCTTTTTGCGCTGTAGAGATACCTTCTGTACTCCTTTGTGCGCTGTAGAGATACCTTCTGTTCTCCTTTGTGCGCTGTAGAGATACCTCGTGTACTCCTTTGTACGCTGTAGAGATACCTTCTGTACTCCTTTGTGCGCTGTAGAGATACCTTCTGTACTCCTTTGTGCGCTGTAGAGATACCTTCTGTACTCCTTTGTGCGCTGTAAAGATACCTCGTGTACTTCTGTGTACGTTCTAGAGATATTTCCTGTACTCCTTTGTGCGCTGTAGAGATACCTTCTGTACTCCTTTATGCGCTGTAGAGATACCTTCTGTACTCCTTTGTGCGCTGTAGAGATACCTCGTGTACTCCTTTGTACGTTCTAGAGATATTTCCTGTACTCCTTTGTGCGCTGTAGAGATACCTTCTGTACTCCTTTGTGCGCTGTAGAGATACCTTCTGTACTTCTTTGTGCGCTGTAGAGATACCTCGTGTACTCCTTTGTACGCTGTAGAGATACCTTCTGTACTCCTTTGTGCGCTCTAGAGATACCTTCTGTACTCCTTTGTGCGCTGTAGAGATACCTTCTGTACTCCTTTGTGCGCTGTAGAGATACCTTCTGTACTCCTTTGTACGCTGTAGAGATACCTCGTGTACTCCTTTGTACGTTCTAGAGATATTTCCTGTACTCCTTTGTGCGCTGTAGAGATACCTTCTGTACTCCTTTGTGCCTTGTAGAGATACCTTCTGTACTCCTTTGTGCGCTGTAGAGATACCTTCTGTACTCCTTTGTGCGCTGTAGAGATACCTCCTGTACTCCTTTGTGCGCTGTAGAGATACCTCGTGTACTCCTTTGTACGTTCTAGAGATATTTCCTGTACTCCTTTGTGCGCTGTAGAGATACCTTCTGTACTCCTGTGTGCGCTGTAGAGATACCTTCTGTACTCCTTTGTGCGCTGTAGAGATACCTTCTGTACTCCTTTGTGCGCTGTAGAGATACCTTCTGTACTCCTTTGTGCGCTGTAGAGATACCTTCTGTACTCCTTTGTACGCTGTAGAGATACCTCGTGTACTCCTTTGTACGTTCTAGAGATATTTCCTGTACTCCTTTGTGCGCTGTAGAAATACCTTCTGTACTCCTTTGTGCGCTGTAGAGATACCTTCTGTACTCCGTTGTGCGCTGTAGAGATACCTTCTGTACTCCTTTGTGCGTTGTAGAGATACCTTCTGTACTCCTTTGTGCGCTGTAGAGATACCTCGTGTACTCCTTTGTACGTTCTAGAGATATTTCCTGTACTCCTTTGTGCGCTGTAGAGATACCTTCTGTACTCCTTTGTGCGCTGTAGAGATACCTTCTGTACTCCTTTGTGCGCTGTAGAGATACCTTCTGTACTCCTTTGTGCGCTGTAGAGATACCTTCTGTACTCCTTTGTGCGCTGTAGAGATACCTTCTGTACTCCTTTGTGCGCTGTAGATATACCTTCTGTACTCCTTTGTGCGCTGTAGAGATACCTTCTGTACTCCTTTGTGCGCTGTAGAGATACCTTCTGTACTCCTTTGTGCGCTGTAGAGATACCTTCTGTACTCCTTTGTGCGCTGTAGAGATACCTCGTGTACTCCTTTGTACGTTCTAGAGATATTTCCTGTACTCCTTTGTGCGCTGTAGAGATACCTTCTGTACTTTGTGCGCTGTAGAGATACCTTCTGTACTCCTTTGTGCGCTGTAGAGATACCTCGCGTACTCCTTTGTACGTTCTAGAGATATTTCCTGTACTCCTTTGTGCGCTGTAGAGATACCTTCTGTACTCCTTTGTGCGCTGTAGAGATACCTTCTGTACTCCTTTGTGCGCTGTAGAGATACCTTCTGTACTCTTTTGTACGCTGTAGAGATACCTCGTGTACTCCTTTGTACGTTCTAGAGATATTTCCTGTACTCCTTTGTGCGCTGTAGAGATACCTTATGTACTCCTTGGTGCGCTGTAGACACTCTTTCTGTACTCCTTTGTGCGCTGTAGAGATACCTTCTGTACTCCTTTGTGCGCTGTAGAGATACCTTCTGTACTCCTTTGTACGCTGTAGAGATACCTCGTGTACTCCTTTGTACGTTCTAGAGATGTTTCCTGTACTCCTTTTTGCGCTGTAGAGATACCTTCTGTACTCCTTTGTACGCTGTAGAGATACCTTCTGTACTCCTTTGTGCGCTGTAGAGATACCTTCTGTACTCCTTTGTGCGCTGTAGAGATACCTTCTGTACTCCTTTGTGTGCTGTAAAGATACCATCTGTACTTCTTTGTGCGCTGTAGATATACCTTCTGTACTCCTTTGTGCGCTGTAGAGATACCTTCTGTACTCCTTTGTGCGCTGTAGAGATACCTTCTGTACTCCTTTGTGCGCTGTAGAGATACCTTCTGTACTCCTTTGTGCGCTGTAAAGATACCTCGTGTACTCCTTCATACGTTCTAGAGATATTTCCTGTACTCCTTTGTGCGCTGTAGAGATACCTTCTGTACTCCTTTGTGCGCTGTAGAGATACCTCGTGTACTCCTTTGTACGTTCTAGAGATATTTCCTGTACTCCTTTGTGCGCTGTAGAGATACCTTCTGTACTCCTTTGTGCGCTGTAGAGATACCTTCTGTACTCCTTTGTACCCGGTAGAGATACCTCGTGTACTCCTTTGTACGTTCTAGAGATATTTCCTGTACTCCTTTGTGCGCTGTAGAGATACCTTCTGTACTCCTTTGTGCGCTGTAGAGATACATTCTGTACTCCTTTGTGCGCTGTAGAGATACCTTCTGTACTCCTTCGAGCGCTGTAGAGATACCTTCTGTACTCCTTTGTACGCTGTAGAGATACCTCGTGTACTCCTTTGTACGTTCTAGAGATATTTCCTGTACTCCTTTGTGCGCTGTAGAGATACCTTCTGTACTCCTTTGTGCGCTGTAGAGATAGCTTCTGTACTCCTTTGTGCGCTGTAGAGATACCTTCTGTACTCCTTTGTGCGCTGTAGAGATACCATCTGTACTCCTTTGTGCGCTGTAGAGATACCTTCTGTACTCCTTTGTACGCTGTAGAGATACCTTCTGTACTCCATTGTACGCTGTAAAGATACCTTCTGTACTCCTTTGTACGCTGTAGAGATACATCGTGTACTCCTTTGTACGTTCTAGAGATATTTCCTGTACTCCTTTGTGCGCTGAAGAGATACCTTCTGTACTCCTTTGTGCGCTGTAGAGATACATTCTGTACTCCTTTGTACGCTGTAGAGATACCTCGTGTACTCCTTTGTACGTTCTAGAGATATTTCCTGTACTCCTTTGTGCGCTGTAGAGATACCTTCTGTACTCCTTTGTGCGCTGTAGAGATACCTTCTGTACTCCTTTGTGCGCTGTAGAGATACCTTCTGTACTCCTTTGTGCGCTGTAGAGATACCTTCTGTACTCCTTTGTACGCTGTAGAGATACCTTCTGTACTCCTTTGTACGCTGTAGAGATACCTCGTGTACTCCTTTGTACGTTCTAGAGATATTTCCTGTACTCCTTTGTGCGCTGTAGAGATACCTTCTGTACTCCTTTGTGCGCTGTAGAGATACCTTCTGTACTCCTTTGTGCGCTGTAGAGATACCTTCTGTACTCCTTTGTGCGCTGTAGAGATACATTCTGTACTCCTTTGTGCGCTGTAGAGATACCTCGTGTACTCCTTTGTACGTTCTAGAGATATTTCCTGTACTCCCTTGTGCGCTGTAGAGATACCTTCTGTACTCCTTTGTGCGCTGTAGAGATACCTTCTGTACTCCTTTGTGCGCTGTAGAGATACCTTCTGTACTCCTTTTTGCGCTGTAGAGATACCTTCTGTACTCCTTTGTTCGCTGTAGAGATACCTTCTGTACTCCTTTGTGCGCTGTAGAGTTACCTTCTGTACTCCTTTGTGCGCTGTAGAGAAACCTTCTGTACTCCTTTGTGCGCTGTAAAGATACCTCGTGTACTTCTGTGTACGTTCTAGAGATATTTCCTGTACTCCTTTGTGCGCTGTAGAGATACCTTCTGTACTCCTTTGTGCGCTGTAGAGATACCTTCTGTACTCCTTTGTGCGCTGTAGAGGTACCTCGTGTACTCCTTTGTACGTTCTAGAGATATTTCCTGTACTCCTTTGTGCGCTGTAGAGATACCTTCTGTACTCCTTTGTGCGCTGTAGAGATACCTTCTGTACTCCTTTGTGCGCTGTAGAGATACCTCGTGTACTCCTTTGTACGCTGTAGAGATACCTTCTGTACTCCTTTGTGCGCTCTAGAGATACCTTCTGTTCTCCTTTGTGCGCTGTAGAGATACCTTCTGTACTCCTTTGTGCGCTGTAGAGATACCTTCTGTACTCCTTTGTACGCTGTAGAGATACCTCGTGTACTCCTTTGTACGTTCTAGAGATATTTCCTGTACTCCTTTGTGCGCTGTAGAGATACCTTCTGTACTCCTTTGTGCCTTGTAGAGATACCTTCTGTACTCCTTTGTGCGCTGTAGAGATACATTCTGTACTCCTTTGTGCGCTGTAGAGATACCTTCTGTACTCCTTTGTGCGCTGTAGAGATACCTCGTGTACTCCTTTGTACGTTCTAGAGATATTTCCTGTACTCCTTTGTGCGCTGTAGAGATACCTTCTGTACTCCTTTGTGCGCTGTAGAGATACCTTCTGTACTCCTTTGTGCGCTGTAGAGATACCTTCTGTACTCCTTTGTGCGCTGTAGAGATACCTTCTGTACTCCTTTGTGCGCTGTAGAGATACCTTCTGTACTCCTTTGTACGCTGTAGAGATACCTCGTGTACTCCTTTGTACGTTCTAGAGATATTTCCTGTACTCCTTTGTGCGCTGTAGAGATACCTTCTGTACTCCTTTGTGCGCTGTAGAGATACCTTCTGTACTCCGTTGTGCGCTGTAGAGATACCTTCTGTACTCCTTTGTGCGCTGTAGAGATACCTTCTGTACTCCTTTGTACGCTGTAGAGATACCTCGTGTACTCCTTTGTACGTTCTAGAGATATTTCCTGTACTCCTTTGTGCGCTGTAGAGATACCTTCTGTACTCCTTTGTGCGCTGTAGAGATACCTTCTGTACTCCTTTGTGCGCTGTAGAGATACCTTCTGTACTCCTTTGTGCGCTGTAGAGATACCTTCTGTACTCCTTTGTGCGCTGTAGAGATACCTTCTGTACCCCTTTGTGCGCTGTAGATATACCTTCTGTACTCCTTTGTGCGCTGTAGAGATACCTTCTGTACTCCTTTGTGCGCTGTAGAGATACCTTCTGTACTCCTTTGTGCGCTGTACAGATACCTTCTGTACTCCTTTGTGCGCTGTAGAGATACCTCGTGTACTCCTTTGTACGTTCTAGAAATATTTCCTGTACTCCTTTGTGCGCTGTAGAGATACCTTCTGTACTTTGTGCGCTGTAGAGATACCTTCTGTACTCCTTTGTGCGCTGTAGAGATACCTCGTGTACTCCTTTGTACGTTCTAGAGATATTTCCTGTACTCCTTTGTGCGCTGTAGAGATACCTTCTGTACTCCTTTGTGCGCTGTAGAGATACCTTCTGTACTCCTTTGTACGCTGTAAAGATACCTTCTTTACTCCTTTGTACGCTGTAGAGATACCTCGTGTACTCCTTTGTACGTTCTAGAGATATTTCCTGTACTCCTTTGTGCGCTGTAGAGATACCTTCTGTACTCCTTTGTGCGCTGTAGAGATACATTCTGTACTCCTTTGTACGCTGTAGAGATACCTCGTGTACTCCTTTGTACGTTCTAGAGATATTTCCTGTACTCCTTTGTGCGCTGTAGAGATACCTTCTGTACTCCTTTGTGCGCTGTAGAGATACCTTCTGTACTCCTTTGTGCGCTGTAGAGATACCTTCTGTACTCCTTTGTGCGCTGTAGAGATACCTTCTGTACTCCTTTGTACGCTGTAGAGATACCTTCTGTACTCCTTTGTACGCTGTAGAGATACCTCGTGTACTCCTTTGTACGTTCTAGAGATATTTCCTGTACTCCTTTGTGCGCTGTAGAGATACCTTCTGTACTCCTTTGTGCGCTGTAGAGATACCTTCTCTACTCCTTTGTGCGCTGTAGAGATACCTTCTGTACTCCTTTGTGCGCTGTAGAGATACCTTCTGTACTCCTTTGTGCGCTGTAGAGATACCTCGTGTACTCCTTTGTACGTTCTAGAGATATTTCCTGTACTCCTTTGTGCGCTGTAGAGATTCCTTCTGTACTCCTTTGTGCGCTGTAGAGATACCTTCTGTACTCTTTTGTGCGCTGTAGAGATACCTTCTGTACTCCTTTGTGCGCTGTAGAGATACCTTCTGTACTCCTTTGTGCGCTGTAGAGATACCTTCTGTACCCCTTTGTGCGCTGAAGAGATACCTTCTGTACTCCTTTGTACGCTGTAGAGATACCTCGTGTACTCCATTGTACGTTCTAGAGATATTTCCTGTTCTCCTTTGTGCGCTGTAGAGATACTTTCTGTACTCCTTAGTGCGCTGTAGAGATACCTTCTGTACTCCTTTGTGCGCTGTAGAGATACCTCGTGTACTCCTTTGTACGCTGTAGAGATACCTTCTGTACTCCTTTGTGCGCTGAAGAGATACCTTCTGTACTCCTTTGTGCGCTGTAGAGATACCTTCTGTACTCCTTTGTGCGCTGTAGAGATACCTTCTGTACTCCTTTGTGCGCTGTAGAGATACCTTCTGTACTCCTTTGTGCGCTGTAGAGATACCTTCTGTACTCCTTTGTGCGCTGTAGAGATACCTTCTGTACTCCTTTGTGCGCTGTAGAGATACCTTCTGTACTCCTTTGTGCGCTGTAGAGATACCTCGTGTACTCCTTTGTACGCTGTAGAGATACCTTCTGTACTCCTTTGTGCGCTGTAGAGATACCTTCTGTACTCCTTTGTGCGCTGTAGAGATACCTTCTGTACTCCTTTTGTGCGCTGTAGAGATACCTCGTGTACTCCTTTGTACGTTCTAGAGATATTTCCTGTACTCCTTTGTGCGCTGTAGAGATACCTTCTGTACTCCTTTGTGCGCTGTAGAGATACCTTCTGTACTCCTTTGTGCGCTGTAGAGATACCTTCTGTACTCCTTTGTGCGCTGTAGAGATACCTTCTGTACTCCTTTGTACGCTGTAAAGATACCTTCTTTACTCCTTTGTACGCTGTAGAGATACCTCGTGTACTCCTTTGTACGTTCTAGAGATATTTCCTGTACTCCTTTGTGCGCTGTAGAGATACCTTCTGTACTCCTTTGTGCGCTGTAGAGATACATTCTGTGCTCCTTTGTACGCTGTAGTGATACCTCGTGTACTCCTTTGTACGTTCTAGAGATATTTCCTGTACTCCTTTGTGCGCTGTAGAGATACCTTCTGTACTCCTTTATGCGCTGTAGAGATACCTTCTGTACTCCTTTGTGCGCTGTAGAGACACCTTCTGTACTCCTTTGTGCGCTGTAGAGATACCTTCTGTACTCCTTTGTGCGCTGTAGAGATACCTTCTGTACTCCTTTGTACGCTGTAGAGATACCTCGTGTACTCCTTTGTACGTTCTAGAGATATTTCCTGTACTCCTTTGTGCGCTGTAGAGATACCTTCTGTACTCCTTTGTGCGCTGTAGAGATACCTTCTGTACTCCTTTGTGCGCTGTAGAGATACCTTCTGTACTCCTTTGTGCGCTGTAGAGATACCTTCTGTACTCCTTTGTGCGCTGTAGAGATACCTTCTGTACCCCTTTGTGCGCTGTAGATATACCTTCTGTACTCCTTTGTGCGCTGTAGAGATACCTTCTGTACTCCTTTGTGCGCTGTAGAGATACCTTCTGTACTCCTTTGTGCGCTGTACAGATACCTTCTGTACTCCTTTGTGCGCTGTAGAGATACCTCGTGTACTCCTTTGTACGTTCTAGAGATATTTCCTGTACTCCTTTGTGCGCTGTAGAGATACCTTCTGTACTTTGTGCGCTGTAGAGATACCTTCTGTACTCCTTTGTGCGCTGTAGAGATACCTCGTGTACTCCTTTGTACGTTCTAGAGATATTTCCTGTACTCCTTTGTGCGCTGTAGAGATACCTTCTGTACTCCTTTGTGCGCTGTAGAGATACCTTCTGTACTCCTTTGTACGCTGTAAAGATACCTTCTTTACTCCTTTGTACGCTGTAGAGATACCTCGTGTACTCCTTTGTACGTTCTAGAGATATTTCCTGTACTCCTTTGTGCGCTGTAGAGATACCTTCTGTACTCCTTTGTGCGCTGTAGAGATACATTCTGTACTCCTTTGTACGCTGTAGAGATACCTCGTGTACTCCTTTGTACGTTCTAGAGATATTTCCTGTACTCCTTTGTGCGCTGTAGAGATACCTTCTGTACTCCTTTGTGCGCTGTAGAGATACCTTCTGTACTCCTTTGTGCGCTGTAGAGATACCTTCTGTACTCCTTTGTGCGCTGTAGAGATACCTTCTGTACTCCTTTGTACGCTGTAGAGATACCTTCTGTACTCCTTTGTACGCTGTAGAGATACCTCGTGTACTCCTTTGTACGTTCTAGAGATATTTCCTGTACTCCTTTGTGCGCTGTAGAGATACCTTCTGTACTCCTTTGTGCGCTGTAGAGATACCTTCTCTACTCCTTTGTGCGCTGTAGAGATACCTTCTGTACTCCTTTGTGCGCTGTAGAGATACCTTCTGTACTCCTTTGTGCGCTGTAGAGATACCTCGTGTACTCCTTTGTACGTTCTAGAGATATTTCCTGTACTCCTTTGTGCGCTGTAGAGATTCCTTCTGTACTCCTTTGTGCGCTGTAGAGATACCTTCTGTACTCTTTTGTGCGCTGTAGAGATACCTTCTGTACTCCTTTGTGCGCTGTAGAGATACCTTCTGTACTCCTTTGTGCGCTGTAGAGATACCTTCTGTACCCCTTTGTGCGCTGAAGAGATACCTTCTGTACTCCTTTGTACGCTGTAGAGATACCTCGTGTACTCCATTGTACGTTCTAGAGATATTTCCTGTTCTCCTTTGTGCGCTGTAGAGATACTTTCTGTACTCCTTAGTGCGCTGTAGAGATACCTTCTGTACTCCTTTGTGCGCTGTAGAGATACCTCGTGTACTCCTTTGTACGCTGTAGAGATACCTTCTGTACTCCTTTGTGCGCTGAAGAGATACCTTCTGTACTCCTTTGTGCGCTGTAGAGATACCTTCTGTACTCCTTTGTGCGCTGTAGAGATACCTTCTGTACTCCTTTGTGCGCTGTAGAGATACCTTCTGTACTCCTTTGTGCGCTGTAGAGATACCTTCTGTACTCCTTTGTGCGCTGTAGAGATACCTTCTGTACTCCTTTGTGCGCTGTAGAGATACCTTCTGTACTCCTTTGTGCGCTGTAGAGATACCTCGTGTACTCCTTTGTACGCTGTAGAGATACCTTCTGTACTCCTTTGTGCGCTGTAGAGATACCTTCTGTACTCCTTTGTGCGCTGTAGAGATACCTTCTGTACTCCTTTGTGCGCTGTAGAGATACCTCGTGTACTCCTTTGTACGTTCTAGAGATATTTCCTGTACTCCTTTGTGCGCTGTAGAGATACCTTCTGTACTCCTTTGTGCGCTGTAGAGATACCTTCTGTACTCCTTTGTGCGCTGTAGAGATACCTTCTGTACTCCTTTGTGCGCTGTAGAGATACCTTCTGTACTCCTTTGTACGCTGTAAAGATACCTTCTTTACTCCTTTGTACGCTGTAGAGATACCTCGTGTACTCCTTTGTACGTTCTAGAGATATTTCCTGTACTCCTTTGTGCGCTGTAGAGATACCTTCTGTACTCCTTTGTGCGCTGTAGAGATACATTCTGTACTCCTTTGTACGCTGTAGTGATACCTCGTGTACTCCTTTGTACGTTCTAGAGATATTTCCTGTACTCCTTTGTGCGCTGTAGAGATACCTTCTGTACTCCTTTATGCGCTGTAGAGATACCTTCTGTACTCCTTTGTGCGCTGTAGAGATACCTTCTGTACTCCTTTGTGCGCTGTAGAGATACCTTCTGTACTCCTTTGTACGCTGTAGAGATACCTTCTGTACTCCTTTGTACGCTGTAGAGATACCTCGTGTACTCCTTTGTACGTTCTAGAGATATTTCCTGTACTCCTTTGTGCGCTGTAGAGATACCTTCTGTACTCCTTTGTGCGCTGTAGAGATACCTTCTCTACTCCTTTGTGCGCTGTAGAGATACCTTCTGTACTCCTTTGTGCGCTGTAGAGATACCTTCTGTACTCCTTTGTGCGCTGTAGAGATACCTCGTGTACTCCTTTGTACGTTCTAGAGATATTTCCTGTACTCCTTTGTGCGCTGTAGAGATTCCTTCTGTACTCCTTTGTGCGCTGTAGAGATACCTTCTGTACTCTTTTGTGCGCTGTAGAGATACCTTCTGTACTCCTTTGTGCGCTGTAGAGATACCTTCTGTACTCCTTTGTGCGCTGTAGAGATACCTTCTGTACCCCTTTGTGCGCTGAAGAGATACCTTCTGTACTCCTTTGTACGCTGTAGAGATACCTCGTGTACTCCATTGTACGTTCTAGAGATATTTCCTGTTCTCCTTTGTGCGCTGTAGAGATACTTTCTGTACTCCTTAGTGCGCTGTAGAGATACCTTCTGTACTCCTTTGTGCGCTGTAGAGATACCTCGTGTACTCCTTTGTACGCTGTAGAGATACCTTCTGTACTCCTTTGTGCGCTGAAGAGATACCTTCTGTACTCCTTTGTGCGCTGTAGAGATACCTTCTGTACTCCTTTGTGCGCTGTAGAGATACCTTCTGTACTCCTTTGTGCGCTGTAGAGATACCTTCTGTACTCCTTTGTGCCTTGTAGAGATACCTTCTGTACTCCTTTGTGCGCTGTAGAGATACATTCTGTACTCCTTTGTGCGCTGTAGAGATACCTTCTGTACTCCTTTGTGCGCTGTAGAGATACCTCGTGTACTCCTTTGTACGTTCTAGAGATATTTCCTGTACTCCTTTGTGCGCTGTAGAGATACCTTCTGTACTCCTTTGTGCGCTGTAGAGATACCTTCTGTACTCCTTTGTGCGCTGTAGAGATACCTTCTGTACTCCTTTGTGCGCTGTAGAGATACCTTCTGTACTCCTTTGTGCGCTGTAGAGATACCTTCTGTACTCCTTTGTACGCTGTAGAGATACCTCGTGTACTCCTTTGTACGTTCTAGAGATATTTCCTGTACTCCTTTGTGCGCTGTAGAGATACCTTCTGTACTCCTTTGTGCGCTGTAGAGATACCTTCTGTACTCCGTTGTGCGCTGTAGAGATACCTTCTGTACTCCTTTGTGCGCTGTAGAGATACCTTCTGTACTCCTTTGTACGCTGTAGAGATACCTCGTGTACTCCTTTGTACGTTCTAGAGATATTTCCTGTACTCCTTTGTGCGCTGTAGAGATACCTTCTGTACTCCTTTGTGCGCTGTAGAGATACCTTCTGTACTCCTTTGTGCGCTGTAGAGATACCTTCTGTACTCCTTTGTGCGCTGTAGAGATACCTTCTGTACTCCTTTGTGCGCTGTAGAGATACCTTCTGTACCCCTTTGTGCGCTGTAGATATACCTTCTGTACTCCTTTGTGCGCTGTAGAGATACCTTCTGTACTCCTTTGTGCGCTGTAGAGATACCTTCTGTACTCCTTTGTGCGCTGTACAGATACCTTCTGTACTCCTTTGTGCGCTGTAGAGATACCTCGTGTACTCCTTTGTACGTTCTAGAGATATTTCCTGTACTCCTTTGTGCGCTGTAGAGATACCTTCTGTACTTTGTGCGCTGTAGAGATACCTTCTGTACTCCTTTGTGCGCTGTAGAGATACCTCGTGTACTCCTATGTACGTTCTAGAGATATTTCCTGTACTCCTTTGTGCGCTGTAGAGATACCTTCTGTACTCCTTTGTGCGCTGTAGAGATACCTTCTGTACTCCTTTGTACGCTGTAAAGATACCTTCTTTACTCCTTTGTACGCTGTAGAGATACCTCGTGTACTCCTTTGTACGTTCTAGAGATATTTCCTGTACTCCTTTGTGCGCTGTAGAGATACCTTCTGTACTCCTTTGTGCGCTGTAGAGATACATTCTGTACTCCTTTGTACGCTGTAGAGATACCTCGTGTACTCCTTTGTACGTTCTAGAGATATTTCCTGTACTCCTTTGTGCGCTGTAGAGATACCTTCTGTACTCCTTTGTGCGCTGTAGAGATACCTTCTGTACTCCTTTGTGCGCTGTAGAGATACCTTCTGTACTCCTTTGTGCGCTGTAGAGATACCTTCTGTACTCCTTTGTACGCTGTAGAGATACCTTCTGTACTCCTTTGTACGCTGTAGAGATACCTCGTGTACTCCTTTGTACGTTCTAGAGATATTTCCTGTACTCCTTTGTGCGCTGTAGAGATACCTTCTGTACTCCTTTGTGCGCTGTAGAGATACCTTCTCTACTCCTTTGTGCGCTGTAGAGATACCTTCTGTACTCCTTTGTGCGCTGTAGAGATACCTTCTGTACTCCTTTGTGCGCTGTAGAGATACCTCGTGTACTCCTTTGTACGTTCTAGAGATATTTCCTGTACTCCTTTGTGCGCTGTAGAGATTCCTTCTGTACTCCTTTGTGCGCTGTAGAGATACCTTCTGTACTCTTTTGTGCGCTGTAGAGATACCTTCTGTACTCCTTTGTGCGCTGTAGAGATACCTTCTGTACTCCTTTGTGCGCTGTAGAGATACCTTCTGTACCCCTTTGTGCGCTGAAGAGATACCTTCTGTACTCCTTTGTACGCTGTAGAGATACCTCGTGTACTCCATTGTACGTTCTAGAGATATTTCCTGTTCTCCTTTGTGCGCTGTAGAGATACTTTCTGTACTCCTTAGTGCGCTGTAGAGATACCTTCTGTACTCCTTTGTGCGCTGTAGAGATACCTCGTGTACTCCTTTGTACGCTGTAGAGATACCTTCTGTACTCCTTTGTGCGCTGAAGAGATACCTTCTGTACTCCTTTGTGCGCTGTTGAGATACCTTCTGTACTCCTTTGTGCGCTGTAGAGATACCTTCTGTACTCCTTTGTGCGCTGTAGAGATACCTTCTGTACTCCTTTGTGCGCTGTAGAGATACCTTCTGTACTCCTTTGTGCGCTGTAGAGATACCTTCTGTACTCCTTTGTGCGCTGTAGAGATACCTTCTGTACTCCTTTGTGCGCTGTAGAGATACCTCGTGTACTCCTTTGTACGCTGTAGAGATACCTTCTGTACTCCTTTGTGCGCTGTAGAGATACCTTCTGTACTCCTTTGTGCGCTGTAGAGATACCTTCTGTACTCCTTTGTGCGCTGTAGAGATACCTCGTGTACTCCTTTGTACGTTCTAGAGATATTTCCTGTACTCCTTTGTGCGCTGTAGAGATACCTTCTGTACTCCTTTGTGCGCTGTAGAGATACCTTCTGTACTCCTTTGTGCGCTGTAGAGATACCTTCTGTACTCCTTTGTGCGCTGTAGAGATACCTTCTGTACTCCTTTGTACGCTGTAAAGATACCTTCTTTACTCCTTTGTACGCTGTAGAGATACCTCGTGTACTCCTTTGTACGTTCTAGAGATATTTCCTGTACTCCTTTGTGCGCTGTAGAGATACCTTCTGTACTCCTTTGTGCGCTGTAGAGATACATTCTGTACTCCTTTGTACGCTGTAGTGATACCTCGTGTACTCCTTTGTACGTTCTAGAGATATTTCCTGTACTCCTTTGTGCGCTGTAGAGATACCTTCTGTACTCCTTTATGCGCTGTAGAGATACCTTCTGTACTCCTTTGTGCGCTGTAGAGATACCTTCTGTACTCCTTTGTGCGCTGTAGAGATACCTTCTGTACTCCTTTGTACGCTGTAGAGATACCTTCTGTACTCCTTTGTACGCTGTAGAGATACCTCGTGTACTCCTTTGTACGTTCTAGAGATATTTCCTGTACTCCTTTGTGCGCTGTAGAGATACCTTCTGTACTCCTTTGTGCGCTGTAGAGATACCTTCTCTACTCCTTTGTGCGCTGTAGAGATACCTTCTGTACTCCTTTGTGCGCTGTAGAGATACCTTCTGTACTCCTTTGTGCGCTGTAGAGATACCTCGTGTACTCCTTTGTACGTTCTAGAGATATTTCCTGTACTCCTTTGTGCGCTGTAGAGATTCCTTCTGTACTCCTTTGTGCGCTGTAGAGATACCTTCTGTACTCTTTTGTGCGCTGTAGAGATACCTTCTGTACTCCTTTGTGCGCTGTAGAGATACCTTCTGTACTCCTTTGTGCGCTGTAGAGATACCTTCTGTACCCCTTTGTGCGCTGAAGAGATACCTTCTGTACTCCTTTGTACGCTGTAGAGATACCTCGTGTACTCCATTGTACGTTCTAGAGATATTTCCTGTTCTCCTTTGTGCGCTGTAGAGATACTTTCTGTACTCCTTAGTGCGCTGTAGAGATACCTTCTGTACTCCTTTGTGCGCTGTAGAGATACCTCGTGTACTCCTTTGTACGCTGTAGAGATACCTTCTGTACTCCTTTGTGCGCTGAAGAGATACCTTCTGTACTCCTTTGTGCGCTGTAGAGATACCTTCTGTACTCCTTTGTGCGCTGTAGAGATACCTTCTGTACTCCTTTGTGCGCTGTAGAGATACCTTCTGTACTCCTTTGTGCGCTGAAGAGATACCTTCTGTACTCCTTTGTGCGCTGTAGAGATACCTTCTGTACTCCTTTGTGCGCTGTAAAGATACCTTCTGTACTCCTTTGTGCGCTGTAGAGATACCTCGTGTACTCCTTTGTACGCTGTAGAGATACCTTCTGTACTCCTTTGTGCGCTGTAGAGATACCTTCTGTACTCCTTTGTGCGCTGTAGAGATACCTTCTGTACTCCTTTGTGCGCTGTAGAGATACCTCGTGTACTTCTTTGTACGTTCTAGAGATATTTCCTGTACTCCTTTGTGCGCTGTAGAGATACCTTCTGTACTCCTTTGTGCGCTGTAGAGATACCTTCTGTACTCCTTTGTGCGCTGTAGAGATACCTCGTGTACTTTGTACGCTGTAGAGATACCTTCTGTACTCCTTTGTGCGCTGTAGAGATACCTTCTGTACTCCTTTGTGCGCTGTAGAGATACCTTCTGTACTCCTTTGTGAGCTGTAGAGATACCTTCTGTACTCCTTTGTACGCTGTAGAGATACCTCGTGTACTCCTTTGTACGTTCTAGAGATATTTCCTGTACTTCTTCGTGCGCTGTAGAGATACCTTCTGTAATCCTTTGTGCGCTGTAGATATACCTCGTGTACTTTGTACGCTGTAGAGATACCTTCTGTACTCCTTTGTGCGCTGTAGAGATACCTTCTGTACTCCTTCGTGCGCTGTAGAGATACCTTCTGTACTACTTTGTGCGCTGTAGAGATACCTTCTGTACTCCTTTGTACGCTGTAGAGATACCTCGTGTACTCCTTTGTACGTTCTAGAGATATTTCATGTACTCCTTTGTGCACTGTAGAGATACCTTCTGTACCCCTTTGTGCGCTGTAAAAATACCTTCTGTACTCCTTTGTGCGCTGTAGAGATACCTTCTGTACTCCTTTGTGCGCTGTAGATATACCTTCTGTACTCCTTTGTGCGCTGTAGAGATACCTTCTGTACTCCTTTGTGCGCTGTAGAGATACCTTCTGTACTCCTTTGTGCGCTGTACAGATACCTTCTGTACTCCTTTGTGCGCTGTAGAGATACCTCGTGTACTCCTTTGTACGTTCTAGAGATATTTCCTGTACTCCTTTGTGCGCTGTAGAGATACCTTCTGTACTTTGTGCGCTGTAGAGATACCTTCTGTACTCCTTTGTGCGCTGTAGAGATACCTCGTGTACTCCTTTGTACGTTCTAGAGATATTTCCTGTACTCCTTTGTGCGCTGTAGAGATACCTTCTGTACTCCTTTGTGCGCTGTAGAGATACCTTCTGTACTCCTTTGTACGCTGTAAAGATACCTTCTTTACTCCTTTGTACGCTGTAGAGATACCTCGTGTACTCCTTTGTACGTTCTAGAGATATTTCCTGTACTCCTTTGTGCGCTGTAGAGATACCTTCTGTACTCCTTTGTGCGCTGTAGAGATACATTCTGTACTCCTTTGTACGCTGTAGAGATACCTCGTGTACTCCTTTGTACGTTCTAGAGATATTTCCTGTACTCCTTTGTGCGCTGTAGAGATACCTTCTGTACTCCTTTGTGCGCTGTAGAGATACCTTCTGTACTCCTTTGTGCGCTGTAGAGATACCTTCTGTACTCCTTTGTGCGCTGTAGAGATACCTTCTGTACTCCTTTGTACGCTGTAGAGATACCTTCTGTACTCCTTTGTACGCTGTAGAGATACCTCGTGTACTCCTTTGTACGTTCTAGAGATATTTCCTGTACTCCTTTGTGCGCTGTAGAGATACCTTCTGTACTCCTTTGTGCGCTGTAGAGATACCTTCTCTACTCCTTTGTGCGCTGTAGAGATACCTTCTGTACTCCTTTGTGCGCTGTAGAGATACCTTCTGTACTCCTTTGTGCGCTGTAGAGATACCTCGTGTACTCCTTTGTACGTTCTAGAGATATTTCCTGTACTCCTTTGTGCGCTGTAGAGATTCCTTCTGTACTCCTTTGTGCGCTGTAGAGATACCTTCTGTACTCTTTTGTGCGCTGTAGAGATACCTTCTGTACTCCTTTGTGCGCTGTAGAGATACCTTCTGTACTCCTTTGTGCGCTGTAGAGATACCTTCTGTACCCCTTTGTGCGCTGAAGAGATACCTTCTGTACTCCTTTGTACGCTGTAGAGATACCTCGTGTACTCCATTGTACGTTCTAGAGATATTTCCTGTTCTCCTTTGTGCGCTGTAGAGATACTTTCTGTACTCCTTAGTGCGCTGTAGAGATACCTTCTGTACTCCTTTGTGCGCTGTAGAGATACCTCGTGTACTCCTTTGTACGCTGTAGAGATACCTTCTGTACTCCTTTGTGCGCTGAAGAGATACCTTCTGTACTCCTTTGTGCGCTGTTGAGATACCTTCTGTACTCCTTTGTGCGCTGTAGAGATACCTTCTGTACTCCTTTGTGCGCTGTAGAGATACCTTCTGTACTCCTTTGTGCGCTGTAGAGATACCTTCTGTACTCCTTTGTGCGCTGTAGAGATACCTTCTGTACTCCTTTGTGCGCTGTAGAGATACCTTCTGTACTCCTTTGTGCGCTGTAGAGATACCTCGTGTACTCCTTTGTACGCTGTAGAGATACCTTCTGTACTCCTTTGTGCGCTGTAGAGATACCTTCTGTACTCCTTTGTGCGCTGTAGAGATACCTTCTGTACTCCTTTGTGCGCTGTAGAGATACCTCGTGTACTCCTTTGTACGTTCTAGAGATATTTCCTGTACTCCTTTGTGCGCTGTAGAGATACCTTCTGTACTCCTTTGTGCGCTGTAGAGATACCTTCTGTACTCCTTTGTGCGCTGTAGAGATACCTTCTGTACTCCTTTGTGCGCTGTAGAGATACCTTCTGTACTCCTTTGTACGCTGTAAAGATACCTTCTTTACTCCTTTGTACGCTGTAGAGATACCTCGTGTACTCCTTTGTACGTTCTAGAGATATTTCCTGTACTCCTTTGTGCGCTGTAGAGATACCTTCTGTACTCCTTTGTGCGCTGTAGAGATACATTCTGTACTCCTTTGTACGCTGTAGTGATACCTCGTGTACTCCTTTGTACGTTCTAGAGATATTTCCTGTACTCCTTTGTGCGCTGTAGAGATACCTTCTGTACTCCTTTATGCGCTGTAGAGATACCTTCTGTACTCCTTTGTGCGCTGTAGAGATACCTTCTGTACTCCTTTGTGCGCTGTAGAGATACCTTCTGTACTCCTTTGTACGCTGTAGAGATACCTTCTGTACTCCTTTGTACGCTGTAGAGATACCTCGTGTACTCCTTTGTACGTTCTAGAGATATTTCCTGTACTCCTTTGTGCGCTGTAGAGATACCTTCTGTACTCCTTTGTGCGCTGTAGAGATACCTTCTCTACTCCTTTGTGCGCTGTAGAGATACCTTCTGTACTCCTTTGTGCGCTGTAGAGATACCTTCTGTACTCCTTTGTGCGCTGTAGAGATACCTCGTGTACTCCTTTGTACGTTCTAGAGATATTTCCTGTACTCCTTTGTGCGCTGTAGAGATTCCTTCTGTACTCCTTTGTGCGCTGTAGAGATACCTTCTGTACTCTTTTGTGCGCTGTAGAGATACCTTCTGTACTCCTTTGTGCGCTGTAGAGATACCTTCTGTACTCCTTTGTGCGCTGTAGAGATACCTTCTGTACCCCTTTGTGCGCTGAAGAGATACCTTCTGTACTCCTTTGTACGCTGTAGAGATACCTCGTGTACTCCATTGTACGTTCTAGAGATATTTCCTGTTCTCCTTTGTGCGCTGTAGAGATACTTTCTGTACTCCTTAGTGCGCTGTAGAGATACCTTCTGTACTCCTTTGTGCGCTGTAGAGATACCTCGTGTACTCCTTTGTACGCTGTAGAGATACCTTCTGTACTCCTTTGTGCGCTGAAGAGATACCTTCTGTACTCCTTTGTGCGCTGTAGAGATACCTTCTGTACTCCTTTGTGCGCTGTAGAGATACCTTCTGTACTCCTTTGTGCGCTGTAGAGATACCTTCTGTACTCCTTTGTGCGCTGAAGAGATACCTTCTGTACTCCTTTGTGCGCTGTAGAGATACCTTCTGTACTCCTTTGTGCGCTGTAAAGATACCTTCTGTACTCCTTTGTGCGCTGTAGAGATACCTCGTGTACTCCTTTGTACGCTGTAGAGATACCTTCTGTACTCCTTTGTGCGCTGTAGAGATACCTTCTGTACTCCTTTGTGCGCTGTAGAGATACCTTCTGTACTCCTTTGTGCGCTGTAGAGATACCTCGTGTACTTCTTTGTACGTTCTAGAGATATTTCCTGTACTCCTTTGTGCGCTGTAGAGATACCTTCTGTACTCCTTTGTGCGCTGTAGAGATACCTTCTGTACTCCTTTGTGCGCTGTAGAGATACCTCGTGTACTTTGTACGCTGTAGAGATACCTTCTGTACTCCTTTGTGCGCTGTAGAGATACCTTCTGTACTCCTTTGTGCGCTGTAGAGATACCTTCTGTACTCCTTTGTGAGCTGTAGAGATACCTTCTGTACTCCTTTGTACGCTGTAGAGATACCTCGTGTACTCCTTTGTACGTTCTAGAGATATTTCCTGTACTTCTTCGTGCGCTGTAGAGATACCTTCTGTAATCCTTTGTGCGCTGTAGATATACCTCGTGTACTTTGTACGCTGTAGAGATACCTTCTGTACTCCTTTGTGCGCTGTAGAGATACCTTCTGTACTCCTTCGTGCGCTGTAGAGATACCTTCTGTACTACTTTGTGCGCTGTAGAGATACCTTCTGTACTCCTTTGTACGCTGTAGAGATACCTCGTGTACTCCTATGTACGTTCTAGAGATATTTCATGTACTCCTTTGTGCACTGTAGAGATACCTTCTGTACCCCTTTGTGCGCTGTAAAAATACCTTCTGTACTCCTTTGTGCGCTGTAGAGATACCTTCTGTACTCCTTTGTGCGCTGTAGAGATACCTTCTGTACTCCTTTGTACGCTGTAGAGATACCTCGTGTACTCCTTTGTACGTTCTAGAGATATTTCCTGTACTCCTTTGTGCGCTGTAGAGATACCTTCTGTACTCCTTTGTACGCTGTAGAGATACCTCGTGTACTCCTTTGAACGTTCTAGAGATATTTCCTGTACTCCTTTGTGCGCTGTAGAGATACCTTCTGTACTCCTTTGTGCGCTGTAGAGATACCTTCTGTACTCCTTTGTGCGCTGTAGAGATACCTTCTGTACTCCTTTGTGCGCTGTAGAGATACCTTCTGTACTCCTTTGTGCGCTGTAGAGATACCTTCTGTACTCCTTTGTACGCTGTAGAGGTACCTCGTGTACTCCTTTGTACGTTCTAGAGATATTTCATGTACTCCTTTGTGCGCTGTAGAGATACCTTCTGTACTCCTTTGTGCGCTGTAGAGATACCTTCTGTACTCCTTTGTGCGCTGTAGAGATACCTTCTGTACTCCTTTGTGCGCTGTAGAGATACCTCGTATACTCCTTTGTACGCTGTAGAGATACCTTCTGTACTCCTTTGTGCGCTGTAGAGATACCTTCTGTACTCCTTTGTGCGCTGTAGAGATACCTTCTGTACTCCTTTGTGCGCTGTAGAGATACCTTCTGTACTCCTTTGTGCGCTGTAGGGATTCCTTCTGTACTCCTTTGTGCGCTGTAGAGATACCTTCTGTACTCCTTTGTGCGCTGTAGAGATACCTTCTGTACTCCTTTGTGCGCTGTAGAGATACCTCGTGTACTCCTTTGTACGCTGTAGAGATACCTTCTGTACTCCTTTGTGCGCTGTAGAGATACCTTCTGTACTCCTTTGTGCGCTGTAGAGATACCTTCTGTACTCCTTTGTGCGCTGTAGAGATACCTCGTGTACTTCTTCGTACGTTCTAGAGATATTTCCTGTACTCCTTTGTGCGCTGTAGAGATACCTTCTGTACTCCTTTGTGCGCTGTAGAGATACCTTCTGTACTCCTTTGTGCGCTGTAGATATACCTCGTGTACTTTGTACGCTGTAGAGATACCTTCTGTACTCCTTTGTGCGCTGTAGAGATACCTTCTGTACTCCTTTGTGCGCTGTAGAGATACCTTCTGTACTCCTTTGTGCGCTGTAGAGATACCTTCTGTACTCCTTTGTACGCTGTAGAGATACCTCGTGTACTCCTTTGTACGTTCTAGAGATATTTCATGTACTTCTTTGTGCACTGTAGAGATACCTTCTGTACTCCTTTGTGCGCTGTAGAGATACCTTCTGTACTCCTTTGTGCGCTGTAGAGATACCTTCTGTACTCCTCTGTGCGCTGTAGAGATACCTTCTGTACTCCTTTGTACGCTGTAGAGATACCTTCTGTACTCCTTTGTACGCTGTAGAGATACCTCGTGTACTCCTTTGTACGTTCTAGAGATATTTCCTGTACTCCTTTGTGCGCTGTAGAGATACCTTCTGTACTCCCTTGTGCGCTGTAGAGATACCTTCTGTACTCCTTTGTGCGCTGTAGAGATACCTTCTGTACTCCTTTGTGCGCTGTAGAGATACCTTCTGTACTCCTTTGTGCGCTGTAGAGATACCTTCTGTACCCCTTTGTGCGCTGGAGAGATCCCTTCTGTACTCCTTTGTACGCTGTAGAGATACCTCGTGTACTCCTTTGTACGTTCTAGAGATATTTCCTGTACTCCTTTGTGCGCTGTAGAGATACCTTCTGTACTCCTTTGTGCGCTGTAGAGATACCTTCTGTACTCCTTTGTGCGCTGTAGAGATACCTTCTTTACTCCTTTGTGCGCTGTAGAGATACCTTGTGTACTCCTTTGTACGCTGTAGAGATACCTTCTGTACTCCTTTGTGCGCTGAAGAGATAACTTCTGTACTCCTTTGTGCGCTGTAGAGATACCTTCTGTACTCCTTTGTGCGCTGTAGAGATACCTTCTGTACTCCTTTGTGCGCTGTAGAGATACCTTCTGTACTCCTTTGTGCGCTGTAGAGATACCTTCTGTACTCCTTTGTGCGCTGTAGAGATACCTTCTGTACTCCTATGCGCGCTGTAGAGATACCTTCTGTACTCCTTTGTGCGCTGTAGAGATACCTCGTGTACTCCTTTGTACGCTGTAGAGATACCTTCTGTGCTCCTTTGTGCGCTGTAGAGATACCTTCTGTACTCCTTTGTGCGCTGTAGAGATACCTTCTGTACTCCTTTGTGCGCTGTAGAGATACCTCGTGTACTTCTTTGTACGTTCTAGAGATATTTCCTGTACTCCTTTGTGCGCTGTAGCGATACCTTCTGTACTCCTTTGTGCGCTGTAGAGATACCTTCTGTACTCCTTTGTGCGCTGTAGAGATACCTCGTGTACTTTGTACGCTGTAGAGATACCTTCTGTACTCCTTTGTGCGCTGTAGAGATACCTTCTGTACTCCTTTGTGCGCTGTAGAGATACCTTCTGTACTCCTTTGTGCGCTGTAGAGATACCTTCTGTACTCCTTTGTACGCTGTAGAGATACCTCGTGTACTCCTTTGTACGTTCTAGAGATATTTCCTGTACTCCTTCGTGCGCTGTAGAGATACCTTCTGTACTCCTTTGTGCGCTGTAGAGATACCTTCTGTACTCCTTTGTGCGCTGTAGAGATACCTTCTGTACTCCTTTGTGCGCTGCAGAGATACCTCGTGTACTCCTTTGTACGTTCTAGGGATATTTCCTGTACTCCTTTGTGCGCTGTAGAGATACCTTCTGTACTCCTTTGTGCGCTGTAGAGATACCTTCTGTACTCCTTTGTGCGCTGTAGAGATATTTTCTGTACTCCTTTGTGCGCTGTAGAGATACCTTCTGTACTCCTTTGTGCGCTGTAGAGATACCTTCTGTACTCCTTTGTACGCTGTAGAGATACCTCGTGTACTCCTTTGTACGTTCTAGAGATATTTCCTGTACTCCTTTATGCGCTGTAGAGATACATTCTGTACTCCTTTTTGCGCTGTAGAGATACTTTCTGTACTCCTTTGTGCGCTGTAGAGATACCTTCTGTACTCCTTTGTGCGCTGTAGAGATACCTTCTGTACTCCTTTGTACGCTGTAGAGATACCTCGTGTACTCCTTTGAACGTTCTAGAGATATTTCCTGTACTCCTTTGTGCGCTGTAGAGATACCTTCTGTACTCCTTTGTGCGCTGTAGAGATACCTTCTGTACTCCTTTGTGCGCTGTGGAGATACCTTCTGTACTCCTTTGTGCGCTGTAGAGATACCTTCTGTACTCCTTTGTGCGCTGTAGAGATACCTTCGGTACTCCTTTGTGCGCTGTAGATATACCTTCTGTACTCCTTTGTGCGCTGAAGAGATACCTTCTGTACTCCTTTGTGCGCTCTAGAGATACCTCGTGTACTCCTTTGTACGTTCTAGAGATATTTCCTGTACTCCTTTGTGCGCTGTAGAGATACCTTCTGTACTTCTTTGTGCGCTGTAGAGATACCTTCTGTGCTCCTTTGTGCGTTGTAGAGATACCTCGTGTACTCCTTTGTACGTTCTAGAGATATTTCCTGTACTTCTTTGTGCGCTGTAGAGATACCTTCTGTACTCCTTCGTGCGCTGTAGAGATACCTTCTGTACTCCTTTGTACGCTGTAGAGATACCTCGTGTACTCCTTTGTACGTTCTACAGATATTTCCTGTACTCCTTTGTGCACTGTAGAGATACCTTCTGTACTCCTTTGTGCGCTGTAGAGATACCTTCTGTACTCCTTTGTGCGCTGTAGAGATACCTTCTGTACTCCTTTGTGCGCTGTAGAGATACCTTCTGTACTCCTTTGTACGCTGTAGAGATACCTCGTGTACTCTTTTGTACGTTCTAGAGATATTTCCTGTACTCCTTTGTGCGCTGTAGAGATACCTTCTGTACTCCTTTGTGCGCTGTTGAGATACCTTCTGTACTCCTTTGTGCGCTGTAGAGATACCTTCTGTACTCCTTTGTGCGCTGTAGAGATACCTTCTGTACTCCTTTGTGCGCTGTAGAGATATCTTCTGTACTCCTTTATACGCTGTAGAGATACCTTCTGTACTCCTTTGTACGCTGTAAAGATACCTTCTGTACTCCTTTGTACGCTGTAGAGATACATCGTGTACTCCTTTGTACGTTCTAGAGATATTTCCTGAACTCCTTTGTGCGCTGTAGAGATACCTTCTGTACTCCTTTGTGCGCTGTAGAGATACCTTCTGTACTCCTTTGTACGCTGTAGAGATACCTCGTGTACTCCTTTGTACGTTCTAGAGATATTTCCTGTACTCCTTTGTGCGCTGTAGAGATACCTTCTGTACTCCTTTGTGCGCTGTAGAGATACCTTCTGTACTCCTTTGTGCGCTGTAGAGATACCTTCTGTACTCTCTTGTGCGCTGTAGAGATACCTTCTGTACTCCTTTGTGCGCTGTAGAGATACCTTCTGTACTCCTTTGTGCGCTGTAGAGATACCTTCTGTACTCCTTTGTGCGCTGTAGAGATACCTTCTGTACTCCTTTGTACGCTGTAGAGATACCTCGTGTACTCCTTTGTACGTTCTAGAGATATTTCCTGTACTCCTTTGTGCGCTGTAGAGATACCTTCTGTACTCCTTGGTGCGCTGTAGAGACTCTTTCTGTACTCCTTTGTGCGCTGTAGAGATACCTTCTGTACTCCTTTGTGCGCTGTAGAGATACCTTCTGTACTCCTTTGTACGCTGTAGAGATACCTCGTGTACTCCTTTGTACGTTCTAGAGATATTTCCTGTACTCCTTTTTGCGCTGTAGAGATACCTTCTGTACTCCTTTGTACGCTGTAGAGATACCTTCTGTACTCCTTTGTGCGCTGTAGAGATACCTTCTGTACTTCTTTGTGCGCTGTAGAGATACCTTCTGTACTCCTTTGTGCGCTGTAAAGATACCTTCTGTACTCCTTTGTGCGCTGTAGATATACCTTCTGTACTCCTTTGTGCGCTGTAGAGATACCTTCTGTACTCCTTTGTGCGCTGTAGAGATACCTTCTGTACTCCTTTGTGCGCTGTAGAGATACCTTCTGTACTCCTTTGTGCGCTGTAGAGATACCTCGTGTACTCCTTTGTACGTTCTAGAGATATTTCCTGTACTCCTTTGTGCGCTGTAGAGATACCTTCTGTACTCCTTTGTGCGCTGTAGAGATACCTTCTGTACTCCTTTGTGCGCTGTAGAGATACCTCGTGTACTCCTCTGTACGTTCTAGAGATATTTCCTGTACTCCTTTGTGCGCTGTAGAGATACCTTCTGTACTCCTTTGTGCGCTGTAGAGATACCTTCTGTACTCCTTTGTACGCGGTAGAGATCCCTCGTGTACTCCTATGTACGTTCTAGAGATATTTCCTGTACTCCTTTGTGCGCTGTAGAGATACCTTCTGTACTCCTTTGTGCGCTGTAGAGATACATTCTGTACTCCTTTGTGCGCTGTAGAGATACCTTCTGTACTCCTTTGTGCGCTGTAGAGATACCTTCTGTACTCCTTTGTACGCTGTAGAGATACCTCGTGTGCTCTTTTGTACGTTCTAGAGATATTTCCTGTACTCCTTTGTGCGCTTTAGAGATACCTTCTGTACTCCTTTGTGCGCTGTAGAGATAGCTTCTGTACTCCTTTGTGCGCTGTAGAGATACCTTCTGTACTCCTTTGTGTGCTGTAGAGATACCTTCTGTACTCCTTTGTGCGCTGTAGAGATACCTTCTGTACTCCATTGTACGCTGTAAAGATACCTTCTGTACTCCTTTGCACGCTGTAGAGATACATCGTGTACTCCTTTGTACGTTCTAGAGATATTTCCTGTACTCCTTTGTGCGCTGTAGAGATACCTTCTGTACTCCTTTGTGCGCTGTAGAGATACATTCTGTACTCCTTTGTACGCTTTAGAGATACCTCGTGTACTCCTTTGTACGTTCTAGAGATATTTCCTGTACTCCTTTGTGCGCTGTAGAGATACCTTCTGTACTCCTTTGTGCGCTGTAGAGATACCTTCTGTACTCCTTTGTGCGCTGTAGAGATACCTTCTGTACTCCTTTGTGCGCTGTAGAGATACCTTCTGTACTCCTTTGTACGCTGTAGAGATACCTTCTGTACTCCTTTGTACGCTGTAGAGATACCTCGTGTACTCCTTTGTACGTTCTAGAGATATTTCCTGTACTCCTTTGTGCGCTGTAGAGATACCTTCTGTACTCCTTTGTGCGCTGTAGAGATACCTTCTGTACTCCTTTGTGCGCTGTAGAGATACATTCTGTACTCCTTTGTGCGCTGTAGAGATACCTTCTGTACTCCTTTGTGCGCTGTAGAGATACCTCGTGTACTCCTTTCTACGTTCAAGAGATATTTCCTGTACTCCTTTGTGCGCTGTAGAGATACCTTCTGTACTCCTTTGTGCGCTGTAGAGATACCTTCTGTACTCCTTTGTGCGCTGTAGAGATACCTTCTGTACCCCTTTGTGCGCTGTAGAGATACCTTCTGTACTCTTTTGTGCGCTGTAGAGATACCTTCTGTACTTCTTTGTGCGCTGTAGAGACACCTTCTGTACTCCTTTGTACGCTGTAGAGATACCTCGTGTACTCCTTTGTCCGTTCTAGAGATATTTCCTGTACTCCTTTGTGCGCTGTAGAGATACCTTCTGTACTGCTTTGTGCGCTGTAGAGATACCTTCTGTACTCCTTTGTGCGCTGTAGAGATACCTTCTGTACTCCTTTGTGCGCTGTAGAGATACCTCGTGTACTCCTTTGTACGCTGTAGAGATACCTTCTGTACTCCTTTGTGCGCTGTAGAGATACCTTCTGTACTCCTTTGTGCGCTGTAGAGATACCTTCTGTACTCCTTTGTGCGCTGTAGAGATACCTTCTGTACTCCTTTTTGCGCTGTAGAGATACCTTCTGTACTCCTTTGTGCGCTGTAGAGATACCTTCTGTACTCCTTTGTGCGCTGTAGAGATACCTTCTGTACTCCTTTGTGCGCTGTAGAGATACCTTCTGTTCTCCTTTGTGCGCTGTAGAGATACCTCGTGTACTCCTTTGTACGCTGTAGAGATACCTTCTGTACTCCTTTGTGCGCTGTAGAGATACCTTCTGTACTCCTTTGTGCGCTGTAGAGATACCTTCTGTACTCCTTTGTGCGCTGTAAAGATACCTCGTGTACTTCTGTGTACGTTCTAGAGATATTTCCTGTACTCCTTTGTGCGCTGTAGAGATACCTTCTGTACTCCTTTGTGCGCTGTAGAGATACCTTCTGTACTCCTATGTGCGCTGTAGAGATACCTCGTGTACTCCTTTGTACGTTCTAGAGATATTTCCTGTACTCCTTTGTGCGCTGTAGAGATACCTTCTGTACTCCTTTGTGCGCTGTAGAGATACCTCGTGTACTCCTTTGTACGCTGTAGAGATACCTTCTGTACTCCTTTGTGCGCTCTAGAGATACCTTCTGTTCTCCTTTGTGCGCTGTAGAGATACCTTCTGTACTCCTTTGTGCGCTGTAGAGATACCTTCTGTACTCCTTTGTACGCTGTAGAGATACCTCGTGTACTCCTTTGTACGTTCTAGAGATATTTCCTGTACTCCTTTGTGCGCTGTAGAGATACCTTCTGTACTCCTTTGTGCCTTGTAGAGATACCTTCTGTACTCCTTTGTGCGCTGTAGAGATACCTTCTGTACTACTTTGTGCGCTGTAGAGATACCTTCTGTACTCCTTTGTGCGCTGTAGAGATACCTCGTGTACTCCTTTGTACGTTCTAGAGATATTTCCTGTACTCCTTTGTGCGCTGTAGAGATACCTTCTGTACTCCTTTGTGCGCTGTAGAGATACCTTCTGTACTCCTTTGTGCGCTGTAGAGATACCTTCTGTACTCCTTTGTGCGCTGTAGAGATACCTTCTGTACTCCTTTGTGCGCTGTTGAGATACCTTCTGTACTCCTTTGTACGCTGTAGAGATACCTCGTGTACTCCTTTGTACGTTCTAGAGATATTTCCTGTACTCCTTTGTGCGCTGTAGAGATACCTTCTGTACTCCTTTGTGCGCTGTAGAGATACCTTCTGTACTCCGTTGTGCGCTGTAGAGATACCTTCTGTACTCCTTTGTGCGCTGTAGAGATACCTTCTGTACTCCTTTGTACGCTGTAGAGATACCTCGTGTACTCCTTTGTACGGTCTAGAGATATTTCCTGTACTCCTTTGTGCGCTGTAGAGATACCTTCTGTACTCCTTTGTGCGCTGTAGAGATACCTTCTGTACTCCTTTGTGCGCTGTAGAGATACCTTCTGTACTCCTTTGTGCGCTGTAGAGATACCTTCTGTACTCCTTTGTGCGCTGTAGAGATACCTTCTGTACTCCTTTGTGCGCTGTAGATATACCTTCTGTACTCCTTTGTGCGCTGTAGAGATACCTTCTGTACTCCTTTGTGTGCTGTAGAGATACCTTCTGTACTCCTTTGTGCGCTGTACAGATACCTTCTGTACTCCTTTGTGCGCTGTAGAGATACCTCGTGTACTCCTTTGTACGTTCTAGAGATATTTCCTGTACTCCTTTGTGCGCTGTAGAGATACCTTCTGTACTTTGTGCGCTGTAGAGATACCTTCTGTACTCCTTTGTGCGCTGTAGAGATACCTCGTGTACTCCTTTGTACGTTCTAGAGATATTTCCTGTACTCCTTTCTGCGCTGTAGAGATACCTTCTGTACTCCTTTGTGCGCTGTAGAGATACCTTCTGTACTCCTTTGTACGCTGTAAAGATACCTTCTGTACTCCTTTGTACGCTGTAGAGATACCTCGTGTACTCCTTTGTTCGTTCTAGAGATATTTCCTGTACTCCTTTGTGCGCTGTAGAGATACCTTCTGTACTCCTTTGTGCGCTGTAGAGATACATTCTGTACTCCTTTGTACGCTGTAGAGATACCTCGTGTACTCCTTTGTACGTTCTAGAGATATTTCCTGTACTCCTTTGTGCGCTGTAGAGATACCTTCTGTACTCCTTTGTGCGCTGTAGAGATACCTTCTGTACTCCTTTGTGCGCTGTAGAGATACCTTCTGTACTCCTTTGTGCGCTGTAGAGATACCTTCTGTACTCCTTTGTGCGCTGTAGAGATACCTTCTGTACTCCTTTGTACGCTGTAGAGATACCTTCTGTACTCCTTTGTACGCTGTAGAGATACCTCGTGTACTCCTTTGTACGTTCTAGAGATATTTCCTGTACTCCTTTGTGCGCTGTAGAGATACCTTCTGTACTCCTTTGTGCGCTGTAGAGATACCTTCTCTACTCCTTTGTGCGCTGTAGAGATACCTTCTGTACTCCTTTGTGCGCTGTAGAGATACCTTCTGTACCCCTTTGTGCGCTGAAGGGATACCTTCTGTACTCCTTTGTACGCTGTAGTGATACCTCGTGTACTCCTTTGTACGTTCTAGAGATATTTCCTGTTCTCCTTTGTGCGCTGTAGAGATACCTTCTGTACTCCTTTGTGCGCTGTAGAGATACCTTCTGTACTCCTTTGTGCGCTGCAGAGATACCTTCTGTACTCCTTTGTGCGCTGTAGAGATACCTCGTGTACTCCTTTGTACGCTGTAGAGATACCTTCTGTACTCCTTTGTGCGCTGAAGAGATACCTTCTGTACTCCTTTGTGCGCTGTAGAGATACCTTCTGTACTTCTTTGTGCGCTGTAGAGATACCTTCTGTACTCCTTTGTGCGCTGTAGAGATACCTTCTGTACTCCTTTGTGCGCTGTAGAGATACCTTCTGTACTCCTTTGTGCGCTGTAGAGATACCTTCTGTACTCCTTTGTGCGCTGTAGAGATACCTTCTGTACTCCTTTGTGCGCTGTAGAGATACCTCGTGTACTCCTTTGTTCGCTGTAGAGATACCTTCTGTACTCCTTTGTGCGCTGTAGAGATACCTTCTGTACTCCTTTGTGCGCTGTAGAGATACCTTCTGTACTCCTTTGTGCGCTGTAGAGATACCTCGTGTACTTCTTTGTACGTTCTAGAGATATTTCCTGTACTCCTTTGTGCGCTGTAGAGATACCTTCTGTACTCCTTTGTGCGCTGTAGAGATACCTTCTGTACTCCTTTGTGCGCTGTAGAGATACCTCGTGTACTCCTTTGTACGCTGTAGAGATACCTTCTGAACTCCTTTGTGCGCTCTAGAGATACCTTCTGTACTCCTTTGTTCGCTCTAGAGATACCTTCTGTACTCCTTTGTGCGCTGTAGAGATACCTTCTGTACTCCTTTGTGCGCTGTAGAGATACCTTCTGTACTCCTTTGTACGCTGTAGAGATACCTTCTGTACTCCATTGTACGCTGTAAAGATACCTTCTGTACTCCTTTGTGCGCTGTAGAGATACCTCGTGTACTTCTTTGTACGTTCTAGAGATATTTCCTGTACTCCTTTGTGCGCTGTAGAGATACCTTCTGTACTCCTTTGTGCGCTGTAGAGGTACCTTCTGTACTCCTTTGTGCGCTGTAGAGATACCTCGTGTACTTTGTACGCTGTAGAGATACCTTCTGTACTCCTTTGTGCGCTGTAGAGATACCTTCTGTACTCCTTTGTGCGCTGTAAAGATAACTTCTGTACTCCTTTGTGCGCTGTAGAGATACCTTCTGTACACCTTTGTACCCTGTAGAGATACCTCGTGTACTCCTTTGTACGTTCTAGAGATATTTCCTGTACTCCTTCGTGCGCTGTAGAGATACCTTCTGTACTCCTTTGTGCGCTGTAGAGATACGTTCTGTACTCCTTTGTGCGCTGTAGAGATCCCTTCGGTACTCCTTTGTGCGCTGTAGAGATACCTCGTGTACTTCTTTGTACGTTCTAGAGATATTTCCTGTACTCCTTTGTGCGCTGTAGAGATACCTTCTGTACTCCTTTGTGCGCTGTAGAGATACCTTCTGTACTCCTTTGTGCGCTGTAGAGATACCTCGTGTACTTTGTACGCTGTAGAGATACCTTCTGTACTCCTTTGTGCGCTGTAGAGATACCTTCTGTACTCCTTTGTGCGCTGTAGAGATACCTTCTGTACTCCTTTGTGCGCTGTAGAGATACCTTCTGTACACCTTTGTACGCTGTAGAGATACCTCGTGTACTCCTTTGTACGTTCTAGAGATATTTCCTGTACTCCTTCGTGCGCTGTAGAGATACCTTCTGTACTCCTTTGTGCGCTGTAGAGATACGTTCTGTACTCCTTTGTGCGCTGTAGAGATACCTTGGGTACTCCTTTGTGCGCTGTAGAGATACCTCGTGTACTTCTTTGTACGTTCTAGAGATATTTCCTGTACTCCTTTGTGCGCTGTAGAGATACCTTCTGTACTCCTTTGTGCGCTGTAGAGATACCTTCTGTACTCCTTTGTGCGCTGTAGAGATACCTCGTGTACTCCTTTGTACGCTGTAGAGATACCTTCTGTACTCCTTTGTGCGCTCTAGAGATACCTTCTGTACTCCTTTGTTCGCTCTAGAGATACCTTCTGTACTCCTTTGTGCGCTGGAGAGATACCTTCTGTACTCCTTTGTGCGCTGTAGAGATACCTTCTGTACTCCTTTGTACGCTGTAGTGTGGGAAATTCTTCCCACATACGCCTCACGTGGCTTTTTATTTTGAGCCTGTACTGTGGGCCGGTGGGATTTTGTTTTTTTTGCCGATTTCAATGGGGTTCGGGCGGTGTGTTCGGATGGTCCTAGTTTTTTGAAATTGAGTGTGCTGTTCAGCTCCTTCTCTTGCTACCACGTGAGATGGTTGTGTGGCCGGTTGGCTTTGTGGACGGGCTCTTGTGATGGTTGCTAGTAACGTAACTCTGCCGTGATCTGCCACTGACCCTCGACTTCCTATGCTCTTGCTGCTACTTTTATCTTTTAACTGTTTTTAAGTTTGTGTGAATGCGATTTTCTTTCATTTAAATTTTTTGTTCGGGTAATAAATTTTACACTCTTAAAGGTGTTCGGTCTACTTAAAATTAATTAGGCTACGGCCTGTTATATTAAACTGTAGTAAGGCTACGGCCTACTGCGTTGAACCTTGAAATTAAACTTACCTTAAATTTATGGGTTGCGACCTGAATGTAGGCGCTGCCATTAAAGATCTTTATGATCATTATTTAAATTATTCTTGTATTGAGCTGGTGTGGTTTCTAATCTTAAGAGGTGGGCTACCGCCTGCTCTGCGAACCTCCCGGCGGTAATTTTCTTCTGGGCTATGCTTTTCACAAGTTAAAAACATCTCCCTACTATCCTTTCTGTCCTTTGACCGAACATCTACCTTGTACTGTTTTCTACTAAATTTCTAAATTACCTCTTAAAGTGGTTTTGCGGCCCACCGAGTATGGCAATATACTTGGGTGAGTTTCGTGGTCAAAATTGTTTTTCATATTCACATTATTGGTATATCGGGTTGTTTGTTCCTCAACTTACCGTCTTTCTTTTGTTTCCTTAGTATACGAATCTAAAGTCAGCTTCGCTTCCGTCTGGGCGTCCGTCTGCTGGCCGTTCTTTATCTGGTTTTTCGCCGAACCTGCAGTGTCTGGTGCCTCCGATCCGATCATATTCTGCGTTGCTCTCTGGGTTCGTTATGCTAGGGTGCTTCTGACCTGAATTCTTTGCAGTATAGTGTCGAAATATAAGCTCTTATTGATCGTTATAAGCTCCACAAGATTGGGCTTCGCAATTATCGTGTTGTTGCTCGTTGCAGGCGTTCATGGTTCGGTCGCGGGCTAGACAGCTCCCTCCGGTTCCCGTGCTGGCTTCTTTAAGGATTAACCGTGGACCCAAAAGAGACGTGCACCGTGGTGCAACCTAATCGTGTGAAGCCTATCAGTGACGCAACTTTGAATGACCGAGCACCTCCTATTCGGGGCGTCGCACCATAACAAACCTAATACCAAAACTATCAAGATCTGGAAATTCTTGAAATTCTAAATCAAACGTAAACCTTATTACCGTCATTTTACGGATGTTTGTTCTCCGTTTCAATCTGAATTGAATTGACATCTAACAACAATATAATTCGTTAAATCTAAATCTTAATTGACCGTTTCTATATCCTTTAAAGTTGTAGTGTGCGAGAATTTCTTACACACTTTAATACCAAGTATAGTCAGGTGCTCGGTCCCTTAATTGAGTTTTGCTTTCAGGTGAGGTCCTGGTTATTTGCGGCCGGATCGCTTAACGTTGAATTAGAGCATTTCAGGATGAGTACGAGTAGCCTGGCACGGCAGCGTGGCACGTGTAAGGCGAAGATCACGCGGGGTCTCCAGCGCGCTGGAGAGGCAGTCGCCAGCGGAGACGAGACGCGGCTTCGCGCTTGCTGCGAGGAGGTGCGCCGTCACTTGGACCAGGTGAGAGTATTTGATCAGAAAATACTTGATCTGATGGTGACCGGTGACGCAGAGCTGGACAATGCTGCGGTAGATGCGGAAGTATCTGGTCAGTTTGATTATGCCGCGGATGTGGAGTGTAAGCTGAAAAATATGGTGGGGAATTGTGATAAAAATGGGGGAGTTGATGAATTTCAGCGAACTCCTAAATCTGTTATGGAAGAAATTAAGTTACCTCAGTTAAAGTGCAGCAGTTTTAGTGGAGAAGGAGCAGCACATTTAAAGTATTTCACTTTTTTAACCCAGTTCAATGACTCCATTGGGCACCGGAAAAATTTAACCTCTTCTGCGAAACTAACTTATTTAAAAAGCTATCTTTCTGGCTATGCGCTGAAGCTCGTTGAGCATCTTTCAATAAGCGATGAGAATTTTAACGTAGCTTTGGAGTTACTTGCCAAGGAATTTCTTAATAAAGATGCAGTAATTAATGATTTGTGTATGAAGTTGTTGAATTTAAAATGTAAGTTTGATCCCACGTTTGGGGAAACCAAGGTATTCATTAGCGAAGTTAGGAGTATCTTGGCTGATTTGAAGGTTCACGATTGTGACATTTTGAAAGAGCGTGTGGCCAGCATTTTGGTTGGTACGATTCTTTTATCGAAGCTGCCTTCAACCTTCAGGCATGCATTGGTTATTAAATTAGGAAATAATTATCCTTCATTGCCTCAAATATTAGAAAATTACGTAGAAGTGATTGAAATTTTAAAGATTAAAAGTTATGCCTCTAAACCCGAGAACAGTTCTAGAATGGTCAAGTCGAATGTTGTGCAGAACAGGATCAAACAAAGTCAAAGTAGTAATAGGGTGTTCGCCAATGCTGCCTTGGCATCTCAGAGTAAGGCTTGTAAGTTCTGCTCCAGCGTGAGCCACAACATGCTGCACTGTGGTGCGTATCCTGACTTTCAGAGCAGGGTTGACAGGTGTAAGGAGTTGAAGCTCTGTGCTCAGTGCAGTAGTTCTAGACATGTTAAAGAAAACTGTCCGGGTAAACTTGATTTTGAGTGTTCTATTTGTAAGAAAAATGTTCATATTTCGGCCCTCTGTCCGAAAGGAAGAAATCCTTCCTTTCACTCTAATCTTTGTTTGAACTCTTCCTCCGAGAGTAAATCTCTGTATGTTTTGCCTACAATTACGCTGCGAGTAAGCCGTGGTAAGAGAACTACAGATGTACGTTTTCTGTTGGATACCGGTTCGCAAAGGTCTTACGTTTGTGGCAATATATTGGACAGGATTGAATTTCCAGAAGGCCGTGGGTTTAAGACGTACAATATAAGCACCTTCTTGGATAAAGGAGTAAGAGAATTTTCAGAAGTTAGTTTAGAGTTGAACTTGTGTGGGACCAAACTGCAGATGCCAGTGCTAGTCGACGATAAGTTTAGCCTTTCTTTCGACGTTGCGTGTTTGGGTCATGCTGTAAGAAATCTGTCGTCTAAGTTTACTTTAGCAGATCATAAGCTAGATTCATGTTTGGATACTGTCGATGTGGAAGGTGTTATAGGCGTAGATATTATTCAGTGTTTGCCGAATTTGTCGTTGATAAAATGTATGAAAGGTTCGGCATTTCAGTTAGGGAACGAAATAATTCCTTTTGGCCATGTAGAAGGTTTCCTTGATCGCGCTCAAGTTAAATCGATGTATGCTTCAATATCACTGCGTTCTAGGAAATTTAATTCAACTGTTAATTTTGCTCTAAACCCGTCGGCTTCACGACCCGATATTTTGAGCAGTGTTTTGGGTGACACTGACGTGGAGGGGCATTTAGATAGAATTTTCTGCCTAGAATCTCTCGGGATAAATGTTGCTGAAAAGGTAGCCCAGTCGGATAAAGAGAAGATTCAGGAATTTAATGAAACCATCAGTTTCGTAGATGGAAAGTACCATGTAAAGTTAATTTGGAACGAGAAAATTTCAGAGGTGCCGAGCAATTTTAAGGTTGCTATTGCAGTGCTGTCCAGGGTAGTCGATAGGTTGAAGAAGCGAGGCCTTTATGAGGATTATGACGCTGTGTTTCGGCAGCAGTTAGAGGATGGTATAATTGAACGAATCCCCATAGGCTCCTGCGGAGGTGGCAGTAAGGTATTCATTCCTCACAGGGAAGTTGTGAGGACCGACCCCTCTTGCACCACTAGAGTAAGGCCTGTTCTTAATTGCTCATTGAAAACTAGTGGTAAGCCTTCTTTGAACGAGGCTGCGTTTCCTGGTGTCGACCTGATGGGAGATTTGTTCACTTTGCTAATTAATTTACGGAAAGATGACTACTTAGCAATAGCGGACATACGAAAAGCCTTTTTACAGATAAAATTGAGTTCGGAGTTCGATAGAGATAAATTTTGTATTCTCTGGGAAAGTGAAGGAGAATTGATCGCCTATAGGTATACAACTATAGTGTTCGGATTTATTGCAAGTCCATTCATTTTGAATTATGTTATAAAAAATCATTTAGCTAAATACCCTGATGACCAATGTAATGATTTCCTTAAAAATGGCATGTATGTTGACAATTTATTCATAACTGGAAATTCAGTCTCTGAACTGAAGGGTATTTATGAATCGGCGTGTGATCGTATGAGGGCTGGTGGTTTTGATTTGAGGTCATGGTCGAGCAATTGTACCCAACTCTCCAGTTTGTTCGTGCGCGACGGTGTCTCGAGTGATAGTCCGGATGACTGTGAAAAAGTATTAGGGTATAAATATTTCCCACGCTCGGACCTGTTGCAGCTTTCTCCTAATAAAATAGATGATTCCCTTGTGGTAACTAAGAGAGCTGTGCTCTCTTGCATGGCTAAATGCTTCGATCCTTTGGGTCTCCTGAGTCCTATAACGGTTAGAGGTAAGACTTTGATGAGAAAGCTGTGGAGGCTGGGAGTGGGTTGGGATGAGGTATTACCAGATGAGGTGCGGTCGGAATGGTTATCGCTGCGTCGTGACCTCGAACAGTTACATAGTTTCAGTTTTAATCGTCAGGTTTTTAATTCCCATCAGGAAGTGCGTCTGTTCGTTTTTACGGATGCTTCTAAGACCCATTACGGGTGTGCGTTTTATGCTGTGGTGCGGAGGCGTAAGGCCTTCGTATCAAACTTGATTTTTGCTAAAAATAAAATTGCTCCAGCTAAGACTAGGAGCCTCCCTACGCTTGAACTGCTTGCAGTTTTTCTTGCTTTTAAATGTTTGCAGAGTTTAATTAAATCTTTTGATAAAAGTAAACTGAGTAGCATCACATTTGGAATTGACGCACAGATCGTCCTATCGTGGCTCTTCAACGGCTACGTGAAAACCAAAAATGTGTTCGCCGATAATAGGCTTAAGGAAATTTCTGGGTTTCGTGAGAGTATACTTGCTAGTAGTGGCATTCAGTGTGAATTTAAATATGTTCCCTCTGACTTGAACCCTGCGGATTTATTGACCAGGGGTTTAAGCTTTGGAGAGTTGGTAAGGAAGTTTGACCTTTGGAGGGAAGGGCCTAAATTTCTGTGTCATGCTGAAAGTGAGTGGCCGAATAGTTCTTTGGCGTGTTTGCCTGTAGCAGCAAAAACTGAGGTGGTGTGTTTTGCTCATTTGGTCGGACCGCAAGATGACGAGCCTGTAATGCCTGTAAACAAGTTCAGTAGTTTTCGTAAACTCGTCGGAGTTACCGCGAGGTTGTTCGAGTTTTCTTCGCGTTGTAGACGAGACAAAGTTGCTCCTCTTGAACTTTACAATAGGGCTCGTATGTATTGGTTGAAATTTGAGCAGAGGCGACACTTCGAGCGGGAAATTAATTTTCTGACAGGTCCTGCTAATAAAACTCCTCCTACTTTGGTCAACGATTTGAATCTTTTTTTGGATTTGAACGGGTTACTTCGTTCTGGTGGTAGACTTGAAAAGTGTCTTAGCATTTCCTATGATGTGGCTAATCCAATCTTGCTTTCCAGGCATAGTCATTTAACTAAGTTGCTCATAGAAGATAGCCATGAGAAATGCAAGCACATGGGGGTTTCTTCTACCTTGAGTACTTTACGTAACCAGGGATATTGGCTCTCTAAGCCTAGGCCTTTGGTCAAGAGCGTGTTAAAAACTTGTGTTCTTTGTAAGAAGTATAACGCGTTAGCGTTCAGATATCCCAAGCCAACTAATTATATTGGGGACAAAGTAAACTTTGTGAGGCCTTATGAACACGTAGGTGTGGACTTCACGGGACATTTTAACGTTAAATTTGGAGAAAGTGTTGTCAAAATGTATCTGATAATTTTTACATGCTTGAGCATTAGGGCTGTGCATTTGGAGTTGGTCCCTGATATGTCAACATTGTCTTTTCTGTCAGCTTTTATGCGGTTCTGTACAAGGTACGGTATTCCCCGTTCCTTGTATAGTGACAACGCGCCTTCCTTCAAGCACGCTGCTGACTTGCTAAATGCAGCCAGTCTCGATGACCAGTTTAAAAATCACCTAGTACGAAATAACATAAAGCATATTAGGATACCATTGTATTCTGCGTGGTTTGGAAGTGCGTGGGAGCGGCTTATTCGCGTGGTGAAAAGCTGTCTTTATAAATCCATTGGTAGAAGTAAAATAGAGTATTTCTCATTTTTAACTTTGTTGGCAGAGGTTCAGAATGCAGTGAACAGCAGACCATTGACCTATCTCAATACAGAGGATCTCTCGCAAAATTTTATGACTCCAAATTCATTTTTGAAGGCTGGCGTTGCAGACTCTTCGTGCTTCACGTTTGGGTCTTCGTTTAGCGACGAGCTTAGTCAGCCCTCTAGGTCGGATCTTCTGAAAACTTTAGAGGTCAGAGAAGACGCGTTAGATAAGTTCAAGAAATTGTGGTATGAGGAATATCTGCTCTCTCTGAGAGAGACAAATAAGAATTGTTTTCAGCCAGAATGGGAAGATAAAATCAAAGTAAACGACATTGTGCTGATTTCGTCACCTGTAAAAGCCCGGCCGATGTGGTCCATGGGACGTGTGATAAAGTTGTTAACAGGAGTTGATGGTAAAACGAGAAGTGTCGAGGTCCTGAGGCCAGACCGTAGTGTTGGTGTTTATGCCATTTCACTGTTGTATCCGTTAGAATTAGCCGCCGATGAAGTTGTGTATCGATCTGAACCTAATGCTGTTCCTCCTGTTGCAGAGCCGAGAGACTTGCCACGGAGGGTTGCAGCTAGCCGGTGTCTCGATCTTATGAAGGATCAAATCAATTGATCCAGTCCCCCCGCCGGGGAATGTGTGGGAAATTCTTCCCACATACGCCTCACGTGGCTTTTTATTTTGAGCCTGTACTGTGGGCCGGTGGGATTTTGTTTTTTTTGCCGATTTCATCGGGGTTCGGGCGGTGTGTTCGGATGGTCCTAGTTTTTTGAAATTGAGTGTGCTGTTCAGCTCCTTCTCTTGCTACCACGTGAGATGGTTGTGTGGCCGGTTGGCTTTGTGGACGGGCTCTTGTGATGGTTGCTAGTAACGTAACTCTGCCGTGATCTGCCACTGACCCTCGACTTCCTATGCTCTTGCTGCTACTTTTATCTTTTAACTGTTTTTAAGTTTGTGTGAATGCGATTTTCTTTCATTTAAATTTTTTGTTCGGGTAATAAATTTTACACTCTTAAAGGTGTTCGGTCTACTTAAAATTAATTAGGCTACGGCCTGTTATATTAAACTGTAGTAAGGCTACGGCCTACTGCGTTGAACCTTGAAATTAAACTTACCTTAAATTTATGGGTTGCGACCTGAATGTAGGCGCTGCCATTAAAGATCTTTATGATCATTATTTAAATTATTCTTGTATTGAGCTGGTGTGGTTTCTAATCTTAAGAGGTGGGCTACCGCCTGCTCTGCGAACCTCCCGGCGGTAATTTTCTTCTGGGCTATGCTTTTCACAAGTTAAAAACATCTCCCTACTATCCTTTCTGTCCTTTGACCGAACATCTACCTTGTACTGTTTTCTACTAAATTTCTAAATTACCTCTTAAAGTGGTTTTGCGGCCCACCGAGTATGGCAATATACTTGGGTGAGTTTCGTGGTCAAAATTGTTTTTCATATTCACATTATTGGTATATCGGGTTGTTTGTTCCTCAACTTACCGTCTTTCTTTTGTTTCCTTAGTATACGAATCTAAAGTCAGCTTCGCTTCCGTCTGGGCGTCCGTCTGCTGGCCGTTCTTTATCTGGTTTTTCGCCGAACCTGCAGTGTCTGGTGCCTCCGATCCGATCATATTCTGCGTTGCTCTCTGGGTTCGTTATGCTAGGGTGCTTCTGACCTGAATTCTTTGCAGTATAGTGTCGAAATATAAGCTCTTATTGATCGTTATAAGCTCCACAAGATTGGGCTTCGCAATTATCGTGTTGTTGCTCGTTGCAGGCGTTCATGGTTCGGTCGCGGGCTAGACAGCTCCCTCCGGTTCCCGTGCTGGCTTCTTTAAGGATTAACCGTGGACCCAAAAGAGACGTGCACCGTGGTGCAACCTAATCGTGTGAAGCCTCTCAGTGACGCAACTTTGAACGACCGAGCACCTCCTATTCGGGGCGTCGCACCATAACAAACCTAATACCAAAACTATCAAGATCTGGAAATTCTTGAAATTCTAAATCAAACGTAAACCTTATTACCGTCATTTTACGGATGTTTGTTCTCCGTTTCAATCTGAATTGAATTGACATCTAACAACAATATAATTCGTTAAATCTAAATCTTAATTGACCGTTTCTATATCCTTTAAAGTTGTAGTGTGCGAGAATTTCTTACAGTAGAGATACCTTCTGTACTCCATTGTACGCTGTAAAGATACCTTCTGTACTCCTTTGTACGCTGTAGAGATACATCGTGTACTCCTTTGTACGTTCTAGAGATATTTCCTGTACTCCTTTGTGCGTTGTAGAGATACTTTCTGTACTCCTTTGTGCGCTGTAGAGATACATACTGTACTCCTTTGCACGCTGTAGAGATACCTCGTGTACTCCTTTGTACGTTCTAGAGATATTTCCTGTACTCCTTTGTGCGCTGTAGAGATACCTTCTGTACTGCTCTGTGCGCTGTAAAGATACCTTCTGTACTCCTTTGTACGCTGTAGAGATACCTCGTGTACTCCTTTGTACGTTCTAGAGATATTTCCTGTACTCCTTTGTGCGCTGTAGAGATACCTTCTGTACTCCTTTGTGCGCTGTAGAGATACCTTCTGTACTCCTTTGTGCGCTGTAGAGTTACCTTCTGTACTCCTTTGTGCGCTGTAGAGATACCTTCTGTACTCCTTTGTGCGCTGTAGAGATACCTTCTGTACTCCTCTGTGCGCTGTAGAGATACCTTCTGTACTCCTTTGTGCGCTGTAGAGATACCTTCTGTACTCCTTTGTGCGCTGTAGAGATACCTCGGGTACTCCTTTGTACATTCTAGAGATATTTCCTGTACTCCTTTGTGCGCTGTAGAGATACCTTCTGTACTCCTTTGTGCGCTGTAGAGATACCTTCTGTACTCCTTCGTGCGCTGTAGAGATACCTTCTGTACTCCTTTGTGCGCTGTAGAGATACCTTCTGTACTCCTTTGTGCGCTGTAGAGATACCTCGTGTACTCCTTTGTACGTTCTAGAGATATTTCCTGTACTCCTTTGTGCGCTGTAGAGATACCTTCTGTACTCCTTTGTGCGCTGTAGAGATACCTTCTGTACTCCTTTGTGCGCTGTAGAGATACCTTCTGTACTCCTTTGTGCGCTGTAGAGATACCTTCTGTACTCCTTTGTGCGCTGTAGAGATACCTTCTGTACTCCTTTGTACGCTGTAGAGATACCTCGTGTACTCCTTTGTACGTTCTAGAGATATTTCCTGTACTCCTTTTTGCGCTGTAGAGATACCTTCTGTACTCCTTGGTGCGCTGTAGAGACTCTTTCTGTACTCCTTTGTGCGCTGTAGAGATACCTTCTGTACTCCTTTGTGCGCTGTAGAGATACCTTCTGTACTCCTTTGTACGCTGTAGAGATACCTCGTGAACTCCTTTGTACGTTCTAGAGATATTTCCTGTACTCCTTTGTGCACTGTAGAGATACCTTCTGTACTCCTTTGTACGCTGTAGAGATACCTTCTGTACTCCTTTGTGCGCTGTAGAGATACCTTCTGTACTCCTTTGTGCGCTGTAGAGATACCTTCTGTACTCCTTTGTGCGGTGTAGAGATACCTTCTGTACTCCTTTGTGCGCTGTAGATATACCTTCTGTACTCCTTTCTGCGCTGTAGAGATACCTTCTGTACTCCTTTGTGCGCTGTAGAGATACCTTCTGTACTCCTTTGTGCGCTGTAGAGATACCTTCTGTACTCCTTTGTGCGCTGTAGAGATACCTTCTGTACTCCTTTGTGCGCTGTAGAGATACCTTCTGTACTCATTTGTACGCTGTAGAGATACCTTCTGTACTCCTTTGTGCGCTGTAGAGATACCTTCTGTACTCCTTTGTACGCTGTAGAGATACCTCGTGTACTCCTTTGTACGTTCTAGAGATATTTCCTGTACTCCTTTGTGCGCTGTAGAGATACCTTCTGTACTCCTTTGTGCGCTGTAGAGATACATTCTGTACTCCTTTGTGCGCTGTAGAGATACCTTCTGTACTCCTTTGTGCGCTGTAGAAATACCTTCTGTACTCCTTTGTACGCTGTAGAGATACCTCGTGTACTCCTTTGTACGTTCTAGAGATATTTCCTGTACTCCTTTGTGCGCTGTAGAGATACCTTCTGTACTCCTTTGTGCGCTGTAGAGATACCTTCTGTACTCCTTTGTGCGCTGTAGAGATACCTTCTGTACTCCTTTGTGCGCTATAGAGATACCTTCTGTACTCCTTTGTGCGCTGTAGAGATACCTTCTGTTCTCCTTTGTACGCTGTAGAGATACCTTCTGTACTCCACTGTACGCTGTAAAGATACCTTCTGTACTCCTTTGTACGCTGTAGAGATACATCGTGTACTCCTTTGTGCGTTCTAGAGATATTTCCTGTACTCCTTTGTGCGCTGTAGAGATACCTTCTGTACTCCTTTGTGCGCTGTAGAGATACATTCTGTACTCCTTTGTACGCTGTAGAGATACCTCGTGTACTCTTTTGTACGTTCTAGAGATATTTCCTGTACTCCTTTGTGCGCTGTAGAGATACCTTCTGTACTCCTTTGTGCGCTGTAGAGATACCTTCTGTACTCCTTTGTGCGCTCTAGAGATACCTTCTGTACTCCTTTGTGCGCTGTAGAGATACCTTCTGTACTCCTTTGTACGCTGTAGAGATACCTTCTATACTCCTTTGTACGCTGTAGAGATACCTCGTGTACTCCTTTGTATGTTCTAGAGATATTTCCTGTAATCCTTTGTGCGCTGTAGAGATACCTTCTGTACTCCTTTGTGCGCTGTAGAGATACCTTCTGTACTCCTTTGTGCGCTGTAGAGATACCTTCTGTACTCCTTTGTGCGCTGTAGAGATACCTTCTGTACTCCTTTGTGCGCGGTAGAGATACCTCGTGCACTCCTTTGTACGTTCTAGAGATATTTCCTGTACTCCTTTGTGCGCAGTAGAGATACCTTCTGTACTCCTTTGTGCGCTGTAGAGATACCTTCTGTACTCCTTTGTGCGCTGTAGAGATACCTTCTGTACCCCTTTGTGCGCTGTAGAGATACCTTCTGTACTCCTTTGTGCGCTGTAGAGATACCTTCTGTACTCCTTTGTGCGCTGTAGAGATACCTTCTGTACTCCTTTGTACGCTGTAGAGATACCTCGTGTACTCCTTTGTACGTTCTAGAGATATTTCCTGTACTCCTTTGTGCGCTGTAGAGATACCTTCTGTACTGCTTTGTGCGCTGTAGAGATACCTTCTGTACTCCTTTGTGCGCTGTAGAGATACCTTCTGTACTCCTTTGTGCGCTGTAGAGATACCTCGTGTACTCCTTTGTACGCTGTAGAGATACCTTCTGTACTCCTTTGTGCGCTGTAGAGATACCTTCTGTACTCCTTTGTGCGCTGTAGAGATACCTTCTGTACTCCTTTGTGCGCTGTAGAGATACCTTCTGTACTCCTTTTTGCGCTGTAGAGATACCTTCTGTACTCCTTTTTGCGCTGTAGAGATACCTTCTGTACTCCTTTGTGCGCTGTAGAGATACCTTCTGTTCTCCTTTGTGCGCTGTAGAGATACCTCGTGTACTCCTTTGTACGCTGTAGAGATACCTTCTGTACTCCTTTGTGCGCTGTAGAGATACCTTCTGTACTCCTTTGTGCGCTGTAGAGATACCTTCTGTACTCCTTTGTGCGCTGTAAAGATACCTCGTGTACTTCTGTGTACGTTCTAGAGATATTTCCTGTACTCCTTTGTGCGCTGTAGAGATACCTTCTGTACTCCTTTATGCGCTGTAGAGATACCTTCTGTACTCCTTTGTGCGCTGTAGAGATACCTCGTGTACTCCTTTGTACGTTCTAGAGATATTTCCTGTACTCCTTTGTGCGCTGTAGAGATACCTTCTGTACTCCTTTGTGCGCTGTAGAGATACCTTCTGTACTTCTTTGTGCGCTGTAGAGATACCTCGTGTACTCCTTTGTACGCTGTAGAGATACCTTCTGTACTCCTTTGTGCGCTCTAGAGATACCTTCTGTACTCCTTTGTGCGCTGTAGAGATACCTTCTGTACTCCTTTGTGCGCTGTAGAGATACCTTCTGTACTCCTTTGTACGCTGTAGAGATACCTCGTGTACTCCTTTGTACGTTCTAGAGATATTTCCTGTACTCCTTTGTGCGCTGTAGAGATACCTTCTGTACTCCTTTGTGCCTTGTAGAGATACCTTCTGTACTCCTTTGTGCGCTGTAGAGATACCTTCTGTACTCCTTTGTGCGCTGTAGAGATACCTCCTGTACTCCTTTGTGCGCTGTAGAGATACCTCGTGTACTCCTTTGTACGTTCTAGAGATATTTCCTGTACTCCTTTGTGCGCTGTAGAGATACCTTCTGTACTCCTGTGTGCGCTGTAGAGATACCTTCTGTACTCCTTTGTGCGCTGTAGAGATACCTTCTGTACTCCTTTGTGCGCTGTAGAGATACCTTCTGTACTCCTTTGTGCGCTGTAGAGATACCTTCTGTACTCCTTTGTACGCTGTAGAGATACCTCGTGTACTCCTTTGTACGTTCTAGAGATATTTCCTGTACTCCTTTGTGCGCTGTAGAAATACCTTCTGTACTCCTTTGTGCGCTGTAGAGATACCTTCTGTACTCCGTTGTGCGCTGTAGAGATACCTTCTGTACTCCTTTGTGCGCTGTAGAGATACCTTCTGTACTCCTTTGTGCGCTGTAGAGATACCTCGTGTACTCCTTTGTACGTTCTAGAGATATTTCCTGTACTCCTTTGTGCGCTGTAGAGATACCTTCTGTACTCCTTTGTGCGCTGTAGAGATACCTTCTGTACTCCTTTGTGCGCTGTAGAGATACCTTCTGTACTCCTTTGTGCGCTGTAGAGATACCTTCTGTACTCCTTTGTGCGCTGTAGAGATACCTTCTGTACTCCTTTGTGCGCTGTAGATATACCTTCTGTACTCCTTTGTGCGCTGTAGAGATACCTTCTGTACTCCTTTGTGCGCTGTAGAGATACCTTCTGTACTCCTTTGTGCGCTGTAGAGATACCTTCTGTACTCCTTTGTGCGCTGTAGAGATACCTCGTGTACTCCTTTGTACGTTCTAGAGATATTTCCTGTACTCCTTTGTGCGCTGTAGAGATACCTTCTGTACTTTGTGCGCTGTAGAGATACCTTCTGTACTCCTTTGTGCGCTGTAGAGATACCTCGCGTACTCCTTTGTACGTTCTAGAGATATTTCCTGTACTCCTTTGTGCGCTGTAGAGATACCTTCTGTACTCCTTTGTGCGCTGTAGAGATACCTTCTGTACTCCTTTGTGCGCTGTAGAGATACCTTCTGTACTCTTTTGTACGCTGTAGAGATACCTCGTGTACTCCTTTGTACGTTCTAGAGATATTTCCTGTACTCCTTTGTGCGCTGTAGAGATACCTTATGTACTCCTTGGTGCGCTGTAGACACTCTTTCTGTACTCCTTTGTGCGCTGTAGAGATACCTTCTGTACTCCTTTGTGCGCTGTAGAGATACCTTCTGTACTCCTTTGTACGCTGTAGAGATACCTCGTGTACTCCTTTGTACGTTCTAGAGATGTTTCCTGTACTCCTTTTTGCGCTGTAGAGATACCTTCTGTACTCCTTTGTACGCTGTAGAGATACCTTCTGTACTCCTTTGTGCGCTGTAGAGATACCTTCTGTACTCCTTTGTGCGCTGTAGAGATACCTTCTGTACTCCTTTGTGCGCTGTAAAGATACCATCTGTACTTCTTTGTGCGCTGTAGATATACCTTCTGTACTCCTTTGTGCGCTGTAGAGATACCTTCTGTACTCCTTTGTGCGCTGTAGAGATACCTTCTGTACTCCTTTGTGCGCTGTAGAGATACCTTCTGTACTCCTTTGTGCGCTGTAAAGATACCTCGTGTACTCCTTCATACGTTCTAGAGATATTTCCTGTACTCCTTTGTGCGCTGTAGAGATACCTTCTGTACTCCTTTGTGCGCTGTAGAGATACCTCGTGTACTCCTTTGTACGTTCTAGAGATATTTCCTGTACTCCTTTGTGCGCTGTAGAGATACCTTCTGTACTCCTTTGTGCGCTGTAGAGATACCTTCTGTACTCCTTTGTACCCGGTAGAGATACCTCGTGTACTCCTTTGTACGTTCTAGAGATATTTCCTGTACTCCTTTGTGCGCTGTAGAGATACCTTCTGTACTCCTTTGTGCGCTGTAGAGATACATTCTGTACTCCTTTGTGCGCTGTAGAGATACCTTCTGTACTCCTTTGAGCGCTGTAGAGATACCTTCTGTACTCCTTTGTACGCTGTAGAGATACCTCGTGTACTCCTTTGTACGTTCTAGAGATATTTCCTGTACTCCTTTGTGCGCTGTAGAGATACCTTCTGTACTCCTTTGTGCGCTGTAGAGATAGCTTCTGTACTCCTTTGTGCGCTGTAGAGATACCTTCTGTACTCCTTTGTGCGCTGTAGAGATACCATCTGTACTCCTTTGTGCGCTGTAGAGATACCTTCTGTACTCCTTTGTACGCTGTAGAGATACCTTCTGTACTCCATTGTACGCTGTAAAGATACCTTCTGTACTCCTTTGTACGCTGTAGAGATACATCGTGTACTCCTTTGTACGTTCTAGAGATATTTCCTGTACTCCTTTGTGCGCTGAAGAGATACCTTCTGTACTCCTTTGTGCGCTGTAGAGATACATTCTGTACTCCTTTGTACGCTGTAGAGATACCTCGTGTACTCCTTTGTACGTTCTAGAGATATTTCCTGTACTCCTTTGTGCGCTGTAGAGATACCTTCTGTACTCCTTTGTGCGCTGTAGAGATACCTTCTGTACTCCTTTGTGCGCTGTAGAGATACCTTCTGTACTCCTTTGTGCGCTGTAGAGATACCTTCTGTACTCCTTTGTACGCTGTAGAGATACCTTCTGTACTCCTTTGTACGCTGTAGAGATACCTCGTGTACTCCTTTGTACGTTCTAGAGATATTTCCTGTACTCCTTTGTGCGCTGTAGAGATACCTTCTGTACTCCTTTGTGCGCTGTAGAGATACCTTCTGTACTCCTTTGTGCGCTGTAGAGATACCTTCTGTACTCCTTTGTGCGCTGTAGAGATACATTCTGTACTCCTTTGTGCGCTGTAGAGATTCCTCGTGTACTCCTTTGTACGTTCTAGAGATATTTCCTGTACTCCCTTGTGCGCTGTAGAGATACCTTCTGTACTCCTTTGTGCGCTGTAGAGATACCTTCTGTACTCCTTTGTGCGCTGTAGAGATACCTTCTGTACTCCTTTTTGCGCTGTAGAGATACCTTCTGTACTCCTTTGTTCGCTGTAGAGATACCTTCTGTACTCCTTTGTGCGCTGTAGAGATACCTTCTGTACTCCTTTGTGCGCTGTAGAGAAACCTTCTGTACTCCTTTGTGCGCTGTAAAGATACCTCGTGTACTTCTGTGTACGTTCTAGAGATATTTCCTGTACTCCTTTGTGCGCTGTAGAGATACCTTCTGTACTCCTTTGTGCGCTGTAGAGATACCTTCTGTACTCCTTTGTGCGCTGTAGAGGTACCTCGTGTACTCCTTTGTACGTTCTAGAGATATTTCCTGTACTCCTTTGTGCGCTGTAGAGATACCTTCTGTACTCCTTTGTGCGCTGTAGAGATACCTTCTGTACTCCTTTGTGCGCTGTAGAGATACCTCGTGTACTCCTTTGTACGCTGTAGAGATACCTTCTGTACTCCTTTGTGCGCTCTAGAGATACCTTCTGTTCTCCTTTGTGCGCTGTAGAGATACCTTCTGTACTCCTTTGTGCGCTGTAGAGATACCTTCTGTACTCCTTTGTACGCTGTAGAGATACCTCGTGTACTCCTTTGTACGTTCTAGAGATATTTCCTGTACTCCTTTGTGCGCTGTAGAGATACCTTCTGTACTCCTTTGTGCCTTGTAGAGATACCTTCTGTACTCCTTTGTGCGCTGTAGAGATACATTCTGTACTCCTTTGTGCGCTGTAGAGATACCTTCTGTACTCCTTTGTGCGCTGTAGAGATACCTCGTGTACTCCTTTGTACGTTCTAGAGATATTTCCTGTACTCCTTTGTGCGCTGTAGAGATACCTTCTGTACTCCTTTGTGCGCTGTAGAGATACCTTCTGTACTCCTTTGTGCGCTGTAGAGATACCGTCTGTACTCCTTTGTGCGCTGTAGAGATACCTTCTGTACTCCTTTGTGCGCTGTAGAGATACCTTCTGTACTCCTTTGTACGCTGTAGAGATACCTCGTGTACTCCTTTGTACGTTCTAGAGATATTTCCTGTACTCCTTTGTGCGCTGTAGAGATACCTTCTGTACTCCTTTGTGCGCTGTAGAGATACCTTCTGTACTCCGTTGTGCGCTGTAGAGATACCTTCTGTACTCCTTTGTGCGCTGTAGAGATACCTTCTGTACTCCTTTGTACGCTGTAGAGATACCTCGTGTACTCCTTTGTACGTTCTAGAGATATTTCCTGTACTCCTTTGTGCGCTGTAGAGATACCTTCTGTACTCCTTTGTGCGCTGTAGAGATACCTTCTGTACTCCTTTGTGCGCTGTAGAGATACCTTCTGTACTCCTTTGTGCGCTGTAGAGATACCTTCTGTACTCCTTTGTGCGCTGTAGAGATACCTTCTGTACCCCTTTGTGCGCTGTAGATATACCTTCTGTACTCCTTTGTGCGCTGTAGAGATACCTTCTGTACTCCTTTGTGCGCTGTAGAGATACCTTCTGTACTCCTTTGTGCGCTGTACAGATACCTTCTGTACTCCTTTGTGCGCTGTAGAGATACCTCGTGTACTCCTTTGTACGTTCTAGAGATATTTCCTGTACTCCTTTGTGCGCTGTAGAGATACCTTCTGTACTTTGTGCGCTGTAGAGATACCTTCTGTACTCCTTTGTGCGCTGTAGAGATACCTCGTGTACTCCTTTGTACGTTCTAGAGATATTTCCTGTACTCCTTTGTGCGCTGTAGAGATACCTTCTGTACTCCTTTGTGCGCTGTAGAGATACCTTCTGTACTCCTTTGTACGCTGTAAAGATACCTTCTTTACTCCTTTGTACGCTGTAGAGATACCTCGTGTACTCCTTTGTACGTTCTAGAGATATTTCCTGTACTCCTTTGTGCGCTGTAGAGATACCTTCTGTACTCCTTTGTGCGCTGTAGAGATACATTCTGTACTCCTTTGTACGCTGTAGAGATACCTCGTGTACTCCTTTGTACGTTCTAGAGATATTTCCTGTACTCCTTTGTGCGCTGTAGAGATACCTTCTGTACTCCTTTGTGCGCTGTAGAGATACCTTCTGTACTCCTTTGTGCGCTGTAGAGATACCTTCTGTACTCCTTTGTGCGCTGTAGAGATACCTTCTGTACTCCTTTGTACGCTGTAGAGATACCTTCTGTACTCCTTTGTACGCTGTAGAGATACCTCGTGTACTCCTTTGTACGATCTAGAGATATTTCCTGTACTCCTTTGTGCGCTGTAGAGATACCTTCTGTACTCCTTTGTGCGCTGTAGAGATACCTTCTCTACTCCTTTGTGCGCTGTAGAGATACCTTCTGTACTCCTTTGTGCGCTGTAGAGATACCTTCTGTACTCCTTTGTGCGCTGTAGAGATACCTCGTGTACTCCTTTGTACGTTCTAGAGATATTTCCTGTACTCCTTTGTGCGCTGTAGAGATTCCTTCTGTACTCCTTTGTGCGCTGTAGAGATACCTTCTGTACTCTTTTGTGCGCTGTAGAGATACCTTCTGTACTCCTTTGTGCGCTGTAGAGATACCTTCTGTACTCCTTTGTGCGCTGTAGAGATACCTTCTGTACCCCTTTGTGCGCTGAAGAGATACCTTCTGTACTCCTTTGTACGCTGTAGAGATACCTCGTGTACTCCATTGTACGTTCTAGAGATATTTCCTGTTCTCCTTTGTGCGCTGTAGAGATACTTTCTGTACTCCTTAGTGCGCTGTAGAGATACCTTCTGTACTCCTTTGTGCGCTGTAGAGATACCTCGTGTACTCCTTTGTACGCTGTAGAGATACCTTCTGTACTCCTTTGTGCGCTGAAGAGATACCTTCTGTACTCCTTTGTGCGCTGTAGAGATACCTTCTGTACTCCTTTGTGCGCTGTAGAGATACCTTCTGTACTCCTTTGTGCGCTGTAGAGATACCTTCTGTACTCCTTTGTGCGCTGTAGAGATACCTTCTGTACTCCTTTGTGCGCTGTAGAGATACCTTCTGTACTCCTTTGTGCGCTGTAGAGATACCTTCTGTACTCCTTTGTGCGCTGTAGAGATACCTCGTGTACTCCTTTGTACGCTGTAGAGATACCTTCTGTACTCCTTTGTGCGCTGTAGAGATACCTTCTGTACTCCTTTGTGCGCTGTAGAGATACCTTCTGTACTCCTTTGTGCGCTGTAGAGATACCTCGTGTACTCCATTGTACGTTCTAGAGATATTTCCTGTACTCCTTTGTGCGCTGTAGAGATACCTTCTGTACTCCTTTGTGCGCTGTAGAGATACCTTCTGTACTCCTTTGTGCGCTGTAGAGATACCTTCTGTACTCCTTTGTGCGCTGTAGAGATACCTTCTGTACTCCTTTGTACGCTGTAAAGATACCTTCTTTACTCCTTTGTACGCTGTAGAGATACCTCGTGTACTCCTTTGTACGTTCTAGAGATATTTCCTGTACTCCTTTGTGCGCTGTAGAGATACCTTCTGTACTCCTTTGTGCGCTGTAGAGATACATTCTGTACTCCTTTGTACGCTGTAGTGATACCTCGTGTACTCCTTTGTACGTTCTAGAGATATTTCCTGTACTCCTTTGTGCGCTGTAGAGATACCTTCTTAACTCCTTTATGCGCTGTAGAGATACCTTCTGTACTCCTTTGTGCGCTGTAGAGATACCTTCTGTACTCCTTTGTGCGCTGTAGAGATACCTTCTGTACTCCTTTGTACGCTGTAGAGATACCTTCTGTACTCCTTTGTACGCTGTAGAGATACCTCGTGTACTCCTTTGTACGTTCTAGAGATATTTCCTGTACTCCTTTGTGCGCTGTAGAGATACCTTCTGTACTCCTTTGTGCGCTGTAGAGATACCTTCTCTACTCCTTTGTGCGCTGTAGAGATACCTTCTGTACTCCTTTGTGCGCTGTAGAGATACCTTCTGTACTCCTTTGTGCGCTGTAGAGATACCTCGTGTACTCCTTTGTACGTTCTAGAGATATTTCCTGTACTCCTTTGTGCGCTGTAGAGATTCCTTCTGTACTCCTTTGTGCGCTGTAGAGATACCTTCTGTACTCTTTTGTGCGCTGTAGAGATACCTTCTGTACTCCTTTGTGCGCTGTAGAGATACCTTCTGTACTCCTTTGTGCGCTGTAGAGATACCTTCTGTACCCCTTTGTGCGCTGAAGAGATACCTTCTGTACTCCTTTGTACGCTGTAGAGATACCTCGTGTACTCCATTGTACGTTCTAGAGATATTTCCTGTTCTCCTTTGTGCGCTGTAGAGATACTTTCTGTACTCCTTAGTGCGCTGTAGAGATACCTTCTGTACTCCTTTGTGCGCTGTAGAGATACCTCGTGTACTCCTTTGTACGCTGTAGAGATACCTTCTGTACTCCTTTGTGCGCTGAAGAGATACCTTCTGTACTCCTTTGTGCGCTGTAGAGATACCTTCTGTACTCCTTTGTGCGCTGTAGAGATACCTTCTGTACTCCTTTGTGCGCTGTAGAGATACCTTCTGTACTCCTTTGTGCGCTGAAGAGATACCTTCTGTACTCCTTTGTGCGCTGTAGAGATACCTTCTGTACTCCTTTGTGCGCTGTAAAGATACCTTCTGTACTCCTTTGTGCGCTGTAGAGATACCTCGTGTACTCCTTTGTACGCTGTAGAGATACCTTCTGTACTCCTTTGTGCGCTGTAGAGATACCTTCTGTACTCCTTTGTGCGCTGTAGAGATACCTTCTGTACTCCTTTGTGCGCTGTAGAGATACCTCGTGTACTTCTTTGTACGTTCTAGAGATATTTCCTGTACTCCTTTGTGCGCTGTAGAGATACCTTCTGTACTCCTTTGTGCGCTGTAGAGATACCTTCTGTACTCCTTTGTGCGCTGTAGAGATACCTCGTGTACTTTGTACGCTGTAGAGATACCTTCTGTACTCCTTTGTGCGCTGTAGAGATACCTTCTGTACTCCTTTGTGCGCTGTAGAGATACCATCTGTACTCCTTTGTGAGCTGTAGAGATACCTTCTGTACTCCTTTGTACGCTGTAGAGATACCTCGTGTACTCCTTTGTACGTTCTAGAGATATTTCCTGTACTTCTTCGTGCGCTGTAGAGATACCTTCTGTAATCCTTTGTGCGCTGTAGATATACCTCGTGTACTTTGTACGCTGTAGAGATACCTTCTGTACTCCTTTGTGCGCTGTAGAGATACCTTCTGTACTCCTTCGTGCGCTGTAGAGATACCTTCTGTACTCCTTTGTGCGCTGTAGAGATACCTTCTGTACTCCTTTGTACGCTGTAGAGATACCTCGTGTACTCCTTTGTACGTTCTAGAGATATTTCATGTACTCCTTTGTGCACTGTAGAGATACCTTCTGTACCCCTTTGTGCGCTGTAAAAATACCTTCTGTACTCCTTTGTGCGCTGTAGAGATACCTTCTGTACTCCTTTGTGCGCTGTAGAGATACCTTCTGTACTCCTTTGTACGCTGTAGAGATACCTCGTGTACTCCTTTGTACGTTCTAGAGATATTTCCTGTACTCCTTTGTGCGCTGTAGAGATACCTTCTGTACTCCTTTGTACGCTGTAGAGATACCTCGTGTACTCCTTTGAACGTTCTAGAGATATTTCCTGTACTCCTTTGTGCGCTGTAGAGATACCTTCTGTACTCCTTTGTGCGCTGTAGAGATACCTTCTGTACTCCTTTGTGCGCTGTAGAGATACCTTCTGTACTCCTTTGTGCGCTGTAGAGATACCTTCTGTACTCCTTTGTGCGCTGTAGAGATACCTTCTGTACTCCTTTGTACGCTGTAGAGATACCTCGTGTACTCCTTTGTACGTTCTAGAGATATTTCATGTACTCCTTTGTGCGCTGTAGAGATACCTTCTGTACTCCTTTGTGCGCTGTAGAGATACCTTCTGTACTCCTTTGTGCGCTGTAGAGATACCTTCTGTACTCCTTTGTGCGCTGTAGAGATACCTCGTATACTCCTTTGTACGCTGTAGAGATACCTTCTGTACTCCTTTGTGCGCTGTAGAGATACCTTCTGTACTCCTTTGTGCGCTGTAGAGATACCTTCTGTACTCCTTTGTGCGCTGTAGAGATACCTTCTGTACTCCTTTGTGCGCTGTAGGGATTCCTTCTGTACTCCTTTGTGCGCTGTAGAGATACCTTCTGTACTCCTTTGTGCGCTGTAGAGATACCTTCTGTACTCCTTTGTGCGCTGTAGAGATACCTCGTGTACTCCTTTGTACGCTGTAGAGATACCTTCTGTACTCCTTTGTGCGCTGTAGAGATACCTTCTGTACTCCTTTGTGCGCTGTAGAGATACCTTCTGTACTCCTTTGTGCGCTGTAGAGATACCTCGTGTACTTCTTCGTACGTTCTAGAGATATTTCCTGTACTCCTTTGTGCGCTGTAGAGATACCTTCTGTACTCCTTTGTGCGCTGTAGAGATACCTTCTGTACTCCTTTGTGCGCTGTAGATATACCTCGTGTACTTTGTACGCTGTAGAGATACCTTCTGTACTCCTTTGTGCGCTGTAGAGATACCTTCTGTACTCCTTTGTGCGCTGTAGAGATACCTTCTGTACTCCTTTGTGCGCTGTAGAGATACCTTCTGTACTCCTTTGTACGCTGTAGAGATACCTCGTGTACTCCTTTGTACGTTCTAGAGATATTTCATGTACTTCTTTGTGCACTGTTGAGATACCTTCTGTACTCCTTTGTGCGCTGTAGAGATACCTTCTGTACTCCTTTGTGCGCTGAAGAGATACCTTCTGTACTCCTCTGTGCGCTGTAGAGATACCTTCTGTACTCCTTTGTACGCTGTAGAGATACCTTCTGTACTCCTTTGTACGCTGTAGAGATACCTCGTGTACTCCTTTGTACGTTCTAGAGATATTTCCTGTACTCCTTTGTGCGCTGTAGAGATACCTTCTGTACTCCCTTGTGCGCTGTAGAGATACCTTCTGTACTCCTTTGTGCGCTGTAGAGATACCTTCTGTACTCCTTTGTGCGCTGTAGAGATACCTTCTGTACTCCTTTGTGCGCTGTAGAGATACCTTCTGTACCCCTTTGTGCGCTGGAGAGATCCCTTCTGTACTCCTTTGTACGCTGTAGAGATACCTCGTGTACTCCTTTGTACGTTCTAGAGATATTTCCTGTACTCCTTTGTGCGCTGTAGAGATACCTTCTGTACTCCTTTGTGCGCTGTAGAGATACCTTCTGTACTCCTTTGTGCGCTGTAGAGATACCTTCTTTACTCCTTTGTGCGCTGTAGAGATACCTTGTGTACTCCTTTGTACGCTGTAGAGATACCTTCTGTACTCCTTTGTGCGCTGAAGAGATACCTTCTGTACTCCTTTGTGCGCTGTAGAGATACCTTCTGTACTCCTTTGTGCGCTGTAGAGATACCTTCTGTACTCCTTTGTGCGCTGTAGAGATACCTTCTGTACTCCTTTGTGCGCTGTAGAGATACCTTCTGTACTCCTTTGTGCGCTGTAGAGATACCTTCTGTACTCCTATGCGCGCTGTAGAGATACCTTCTGTACTCCTTTGTGCGCTGTAGAGATACCTCGTGTACTCCTTTGTACGTTCTAGAGATATTTCCTGTACTCCTTTGTGCGTTGTAGCGATACCTTCTGTACTCCTTTGTGAGCTGTAGAGATACCTTCTGTACTCCTTTGTGCGCTGTAGAGATACCTCGTGTACTTTGTACGCTGTAGAGATACCTTCTGTACTCCTTTGTGCGCTGTAGAGATACCTTCTGTACTCCTTTGTGCGCTGTAGAGATACCTTCTGTACTCCTTTGTGCGCTGTAGAGATACCTTCTGTACTCCTTTGTACGCTGTAGAGATACCTCGTGTACTCCTTTGTACGTTCTAGAGATATTTCCTGTACTCCTTCGTGCGCTGTAGAGATACCTTCTGTACTCCTTTGTGCGCTGTAGAGATACCTTCTGTACTCCTTTGTGCGCTGTAGAGATACCTTCTGTACTCCTTTGTGCGCTGCAGAGATACCTCGTGTACTCCTTTGTACGTTCTAGGGATATTTCCTGTACTCCTTTGTGCGCTGTAGAGATACCTTCTGTACTCCTTTGTGCGCTGTAGAGATACCTTCTGTACTCCTTTGTGCGCTGTAGAGATATTTTCTGTACTCCTTTGTGCGCTGTAGAGATACCTTCTGTACTCCTTTGTGCGCTGTAGAGATACCTTCTGTACTCCTTTGTACGCTGTAGAGATACCTCGTGTACTCCTTTGTACGTTCTAGAGATATTTCCTGTACTCCTTTGTGCGCTGTAGAGATACATTCTGTACTCCTTTTTGCGCTGTAGAGATACTTTCTGTACTCCTTTGTGCGCTGTAGAGATACCTTCTGTACTCCTTTGTGCGCTGTAGAGATACCTTCTGTACTCCTTTGTACGCTGTAGAGATACCTCGTGTACTCCTTTGAACGTTCTAGAGATATATCCTGTACTCCTTTGTGCGCTGTAGAGATACCTTCTGTACTCCTTTGTGCGCTGTAGAGATACCTTCTGTACTCCTTTGTGCGCTGTGGAGATACCTTCTGTACTCCTTTGTGCGCTGTAGAGATACCTTCTGTACTCCTTTGTGCGCTGTAGAGATACCTTCGGTACTCCTTTGTGCGCTGTAGATATACCTTCTGTACTCCTTTGTGCGCTGAAGAGATACCTTCTGTACTCCTTTGTGCGCTCTAGAGATACCTCGTGTACTCCTTTGTACGTTCTAGAGATATTTCCTGTACTCCTTTGTGCGCTGTAGAGATACCTTCTGTACTTCTTTGTGCGCTGTAGAGATACCTTCTGTGCTCCTTTGTGCGTTGTAGAGATACCTCGTGTACTCCTTTGTACGTTCTAGAGATATTTCCTGTACTTCTTTGTGCGCTGTAGAGATACCTTCTGTACTCCTTCGTGCGCTGTAGAGATACCTTCTGTACTCCTTTGTACGCTGTAGAGATACCTCGTGTACTCCTTTGTACGTTCTACAGATATTTCCTGTACTCCTTTGTGCACTGTAGAGATACCTTCTGTACTCCTTTGTGCGCAGTAGAGATACCTTCTGTACTCCTTTGTGCGCTGTAGAGATACCTTCTGTACTCCTTTGTGCGCTGTAGAGATACCTTCTGTACTCCTTTGTACGCTGTAGAGATACCTCGTGTACTCTTTTGTACGTTCTAGAGATATTTCCTGTACTCCTTTGTGCGCTGTAGAGATACCTTCTGTACTCCTTTGTGCGCTGTTGAGATACCTTCTGTACTCCTTTGTGCGCTGTAGAGATACCTTCTGTACTCCTTTGTGCGCTGTAGAGATACCTTCTGTACTCCTTTGTGCGCTGTAGAGATATCTTCTGTACTCCTTTGTACGCTGTAGAGATACCTTCTGTACTCCTTTGTACGCTGTAAAGATACCTTCTGTACTCCTTTGTACGCTGTAGAGATACATCGTGTACTCCTTTGTACGTTCTAGAGATATTTCCTGAACTCCTTTGTGCGCTGTAGAGATACCTTCTGTACTCCTTTGTGCGCTGTAGAGATACCTTCTGTACTCCTTTGTACGCTGTAGAGATACCTCGTGTACTCCTTTGTACGTTCTAGAGATATTTCCTGTACTCCTTTGTGCGCTGTAGAGATACCTTCTGTACTCCTTTGTGCGCTGTAGAGATACCTTCTGTACTCCTTTGTGCGCTGTAGAGATACCTTCTGTACTCTCTTGTGCGCTGTAGAGATACCTTCTGTACTCCTTTGTGCGCTGTAGAGATACCTTCTGTACTCCTTTGTACGCTGTAGAGATACCTCGTGTACTCCTTTGTACGTTCTAGAGATATTTCCTGTACTCCTTTGTGCGCTGTAGAGATACCTTCTGTACTCCTTTGTGCGCTGTAGAGATACCTTCTGTACTCCGTTGTGCGCTGTAGAGATACCTTCTGTACTCCTTTGTGCGCTGTAGAGATACCTTCTGTACTCCTTTGTACGCTGTAGAGATACCTCGTGTACTCCTTTGTACGGTCTAGAGATATTTCCTGTACTCCTTTGTGCGCTGTAGAGATACCTTCTGTACTCCTTTGTGCGCTGTAGAGATACCTTCTGTACTCCTTTGTGCGCTGTAGAGATACCTTCTGTACTCCTTTGTGCGCTGTAGAGATACCTTCTGTACTCCTTTGTGCGCTGTAGAGATACCTTCTGTACTCCTTTGTGCGCTGTAGATATACCTTCTGTACTCCTTTGTGCGCTGTAGAGATACCTTCTGTACTCCTTTGTGTGCTGTAGAGATACCTTCTGTACTCCTTTGTGCGCTGTACGGATACCTTCTGTACTCCTTTGTGCGCTGTAGAGATACCTCGTGTACTCCTTTGTACGTTCTAGAGATATTTCCTGTACTCCTTTGTGCGCTGTAGAGATACCTTCTGTACTTTGTGCGCTGTAGAGATACCTTCTGTACTCCTTTGTGCGCTGTAGAGATACCTCGTGTACTCCTTTGTACGTTCTAGAGATATTTCCTGTACTCCTTTCTGCGCTGTAGAGATACCTTCTGTACTCCTTTGTGCGCTGTAGAGATACCTTCTGTACTCCTTTGTACGCTGTAAAGATACCTTCTGTACTCCTTTGTACGCTGTAGAGATACCTCGTGTACTCCTTTGTACGTTCTAGAGATATTTCCTGTACTCCTTTGTGCGCTGTAGAGATACCTTCTGTACTCCTTTGTGCGCTGTAGAGATACATTCTGTACTCCTTTGTACGCTGTAGAGATACCTCGTGTACTCCTTTGTACGTTCTAGAGATATTTCCTGTACTCCTTTGTGCGCTGTAGAGATACCTTCTGTACTCCTTTGTGCGCTGTAGAGATACCTTCTGTACTCCTTTGTGCGCTGTAGAGATACCTTCTGTACTCCTTTGTGCGCTGTAGAGATACCTTCTGTACTCCTTTGTGCGCTGTAGAGATACCTTCTGTACTCCTTTGTACGCTGTAGAGATACCTTCTGTACTCCTTTGTACGCTGTAGAGATACCTCGTGTACTCCTTTGTACGTTCTAGAGATATTTCCTGTACTCCTTTGTGCGCTGTAGAGATACCTTCTGTACTCCTTTGTGCGCTGTAGAGATACCTTCTCTACTCCTTTGTGCGCTGTAGAGATACCTTCTGTACTCCTTTGTGCGCTGTAGAGATACCTTCTGTACCCCTTTGTGCGCTGAAGAGATACCTTCTGTACTCCTTTGTACGCTGTAGAGATACCTCGTGTACTCCTTTGTACGTTCTAGAGATATTTCCTGTTCTCCTTTGTGCGCTGTAGAGATACCTTCTGTACTCCTTTGTGCGCTGTAGAGATACCTTTTGTACTCCTTTGTGCGCTGCAGAGATACCTTCTGTACTCCTTTGTGCGCTGTAGAGATACCTCGTGTACTCCTTTGTACGCTGTAGAGATACCTTCTGTACTCCTTTGTGCGCTGAAGAGATACCTTCTGTACTCCTTTGTGCGCTGTAGAGATACCTTCTGTACTTCTTTGTGCGCTGTAGAGATACCTTCTGTACTCTTTTGTGCGCTGTAGAGATACCTTTTGTACTCCTTTGTGCGCTGTAGAGATACCTTCTGTACTCCTTTGAGCGCTGTAGAGATACCTTCTGTACTCCTTTGTGCGCTGTAGAGATACCTTCTGTACTCCTTTGTGCGCTGTAGAGATACCTCGTGTACTCCTTTGTACGCTGTAGAGATACCTTCTGTACTCCTTTGTGCGCTGTAGAGATACCTTCTGTACTCCTTTGTGCGCTGTAGAGATACCTTCTGTACTCCTTTGTGCGCTGTAGAGATACCTCGTGTACTTCTTTGTACGTTCTAGAGATATTTCCTGTACTCCTTTGTGCGCTGTAGAGATACCTTCTGTACTCCTTTGTGCGCTGTAGAGATACCTTCTGTACTCCTTTGTGCGCTGTAGAGATACCTCGTGTACTTTGTACGCTGTAGAGATACCTTCTGTACTCCTTTGTGCGCTGTAGAGATACCTTCTGTACTCCTTTGTGCGCTGTAGAGATACCTTCTGTACTCCTTTGTGTGCTGTAGAGATACCTTCTGTACACCTTTGTACGCTGTAGAGATACCTCGTGTACTCCTTTGTACGTTCTAGAGATATTTCCTGTACTCCTTCGTGCGCTGTAGAGATACCTTCTGTACTCCTTTGTGCGCTGTAGAGATACGTTCTGTACTCCTTTGTGCGCTGTAGAGATACCTTCGGTACTCCTTTGTGCGCTGTAGAGATACCTCGTGTACTTCTTTGTACGTTCTAGAGATATTTCCTGTACTCCTTTGTGCGCTGTAGAGATACCTTCTGTACTCCTTTGTGCGCTGTAGAGATACCTTCTGTACTCCTTTGTGCGCTGTAGAGATACCTCGTGTACTTTGTACGCTGTAGAGATACCTTCTGTACTCCTTTGTGCGCTGTAGAGATACCTTCTGTACTCCTTTGTGCGCTGTAGAGATACCTTCTGTACTCCTTTGTGCGCTGTAGAGATACCTTCTGTACACCTTTGTACGCTGTAGAGATACCTCGTGTACTCCTTTGTACGTTCTAGAGATATTTCCTGTACTCCTTCGTGCGCTGTAGAGATACCTTCTGTACTCCTTTGTGCGCTGTAGAGATACGTTCTGTACTCTTTTGTGCGCTGTAGAGATACCTTGGGTACTCCTTTGTGCGCTGTAGAGATACCTCGTGTACTTCTTTGTACGTTCTAGAGATATTTCCTGTACTCCTTTGTGCGCTGTAGAGATACCTTCTGTACTCCTTTGTGCGCTGTAGAGATACCTTCTGTACTCCTTTGTGCGCTGTAGAGATACCTCGTGTACTCCTTTGTACGCTGTAGAGATACCTTCTGTACTCCTTTGTGCGCTCTAGAGATACCTTCTGTACTCCTTTGTTCGCTCTAGAGATACCTTCTGTACTCCTTTGTGCGCTGTAGAGATACCTTCTGTACTCCTTTGTGCGCTGTAGAGATACCTTCTGTACTCCTTTGTACGCTGTAGAGATACCTTCTGTACCCCATTGTACGCTGTAAAGATACCTTCTGTACTCCTTTGTACGCTGTAGAGATACATCGTGTACTCCTTTGTACGTTCTAGAGATATTTCCTGTACTCCTTTGTGCGTTGTAGAGATACTTTCTGTACTCCTTTGTGCGCTGTAGAGATACATACTGTACTCCTTTGTACGCTGTAGAGATACCTCGTGTACTCCTTTGTACGTTCTAGAGATATTTCCTGTACTCCTTTGTGCGCTGTAGAGATACCTTCTGTACTGCTTTGTGCGCTGTAGAGATACCTTCTGTACTCCTTTGTACGCTGTAGAGATACCTCGTGTACTCCTTTGTACGTTCTAGAGATATTTCCTGTACTCCTTTGTGCGCTGTAGAGATACCTTCTGTACTCCTTTGTGCGCTGTAGAGATACCTTCTGTACTCCTTTGTGCGCTGTAGAGTTACCTTCTGTACTCCTTTGTGCGCTGTAGAGATACCTTCTGTACTCCTTTGTGCGCTGTAGAGATACCTTCTGTACTCCTCTGTGCGCTGTAGAGATACCTTCTGTACTCCTTTGTGCGCTGTAGAGATACCTTCTGTACTCCTTTGTGCGCTGTAGAGATACCTCGGGTACTCCTTTGTACGTTCTAGAGATATTTCCTGTACTCCTTTGTGCGCTGTAGAGATACCTTCTGTACTCCTTTGTGCGCTGTAGAGATACCTTCTGTACTCCTTCGTGCGCTGTAGAGATACCTTCTGTACTCCTTTGTGCGCTGTAGAGATACCTTCTGTACTCCTTTGTGCGCTGTAGAGATACCTCGTGTACTCCTTTGTACGTTCTAGAGATATTTCCTGTACTCCTTTGTGCGCTGTAGAGATACCTTCTGTACTCCTTTGTGCGCTGTAGAGATACCTTCTGTACTCCTTTGTGCGCTGTAGAGATACCTTCTGTACTCCTTTGTGCGCTGTAGAGATACCTTCTGTACTCCTTTGTGCGCTGTAGAGATACCTTCTGTACTCCTTTGTACGCTGTAGAGATACCTCGTGTACTCCTTTGTACGTTCTAGAGATATTTCCTGTACTCCTTTTTGCGCTGTAGAGATACCTTCTGTACTCCTTGGTGCGCTGTAGAGACTCTTTCTGTACTTCTTTGTGCGCTGTAGAGATACCTTCTGTACTCCTTTGTGCGCTGTAGAGATACCTTCTGTACTCCTTTGTACGCTGTAGAGATACCTCGTGAACTCCTTTGTACGTTCTAGAGATATTTCCTGTACTCCTTTGTGCACTGTAGAGATACCTTCTGTACTCCTTTGTACGCTGTAGAGATACCTTCTGTACTCCTTTGTGCGCTGTAGAGATACCTTCTGTACTCCTTTGTGCGCTGTAGAGATACCTTCTGTACTCCTTTGTGCGCTGTAGATATACCTTCTGTACTCCTTTCTGCGCTGTAGAGATACCTTCTGTACTCCTTTGTGCGCTGTAGAGATACCTTCTGTACTCCTTTGTGCGCTGTAGAGATACCTTCTGTACTCCTTTGTGCGCTGTAGAGATACCTTCTGTACTTCTTTGTGCGCTGTAGAGATACCTTCTGTACTCCTTTGTGCGCTGTAGAGATACCTTCTGTACTCCTTTGTGCGCTGTAGAGATACCTTCTGTACTCCTTTGAGCGCTGTAGAGATACCTTCTGTACTCCTTTGTGCGCTGTAGAGATACCTTCTGTACTCCTTTGTGCGCTGTAGAGATACCTCGTGTACTCCTTTGTACGCTGTAGAGATACCTTCTGTACTCCTTTGTGCGCTGTAGAGATACCTTCTGTACTCCTTTGTGCGCTGTAGAGATACCTTCTGTACTCCTTTGTGCGCTGTAGAGATACCTCGTGTACTTCTTTGTACGTTCTAGAGATATTTCCTGTACTCCATTGTGCGCTGTAGAGATACCTTCTGTACTCCTTTGTGCGCTGTAGAGATACCTTCTGTACTCCTTTGTGCGCTGTAGAGATACCTCGTGTACTTTGTACGCTGTAGAGATACCTTCTGTACTCCTTTGTGCGCTGTAGAGATACCTTCTGTACTCCTTTGTGCGCTGTAGAGATACCTTCTGTACTCCTTTGTGCGCTGTAGAGATACCTTCTGTACTCCTTTGTGCGCTGTAGAGATACCTCGTGTACTTTGTACGCTGTAGAGATACCTTCTGTACTCCTTTGTGCGCTGTAGAGATACCTTCTGTACTCCTTTGAGCGCTGTAGAGATACCTTCTGTACTCCTTTGTGCGCTGTAGAGATACCTTCTGTACTCCTTTGTGCGCTGTAGAGATACCTCGTGTACTCCTTTGTACGCTGTAGAGATACCTTCTGTACTCCTTTGTGCGCTGTAGAGATACCTTCTGTACTCCTTTGTGCGCTGTAGAGATACCTTCTGTACTCCTTTGTGCGCTGTAGAGATACCTCGTGTACTTCTTTGTACGTTCTAGAGATATTTCCTGTACTCCTTTGTGCGCTGTAGAGATACCTTCTGTACTCCTTTGTGCGCTGTAGAGATACCTTCTGTACTCCTTTGTGCGCTGTAGAGATACCTCGTGTACTTTGTACGCTGTAGAGATACCTTCTGTACTCCTTTGTGCGCTGTAGAGATACCTTCTGTACTCCTTTGAGCGCTGTAGAGATACCTTCTGTACTCCTTTGTGCGCTGTAGAGATACCTTCTGTACTCCTTTGTGCGCTGTAGAGATACCTCGTGTACTCCTTTGTACGCTGTAGAGATACCTTCTGTACTCCTTTGTGCGCTGTAGAGATACCTTCTGTACTCCTTTGTGCGCTGTAGAGATACCTTCTGTACTCCTTTGTGCGCTGTAGAGATACCTCGTGTACTTCTTTGTACGTTCTAGAGATATTTCCTGTACTCCTTTGTGCGCTGTAGAGATACCTTCTGTACTCCTTTGTGCGCTGTAGAGATACCTTCTGTACTCCTTTGTGCGCTGTAGAGATACCTCGTGTACTTTGTACGCTGTAGAGATACCTTCTGTACTCCTTTGTGCGCTGTAGAGATACCTTCTGTACTCCTTTGTGCGCTGTAGAGATACCTTCTGTACTCCTTTGTGCGCTGTAGAGATACCTTCTGTACACCTTTGTACGCTGTAGAGATACCTCGTGTACTCCTTTGTACGTTCTAGAGATATTTCCTGTACTCCTTCGTGCGCTGTAGAGATACCTTCTGTACTCCTTTGTGCGCTGTAGAGATACGTTCTGTACTCCTTTGTGCGCTGTAGAGATACCTTCGGTACTCCTTTGTGCGCTGTAGAGATACCTCGTGTACTTCTTTGTACGTTCTAGAGATATTTCCTGTACTCCTTTGTGCGCTGTAGAGATACCTTCTGTACTCCTTTGTGCGCTGTAGAGATACCTTCTGTACTCCTTTGTACGCTGTAGAGATACCTCGTGTACTCCTTTGTACGTTCTAGAGATATTTCCTGTACTCCTTTGTGCGCTGTAGAGATACCTTCTGTACTCCTTTGTGCCTTGTAGAGATACCTTCTGTACTCCTTTGTGCGCTGTAGAGATACCTTCTGTACTACTTTGTGCGCTGTAGAGATACCTTCTGTACTCCTTTGTGCGCTGTAGAGATACCTCGTGTACTCCTTTGTACGTTCTAGAGATATTTCCTGTACTCCTTTGTGCGCTGTAGAGATACCTTCTGTACTCCTTTGTGCGCTGTAGAGATACCTTCTGTACTCCTTTGTGCGCTGTAGAGATACCTTCTGTACTCCTTTGTGCGCTGTAGAGATACCTTCTGTACTCCTTTGTGCGCTGTAGAGATACCTTCTGTACTCCTTTGTACGCTGTAGAGATACCTCGTGTACTCCTTTGTACGTTCTAGAGATATTTCCTGTACTCCTTTGTGCGCTGTAGAGATACCTTCTGTACTCCTTTGTGCGCTCTAGAGATACCTTCTGTACTCCGTTGTGCGCTGTAGAGATACCTTCTGTACTCCTTTGTGCGCTGTAGAGATACCTTCTGTACTCCTTTGTACGCTGTAGAGATACCTCGTGTACTCCTTTGTACGGTCTAGAGATATTTCCTGTACTCCTTTGTGCGCTGTAGAGATACCTTCTGTACTCCTTTGTGCGCTGTAGAGATACCTTCTGTACTCCTTTGTGCGCTGTAGAGATACCTTCTGTACTCCTTTGTGCGCTGTAGAGATACCTTCTGTACTCCTTTGTGCGCTGTAGAGATACCTTCTGTACTCCTTTGTGCGCTGTAGATATACCTTCTGTACTCCTTTGTGCGCTGTAGAGATACCTTCTGTACTCCTTTGTGTGCTGTAGAGATACCTTCTGTACTCCTTTGTGCGCTGTACAGATACCTTCTGTACTCCTTTGTGCGCTGTAGAGATACCTCGTGTACTCCTTTGTACGTTCTAGAGATATTTCCTGTACTCCTTTGTGCGCTGTAGAGATACCTTCTGTACTTTGTGCGCTGTAGAGATACCTTCTGTACTCCTTTGTGCGCTGTAGAGATACCTCGTGTACTCCTTTGTACGTTCTAGAGATATTTCCTGTACTCCTTTCTGCGCTGTAGAGATACCTTCTGTACTCCTTTGTGCGCTGTAGAGATACCTTCTGTACTCCTTTGTACGCTGTAAAGATACCTTCTGTACTCCTTTGTACGCTGTAGAGATACCTCGTGTACTCCTTTGTTCGTTCTAGAGATATTTCCTGTACTCCTTTGTGCGCTGTAGAGATACCTTCTGTACTCCTTTGTGCGCTGTAGAGATACATTCTGTACTCCTTTGTACGCTGTAGAGATACCTCGTGTACTCCTTTGTACGTTCTAGAGATATTTCCTGTACTCCTTTGTGCGCTGTAGAGATACCTTCTGTACTCCTTTGTGCGCTGTAGAGATACCTTCTGTACTCCTTTGTGCGCTGTAGAGATACCTTCTGTACTCCTTTGTGCGCTGTAGAGATACCTTCTGTACTCCTTTGTGCGCTGTAGAGATACCTTCTGTACTCCTTTGTACGCTGTAGAGATACCTTCTGTACTCCTTTGTACGCTGTAGAGATACCTCGTGTACTCCTTTGTACGTTCTAGAGATATTTCCTGTACTCCTTTGTGCGCTGTAGAGATACCTTCTGTACTCCTTTGTGCGCTGTAGAGATACCTTCTCTACTCCTTTGTGCGCTGTAGAGATACCTTCTGTACTCCTTTGTGCGCTGTAGAGATACCTTCTGTACCCCTTTGTGCGCTGAAGAGATACCTTCTGTACTCCTTTGTACGCTGTAGTGATACCTCGTGTACTCCTTTGTACGTTCTAGAGATATTTCCTGTTCTCCTTTGTGCGCTGTAGAGATACCTTCTGTACTCCTTTGTGCGCTGTAGAGATACCTTCTGTACTCCTTTGTGCGCTGCAGAGATACCTTCTGTACTCCTTTGTGCGCTGTAGAGATACCTCGTGTACTCCTTTGTACGCTGTAGAGATACCTTCTGTACTCCTTTGTGCGCTGAAGAGATACCTTCTGTACTCCTTTGTGCGCTGTAGAGATACCTTCTGTACTTCTTTGTGCGCTGTAGAGATACCTTCTGTACTCCTTTGTGCGCTGTAGAGATACCTTCTGTACTCCTTTGTGCGCTGTAGAGATACCTTCTGTACTCCTTTGTGCGCTGTAGAGATACCTTCTGTACTCCTTTGTGCGCTGTAGAGATACCTTCTGTACTCCTTTGTGCGCTGTAGAGATACCTCGTGTACTCCTTTGTACGCTGTAGAGATACCTTCTGTACTCCTTTGTGCGCTGTAGAGATACCTTCTGTACTCCTTTGTGCGCTGTAGAGATACCTTCTGTACTCCTTTGTGCGCTGTAGAGATACCTCGTGTACTTCTTTGTACGTTCTAGAGATATTTCCTGTACTCCTTTGTGCGCTGTAGAGATACCTTCTGTACTCCTTTGTGCGCTGTAGAGATACCTTCTGTACTCCTTTGTGCGCTGTAGAGATACCTCGTGTACTTTGTACGCTGTAGAGATACCTTCTGTACTCCTTTGTGCGCTGTAGAGATACCTTCTGTACTCCTTTGTGCGCTGTAGAGATACCTTCTGTACTCCTTTGTGCGCTGTAGAGATACCTTCTGTACACCTTTGTACGCTGTAGAGATACCTCGTGTACTCCTTTGTACGTTCTAGAGATATTTCCTGTACTCCTTCGTGCGCTGTAGAGATACCTTCTGTACTCCTTTGTGCGCTGTAGAGATACGTTCTGTACTCCTTTGTGCGCTGTTGAGATACCTTCGGTACTCCTTTGTGCGCTGTAGAGATACCTCGTGTACTTCTTTGTACGTTCTAGAGATATTTCCTGTACTCCTTTGTGCGCTGTAGAGATACCTTCTGTACTCCTTTGTGCGCTGTAGAGATACCTTCTGTACTCCTTTGTGCGCTGTAGAGATACCTCGTGTACTTTGTACGCTGTAGAGATACCTTCTGTACTCCTTTGTGCGCTGTAGAGATACCTTCTGTACTCCTTTGTGCGCTGTAGAGATACCTTCTGTACTCCTTTGTGCGCTGTAGAGATACCTTCTGTACACCTTTGTACGCTGTAGAGATACCTCGTGTACTCCTTTGTACGTTCTAGAGATATTTCCTGTACTCCTTCGTGCGCTGTAGAGATACCTTCTGTACTCCTTTGTGCGCTGTAGAGATACGTTCTGTACTCCTTTGTGCGCTGTAGAGATACCTTGGTTACTCCTTTGTGCGCTGTAGAGATACCTCGTGTACTTCTTTGTACGTTCTAGAGATATTTCCTGTACTCCTTTGTGCGCTGTAGAGATACCTTCTGTACTCCTTTGTGCGCTGTAGAGATACCTTCTGTACTCCTTTGTGCGCTGTAGAGATACCTCGTGTACTCCTTTGTACGCTGTAGAGATACCTTCTGAACTCCTTTGTGCGCTCTAGAGATACCTTCTGTACTCCTTTGTTCGCTCTAGAGATACCTTCTGTACTCCTTTGTGCGCTGTAGAGATACCTTCTGTACTCCTTTGTGCGCTGTAGAGATACCTTCTGTACTCCTTTGTACGCTGTAGAGATACCTTCTGTACTCCATTGTACGCTGTAAAGATACCTTCTGTACTCCTTTGTGCGCTGTAGAGATACCTCGTGTACTTCTTTGTACGTTCTAGAGATATTTCCTGTACTCCTTTGTGCGCTGTAGAGATACCTTCTGTACTCCTTTGTGCGCTGTAGAGATACCTTCTGTACTCCTTTGTGCGCTGTAGAGATACCTCATGTACTTTGTACGCTGTAGAGATACCTTCTGTACTCCTTTGTGCGCTGTAGAGATACCTTCTGTACTCCTTTGTGCGCTGTAAAGATACCTTCTGTACTCCTTTGTGCGCTGTAGAGATACCTTCTGTACACCTTTGTACGCTGTAGAGATACCTCGTGTACTCCTTTGTACGTTCTAGAGATATTTCCTGTACTCCTTCGTGCGCTGTAGAGATACCTTCTGTACTCCTTTGTGCGCTGTAGAGATACGTTCTGTGCTCCTTTGTGCGCTGTAGAGATCCCTTCGGTACTCCTTTGTGCGCTGTAGAGATACCTCGTGTACTTCTTTGTACGTTCTAGAGATATTTCCTGTACTCCTTTGTGCGCTGTAGAGATACCTTCTGTACTCCTTTGTGCGCTGTAGAGATACCTTCTGTACTCCTTTGTGCGCTGTAGAGATACCTCGTGTACTTTGTACGCTGTAGAGATACCTTCTGTACTCCTTTGTGCGCTGTAGAGATACCTTCTGTACTCCTTTGTGCGCTGTAGAGATACCTTCTGTACTCCTTTGTGCGCTGTAGAGATACCTTCTGTACACCTTTGTACGCTGTAGAGATACCTCGTGTACTCCTTTGTACGTTCTAGAGATATTTCCTGTACTCCTTCGTGCGCTGTAGAGATACCTTCTGTACTCCTTTGTGCGCTGTAGAGATACGTTCTGTACTCCTTTGTGCGCTGTAGAGATACCTTGGGTACTCCTTTGTGCGCTGTAGAGATACCTCGTGTACTTCTTTGTACGTTCTAGAGATATTTCCTGTACTCCTTTGTGCGCTGTAGAGATACCTTCTGTACTCCTTTGTGCGCTGTAGAGATACCTTCTGTACTCCTTTGTGCGCTGTAGAGATACCTCGTGTACTCCTTTGTACGCTGTAGAGATACCTTCTGTACTCCTTTGTGCGCTCTAGAGATACCTTCTGTACTCCTTTGTTCGCTCTAGAGATACCTTCTGTACTCCTTTGTGCGCTGGAGAGATACCTTCTGTACTCCTTTGTGCGCTGTAGAGATACCTTCTGTACTCCTTTGTACGCTGTAGAGATACCTTCTGTACTCCATTGTACGCTGTAAAGATACCTTCTGTACTCCTTTGTACGCTGTAGAGATACATCGTGTACTCCTTTGTACGTTCTAGAGATATTTCCTGTACTCCTTTGTGCGTTGTAGAGATACTTTCTGTACTCCTTTGTGCGCTGTAGAGATACATACTGTACTCCTTTGCACGCTGTAGAGATACCTCGTGTACTCCTTTGTACGTTCTAGAGATATTTCCTGTACTCCTTTGTGCGCTGTAGAGATACCTTCTGTACTGCTCTGTGCGCTGTAAAGATACCTTCTGTACTCCTTTGTACGCTGTAGAGATACCTCGTGTACTCCTTTGTACGTTCTAGAGATATTTCCTGTACTCCTTTGTGCGCTGTAGAGATACCTTCTGTACTCCTTTGTGCGCTGTAGAGATACCTTCTGTACTCCTTTGTGCGCTGTAGAGTTACCTTCTGTACTCCTTTGTGCGCTGTAGAGATACCTTCTGTACTCCTTTGTGCGCTGTAGAGATACCTTCTGTACTCCTCTGTGCGCTGTAGAGATACCTTCTGTACTCCTTTGTGCGCTGTAGAGATACCTTCTGTACTCCTTTGTGCGCTGTAGAGATACCTCGGGTACTCCTTTGTACATTCTAGAGATATTTCCTGTACTCCTTTGTGCGCTGTAGAGATACCTTCTGTACTCCTTTGTGCGCTGTAGAGATACCTTCTGTACTCCTTCGTGCGCTGTAGAGATACCTTCTGTACTCCTTTGTGCGCTGTAGAGATACCTTCTGTACTCCTTTGTGCGCTGTAGAGATACCTCGTGTACTCCTTTGTACGTTCTAGAGATATTTCCTGTACTCCTTTGTGCGCTGTAGAGATACCTTCTGTACTCCTTTGTGCGCTGTAGAGATACCTTCTGTACTCCTTTGTGCGCTGTAGAGATACCTTCTGTACTCCTTTGTGCGCTGTAGAGATACCTTCTGTACTCCTTTGTGCGCTGTAGAGATACCTTCTGTACTCCTTTGTACGCTGTAGAGATACCTCGTGTACTCCTTTGTACGTTCTAGAGATATTTCCTGTACTCCTTTTTGCGCTGTAGAGATACCTTCTGTACTCCTTGGTGCGCTGTAGAGACTCTTTCTGTACTCCTTTGTGCGCTGTAGAGATACCTTCTGTACTCCTTTGTGCGCTGTAGAGATACCTTCTGTACTCCTTTGTACGCTGTAGAGATACCTCGTGAACTCCTTTGTACGTTCTAGAGATATTTCCTGTACTCCTTTGTGCACTGTAGAGATACCTTCTGTACTCCTTTGTACGCTGTAGAGATACCTTCTGTACTCCTTTGTGCGCTGTAGAGATACCTTCTGTACTCCTTTGTGCGCTGTAGAGATACCTTCTGTACTCCTTTGTGCGCTGTAGAGATACCTTCTGTACTCCTTTGTGCGCTGTAGATATACCTTCTGTACTCCTTTCTGCGCTGTAGAGATACCTTCTGTACTCCTTTGTGCGCTGTAGAGATACCTTCTGTACTCCTTTGTGCGCTGTAGAGATACCTTCTGTACTCCTTTGTGCGCTGTAGAGATACCTTCTGTACTCCTTTGTGCGCTGTAGAGATACCTTCTGTACTCATTTGTACGCTGTAGAGATACCTTCTGTACTCCTTTGTGCGCTGTAGAGATACCTTCTGTACTCCTTTGTACGCTGTAGAGATACCTCGTGTACTCCTTTGTACGTTCTAGAGATATTTCCTGTACTCCTTTGTGCGCTGTAGAGATACCTTCTGTACTCCTTTGTGCGCTGTAGAGATACATTCTGTACTCCTTTGTGCGCTGTAGAGATACCTTCTGTACTCCTTTGTGCGCTGTAGAAATACCTTCTGTACTCCTTTGTACGCTGTAGAGATACCTCGTGTACTCCTTTGTACGTTCTAGAGATATTTCCTGTACTCCTTTGTGCGCTGTAGAGATACCTTCTGTACTCCTTTGTGCGCTGTAGAGATACCTTCTGTACTCCTTTGTGCGCTGTAGAGATACCTTCTGTACTCCTTTGTGCGCTATAGAGATACCTTCTGTACTCCTTTGTGCGCTGTAGAGATACCTTCTGTACTCCTTTGTACGCTGTAGAGATACCTTCTGTACTCCACTGTACGCTGTAAAGATACCTTCTGTACTCCTTTGTACGCTGTAGAGATACATCGTGTACTCCTTTGTGCGTTCTAGAGATATTTCCTGTACTCCTTTGTGCGCTGTAGAGATACCTTCTGTACTCCTTTGTGCGCTGTAGAGATACATTCTGTACTCCTTTGTACGCTGTAGAGATACCTCGTGTACTCTTTTGTACGTTCTAGAGATATTTCCTGTACTCCTTTGTGCGCTGTAGAGATACCTTCTGTACTCCTTTGTGCGCTGTAGAGATACCTTCTGTACTCCTTTGTGCGCTCTAGAGATACCTTCTGTACTCCTTTGTGCGCTGTAGAGATACCTTCTGTACTCCTTTGTACGCTGTAGAGATACCTTCTATACTCCTTTGTACGCTGTAGAGATACCTCGTGTACTCCTTTGTATGTTCTAGAGATATTTCCTTAATCCTTTGTGCGCTGTAGAGATACCTTCTGTACTCCTTTGTGCGCTGTAGAGATACCTTCTGTACTCCTTTGTGCGCTGTAGAGATACCTTCTGTACTCCTTTGTGCGCTGTAGAGATACCTTCTGTACTCCTTTGTGCGCGGTAGAGATACCTCGTGCACTCCTTTGTACGTTCTAGAGATATTTCCTGTACTCCTTTGTGCGCAGTAGAGATACCTTCTGTACTCCTTTGTGCGCTGTAGAGATACCTTCTGTACTCCTTTGTGCGCTGTAGAGATACCTTCTGTACCCCTTTGTGCGCTGTAGAGATACCTTCTGTACTCCTTTGTGCGCTGTAGAGATACCTTCTGTACTCCTTTGTGCGCTGTAGAGATACCTTCTGTACTCCTTTGTACGCTGTAGAGATACCTCGTGTACTCCTTTGTACGTTCTAGAGATATTTCCTGTACTCCTTTGTGCGCTGTAGAGATACCTTCTGTACTGCTTTGTGCGCTGTAGAGATACCTTCTGTACTCCTTTGTGCGCTGTAGAGATACCTTCTGTACTCCTTTGTGCGCTGTAGAGATACCTCGTGTACTCCTTTGTACGCTGTAGAGATACCTTCTGTACTCCTTTGTGCGCTGTAGAGATACCTTCTGTACTCCTTTGTGCGCTGTAGAGATACCTTCTGTACTCCTTTGTGCGCTGTAGAGATACCTTCTGTACTCCTTTTTGCGCTGTAGAGATACCTTCTGTACTCCTTTTTGCGCTGTAGAGATACCTTCTGTACTCCTTTGTGCGCTGTAGAGATACCTTCTGTTCTCCTTTGTGCGCTGTAGAGATACCTCGTGTACTCCTTTGTACGCTGTAGAGATACCTTCTGTACTCCTTTGTGCGCTGTAGAGATACCTTCTGTACTCCTTTGTGCGCTGTAGAGATACCTTCTGTACTCCTTTGTGCGCTGTAAAGATACCTCGTGTACTTCTGTGTACGTTCTAGAGATATTTCCTGTACTCCTTTGTGCGCTGTAGAGATACCTTCTGTACTCCTTTATGCGCTGTAGAGATACCTTCTGTACTCCTTTGTGCGCTGTAGAGATACCTCGTGTAATCCTTTGTACGTTCTAGAGATATTTCCTGTACTCCTTTGTGCGCTGTAGAGATACCTTCTGTACTCCTTTGTGCGCTGTAGAGATACCTTCTGTACTTCTTTGTGCGCTGTAGAGATACCTCGTGTACTCCTTTGTACGCTGTAGAGATACCTTCTGTACTCCTTTGTGCGCTCTAGAGATACCTTCTGTACTCCTTTGTGCGCTGTAGAGATACCTTCTGTACTCCTTTGTGCGCTGTAGAGATACCTTCTGTACTCCTTTGTACGCTGTAGAGATACCTCGTGTACTCCTTTGTACGTTCTAGAGATATTTCCTGTACTCCTTTGTGCGCTGTAGAGATACCTTCTGTACTCCTTTGTGCCTTGTAGAGATACCTTCTGTACTCCTTTGTGCGCTGTAGAGATACCTTCTGTACTCCTTTGTGCGCTGTAGAGATACCTCCTGTACTCCTTTGTGCGCTGTAGAGATACCTCGTGTACTCCTTTGTACGTTCTAGAGATATTTCCTGTACTCCTTTGTGCGCTGTAGAGATACCTTCTGTACTCCTGTGTGCGCTGTAGAGATACCTTCTGTACTCCTTTGTGCGCTGTAGAGATACCTTCTGTACTCCTTTGTGCGCTGTAGAGATACCTTCTGTACTCCTTTGTGCGCTGTAGAGATACCTTCTGTACTCCTTTGTACGCTGTAGAGATACCTCGTGTACTCCTTTGTACGTTCTAGAGATATTTCCTGTACTCCTTTGTGCGCTGTAGAAATACCTTCTGTACTCCTTTGTGCGCTTTAGAGATACCTTCTGTACTCCGTTGTGCGCTGTAGAGATACCTTCTGTACTCCTTTGTGCGCTGTAGAGATACCTTCTGTACTCCTTTGTGCGCTGTAGAGATACCTCGTGTACTCCTTTGTACGTTCTAGAGATATTTCCTGTACTCCTTTGTGCGCTGTAGAGATACCTTCTGTACTCCTTTGTGCGCTGTAGAGATACCTTCTGTACTCCTTTGTGCGCTGTAGAGATACCTTCTGTACTCCTTTGTGCGCTGTAGAGATACCTTCTGTACTCCTTTGTGCGCTGTAGAGATACCTTCTGTACTCCTTTGTGCGCTGTAGATATACCTTCTGTACTCCTTTGTGCGCTGTAGAGATACCTTCTGTACTCCTTTGTGCGCTGTAGAGATACCTTCTGTACTCCTTTGTGCGCTGTAGAGATACCTTCTGTACTCCTTTGTGCGCTGTAGAGATACCTCGTGTACTCCTTTGTACGTTCTAGAGATATTTCCTGTACTCCTTTGTGCGCTGTAGAGATACCTTCTGTACTTTGTGCGCTGTAGAGATACCTTCTGTACTCCTTTGTGCGCTGTAGAGATACCTCGCGTACTTCTTTGTACGTTCTAGAGATATTTCCTGTACTCCTTTGTGCGCTGTAGAGATACCTTCTGTACTCCTTTGTGCGCTGTAGAGATACCTTCTGTACTCCTTTGTGCGCTGTAGAGATACCTTCTGTACTCTTTTGTACGCTGTAGAGATACCTCGTGTACTCCTTTGTACGTTCTAGAGATATTTCCTGTACTCCTTTGTGCGCTGTAGAGATACCTTATGTACTCCTTGGTGCGCTGTAGACACTCTTTCTGTACTCCTTTGTGCGCTGTAGAGATACCTTCTGTACTCCTTTGTGCGCTGTAGAGATACCTTCTGTACTCCTTTGTACGCTGTAGAGATACCTCGTGTACTCCTTTGTACGTTCTAGAGATGTTTCCTGAACTCCTTTTTGCGCTGTAGAGATACCTTCTGTACTCCTTTGTACGCTGTAGAGATACCTTCTGTACTCCTTTGTGCGCTGTAGAGATACCTTCTGTACTCCTTTGTGCGCTGTAGAGATACCTTCTGTACTCCTTTGTGCGCTGTAAAGATACCATCTGTACTTCTTTGTGCGCTGTAGATATACCTTCTGTACTCCTTTGTGCGCTGTAGAGATACCTTCTGTACTCCTTTGTGCGCTGTAGAGATACCTTCTGTACTCCTTTGTGCGCTGTAGAGATACCTTCTGTACTCCTTTGTGCGCTGTAAAGATACCTCGTGTACTCCTTCATACGTTCTAGAGATATTTCCTGTACTCCTTTGTGCGCTGTAGAGATACCTTCTGTACTCCTTTGTGCGCTGTAGAGATACCTCGTGTACTCCTTTGTACGTTCTAGAGATATTTCCTGTACTCCTTTGTGCGCTGTAGAGATACCTTCTGTACTCCTTTGTGCGCTGTAGAGATACCTTCTGTACTCCTTTGTACCCGGTAGAGATACCTCGTGTACTCCTTTGTACGTTCTAGAGATATTTCCTGTACTCCTTTGTGCGCTGTAGAGATACCTTCTGTACTCCTTTGTGCGCTGTAGAGATACATTCTGTACTCCTTTGTGCGCTGTAGAGATACCTTCTGTACTCCTTTGAGCGCTGTAGAGATACCTTCTGTACTCCTTTGTACGCTGTAGAGATACCTCGTGTACTCCTTTGTACGTTCTAGAGATATTTCCTGTACTCCTTTGTGCGCTGTAGAGATACCTTCTGTACTCCTTTGTGCGCTGTAGAGATAGCTTCTGTACTCCTTTGTGCGCTGTAGAGATACCTTCTGTACTCCTTTGTGCGCTGTAGAGATACCATCTGTACTCCTTTGTGCGCTGTAGAGATACCTTCTGTACTCCTTTGTACGCTGTAGAGATACCTTCTGTACTCCATTGTACGCTGTAAAGATACCTTCTGTACTCCTTTGTACGCTGTAGAGATACATCGTGTACTCCTTTGTACGTTCTAGAGATATTTCCTGTACTCCTTTGTGCGCTGAAGAGATACCTTCTGTACTCCTTTGTGCGCTGTAGAGATACATTCTGTACTCCTTTGTACGCTGTAGAGATACCTCGTGTACTCCTTTGTACGTTCTAGAGATATTTCCTGTACTCCTTTGTGCGCTGTAGAGATACCTTCTGTACTCCTTTGTGCGCTGTAGAGATACCTTCTGTACTCCTTTGTGCGCTGTAGAGATACCTTCTGTACTCCTTTGTGCGCTGTAGAGATACCTTCTGTACTCCTTTGTACGCTGTAGAGATACCTTCTGTACTCCTTTGTACGCTGTAGAGATACCTCGTGTACTCCTTTGTACGTTCTAGAGATATTTCCTGTACTCCTTTGTGCGCTGTAGAGATACCTTCTGTACTCCTTTGTGCGCTGTAGAGATACCTTCTGTACTCCTTTGTGCGCTGTAGAGATACCTTCTGTACTCCTTTGTGCGCTGTGGAGATACATTCTGTACTCCTTTGTGCGCTGTAGAGATACCTCGTGTACTCCTTTGTACGTTCTAGAGATATTTCCTGTACTCCCTTGTGCGCTGTAGAGATACCTTCTGTACTCCTTTGTGCGCTGTAGAGATACCTTCTGTACTCCTTTGTGCGCTGTAGAGATCCCTTCTGTACTCCTTTTTGCGCTGTAGAGATACCTTCTGTACTCCTTTGTTCGCTGTAGAGATACCTTCTGTACTCCTTTGTGCGCTGTAGAGATACCTTCTGTACTCCTTTGTGCGCTGTAGAGAAACCTTCTGTACTCCTTTGTGCGCTGTAAAGATACCTCGTGTACTTCTGTGTACGTTCTAGAGATATTTCCTGTACTCCTTTGTGCGCTGTAGAGATACCTTCTGTACTCCTTTGTGCGCTGTAGAGATACCTTCTGTACTCCTTTGTGCGCTGTAGAGGTACCTCGTGTACTCCTTTGTACGTTCTAGAGATATTTCCTGTACTCCTTTGTGCGCTGTAGAGATACCTTCTGTACTCCTTTGTGCGCTGTAGAGATACCTTCTGTACTCCTTTGTGCGCTGTAGAGATACCTCGTGTACTCCTTTGTACGCTGTAGAGATACCTTCTGTACTCCTTTGTGCGCTCTAGAGATACCTTCTGTTCTCCTTTGTGCGCTGTAGAGATACCTTCTGTACTCCTTTGTGCGCTGTAGAGATACCTTCTGTACTCCTTTGTACGCTGTAGAGATACCTCGTGTACTCCTTTGTAAGTTCTAGAGATATTTCCTGTACTCCTTTGTGCGCTGTAGAGATACCTTCTGTACTCCTTTGTGCCTTGTAGAGATACCTTCTGTACTCCTTTGTGCGCTGTAGAGATACATTCTGTACTCCTTTGTGCGCTGTAGAGATACCTTCTGTACTCCTTTGTGCGCTGTAGAGATACCTCGTGTACTCCTTTGTACGTTCTAGAGATATTTCCTGTACTCCTTTGTGCGCTGTAGAGATACCTTCTGTACTCCTTTGTGCGCTGTAGAGATACCTTCTGTACTCCTTTGTGCGCTGTAGAGATACCTTCTGTACTCCTTTGTACGCTGTAGAGATACCTCGTGTACTCCTTTGTACGTTCTAGAGATATTTCCTGTACTCCTTTGTGCGCTGTAGAGATACCTTCTGTACTCCTTTGTGCGCTGTTGAGATACCTTCTGTACTCCGTTGTGCGCTGTAGAGATACCTTCTGTACTCCTTTGTGCGCTGTAGAGATACCTTCTGTACTCCTTTGTACGCTGTAGAGATACCTCGTGTACTCCTTTGTACGTTCTAGAGATATTTCCTGTACTCCTTTGTGCGCTGTAGAGATACCTTCTGTACTCCTTTGTGCGCTGTAGAGATACCTTCTGTACTCCTTTGTGCGCTGTAGAGATACCTTCTGTACTCCTTTGTGCGCTGTAGAGATACCTTCTGTACTCCTTTGTGCGCTGTAGAGATACCTTCTGTACCCCTTTGTGCGCTGTAGATATACCTTCTGTACTCCTTTGTGCGCTGTAGAGATACCTTCTGTACTCCTTTGTGCGCTGTAGAGATACCTTCTGTACTCCTTTGTGCGCTGTACAGATACCTTCTGTACTCCTTTGTGCGCTGTAGAGATACCTCGTGTACTCCTTTGTACGTTCTAGAGATATTTCCTGTACTCCTTTGTGCGCTGTAGAGATACCTTCTGTACTTTGTGCGCTGTAGAGATACCTTCTGTACTCCTTTGTGCGCTGTAGAGATACCTCGTGTACTCCTTTGTACGTTCTAGAGATATTTCCTGTACTCCTTTGTGCGCTGTAGAGATACCTTCTGTACTCCTTTGTGCGCTGTAGAGATACCTTCTGTACTCCTTTGTACGCTGTAAAGATACCTTCTTTACTCCTTTGTACGCTGTAGAGATACCTCGTGTACTCCTTTGTACGTTCTAGAGATATTTCCTGTACTCCTTTGTGCGCTGTAGAGATACCTTCTGTACTCCTTTGTGCGCTGTAGAGATACATTCTGTACTCCTTTGTACGCTGTAGAGATACCTCGTGTACTCCTTTGTACGTTCTAGAGATATTTCCTGTACTCCTTTGTGCGCTGTAGAGATACCTTCTGTACTCCTTTGTGCGCTGTAGAGATACCTTCTGTACTCCTTTGTGCGCTGTAGAGATACCTTCTGTACTCCTTTGTGCGCTGTAGAGATACCTTCTGTACTCCTTTGTACGCTGTAGAGATACCTTCTGTACTCCTTTGTACGCTGTAGAGATACCTCGTGTACTCCTTTGTACGTTCTAGAGATATTTCCTGTACTCCTTTGTGCGCTGTAGAGATACCTTCTGTACTCCTTTGTGCGCTGTAGAGATACCTTCTCTACTCCTTTGTGCGCTGTAGAGATACCTTCTGTACTCCTTTGTGCGCTGTAGAGATACCTTCTGTACTCCTTTGTGCGCTGTAGAGATACCTCGTGTACTCCTTTGTACGTTCTAGAGATATTTCCTGTACTCCTTTGTGCGCTGTAGAGATTCCTTCTGTACTCCTTTGTGCGCTGTAGAGATACCTTCTGTACTCTTTTGTGCGCTGTAGAGATACCTTCTGTACTCCTTTGTGCGCTGTAGAGATACCTTCTGTACTCCTTTGTGCGCTGTAGAGATACCTTCTGTACCCCTTTGTGCGCTGAAGAGATACCTTCTGTACTCCTTTGTACGCTGTAGAGATACCTCGTGTACTCCATTGTACGTTCTAGAGATATTTCCTGTTCTCCTTTGTGCGCTGTAGAGATACTTTCTGTACTCCTTAGTGCGCTGTAGAGATACCTTCTGTACTCCTTTGTGCGCTGTAGAGATACCTCGTGTACTCCTTTGTACGCTGTAGAGATACCTTCTGTACTCCTTTGTGCGCTGAAGAGATAACTTCTGTACTCCTTTGTGCGCTGTAGAGATACCTTCTGTACTCCTTTGTGCGCTGTAGAGATACCTTCTGTACTCCTTTGTGCGCTGTAGAGATACCTTCTGTACTCCTTTGTGCGCTGTAGAGATACCTTCTGTACTCCTTTGTGCGCTGTAGAGATACCTTCTGTACTCCTTTGTGCGCTGTAGAGATACCTTCTGTACTCCTTTGTGCGCTGTAGAGATACCTCGTGTACTCCTTTGTACGCTGTAGAGATACCTTCTGTACTCCTTTGTGCGCTGTAGAGATACCTTCTGTACTCCTTTGTGCGCTGTAGAGATACCTTCTGTACTCCTTTGTGCGCTGTAGAGATACCTCGTGTACTCCTTTGTACGTTCTAGAGATATTTCCTGTACTCCTTTGTGCGCTGTAGAGATACCTTCTGTACTCCTTTGTGCGCTGTAGAGATACCTTCTGTACTCCTTTGTGCGCTGTAGAGATACCTCGTGTACTTTGTACGCTGTAGAGATACCTTCTGTACTTCTTTGAGCGCTGTAGAGATACCTTCTGTACTCCTTTGTGCGCTGTAGAGATACCTTCTGTACTCCTTTGTGCGCTGTAGAGATACCTTCTGTACTCCTTTGTACGCTGTAGAGATACCTCGTGTACTCCTTTGTACGTTCTAGAGATATTTCCTGTACTTCTTCGTGCGCTGTAGAGATACCTTCTGTACTCCTTTGTGCGCTGTAGATATACCTCGTGTACTTTGTACGCTGTAGAGATACCTTTTGTACTCCTTTGTGCGCTGTAGAGATACCTTCTGTACTCCTTTATGCGCTGTAGAGATACCTTCTGTACTCCTTTGTGCGCTGTAGAGATACCTTCTGTACTCCTTTGTACGCTGTAGAGATACCTCGTGTACTCCTTTGTACGTTCTAGAGATATTTCATGTACTCCTTTGTGCACTGTAGAGATACCTTCTGTACCCCTTTGTGCGCTGTAAAAATACCTTCTGTACTCCTTTGTGCGCTGTAGAGATACTTTCTGTACTCCTTTGTGCGCTGTAGAGATACCTTCTGTACTCCTTTGTACGCTGTAGAGATACCTCGTGTACTCCTTTGTACGTTCTAGAGATATTTCCTGTACTCCTTTGTGCGCTGTAGAGATACCTTCTGTACTACTTTGTACGCTGTAGAGATACCTCGTGTACTCCTTTGAACGTTCTAGAGATATTTCCTGTACTCCTTTGTGCGCTGTAGAGATACCTTCTGTACTCCTTTGTGCGCTGTAGAGATACCTTCTGTACTCCTTTGTGCGCTGTAGAGATACCTTCTGTACTCCTTTGTGCGCTGTAGAGATACCTTCTGTACTCCTTTGTGCGCTGTAGAGATACCTTCTGTACTCCTTTGTACGCTGTAGAGATACCTCGTGTACTCCTTTGTACGTTCTAGAGATATTTCATGTACTCCTTTGTGCGCTGTAGAGATACCTTCTGTACTCCTTTGTGCGCTGTAGAGATACCTTCTGTACTCCTTTGTGCTCTGTAGAGATACCTTCTGTACTCCTTTGTGCGCTGTAGAGATACCTCGTATACTCCTTTGTACGCTGTAGAGATACCTTCTGTACTCCTTCGTGCGCTGTAGAGATACCTTCTGTACTCCTTTGTGCGCTGTAGAGATACCTTCTGTACTCCTTTGTGCGCTGTAGAGATACCTTCTGTACTCCTTTGTGCGCTGTAGGGATTCCTTCTGTACTCCTTTGTGCGCTGTAGAGATACCTTCTGTACTCCTTTGTGCGCTGTAGAGATACCTTCTGTACTCCTTTGTGCGCTGTAGAGATACCTCGTGTACTCCTTTGTACGCTGTAGAGATACCTTCTGTACTCCTTTGTGCGCTGTAGAGATACCTTCTGTACTCCTTTGTGCGCTGTAGAGATACCTTCTGTACTCCTTTGTGCGCTGTAGAGATACCTCGTGTACTTCTTCGTACGTTCTAGAGATATTTCCTGTACTCCTTTGTGCGCTGTAGAGATACCTTCTGTACTCCTTTGTGCGCTGTAGAGATACCTTCTGTACTCCTTTGTGCGCTGTAGATATACCTCGTGTACTTTGTACGCTGTAGAGATACCTTCTGTACTCCTTTGTGCGCTGTAGAGATACCTTCTGTACTCCTTTGTGCGCTGTAGAGATACCTTCTGTACTCCTTTGTGCGCTGTAGAGATACCTTCTGTACTCCTTTGTACGCTGTAGAGATACCTCGTGTACTCCTTTGTACGTTCTAGAGATATTTCATGTACTCCTTTGTGCACTGTAGAGATACCTTCTGTACTCCTTTGTGCGCTGTAGAGATACCTTCTGTACTCCTTTGTGCGCTTTAGAGATACCTTCTGTACTCCTCTGTGCGCTGTAGAGATACCTTCTGTACTCCTTTGTACGCTGTAGAGATACCTTCTGTACTCCTTTGTACGCTGTAGAGATACCTCGTGTACTCCTTTGTACGTTCTAGAGATATTTCCTGTACTCCTTTGTGCGCTGTAGAGATACCTTCTGTACTCCCTTGTGCGCTGTAGAGATACCTTCTGTACTCCTTTGTGCGCTGTAGAGATACCTTCTGTACTCCTTTGTGCGCTGTAGAGATACCTTCTGTACTCCTTTGTGCGCTGTAGAGATACCTTCTGTACCCCTTTGTGCGCTGGAGAGATCCCTTCTGTACTCCTTTGTACGCTGTAGAGATACCTCGTGTACTCCTTTGTACGTTCTAGAGATATTTCCTGTACTCCTTTGTGCGCTGTAGAGATACCTTCTGTACTCCTTTGTGCGCTGTAGAGATACCTTCTGTACTCCTTTGTGCGCTGTAGAGATACCTTCTGTACTCCTTTGTGCGCTGTAGAGATACCTTGTGTACTCCTTTGTACGCTGTAGAGATACCTTCTGTACTCCTTTGTGCGCTGAAGAGATACCTTCTGTACTCCTTTGTGCGCTGTAGAGATACCTTCTGTACTCCTTTGTGCGCTGTAGAGATACCTTCTGTACTCCTTTGTGCGCTGTAGAGATACCTTCTATACTCCTTTGTGCGCTGTAGAGATACCTTCTGTACTCCTTTGTGCGCTGTAGAGATACCTTCTGTACTCCTATGTGCGCTGTAGAGATACCTTCTGTACTCCTTTGTGCGCTGTAGAGATACCTCGTGTACTCCTTTGTACGCTGTAGAGATACCTTCTGTACTCCTTTGTGCGCTGTAGAGATACCTTCTGTACTCCTTTGTGCGCTGTAGAGATACCTTCTGTACTCCTTTGTGCGCTGTAGAGATACCTCGTGTACTTCTTTGTACGTTCTAGAGATATTTCCTGTACTCCTTTGTGCGCTGTAGCGATACCTTCTGTACTCCTTTGTGCGCTGTAGAGATACCTTCTGTACTCCTTTGTGCGCTGTAGAGATACCTCGTGTACTTTGTACGCTGTAGAGATACCTTCTGTACTCCATTGTGCGCTGTAGAGATACCTTCTGTACTCCTTTGTGCGCTGTAGAGATACCTTCTGTACTCCTTTGTGCGCTGTAGAGATACCTTCTGTACTCCTTTGTACGCTGTAGAGATACCTCGTGTACTCCTTTGTACGTTCTAGAGATATTTCCTGTACTCCTTTGTGCGCTGTAGAGATACCTTCTGTACTCCTTTGTGCGCTGTAGAGATACCTTCTGTACTCCTTTGTGCGCTGTAGAGATACCTTCTGTACTCCTTTGTGCGCTGTAGAGATACATTCTGTACTCCTTTGTGCGCTGTAGAGATACCTCGTGTACTCCTTTGTACGTTCTAGAGATATTTCCTGTACTCCCTTGTGCGCTGTAGAGATACCTTCTGTACTCCTTTGTGCGCTGTAGAGATACCTTCTGTACTCCTTTGTGCGCTGTAGAGATACCTTCTGTACTCCTTTTTGCGCTGTAGAGATACCTTCTGTACTCCTTTGTTCGCTGTAGAGATACCTTCTGTACTCCTTTGTGCGCTGTAGAGATACCTTCTGTACTCCTTTGTGCGCTGTAGAGAAACCTTCTGTACTCCTTTGTGCGCTGTAAAGATACCTCGTGTACTTCTGTGTACGTTCTAGAGATATTTCCTGTACTCCTTTGTGCGCTGTAGAGATACCTTCTGTACTCCTTTGTGCGCTGTAGAGATACCTTCTGTACTCCTTTGTGCGCTGTAGAGGTACCTCGTGTACTCCTTTGTACGTTCTAGAGATATTTCCTGTACTCCTTTGTGCGCTGTAGAGATACCTTCTGTACTCCTTTGTGCGCTGTAGAGATACCTTCTGTACTCCTTTGTGCGCTGTAGAGATACCTCGTGTACTCCTTTGTACGCTGTAGAGATACCTTCTGTACTCCTTTGTGCGCTCTAGAGATACCTTCTGTTCTCCTTTGTGCGCTGTAGAGATACCTTCTGTACTCCTTTGTGCGCTGTAGAGATACCTTCTGTACTCCTTTGTACGCTGTAGAGATACCTCGTGTACTCCTTTGTACGTTCTAGAGATATTTCCTGTACTCCTTTGTGCGCTGTAGAGATACCTTCTGTACTCCTTTGTGCCTTGTAGAGATACCTTCTGTACTCCTTTGTGCGCTGTAGAGATACCTTCTGTACTCCTTTGTGCGCTGTAGAGATACCTTCTGTACTCCTTTGTGCGCTGTAGAGATACCTCGTGTACTCCTTTGTACGTTCTAGAGATATTTCCTGTACTCCTTTGTGCGCTGTAAAGATACCTTCTGTACTCCTTTGTGCGCTGTAGAGATACCTTCTGTACTCCTTTGTGCGCTGTAGAGATACCTTCTGTACTCCTTTGTGCGCTGTAGAGATACCTTCTGTACTCCTTTGTGCGCTGTAGAGATACCTTCTGTACTCCTTTGTACGCTGTAGAGATACCTCGTGTACTCCTTTGTACGTTCTAGAGATATTTCCTGTACTCCTTTGTGCGCTGTAGAGATACCTTCTGTACTCCTTTGTGCGCTGTAGAGATACCTTCTGTACTCCGTTGTGCGCTGTAGAGATACCTTCTGTACTCCTTTGTGCGCTGTAGAGACACCTTCTGTACTCCTTTGTACGCTGTAGAGATACCTCGTGTACTCCTTTGTACGTTCTAGAGATATTTCCTGTACTCCTTTGTGCGCTGTAGAGATACCTTCTGTACTCCTTTGTGCGCTGTAGAAATACCTTCTGTACTCCTTTGTGCGCTGTAGAGATACCTTCTGTACTCCTTTGTGCGCTGTAGAGATACCTTCTGTACTCCTTTGTGCGCTGTAGAGATACCTTCTGTACCCCTTTGTGCGCTGTAGATATACCTTCTGTACTCCTTTGTGCGCTGTAGAGATACCTTCTGTACTCCTTTGTGCGCTGTAGAGATACCTTCTGTACTCCTTTGTGCGCTGTACAGATACCTTCTGTACTCCTTTGTGCGCTGTAGAGATACCTCGTGTACTCCTTTGTACGTTCTAGAGATATTTCCTGTACTCCTTTGTGCGCTGTAGAGATACCTTCTGTACTTTGTGCGCTGTAGAGATACCTTCTGTACTCCTTTGTGCGCTGTAGAGATACCTCGTGTACTCCTTTGTACGTTCTAGAGATATTTCCTGTACTCCTTTGTGCGCTGTAGAGATACCTTCTGTACTCCTTTGTGCGCTGTAGAGATACCTTCTGTACTCCTTTGTGCGCTGTAGAGATACCTTCTGTACTCCTTTGTGCGCTGTAGAGATACCTTCTGTACTCCTTTGTACGCTGTAAAGATACCTTCTTTACTCCTTTGTACGCTGTAGAGATACCTCGTGTACTCCTTTGTACGTTCTAGAGATATTTCCTGTACTCCTTTGTGCGCTGTAGAGATACCTTCTGTACTCCTTTGTGCGCTGTAGAGATACATTCTGTACTCCTTTGTACGCTGTAGTGATACCTCGTGTACTCCTTTGTACGTTCTAGAGATATTTCCTGTACTCCTTTGTGCGCTGTAGAGATACCTTCTGTACTCCTTTATGCGCTGTAGAGATACCTTCTGTACTCCTTTGTGCGCTGTAGAGATACCTTCTGTACTCCTTTGTGCGCTGTAGAGATACCTTCTGTACTCCTTTGTACGCTGTAGAGATACCTTCTGTACTCCTTTGTACGCTGTAGAGATACCTCGTGTACTCCTTTGTACGTTCTAGAGATATTTCCTGTACTCCTTTGTGCGCTGTAGAGATACCTTCTGTACTCCTTTGTGCGCTGTAGAGATACCTTCTCTACTCCTTTGTGCGCTGTAGAGATACCTTCTGTACTCCTTTGTGCGCTGTAGAGATACCTTCTGTACTCCTTTGTGCGCTGTAGAGATACCTCGTGCACTCCTTTGTACGTTCTAGAGATATTTCCTGTACTCCTTTGTGCGCTGTAGAGATTCCTTCTGTACTCCTTTGTGCGCTGTAGAGATACCTTCTGTACTCTTTTGTGCGCTGTAGAGATACCTTCTGTACTCCTTTGTGCGCTGTAGAGATACCTTCTGTACTCCTTTGTGCGCTGTAGAGATACCTTCTGTACTCCTTTGTGCGCTGTAGAGATACCTTCTGTACTCCTTTGTGCGCTGTAAAGATACCTTCTGTACTCCTTTGTGCGCTGTAGAGATACCTCGCGTACTCCTTTGTACGCTGTAGAGATACCTTCTGTACTCCTTTGTGCGCTGTAGAGATACCTTCTGTACTCCTTTGTGCGCTGTAGAGATACCTTCTGTACTCCTTTGTGCGCTGTAGAGATACCTCGTGTACTTCTTTGTACGTTCTAGAGATATTTCCTGTACTCCTTTGTGCGCTGTAGAGATACCTTCTGTACTCCTTTGTGCGCTGTAGAGATACCTTCTGTACTCCTTTGTGCGCTGTAGAGATACCTCGTGTACTTTGTACGCTGTAGAGATACCTTCTGTACTCCTTTGTGCGCTGTAGAGATACCTTCTGTACTCCTTTGTGCGCTGTAGAGATACCTTCTGTACTCCTTTGTGCGCTGTAGAGATACCTTCTGTACTCCTTTGTACGCTGTAGAGATACCTCGTGTACTCCTTTGTACGTTCTAGAGATATTTCCTGTACTTCTTCGTGCGCTGTAGAGATACCTTCTGTAATCCTTTGTGCGCTGTAGATATACCTCGTGTACTTTGTACGCTGTAGAGATACCTTCTGTACTCCTTTGTGCGCTGTAGAGATACCTTCTGTACTCCTTTGTGCGCTGTAGAGATACCTTCTGTACTCCTTTGTGCGCTGTAGAGATACCTTCTGTACTCCTTTGTACGCTGTAGAGATACCTCGTGTACTCCTTTGTACGTTCTAGAGATATTTCATGTACTCCTTTGTGCACTGTAGAGATACCTTCTGTACCCCTTTGTGCGCTGTAAAAATACCTTCTGTACTCCTTTGTGCGCTGTAGAGATACCTTCTGTACTCCTTTGTGCGCTGTAGAGATACCTTCTGTACTCCTTTGTACGCTGTAGAGATACCTCGTGTACTCCTTTGTACGTTCTAGAGATATTTCCTGTACTCCTTTGTGCGCTGTAGAGATACCTTCTGTACTCCTTTGTACGCTGTAGAGATACCTCGTGTACTCCTTTGAACGTTCTAGAGATATTTCCTGTACTCCTTTGTGCGCTGTAGAGATACCTTCTGTACTCCTTTGTGCGCTGTAGAGATACCTTCTGTACTCCTTTGTGCGCTGTAGAGATACCTTCTGTACTCCTTTGTGCGCTGTAGAGATACCTTCTGTACTCCTTTGTGCGCTGTAGAGATACCTTCTGTACTCCTTTGTACGCTGTAGAGATACCTCGTGTACTCCTTTGTACGTTCTAGAGATATTTCATGTACTCCTTTGTGCGCTGTAGAGATACCTTCTGTACTCCTTTGTGCGCTGTAGAGATACCTTCTGTACTCCTTTGTGCGCTGTAGAGATACCTTCTGTACTCCTTTGTGCGCTGTAGAGATACCTCGTATACTCCTTTGTACGCTGTAGAGATACCTTCTGTACTCCTTTGTGCGCTGTAGAGATACCTTCTGTACTCCTTTGTGCGCTGTAGAGATAACTTCTGTACTCCTTTGTGCGCTGTAGAGATACCTTCTGTACTCCTTTGTGCGCTGTAGGGATTCCTTCTGTACTCCTTTGTGCGCTGTAGAGATACCTTCTGTACTCCTTTGTGCGCTGTAGAGATACCTTCTGTACTCCTTTGTGCGCTGTAGAGATACCTCGTGTACTCCTTTGTACGCTGTAGAGATACCTTCTGTACTCCTTTGTGCGCTGTAGAGATACCTTCTGTACTCCTTTGTGCGCTGTAGAGATACCTTCTGTACTCCTTTGTGCGCTGTAGAGATACCTCGTGTACTTCTTCGTACGTTCTAGAGATATTTCCTGTACTCCTTTGTGCGCTGTAGAGATACCTTCTGTACTCCTTTGTGCGCTGTAGAGATACCTTCTGTACTCCTTTGTGCGCTGTAGATATACCTCGTGTACTTTGTACGCTGTAGAGATACCTTCTGTACTCCTTTGTGCGCTGTAGAGATACCTTCTGTACTCCTTTGTGCGCTGTAGAGATACCTTCTGTACTCCTTTGTGCGCTGTAGAGATACCTTCTGTACTCCTTTGTACGCTGTAGAGATACCTCGTGTACTCCTTTGTACGTTCTAGAGATATTTCATGTACTTCTTTGTGCACTGTAGAGATACCTTCTGTACTCCTTTGTGCGCTGTAGAGATACCTTCTGTACTCCTTTGTGCGCTGTAGAGATACCTTCTGTACTCCTCTGTGCGCTGTAGAGATACCTTCTGTACTCCTTTGTACGCTGTAGAGATACCTTCTGTACTCCTTTGTACGCTGTAGAGATACCTCGTGTACTCCTTTGTACGTTCTAGAGATATTTCCTGTACTCCTTTGTGCGCTGTAGAGATACCTTCTGTACTCCCTTGTGCGCTGTAGAGATACCTTCTGTACTCCTTTGTGCGCTGTAGAGATACCTTCTGTACTCCTTTGTGCGCTGTAGAGATACCTTCTGTACTCCTTTGTGCGCTGTAGAGATACCTTCTGTACCCCTTTGTGCGCTGGAGAGATCCCTTCTGTACTCCTTTGTACGCTGTAGAGATACCTCGTGTACTCCTTTGTACGTTCTAGAGATATTTCCTGTACTCCTTTGTGCGCTGTAGAGATACCTTCTGTACTCCTTTGTGCGCTGTAGAGATACCTTCTGTACTCCTTTGTGCGCTGTAGAGATACCTTCTTTACTCCTTTGTGCGCTGTAGAGATACCTTGTGTACGCCTTTGTACGCTGTAGAGATACCTTCTGTACTCCTTTGTGCGCTGAAGAGATACCTTCTGTACTCCTTTGTGCGCTGTAGAGATACCTTCTGTACTCCTTTGTGCGCTGTAGAGATACCTTCTGTACTCCTTTGTGCGCTGTAGAGATACCTTCTGTACTCCTTTGTGCGCTGTAGAGATACCTTCTGTACTCCTTTGTGCGCTGTAGAGATACCTTCTGTACTCCTATGCGCGCTGTAGAGATACCTTCTGTACTCCTTTGTGCGCTGTAGAGATACCTCGTGTACTCCTTTGTACGCTGTAGAGATACCTTCTGTGCTCCTTTGTGCGCTGTAGAGATACCTTCTGTACTCCTTTGTGCGCTGTAGAGATACCTTCTGTACTCCTTTGTGCGCTGTAGAGATACCTCGTGTACTTCTTTGTACGTTCTAGAGATATTTCCTGTACTCCTTTGTGCGCTGTAGCGATACCTTCTGTACTCCTTTGTGCGCTGTAGAGATACCTTCTGTACTCCTTTGTGCGCTGTAGAGATACCTCGTGTACTTTGTACGCTGTAGAGATACCTTCTGTACTCCTTTGTGCGCTGTAGAGATACCTTCTGTACTCCTTTGTGCGCTGTAGAGATACCTTCTGTACTCCTTTGTGCGCTGTAGAGATACCTTCTGTACTCCTTTGTACGCTGTAGAGATACCTCGTGTACTCCTTTGTACGTTCTAGAGATATTTCCTGTACTCCTTCGTGCGCTGTAGAGATACCTTCTGTACTCCTTTGTGCGCTGTAGAGATACCTTCTGTACTCCTTTGTGCGCTGTAGAGATACCTTCTGTACTCCTTTGTGCGCTGTAGAGATACCTCGTGTACTCCTTTGTACGTTCTAGGGATATTTCCTGTACTCCTTTGTGCGCTGTAGAGATACCTTCTTTACTCCTTTGTGCGCTGTAGAGATACCTTCTGTACTCCTTTGTGCGCTGTAGAGATATTTTCTGTACTCCTTTGTGCGCTGTAGAGATACCTTCTGTACTCCTTTGTGCGCTGTAGAGATACCTTCTGTACTCCTTTGTACGCTGTAGAGATACCTCGTGTACTCCTTTGTACGTTCTAGAGATATTTCCTGTACTCCTTTGTGCGCTGTAGAGATACATTCTGTACTCCTTTTTGCGCTGTAGAGATACTTTCTGTACTCCTTTGTGCGCTGTAGAGATACCTTCTGTACTCCTTTGTGCGCTGTAGAGATACCTTCTGTACTCCTTTGTACGCTGTAGAGATACCTCGTGTACTCCTTTGAACGTTCTAGAGATATTTCCTGTACTCCTTTGTGCGCTGTAGAGATACCTTCTGTACTCCTTTGTGCGCTGTAGAGATACCTTCTGTACTCCTTTGTGCGCTGTGGAGATACCTTCTGTACTCCTTTGTGCGCTGTAGAGATACCTTCTGTACTCCTTTGTGCGCTGTAGAGATACCTTCGGTACTCCTTTGTGCGCTGTAGATATACCTTCTGTACTCCTTTGTGCGCTGAAGAGATACCTTCTGTACTCCTTTGTGCGCTCTAGAGATACCTCGTGTACTCCTTTGTACGTTCTAGAGATATTTCCTGTACTCCTTTGTGCGCTGTAGAGATACCTTCTGTACTTCTTTGTGCGCTGTAGAGATACCTTCTGTGCTCCTTTGTGCGTTGTAGAGATACCTCGTGTACTCCTTTGTACGTTCTAGAGATATTTCCTGTACTTCTTTGTGCGCTGTAGAGATACCTTCTGTACTCCTTCGTGCGCTGTAGAGATACCTTCTGTACTCCTTTGTACGCTGTAGAGATACCTCGTGTACTCCTTTGTACGTTCTACAGATATTTCCTGTACTCCTTTGTGCACTGTAGAGATACCTTCTGTACTCCTTTGTGCGCTGTAGAGATACCTTCTGTACTCCTTTGTGCGCTGTAGAGATACCTTCTGTACTCCTTTGTGCGCTGTAGAGATACCTTCTGTACTCCTTTGTACGCTGTAGAGATACCTCGTGTACTCTTTTGTACGTTCTAGAGATATTTCCTGTACTCCTTTGTGCGCTGTAGAGATACCTTCTGTACTCCTTTGTGCGCTGTAGAGATACCTTCTGTACTCCTTTGTGCGCTGTAGAGATATCTTCTGTACTCCTTTGAACGCTGTAGAGATACCTTCTGTACTCCTTTGTACGCTGTAAAGATACCTTCTGTACTCCTTTGTACGCTGTAGAGATACATCGTGTACTCCTTTGTACGTTCTAGAGATATTTCCTGAACTCCTTTGTGCGCTGTAGAGATACCTTCTGTACTCCTTTGTGCGCTGTAGAGATACCTTCTGTACTCCTTTGTACGCTGTAGAGATACCTCGTGTACTCCTTTGTACGTTCTAGAGATATTTCCTGTACTCCTTTGTGCGCTGTAGAGATACCTTCTGTACTCCTTTGTGCGCTGTAGAGATACCTTCTGTACTCCTTTGTGCGCTGTAGAGAAACCTTCTGTACTCTCTTGTGCGCTGTAGAGATACCTTCTGTACTCCTTTGTGCGCTGTAGAGATACCTTCTGTACTCCTTTGTACGCTGTAGAGATACCTCGTGTACTCCTTTGTACGTTCTAGAGATATTTCCTGTACTCCTTTGTGCGCTGTAGAGATACCTTCTGTACTCCTTTGTGCGCTGTAGAGATACCTTCTGTACTCCGTTGTGCGCTGTAGAGATACCTTCTGTACTCCTTTGTGCGCTGTAGAGATACCTTCTGTACTCCTTTGTACGCTGTAGAGATACCTCGTGTACTCCTTTGTACGGTCTAGAGATATTTCCTGTACTCCTTTGTGCGCTGTAGAGATACCTTCTGTACTCCTTTGTGCGCTGTAGAGATACCTTCTGTACTCCTTTGTGCGCTGTAGAGATACCTTCTGTACTCCTTTGTGCGCTGTAGAGATACCTTCTGTACTCCTTTGTGCGCTGTAGAGATACCTTCTGTACTCCTTTGTGCGCTGTAGATATACCTTCTGTACTCCTTTGTGCGCTGTAGAGATACCTTCTGTACTCCTTTGTGTGCTGTAGAGATACCTTCTGTACTCCTTTGTGCGCTGTACGGATACCTTCTGTACTCCTTTGTGCGCTGTAGAGATACCTCGTGTACTCCTTTGTACGTTCTAGAGATATTTCCTGTACTCCTTTGTGCGCTGTAGAGATACCTTCTGTACTTTGTGCGCTGTAGAGATACCTTCTGTACTCCTTTGTGCGCTGTAGAGATACCTCGTGTACTCCTTTGTACGTTCTAGAGATATTTCCTGTACTCCTTTCTGCGCTGTAGAGATACCTTCTGTACTCCTTTGTGCGCTGTAGAGATACCTTCTGTACTCCTTTGTACGCTGTAAAGATACCTTCTGTACTCCTTTGTACGCTGTAGAGATACCTCGTGTATTCCTTTGTACGTTCTAGAGATATTTCCTGTACTCCTTTGTGCGCTGTAGAGATACCTTCTGTACTCCTTTGTGCGCTGTAGAGATACATTCTGTACTCCTTTGTACGCTGTAGAGATACCTCGTGTACTCCTTTGTACGTTCTAGAGATATTTCCTGTACTACTTTGTGCGCTGTAGAGATACCTTCTGTACTCCTTTGTGCGCTGTAGAGATACCTTCTGTACTCCTTTGTGCGCTGTAGAGATACCTTCTGTACTCCTTTGTGCGCTGTAGAGATACCTTCTGTACTCCTTTGTGCGCTGTAGAGATACCTTCTGTACTCCTTTGTACGCTGTAGAGATACCTTCTGTACTCCTTTGTACGCTGTAGAGATACCTCGTGTACTCCTTTGTACGTTCTAGAGATATTTCCTGTACTCCTTTGTGCGCTGTAGAGATACCTTCTGTACTCCTTTGTGCGCTGTAGAGATACCTTCTCTACTCCTTTGTGCGCTGTAGAGATACCTTCTGTACTCCTTTGTGCGCTGTAGAGATACCTTCTGTACCCCTTTGTGCGCTGAAGAGATACCTTCTGTACTCCTTTGTACGCTGTAGAGATACCTCGTGTACTCCTTTGTACGTTCTAGAGATATTTCCTGTTCTCCTTTGTGCGCTGTAGAGATACCTTCTGTACTCCTTTGTGCGCTGTAGAGATACCTTTTGTACTCCTTTGTGCGCTGCAGAGATACCTTCTGTACTCCTTTGTGCGCTGTAGAGATACCTCGTGTACTCCTTTGTACGCTGTAGAGATACCTTCTGTACTCCTTTGTGCGCTGAAGAGATACCTTCTGTACTCCTTTGTGCGCTGTAGAGATACCTTCTGTACTTCTTTGTGCGCTGTAGAGATACCTTCTGTACTCTTTTGTGCGCTGTAGAGATACCTTTTGTACTCCTTTGTGCGCTGTAGAGATACCTTCTGTACTCCTTTGAGCGCTGTAGAGATACCTTCTGTACTCCTTTGTGCGCTGTAGAGATACCTTCTGTACTCCTTTGTGCGCTGTAGAGATACCTCGTGTACTCCTTTGTACGCTGTAGAGATACCTTCTGTACTCCTTTGTGCGCTGTAGAGATACCTTCTGTACTCCTTTGTGCGCTGTAGAGATACCTTCTGTACTCCTTTGTGCGCTGTAGAGATACCTCGTGTACTTCTTTGTACGTTCTAGAGATATTTCCTGTACTCCTTTGTGCGCTGTAGAGATACCTTCTGTACTCCTTTGTGCGCTGTAGAGATACCTTCTGTACTCCTTTGTGCGCTGTAGAGATACCTTCTGTACTCCTTTGTGCGCTGTAGAGATACCTTCTGTACTCCTTTGTACGCTGTAGAGACACCTCGTGTACTCCTTTGTACGTTCTAGAGATACTTCCTGTACTCCTTTGTGCGCTGTAGAGATACCTTCTGTACTCCTTTGTGCGCTGTAGAGATACCTTCTGTACTCCTTTGTGCGCCTTAGAGATACCTTCTGTACTCCTTTGTGCGCTGTAGAGATACCTTCTGTACTCCTTTGTACGCTGTAGAGATACCTTCTGTACTCCTTTGTGCGCTGTAGAGATACCTTCTGTACTCCTTTGTACGCTGTAGAGATACCTCGTGTACTCCTTTGTACGTTCTAGAGATATTTCCTGTACTCCTTTGTGCGCTGTAGAGATACCTTCTGTACTCCTTTGTGCGCTGTAGAGATACCTTCTGTACTCCTTTGTGCGCTGTAGAGTTAAATTCTGTACTCCTTTGTGCGCTGTAGAGATACCTTCTGAACTCCTTTGTGCGCTGTAGAGATACCTTCTGTACTCCTTTGTGCGCTGTAGAGATACCTTCTGTACTCCTTTGTGCGCTGTAGAGATACCTTCTGTACTCCTTTGTGCGCTGTAGAGATACCTCGGGTTCTCCTTTGTACGTTCTAGAGATATTTCCTGTACTCCTTTGTGCGCTGTAGAGATACCTTCTGTACTCCTTTGTGCGCTGTAGAGATACCTTCTGTACTCCTTTGTGCGCTCTAGAGATACCTCGTGTACTCCTTTGTACGTTCTAGAGATATTTCCTGTACTCCTTTGTGCGCTGTAGAGATACCTTCTGTACTCCTTTGTGCGCTGTAGAGATACCTTCTGTACTCCTTTGTGCGCTGTAGAGATACCTTCTGTACTCCTTTGTGCGCTGTAGAGATACCTTCTGTACTCCTTTGTACGCTGTAGAGATACCTCGTGTACTCCTTTGTACGTTCTAGAGATATTCCCTGTACTCCTTTGTGCGCTGTAGAGATACCTTCTGTACTCCTTTGTGCGCTGTAGAGATACCTTCTGTACTCCTTTGTGCGCTGTAGAGATACCTTCTGTACTCCTTTGTGCGCTGTAGAGATACCTTCTGTACTCCTTTGTACGCTGTAGAGATACCTCGTGTACTCCTTTGTACGTTCTAGAGATATTTCCTGTACTCCTTTGTGCGCTGTAGAGATACCTTCTGTACTCCTTTGTGCGCTGTAGAGATACCTTCTGTACTCCTTTGTGCGCTGTAGAGATACCTTCTGTACTCCTTTGTGCGCTGTAGAGATACCTTCTGTACTCCTTCGTGCGCTGTAGAGATACCTTCTGTACTCCTTTGTGCGCTGTAGAGATACCTTCTGTACTCCTTCGTGCGCTGTAGAGATACCTTCTGTACTCCTTTGTGCGCTGTAGAGATACCTTCTGTACTCCTTTGTGCGCTGTAAAGATACCTTCTGTACTCCTTTGTGCGCTGTAGAGATACCTTTTGTACTCCTTTGTGCGCTGTAGAGATACCTTCTGTACTCCTTTGTGCGCTGTAGAGATTCCTTCTGTACTCCTTTGTACGCTGAAGAGATACCTCGTGTACTCCTTTGTACGTTCTAGAGATATTTCCTGTACTCCTTTGTGCGCTGTAGAGATACCTTCTGTACTCCTTTGTGCGCTGTAGAGATACCTTCTGTACTCCTTTGTCGCTGTAGAGATACCTTCTGTACTCCTTTGTCCGCTGTAGAGATACCTTCTGTACTCCTTTGTACGCTGTAGAGATACCTTCTGTACTCCTTTGTACGCTGTAGAGACACCTCGTGTACTCCTTTGTACGTTCTAGAGATACTTCCTGTACTCCTTTGTGCGCTGTAGAGATACCTTCTGTACTCCTTTGTGCGCTGTAGAGATACCTTCTGTACTCCTTTGTGCGCCTTAGAGATACCTTCTGTACTCCTTTGTGCGCTGTAGAGATACCTTCTGTACTCCTTTGTACGCTGTAGAGATACCTTCTGTACTCCTTTGTGCGCTGTAGAGATACCTTCTGTACTCCTTTGTACGCTGTAGAGATACCTCGTGTACTCCTTTGTACGTTCTAGAGATATTTCCTGTACTCCTTTGTGCGCTGTAGAGATACCTTCTGTACTCCTTTGTGCGCTGTAGAGATACCTTCTGTACTCCTTTGTGCGCTGTAGAGTTAAATTCTGTACTCCTTTGTGCGCTGTAGAGATACCTTCTGAACTCCTTTGTGCGCTGTAGAGATACCTTCTGTACTCCTTTGTGCGCTGTAGAGATACCTTCTGTACTCCTTTGTGCGCTGTAGAGATACCTTCTGTACTCCTTTGTGCGCTGTAGAGATACCTCGGGTTCTCCTTTGTACGTTCTAGAGATATTTCCTGTACTCCTTTGTGCGCTGTAGAGATACCTTCTGTACTCCTTTGTGCGCTGTAGAGATACCTTCTGTACTCCTTTGTGCGCTCTAGAGATACCTCGTGTACTCCTTTGTACGTTCTAGAGATATTTCCTGTACTCCTTTGTGCGCTGTAGAGATACCTTCTGTACTCCTTTGTGCGCTGTAGAGATACCTTCTGTACTCCTTTGTGCGCTGTAGAGATACCTTCTGTACTCCTTTGTGCGCTGTAGAGATACCTTCTGTACTCCTTTGTACGCTGTAGAGATACCTCGTGTACTCCTTTGTACGTTCTAGAGATATTCCCTGTACTCCTTTGTGCGCTGTAGAGATACCTTCTGTACTCCTTTGTGCGCTGTAGAGATACCTTCTGTACTCCTTTGTGCGCTGTAGAGATACCTTCTGTACTCCTTTGTGCGCTGTAGAGATACCTTCTGTACTCCTTTGTACGCTGTAGAGATACCTCGTGTACTCCTTTGTACGTTCTAGAGATATTTCCTGTACTCCTTTGTGCGCTGTAGAGATACCTTCTGTACTCCTTTGTGCGCTGTAGAGATACCTTCTGTACTCCTTTGTGCGCTGTAGAGATACCTTCTGTACTCCTTTGTGCGCTGTAGAGATACCTTCTGTACTCCTTCGTGCGCTGTAGAGATACCTTCTGTACTCCTTTGTGCGCTGTAGAGATACCTTCTGTACTCCTTCGTGCGCTGTAGAGATACCTTCTGTACTCCTTTGTGCGCTGTAGAGATACCTTCTGTACTCCTTTGTGCGCTGTAAAGATACCTTCTGTACTCCTTTGTGCGCTGTAGAGATACCTCGTGTACTCCTTTGTACGCTGTAGAGATCCCTTCTGTACTCCTTTGTGCGCTCTAGAGATACCTTCTGCACTCCTTTGTGCGCTGTAGAGATACCTTCTGTACTCCTTTGTGCGCTGTAGAGATACCTTCTGTACTCCTTTGTACGCTGTAGAGATACCTCGTGTACTCCTTTGTACGTTCTAGAGATATTTCCTGTACTCCTTTGTGCGCTGTAGAGATACCTTCTGTACTCCTTTGTGCGCTGTAGAGATACCTTCTGTACTCCTTCGTGCGCTGTAGAGATACCTTCTGTACTCCTTTGTGCGCTGTAGAGATACCTTCTGTACTCCTTTGTGCGCTGTAGAGATACCTCGTGTACTCCTTTGTACGTTCTAGAGATATTTCCTGTACTCCTTTGTGCGCTGTAGAGATACCTTCTGTACTCCTTTATGCGCTGTAGAGATACCTTCTGTACTCCTTTGTGCGCTGTAGAGATACCTTCTGTACTCCTTTGTGCGCTGTAGAGATACCTTCTGTACTCCTTTGTGCGCTGTAAAGATACCTTCTGTACTCCTTTGTACGCTGTAGAGATACCCCGTGTACTCCTTTGTACGTTCTAGAGATATTTCCTGTACTCCTTTGTGCGCTGTAGAGATACCTTCTGTACTCCTTGGTGCGCTGTAGAGACTCTTTCTGTACTCCTTTGTGCGCTGTAGAGATACCTTCTGTACTCCTTTGTGCGCTGTAGAGATACCTTCTGTACTTCTTTGTACGCTGTAGAGATACCTCGTGTACTCCTTTGTTCGTTCTAGAGATATTTCCTGTACTCCTTTTTGCGCTGTAGAGATACCTTCTGTGTTCCTTTGTACGCTGTAGAGATACCTTCTGTACTCCTTTGTGCGCTGTAGAGATACCTTCTGTACTCCTTTGTGCGCTGTAGAGATACCTTCTGTACTCCTTTGTGCGCTGTAAAGATACCTTCTGTACTCCTTTGGGCGCTGTAGATATACCTTCTGTACTCCTTTGTGCGCTGTAGAGATACCTTCTGTACTCCTTTTTGCGCTGTAGAGATACCTTCTGTACTCCTTTGTGCGCTGTAGAGATACCTTCTGTACTCCTTTGTGCGCTGTAGAGATACCTCGTGTACTCCTTTGTACGTTCTAGAGATATTTCCTGTACTCCTTTGTGCGCTGTAGAGATACCTTCTGTACTCCTTTGTGCGCTGTAGAGATACCTTCTGTACTCCTTTGTGCGCTGTAGAGTTAAATTCTGTACTCCTTTGTGCGCTGTAGAGATACCTTCTGTACTCCTTTGTGCGCTGTAGAGATACCTTCTGTACTCCTTTGTGCGCTGTAGAGATACCTTCTGTACTCCTTTGTGCGCTGTAGAGATACCTCGGGTACTCGTTTGTACGTTCTAGAGATATTTCCTGTACTCCTTTGTGCGCTGTAGAGATACCTTCTGTACTCCTTTGTGCGCTGTAGAGATACCTTCTGTACTCCTTTGTGCGCTGTAGAGATACCTCGTGTACTCCTTTGTACGTTCTAGAGATGTTTCCTGTACTCCTTTGTGCGCTGTAGAGATACCTTCTGTACTCCTTTGTGCGCTGTAGAGATACCTTCTGTACTCCTTTGTGCGCTGTAGAGATACCTTCTGTACTCCTTTGTGCGCTGTAGAGATACCTTCTGTACTCCTTTGTGCGCTGTAGAGATACCTTCTGTACTCCTTTGTACGCTGTAGAGATACCTCGTGTACTCCTTTGTACGTTCTAGAGATATTCCCTGTACTCCTTTGTGCGCTGTAGAGATACCTTCTGTACTCCTTTGTGCGCTGTAGAGATACCTTCTGTACTCCTTTGTGCGCTGTAGAGATACCTTCTGTACTCCTTTGTGCGCTGTAGAGATACCTTCTGTACTCCTTTGTGCGCTGTAGAGATACCTTCTGTACTCCTTTGTACGCTGTAGAGATACCTCGTGTACTCCTTTGTACGTTCTAGAGATATTCCCTGTACTCCTTTGTGCGCTGTAGAGATACCTCCTGTACTCCTTTGTGCGCTGTAGAGATACCTTCTGTACTTCTTTGTGCGCTGTAGAGATACCTTCTGTACTTCTTTGTGCGCTGTAGAGATACCTTCTGTACTCCTTTGTACGCTGTAGAGATACCTCGTGTACTCCTTTGTACGCTGTAGAGATACCTCGTGTACTCCTTTGTACGTTCTAGAGATATTCCCTGTACTCCTTTGTGCGCTGTAGAGATACCTTCTGTACTCCTTTGTGCGCTGTAGAGATACCTTCTGTACTCCTTTGTGCGCTGTAGAGATACCTTCTGTACTCCTTTGTGCGCTGTAGAGATACCTTCTGTACTCCTTTGTACGCTGTAGAGATACCTCGTGTCCTCCTTTGTACGTTCTAGAGATATTTCCTGTACTCCTTTGTGCGCTGTAGAGATACCTTCTGTACTCCTTTGTGCGCTGTAGAGATACCTTCTGTACTCCTTTGTGCGCTGTAGAGATACCTTCTGTACTCCTTTGTGCGCTGTAGAGATACCTTCTGTACTCCTTGGTGCGCTGTAGAGATACCTTCTGTACTCCTTTGTGCGCTGTAGAGATACCTTCTGTACTCCTTCGTGCGCTGTAGAGATACCTTCTGTACTCCTTTGTGCGCCCTAGAGATACCTTCTGTACTCCTTTGTGCGCTGTAGAGATACCTTCTGTACTCCTTTGTGCGCTGTAGAGATACCTCGTGTACTCCTTTGTACGCTGTAGAGATACCTTCTGTACTCCTTTGTGCGCTCTAGAGATACCTTCTGCACTCCTTTGTGCGCTGTAGAGATACCTTCTGTACTCCTTTGTACGCTGTAGAGATACCTCGTGTACTCCTTTGTACGTTCTAGAGATATTTCCTGTACTCCTTTGTGCGCTGTAGAGATACCTTCTGTACTCCTTTGTGCGCTGTAGAGATACCTTCTGTACTCCTTCGTGCGCTGTAGAGATACCTTCTGTACTCCTTTGTGCGCTGTAGAGATACCTTCTGTACTCCTTTGTGCGCTGTAGAGATACCTCGTGTACTCCTTTGTACGTTCTAGAGATATTTCCTGTACTCCTTTGTGCGCTGTAGAGATACCTTCTGTACTCCTTTGTGCGCTGTAGAGATACCTTCTGTACTCCTTTGTGCGCTGTAGAGATACCTTCTGTACTCCTTTGTGCGCTGTAGAGATACCTTCTGTACTCCTTTGTGCGCTGTAGAGATACCTTCTGTACTCCTTTGTACGCTGTAGAGATACCTCGTGTACTCCTTTGTACGTTCTAGAGATATTTCCTGTACTCCTTTGTGCGCTGTAGAGATACCTTCTGTACTCCTTTGTGCGCTGTAGAGATACATTCTGTACTCCTTTGTGCGCTGTAGAGATACCTTCTGTACTCCTTTGTGCGCTGTAGAGATACCTTTTGTACTCCTTTGTACGCTGTAGAGATACCTCGTGTACTCTTTTGTACGTTCTAGAGATATTTCCTGTACTCCTTTGTGCGCTGTAGAGATACCTTCTGTACTCCTTTGTGCGCTGTAGAGATAGCTTCTGTACTCCTTTGTGCGCTGTAGAGATACCTTCTGTACTCCTTTGTGTGCTGTAGAGATACCTTCTGTACTCCTTTGTGCGCTGTAGAGATACCTTCTGTACTCTTTTGTACGCTGTAGAGATACCTTCTGTACTCCATTGTACGCTGTAAAGATACCTTCTGTACTCCTTTGTACGCTGTAGAGATACATCGTGTACTCCTTTGTACGTTCTAGAGATATTTCCTGTACTCCTTTGTGCGCTGTAGAGATACCTTCTGTACTCCTTTGCGCGCTGTAGAGATACATTCTGTACTCCTTTGTACGCTGTAGAGATACCTCGTGTACTCCTTTGTACGTTCTAGAGATATTTCCTGTACTCCTTTGTGCGATGTAGAGATACCTTCTGTACTCCCTTGTGCGCTCTAGAGATACCTTCTGTACTCCTTTGTGCGCTGTAGAGATACCTTCTGTACTCCTTTGTGCGCTGTAGAGATACCTTCTGTACTCCTTTGTACGCTGTAGAGATACCTTCTGTACTCCTTTGTACGCTGTAGAGATACCTCGTGTACTCCTTTGTACGTTCTAGAGATATTTCCTGTACTCCTTTGTGCGCTGTAGAGATACCTTCTGTACTCCTTTGTGCGCTGTAGAGATACCTTCTGTACTCCTTTGTGCGCTGTAGAGATACCTTCTGTACTCCTTTGTGCGCTGTAGAGATACCTTTTGTACTCCTTTGTGCGCTGTAGAGATACCTCGTGTACTCCTTTGTACGTTCAAGAGATATTTCCTGTACTCCTTTGTGCGCTGTAGAGATACCTTCTGTACTCCTTTGTGCGCTGTGGAGATACCTTCTGTACTCCTTTGTGCGCTGTAGAGATACCTTCTGTACACCTTTGTGCGCTTTAGAGATACCTTCTGTACTCCTTTGTGCGCTGTAGAGATACCTTCTGTACTCCTTTGTGCGCTGTAGAGATACCTTCTGTACTCCTTTGTACGCTGTAGAGATACCTCGTGTACTCCTTTGTCCGTTCTAGAGATATTTCCTGTACTCCTTTGTGCGCTGTAGAGATACCTTCTGTACTGCTTTGTGCGCTGTAGAGATACCTTCTGTACTCCTTTGTGCGCTGTAGAGATACCTTCTGTACTCCTTTGTGCGCTGTAGAGATACCTCGTGTACTCCTTTGTACGCTGTAGAGATACCTTCTGTACTCCTTTGTGCGCTGTTGAGATACCTTCTGTACTCCTTTGTGCGCTGTTGAGATACCTTCTGCACTCCTTTGTACGCTGTAGAGATACCTTCTGTACTCCTTTGTGCGCTGTAGAGATACCTTCTGTACTCCTTTGTGCGCTGTAGAGATACCTTCTGTACTCCTTTGTGCGCTGTAGAGATACCTTCTGTACTCCTTCGTGCGCTGTAGAGATACCTTCTGTACTCCTTTGTGCGCTGTAGAGATACCTTCTGTACTCCTTCGTGCGCTGTAGAGATACCTTCTGTACTCCTTTGTGCGCTGTAGAGATACCTTCTGTACTCCTTTGTGCGCAGTAGAGATACCTTCTGTACTCCTTTGTGCGCTGTAGAGATACCTCGTGTACTCCTTTGTACGCTGTAGAGATACCTTCTGTACTCCTTTGTGCGCTCTAGAGATACCTTCTGCACTCCTTTGTGCGCTGTAGAGATACCTTCTGTACTCCTTTGTGCGCTGTAGAGATACCTTCTGTACTCCTTTGTACGCTGTAGAGATACCTCGTGTACTCCTTTGTACGTTCTAGAGATATTTCCTGTACTCCTTTGTGCGCTGTAGAGATACCTTCTGTACTCCTTTGTGCGCTGTAGAGATACCTTCTGTACTCCTTCGTGCGCTGTAGAGATACCTTCTGTACTCCTTTGTGCGCTGTAGAGATACCTTCTGTACTCCTTTGTGCGCTGTAGAGATACCTCGTGTACTCCTTTGTACGTTCTAGAGATAATTCCTGTACTCCTTTGTGCGCTGTAGAGATACCTTCTGTACTCCTTTGTGCGCTGTAGAGATACCTTCTGTACTCCTTTGTGCGCTGTAGAGATACCTTCTGTACTCCTTTGTGCGCTGTAGAGATACCTTCTGTACTCCTTTGTGCGCTGTAGAGATACCTTCTGTACTCCTTTGTACGCTGTAGAGATACCTCGTGTACTCCTTTGTACGTTCTAGAGATATTTCCTGTACTCCTTTGTGCGCTGTAGAGATACCTTCTGTACTCCTTGGTGCGCTGTAGAGACTCTTTCTGTACTCCTTTGTGCGCTGTAGAGATACCTTCTGTACTCCTTTGTGCGCTGTAGAGATACCTTCTGTACTCCTTTGTACGCTGTAGAGATACCTCGTGTACTCCTTTGTACGTTCTAGAGATATTTCCTGTACTCCTTTTTGCGCTGTAGAGATACCTTCTGTACTCCTTTGTACGCTGTAGAGATACCTTCTGTACTCCTTTGTGCGCTGTAGAGATACCTTCTGTACTTCTTTGTGCGCTGTAGAGATACCTTCTGTACTCCTTTGTGCGCTGTAAAGATACCTTCTGTACTCCTTTGTGCGCTGTAGATATACCTTCTGTACTCCTTTGTGCGCTGTAGAGATACCTTCTGTACTCCTTTGTGCGCTGTAGAGATACCTTCTGTACTCCTTTGTGCGCTGTAGAGATACCTTCTGTACTCCTTTGTGCGCTGTAGAGATACCTCGTGTACTCCTTTGTACGTTCTAGAGATATTTCCTGTACTCCTTTGTGCGCTGTAGAGATACCTTCTGTACTCCTTTGTGCGCTGTAGAGATACCTTCTGTACTCCTTTGTGCGCTGTAGAGATACCTCGTGTACTCCTCTGTACGTTCTAGAGATATTTCCTGTACTCCTTTGTGCGCTGTAGAGATACCTTCTGTACTCCTTTGTGCGCTGTAGAGATACCTTCTGTACTCCTTTGTACGCGGTAGAGATCCCTCGTGTACTCCTATGTACGTTCTAGAGATATTTCCTGTACTCCTTTGTGCGCTGTAGAGATACCTTCTGTACTCCTTTGTGCGCTGTAGAGATACATTCTGTACTCCTTTGTGCGCTGTAGAGATACCTTCTGTACTCCTTTGTGCGCTGTAGAGATACCTTCTGTACTCCTTTGTACGCTGTAGAGATACCTCGTGTGCTCTTTTGAACGTTCTAGAGATATTTCCTGTACTCCTTTGTGCGCTTTAGAGATACCTTCTGTACTCCTTTGTGCGCTGTAGAGATAGCTTCTGTACTCCTTTGTGCGCTGTAGAGATACCTTCTGTACTCCTTTGTGTGCTGTAGAGATACCTTCTGTACTCCTTTGTGCGCTGTAGAGATACCTTCTGTACTCCATTGTACGCTGTAAAGATACCTTCTGTACTCCTTTGCACGCTGTAGAGATACATCGTGTACTCCTTTGTACGTTCTAGAGATATTTCCTGTACTCCTTTGTGCGCTGTAGAGATACCTTCTGTACTCCTTTGTGCGCTGTAGAGATACATTCTGTACTCCTTTGTACGCTTTAGAGATACCTCGTGTACTCCTTTGTACGTTCTAGAGATATTTCCTGTACTCCTTTGTGCGCTGTAGAGATACCTTCTGTACTCCTTTGTGCGCTGTAGAGATACCTTCTGTACTCCTTTGTGCGCTGTAGAGATACCTTCTGTACTCCTTTGTGCGCTGTAGAGATACCTTCTGTACTCCTTTGTACGCTGTAGAGATACCTTCTGTACTCCTTTGTACGCTGTAGAGATACCTCGTGTACTCCTTTGTACGTTCTAGAGATATTTCCTGTACTCCTTTGTGCGCTGTAGAGATACCTTCTGTACTCCTTTGTGCGCTGTAGAGATACCTTCTGTACTCCTTTGTGCGCTGTAGAGATACATTCTGTACTCCTTTGTGCGCTGTAGAGATACCTTCTGTACTCCTTTGTGCGCTGTAGAGATACCTCGTGTACTCCTTTCTACGTTCAAGAGATATTTCCTGTACTCCTTTGTGCGCTGTAGAGATACCTTCTGTACTCCTTTGTGCGCTGTAGAGATACCTTCTGTACTCCTTTGTGCGCTGTAGAGATACCTTCTGTACCCCTTTGTGCGCTGTAGAGATACCTTCTGTACTCTTTTGTGCGCTGTAGAGATACCTTCTGTACTTCTTTGTGCGCTGTAGAGACACCTTCTGTACTCCTTTGTACGCTGTAGAGATACCTCGTGTACTCCTTTGTCCGTTCTAGAGATATTTCCTGTACTCCTTTGTGCGCTGTAGAGATACCTTCTGTACTGCTTTGTGCGCTGTAGAGATACCTTCTGTACTCCTTTGTGCGCTGTAGAGATACCTTCTGTACTCCTTTGTGCGCTGTAGAGATACCTCGTGTACTCCTTTGTACGCTGTAGAGATACCTTCTGTACTCCTTTGTGCGCTGTAGAGATACCTTCTGTACTCCTTTGTGCGCTGTAGAGATACCTTCTGTACTCCTTTGTGCGCTGTAGAGATACCTTCTGTACTCCTTTTTGCGCTGTAGAGATACCTTCTGTACTCCTTTGTGCGCTGTAGAGATACCTTCTGTACTCCTTTGTGCGCTGTAGAGATACCTTCTGTACTCCTTTGTGCGCTGTAGAGATACCTTCTGTTCTCCTTTGTGCGCTGTAGAGATACCTCGTGTACTCCTTTGTACGCTGTAGAGATACCTTCTGTACTCCTTTGTGCGCTGTAGAGATACCTTCTGTACTCCTTTGTGCGCTGTAGAGATACCTTCTGTACTCCTTTGTGCGCTGTAAAGATACCTCGTGTACTTCTGTGTACGTTCTAGAGATATTTCCTGTACTCCTTTGTGCGCTGTAGAGATACCTTCTGTACTCCTTTGTGCGCTGTAGAGATACCTTCTGTACTCCTATGTGCGCTGTAGAGATACCTCGTGTACTCCTTTGTACGTTCTAGAGATATTTCCTGTACTCCTTTGTGCGCTGTAGAGATACCTTCTGTACTCCTTTGTGCGCTGTAGAGATACCTCGTGTACTCCTTTGTACGCTGTAGAGATACCTTCTGTACTCCTTTGTGCGCTCTAGAGATACCTTCTGTTCTCCTTTGTGCGCTGTAGAGATACCTTCTGTACTCCTTTGTGCGCTGTAGAGATACCTTCTGTACTCCTTTGTACGCTGTAGAGATACCTCGTGTACTCCTTTGTACGTTCTAGAGATATTTCCTGTACTCCTTTGTGCGCTGTAGAGATACCTTCTGTACTCCTTTGTGCCTTGTAGAGATACCTTCTGTACTCCTTTGTGCGCTGTAGAGATACCTTCTGTACTACTTTGTGCGCTGTAGAGATACCTTCTGTACTCCTTTGTGCGCTGTAGAGATACCTCGTGTACTCCTTTGTACGTTCTAGAGATATTTCCTGTACTCCTTTGTGCGCTGTAGAGATACCTTCTGTACTCCTTTGTGCGCTGTAGAGATACCTTCTGTACTCCTTTGTGCGCTGTAGAGATACCTTCTGTACTCCTTTGTGCGCTGTAGAGATACCTTCTGTACTCCTTTGTGCGCTGTTGAGATACCTTCTGTACTCCTTTGTACGCTGTAGAGATACCTCGTGTACTCCTTTGTACGTTCTAGAGATATTTCCTGTACTCCTTTGTGCGCTGTAGAGATACCTTCTGTACTCCTTTGTGCGCTGTAGAGATACCTTCTGTACTCCGTTGTGCGCTGTAGAGATACCTTCTGTACTCCTTTGTGCGCTGTAGAGATACCTTCTGTACTCCTTTGTACGCTGTAGAGATACCTCGTGTACTCCTTTGTACGGTCTAGAGATATTTCCTGTACTCCTTTGTGCGCTGTAGAGATACCTTCTGTACTCCTTTGTGCGCTGTAGAGATACCTTCTGTACTCCTTTGTGCGCTGTAGAGATACCTTCTGTACTCCTTTGTGCGCTGTAGAGATACCTTCTGTACTCCTTTGTGCGCTGTAGAGATACCTTCTGTACTCCTTTGTGCGCTGTAGATATACCTTCTGTACTCCTTTGTGCGCTGTAGAGATACCTTCTGTACTCCTTTGTGTGCTGTAGAGATACCTTCTGTACTCCTTTGTGCGCTGTACAGATACCTTCTGTACTCCTTTGTGCGCTGTAGAGATACCTCGTGTACTCCTTTGTACGTTCTAGAGATATTTCCTGTACTCCTTTGTGCGCTGTAGAGATACCTTCTGTACTTTGTGCGCTGTAGAGATACCTTCTGTACTCCTTTGTGCGCTGTAGAGATACCTCGTGTACTCCTTTGTACGTTCTAGAGATATTTCCTGTACTCCTTTCTGCGCTGTAGAGATACCTTCTGTACTCCTTTGTGCGCTGTAGAGATACCTTCTGTACTCCTTTGTACGCTGTAAAGATACCTTCTGTACTCCTTTGTACGCTGTAGAGATACCTCGTGTACTCCTTTGTTCGTTCTAGAGATATTTCCTGTACTCCTTTGTGCGCTGTAGAGATACCTTCTGTACTCCTTTGTGCGCTGTAGAGATACATTCTGTACTCCTTTGTACGCTGTAGAGATACCTCGTGTACTCCTTTGTACGTTCTAGAGATATTTCCTGTACTCCTTTGTGCGCTGTAGAGATACCTTCTGTACTCCTTTGTGCGCTGTAGAGATACCTTCTGTACTCCTTTGTGCGCTGTAGAGATACCTTCTGTACTCCTTTGTGCGCTGTAGAGATACCTTCTGTACTCCTTTGTGCGCTGTAGAGATACCTTCTGTACTCCTTTGTACGCTGTAGAGATACCTTCTGTACTCCTTTGTACGCTGTAGAGATACCTCGTGTACTCCTTTGTACGTTCTAGAGATATTTCCTGTACTCCTTTGTGCGCTGTAGAGATACCTTCTGTACTCCTTTGTGCGCTGTAGAGATACCTTCTCTACTCCTTTGTGCGCTGTAGAGATACCTTCTGTACTCCTTTGTGCGCTGTAGAGATACCTTCTGTACCCCTTTGTGCGCTGAAGAGATACCTTCTGTACTCCTTTGTACGCTGTAGTGATACCTCGTGTACTCCTTTGCACGTTCTAGAGATATTTCCTGTTCTCCTTTGTGCGCTGTAGAGATACCTTCTGTACTCCTTTGTGCGCTGTAGAGATACCTTCTGTACTCCTTTGTGCGCTGCAGAGATACCTTCTGTACTCCTTTGTGCGCTGTAGAGATACCTCGTGTACTCCTTTGTACGCTGTAGAGATACCTTCTGTACTCCTTTGTGCGCTGAAGAGATACCTTCTGTACTCCTTTGTGCGCTGTAGAGATACCTTCTGTACTTCTTTGTGCGCTGTAGAGATACCTTCTGTACTCCTTTGTGCGCTGTAGAGATACCTTCTGTACTCCTTTGTGCGCTGTAGAGATACCTTCTGTACTCCTTTGTGCGCTGTAGAGATACCTTCTGTACTCCTTTGTGCGCTGTAGAGATACCTTCTGTACTCCTTTGTGCGCTGTAGAGATACCTCGTGTACTCCTTTGTACGCTGTAGAGATACCTTCTGTACTCCTTTGTGCGCTGTAGAGATACCTTCTGTACTCCTTTGTGCGCTGTAGAGATACCTTCTGTACTCCTTTGTGCGCTGTAGAGATACCTCGTGTACTTCTTTGTACGTTCTAGAGATATTTCCTGTACTCCTTTGTGCGCTGTAGAGATACCTTCTGTACTCCTTTGTGCGCTGTAGAGATACCTTCTGTACTCCTTTGTGCGCTGTAGAGATACCTCGTGTACTCCTTTGTACGCTGTAGAGATACCTTCTGAACTCCTTTGTGCGCTCTAGAGATACCTTCTGTACTCCTTTGTTCGCTCTAGAGATACCTTCTGTACTCCTTTGTGCGCTGTAGAGATACCTTCTGTACTCCTTTGTGCGCTGTAGAGATACCTTCTGTACTCCTTTGTACGCTGTAGAGATACCTTCTGTACTCCATTGTACGCTGTAAAGATACCTTCTGTACTCCTTTGTGCGCTGTAGAGATACCTCGTGTACTTCTTTGTACGTTCTAGAGATATTTCCTGTACTCCTTTGTGCGCTGTAGAGATACCTTCTGTACTCCTTTGTGCGCTGTAGAGGTACCTTCTGTACTCCTTTGTGCGCTGTAGAGATACCTCGTGTACTTTGTACGCTGTAGAGATACCTTCTGTACTCCTTTGTGCGCTGTAGAGATACCTTCTGTACTCCTTTGTGCGCTGTAAAGATACCTTCTGTACTCCTTTGTGCGCTGTAGAGATACCTTCTGTACACCTTTGTACGCTGTAGAGATACCTCGTGTACTCCTTTGTACGTTCTAGAGATATTTCCTGTACTCCTTCGTGCGCTGTAGAGATACCTTCTGTACTCCTTTGTGCGCTGTAGAGATACGTTCTGTACTCCTTTGTGCGCTGTAGAGATCCCTTCGGTACTCCTTTGTGCGCTGTAGAGATACCTCGTGTACTTCTTTGTACGTTCTAGAGATATTTCCTGTACTCCTTTGTGCGCTGTAGAGATACCTTCTGTACTCCTTTGTGCGCTGTAGAGATACCTTCTGTACTCCTTTGTGCGCTGTAGAGATACCTCGTGTACTTTGTACGCTGTAGAGATACCTTCTGTACTCCTTTGTGCGCTGTAGAGATACCTTCTGTACTCCTTTGTGCGCTGTAGAGATACCTTCTGTACTCCTTTGTGCGCTGTAGAGATACCTTCTGTACACCTTTGTACGCTGTAGAGATACCTCGTGTACTCCTTTGTACGTTCTAGAGATATTTCCTGTACTCCTTCGTGCGCTGTAGAGATACCTTCTGTACTCCTTTGTGCGCTGTAGAGATACGTTCTGTACTCCTTTGTGCGCTGTAGAGATACCTTGGGTACTCCTTTGTGCGCTGTAGAGATACCTCGTGTACTTCTTTGTACGTTCTAGAGATATTTCCTGTACTCCTTTGTGCGCTGTAGAGATACCTTCTGTACTCCTTTGTGCGCTGTAGAGATACCTTCTGTACTCCTTTGTGCGCTGTAGAGATACCTCGTGTACTCCTTTGTACGCTGTAGAGATACCTTCTGTACTCCTTTGTGCGCTCTAGAGATACCTTCTGTACTCCTTTGTTCGCTCTAGAGATACCTTCTGTACTCCTTTGTGCGCTGGAGAGATACCTTCTGTACTCCTTTGTGCGCTGTAGAGATACCTTCTGTACTCCTTTGTACGCTGTAGAGATACCTTCTGTACTCCATTGTACGCTGTAAAGATACCTTCTGTACTCCTTTGTACGCTGTAGAGATACATCGTGTACTCCTTTGTACGTTCTAGAGATATTTCCTGTACTCCTTTGTGCGTTGTAGAGATACTTTCTGTACTCCTTTGTGCGCTGTAGAGATACATACTGTACTCCTTTGCACGCTGTAGAGATACCTCGTGTACTCCTTTGTACGTTCTAGAGATATTTCCTGTACTCCTTTGTGCGCTGTAGAGATACCTTCTGTACTGCTCTGTGCGCTGTAAAGATACCTTCTGTACTCCTTTGTACGCTGTAGAGATACCTCGTGTACTCCTTTGTACGTTCTAGAGATATTTCCTGTACTCCTTTGTGCGCTGTAGAGATACCTTCTGTACTCCTTTGTGCGCTGTAGAGATACCTTCTGTACTCCTTTGTGCGCTGTAGAGTTACCTTCTGTACTCCTTTGTGCGCTGTAGAGATACCTTCTGTACTCCTTTGTGCGCTGTAGAGATACCTTCTGTACTCCTCTGTGCGCTGTAGAGATACCTTCTGTACTCCTTTGTGCGCTGTAGAGATACCTTCTGTACTCCTTTGTGCGCTGTAGAGATACCTCGGGTACTCCTTTGTACATTCTAGAGATATTTCCTGTACTCCTTTGTGCGCTGTAGAGATACCTTCTGTACTCCTTTGTGCGCTGTAGAGATACCTTCTGTACTCCTTCGTGCGCTGTAGAGATACCTTCTGTACTCCTTTGTGCGCTGTAGAGATACCTTCTGTACTCCTTTGTGCGCTGTAGAGATACCTCGTGTACTCCTTTGTACGTTCTAGAGATATTTCCTGTACTCCTTTGTGCGCTGTAGAGATACCTTCTGTACTCCTTTGTGCGCTGTAGAGATACCTTCTGTACTCCTTTGTGCGCTGTAGAGATACCTTCTGTACTCCTTTGTGCGCTGTAGAGATACCTTCTGTACTCCTTTGTGCGCTGTAGAGATACCTTCTGTACTCCTTTGTACGCTGTAGAGATACCTCGTGTACTCCTTTGTACGTTCTAGAGATATTTCCTGTACTCCTTTTTGCGCTGTAGAGATACCTTCTGTACTCCTTGGTGCGCTGTAGAGACTCTTTCTGTACTCCTTTGTGCGCTGTAGAGATACCTTCTGTACTCCTTTGTGCGCTGTAGAGATACCTTCTGTACTCCTTTGTACGCTGTAGAGATACCTCGTGAACTCCTTTGTACGTTCTAGAGATATTTCCTGTACTCCTTTGTGCACTGTAGAGATACCTTCTGTACTCCTTTGTACGCTGTAGAGATACCTTCTGTACTCCTTTGTGCGCTGTAGAGATACCTTCTGTACTCCTTTGTGCGCTGTAGAGATACCTTCTGTACTCCTTTGTGCGCTGTAGAGATACCTTCTGTACTCCTTTGTGCGCTGTAGATATACCTTCTGTACTCCTTTCTGCGCTGTAGAGATACCTTCTGTACTCCTTTGTGCGCTGTAGAGATACCTTCTGTACTCCTTTGTGCGCTGTAGAGATACCTTCTGTACTCCTTTGTGCGCTGTAGAGATACCTTCTGTACTCCTTTGTGCGCTGTAGAGATACCTTCTGTACTCATTTGTACGCTGTAGAGATACCTTCTGTACTCCTTTGTGCGCTGTAGAGATACCTTCTGTACTCCTTTGTACGCTGTAGAGATACCTCGTGTACTCCTTTGTACGTTCTAGAGATATTTCCTGTACTCCTTTGTGCGCTGTAGAGATACCTTCTGTACTCCTTTGTGCGCTGTAGAGATACATTCTGTACTCCTTTGTGCGCTGTAGAGATACCTTCTGTACTCCTTTGTGCGCTGTAGAAATACCTTCTGTACTCCTTTGTACGCTGTAGAGATACCTCGTGTACTCCTTTGTACGTTCTAGAGATATTTCCTGTACTCCTTTGTGCGCTGTAGAGATACCTTCTGTACTCCTTTGTGCGCTGTAGAGATACCTTCTGTACTCCTTTGTGCGCTGTAGAGATACCTTCTGTACTCCTTTGTGCGCTATAGAGATACCTTCTGTACTCCTTTGTGCGCTGTAGAGATACCTTCTGTACTCCTTTGTACGCTGTAGAGATACCTTCTGTACTCCACTGTACGCTGTAAAGATACCTTCTGTACTCCTTTGTACGCTGTAGAGATACATCGTGTACTCCTTTGTGCGTTCTAGAGATATTTCCTGTACTCCTTTGTGCGCTGTAGAGATACCTTCTGTACTCCTTTGTGCGCTGTAGAGATACATTCTGTACTCCTTTGTACGCTGTAGAGATACCTCGTGTACTCTTTTGTACGTTCTAGAGATATTTCCTGTACTCCTTTGTGCGCTGTAGAGATACCTTCTGTACTCCTTTGTGCGCTGTAGAGATACCTTCTGTACTCCTTTGTGCGCTCTAGAGATACCTTCTGTACTCCTTTGTGCGCTGTAGAGATACCTTCTGTACTCCTTTGTACGCTGTAGAGATACCTTCTATACTCCTTTGTACGCTGTAGAGATACCTCGTGTACTCCTTTGTATGTTCTAGAGATATTTCCTGTAATCCTTTGTGCGCTGTAGAGATACCTTCTGTACTCCTTTGTGCGCTGTAGAGATACCTTCTGTACTCCTTTGTGCGCTGTAGAGATACCTTCTGTACTCCTTTGTGCGCTGTAGAGATACCTTCTGTACTCCTTTGTGCGCGGTAGAGATACCTCGTGCACTCCTTTGTACGTTCTAGAGATATTTCCTGTACTCCTTTGTGCGCAGTAGAGATACCTTCTGTACTCCTCTGTGCGCTGTAGAGATACCTTCTGTACTCCTTTGTGCGCTGTAGAGATACCTTCTGTACCCCTTTGTGCGCTGTAGAGATACCTTCTGTACTCCTTTGTGCGCTGTAGAGATACCTTCTGTACTCCTTTGTGCGCTGTAGAGATACCTTCTGTACTCCTTTGTACGCTGTAGAGATACCTCGTGTACTCCTTTGTACGTTCTAGAGATATTTCCTGTACTCCTTTGTGCGCTGTAGAGATACCTTCTGTACTGCTTTGTGCGCTGTAGAGATACCTTCTGTACTCCTTTGTGCGCTGTAGAGATACCTTCTGTACTCCTTTGTGCGCTGTAGAGATACCTCGTGTACTCCTTTGTACGCTGTAGAGATACCTTCTGTACTCCTTTGTGCGCTGTAGAGATACCTTCTGTACTCCTTTGTGCGCTGTAGAGATACCTTCTGTACTCCTTTGTGCGCTGTAGAGATACCTTCTGTACTCCTTTTTGCGCTGTAGAGATACCTTCTGTACTCCTTTTTGCGCTGTAGAGATACCTTCTGTACTCCTTTGTGCGCTGTAGAGATACCTTCTGTTCTCCTTTGTGCGCTGTAGAGATACCTCGTGTACTCCTTTGTACGCTGTAGAGATACCTTCTGTACTCCTTTGTGCGCTGTAGAGATACCTTCTGTACTCCTTTGTGCGCTGTAGAGATACCTTCTGTACTCCTTTGTGCGCTGTAAAGATACCTCGTGTACTTCTGTGTACGTTCTAGAGATATTTCCTGTACTCCTTTGTGCGCTGTAGAGATACCTTCTGTACTCCTTTATGCGCTGTAGAGATACCTTCTGTACTCCTTTGTGCGCTGTAGAGATACCTCGTGTACTCCTTTGTACGTTCTAGAGATATTTCCTGTACTCCTTTGTGCGCTGTAGAGATACCTTCTGTACTCCTTTGTGCGCTGTAGAGATACCTTCTGTACTTCTTTGTGCGCTGTAGAGATACCTCGTGTACTCCTTTGTACGCTGTAGAGATACCTTCTGTACTCCTTTGTGCGCTCTAGAGATACCTTCTGTACTCCTTTGTGCGCTGTAGAGATACCTTCTGTACTCCTTTGTGCGCTGTAGAGATACCTTCTGTACTCCTTTGTACGCTGTAGAGATACCTCGTGTACTCCTTTGTACGTTCTAGAGATATTTCCTGTACTCCTTTGTGCGCTGTAGAGATACCTTCTGTACTCCTTTGTGCCTTGTAGAGATACCTTCTGTACTCCTTTGTGCGCTGTAGAGATACCTTCTGTACTCCTTTGTGCGCTGTAGAGATACCTCCTGTACTCCTTTGTGCGCTGTAGAGATACCTCGTGTACTCCTTTGTACGTTCTAGAGATATTTCCTGTACTCCTTTGTGCGCTGTAGAGATACCTTCTGTACTCCTGTGTGCGCTGTAGAGATACCTTCTGTACTCCTTTGTGCGCTGTAGAGATACCTTCTGTACTCCTTTGTGCGCTGTAGAGATACCTTCTGTACTCCTTTGTGCGCTGTAGAGATACCTTCTGTACTCCTTTGTACGCTGTAGAGATACCTCGTGTACTCCTTTGTACGTTCTAGAGATATTTCCTGTACTCCTTTGTGCGCTGTAGAAATACCTTCTGTACTCCTTTGTGCGCTGTAGAGATACCTTCTGTACTCCGTTGTGCGCTGTAGAGATACCTTCTGTACTCCTTTGTGCGTTGTAGAGATACCTTCTGTACTCCTTTGTGCGCTGTAGAGATACCTCGTGTACTCCTTTGTACGTTCTAGAGATATTTCCTGTACTCCTTTGTGCGCTGTAGAGATACCTTCTGTACTCCTTTGTGCGCTGTAGAGATACCTTCTGTACTCCTTTGTGCGCTGTAGAGATACCTTCTGTACTCCTTTGTGCGCTGTAGAGATACCTTCTGTACTCCTTTGTGCGCTGTAGAGATACCTTCTGTACTCCTTTGTGCGCTGTAGATATACCTTCTGTACTCCTTTGTGCGCTGTAGAGATACCTTCTGTACTCCTTTGTGCGCTGTAGAGATACCTTCTGTACTCCTTTGTGCGCTGTAGAGATACCTTCTGTACTCCTTTGTGCGCTGTAGAGATACCTCGTGTACTCCTTTGTACGTTCTAGAGATATTTCCTGTACTCCTTTGTGCGCTGTAGAGATACCTTCTGTACTTTGTGCGCTGTAGAGATACCTTCTGTACTCCTTTGTGCGCTGTAGAGATACCTCGCGTACTCCTTTGTACGTTCTAGAGATATTTCCTGTACTCCTTTGTGCGCTGTAGAGATACCTTCTGTACTCCTTTGTGCGCTGTAGAGATACCTTCTGTACTCCTTTGTGCGCTGTAGAGATACCTTCTGTACTCTTTTGTACGCTGTAGAGATACCTCGTGTACTCCTTTGTACGTTCTAGAGATATTTCCTGTACTCCTTTGTGCGCTGTAGAGATACCTTATGTACTCCTTGGTGCGCTGTAGACACTCTTTCTGTACTCCTTTGTGCGCTGTAGAGATACCTTCTGTACTCCTTTGTGCGCTGTAGAGATACCTTCTGTACTCCTTTGTACGCTGTAGAGATACCTCGTGTACTCCTTTGTACGTTCTAGAGATGTTTCCTGTACTCCTTTTTGCGCTGTAGAGATACCTTCTGTACTCCTTTGTACGCTGTAGAGATACCTTCTGTACTCCTTTGTGCGCTGTAGAGATACCTTCTGTACTCCTTTGTGCGCTGTAGAGATACCTTCTGTACTCCTTTGTGTGCTGTAAAGATACCATCTGTACTTCTTTGTGCGCTGTAGATATACCTTCTGTACTCCTTTGTGCGCTGTAGAGATACCTTCTGTACTCCTTTGTGCGCTGTAGAGATACCTTCTGTACTCCTTTGTGCGCTGTAGAGATACCTTCTGTACTCCTTTGTGCGCTGTAAAGATACCTCGTGTACTCCTTCATACGTTCTAGAGATATTTCCTGTACTCCTTTGTGCGCTGTAGAGATACCTTCTGTACTCCTTTGTGCGCTGTAGAGATACCTCGTGTACTCCTTTGTACGTTCTAGAGATATTTCCTGTACTCCTTTGTGCGCTGTAGAGATACCTTCTGTACTCCTTTGTGCGCTGTAGAGATACCTTCTGTACTCCTTTGTACCCGGTAGAGATACCTCGTGTACTCCTTTGTACGTTCTAGAGATATTTCCTGTACTCCTTTGTGCGCTGTAGAGATACCTTCTGTACTCCTTTGTGCGCTGTAGAGATACATTCTGTACTCCTTTGTGCGCTGTAGAGATACCTTCTGTACTCCTTCGAGCGCTGTAGAGATACCTTCTGTACTCCTTTGTACGCTGTAGAGATACCTCGTGTACTCCTTTGTACGTTCTAGAGATATTTCCTGTACTCCTTTGTGCGCTGTAGAGATACCTTCTGTACTCCTTTGTGCGCTGTAGAGATAGCTTCTGTACTCCTTTGTGCGCTGTAGAGATACCTTCTGTACTCCTTTGTGCGCTGTAGAGATACCATCTGTACTCCTTTGTGCGCTGTAGAGATACCTTCTGTACTCCTTTGTACGCTGTAGAGATACCTTCTGTACTCCATTGTACGCTGTAAAGATACCTTCTGTACTCCTTTGTACGCTGTAGAGATACATCGTGTACTCCTTTGTACGTTCTAGAGATATTTCCTGTACTCCTTTGTGCGCTGAAGAGATACCTTCTGTACTCCTTTGTGCGCTGTAGAGATACATTCTGTACTCCTTTGTACGCTGTAGAGATACCTCGTGTACTCCTTTGTACGTTCTAGAGATATTTCCTGTACTCCTTTGTGCGCTGTAGAGATACCTTCTGTACTCCTTTGTGCGCTGTAGAGATACCTTCTGTACTCCTTTGTGCGCTGTAGAGATACCTTCTGTACTCCTTTGTGCGCTGTAGAGATACCTTCTGTACTCCTTTGTACGCTGTAGAGATACCTTCTGTACTCCTTTGTACGCTGTAGAGATACCTCGTGTACTCCTTTGTACGTTCTAGAGATATTTCCTGTACTCCTTTGTGCGCTGTAGAGATACCTTCTGTACTCCTTTGTGCGCTGTAGAGATACCTTCTGTACTCCTTTGTGCGCTGTAGAGATACCTTCTGTACTCCTTTGTGCGCTGTAGAGATACATTCTGTACTCCTTTGTGCGCTGTAGAGATACCTCGTGTACTCCTTTGTACGTTCTAGAGATATTTCCTGTACTCCCTTGTGCGCTGTAGAGATACCTTCTGTACTCCTTTGTGCGCTGTAGAGATACCTTCTGTACTCCTTTGTGCGCTGTAGAGATACCTTCTGTACTCCTTTTTGCGCTGTAGAGATACCTTCTGTACTCCTTTGTTCGCTGTAGAGATACCTTCTGTACTCCTTTGTGCGCTGTAGAGTTACCTTCTGTACTCCTTTGTGCGCTGTAGAGAAACCTTCTGTACTCCTTTGTGCGCTGTAAAGATACCTCGTGTACTTCTGTGTACGTTCTAGAGATATTTCCTGTACTCCTTTGTGCGCTGTAGAGATACCTTCTGTACTCCTTTGTGCGCTGTAGAGATACCTTCTGTACTCCTTTGTGCGCTGTAGAGGTACCTCGTGTACTCCTTTGTACGTTCTAGAGATATTTCCTGTACTCCTTTGTGCGCTGTAGAGATACCTTCTGTACTCCTTTGTGCGCTGTAGAGATACCTTCTGTACTCCTTTGTGCGCTGTAGAGATACCTCGTGTACTCCTTTGTACGCTGTAGAGATACCTTCTGTACTCCTTTGTGCGCTCTAGAGATACCTTCTGTTCTCCTTTGTGCGCTGTAGAGATACCTTCTGTACTCCTTTGTGCGCTGTAGAGATACCTTCTGTACTCCTTTGTACGCTGTAGAGATACCTCGTGTACTCCTTTGTACGTTCTAGAGATATTTCCTGTACTCCTTTGTGCGCTGTAGAGATACCTTCTGTACTCCTTTGTGCCTTGTAGAGATACCTTCTGTACTCCTTTGTGCGCTGTAGAGATACATTCTGTACTCCTTTGTGCGCTGTAGAGATACCTTCTGTACTCCTTTGTGCGCTGTAGAGATACCTCGTGTACTCCTTTGTACGTTCTAGAGATATTTCCTGTACTCCTTTGTGCGCTGTAGAGATACCTTCTGTACTCCTTTGTGCGCTGTAGAGATACCTTCTGTACTCCTTTGTGCGCTGTAGAGATACCTTCTGTACTCCTTTGTGCGCTGTAGAGATACCTTCTGTACTCCTTTGTGCGCTGTAGAGATACCTTCTGTACTCCTTTGTACGCTGTAGAGATACCTCGTGTACTCCTTTGTACGTTCTAGAGATATTTCCTGTACTCCTTTGTGCGCTGTAGAGATACCTTCTGTACTCCTTTGTGCGCTGTAGAGATACCTTCTGTACTCCGTTGTGCGCTGTAGAGATACCTTCTGTACTCCTTTGTGCGCTGTAGAGATACCTTCTGTACTCCTTTGTACGCTGTAGAGATACCTCGTGTACTCCTTTGTACGTTCTAGAGATATTTCCTGTACTCCTTTGTGCGCTGTAGAGATACCTTCTGTACTCCTTTGTGCGCTGTAGAGATACCTTCTGTACTCCTTTGTGCGCTGTAGAGATACCTTCTGTACTCCTTTGTGCGCTGTAGAGATACCTTCTGTACTCCTTTGTGCGCTGTAGAGATACCTTCTGTACCCCTTTGTGCGCTGTAGATATACCTTCTGTACTCCTTTGTGCGCTGTAGAGATACCTTCTGTACTCCTTTGTGCGCTGTAGAGATACCTTCTGTACTCCTTTGTGCGCTGTACAGATACCTTCTGTACTCCTTTGTGCGCTGTAGAGATACCTCGTGTACTCCTTTGTACGTTCTAGAAATATTTCCTGTACTCCTTTGTGCGCTGTAGAGATACCTTCTGTACTTTGTGCGCTGTAGAGATACCTTCTGTACTCCTTTGTGCGCTGTAGAGATACCTCGTGTACTCCTTTGTACGTTCTAGAGATATTTCCTGTACTCCTTTGTGCGCTGTAGAGATACCTTCTGTACTCCTTTGTGCGCTGTAGAGATACCTTCTGTACTCCTTTGTACGCTGTAAAGATACCTTCTTTACTCCTTTGTACGCTGTAGAGATACCTCGTGTACTCCTTTGTACGTTCTAGAGATATTTCCTGTACTCCTTTGTGCGCTGTAGAGATACCTTCTGTACTCCTTTGTGCGCTGTAGAGATACATTCTGTACTCCTTTGTACGCTGTAGAGATACCTCGTGTACTCCTTTGTACGTTCTAGAGATATTTCCTGTACTCCTTTGTGCGCTGTAGAGATACCTTCTGTACTCCTTTGTGCGCTGTAGAGATACCTTCTGTACTCCTTTGTGCGCTGTAGAGATACCTTCTGTACTCCTTTGTACGCTGTAGAGATACCTCGTGTACTCCTTTGTACGTTCTAGAGATATTTCCTGTACTCCTTTGTGCGCTGTAGAGATACCTTCTGTACTCCTTTGTGCGCTGTAGAGATACCTTCTCTACTCCTTTGTGCGCTGTAGAGATACCTTCTGTACTCCTTTGTGCGCTGTAGAGATACCTTCTGTACTCCTTTGTGCGCTGTAGAGATACCTCGTGTACTCCTTTGTACGTTCTAGAGATATTTCCTGTACTCCTTTGTGCGCTGTAGAGATTCCTTCTGTACTCCTTTGTGCGCTGTAGAGATACCTTCTGTACTCTTTTGTGCGCTGTAGAGATACCTTCTGTACTCCTTTGTGCGCTGTAGAGATACCTTCTGTACTCCTTTGTGCGCTGTAGAGATACCTTCTGTACCCCTTTGTGCGCTGAAGAGATACCTTCTGTACTCCTTTGTACGCTGTAGAGATACCTCGTGTACTCCATTGTACGTTCTAGAGATATTTCCTGTTCTCCTTTGTGCGCTGTAGAGATACTTTCTGTACTCCTTAGTGCGCTGTAGAGATACCTTCTGTACTCCTTTGTGCGCTGTAGAGATACCTCGTGTACTCCTTTGTACGCTGTAGAGATACCTTCTGTACTCCTTTGTGCGCTGAAGAGATACCTTCTGTACTCCTTTGTGCGCTGTAGAGATACCTTCTGTACTCCTTTGTGCGCTGTAGAGATACCTTCTGTACTCCTTTGTGCGCTGTAGAGATACCTTCTGTACTCCTTTGTGCGCTGTAGAGATACCTTCTGTACTCCTTTGTGCGCTGTAGAGATACCTTCTGTACTCCTTTGTGCGCTGTAGAGATACCTTCTGTACTCCTTTGTGCGCTGTAGAGATACCTCGTGTACTCCTTTGTACGCTGTAGAGATACCTTCTGTACTCCTTTGTGCGCTGTAGAGATACCTTCTGTACTCCTTTGTGCGCTGTAGAGATACCTTCTGTACTCCTTTGTGCGCTGTAGAGATACCTCGTGTACTCCTTTGTACGTTCTAGAGATATTTCCTGTACTCCTTTGTGCGCTGTAGAGATACCTTCTGTACTCCTTTGTGCGCTGTAGAGATACCTTCTGTACTCCTTTGTGCGCTGTAGAGATACCTTCTGTACTCCTTTGTGCGCTGTAGAGATACCTTCTGTACTCCTTTGTACGCTGTAAAGATACCTTCTTTACTCCTTTGTACGCTGTAGAGATACCTCGTGTACTCCTTTGTACGTTCTAGAGATATTTCCTGTACTCCTTTGTGCGCTGTAGAGATACCTTCTGTACTCCTTTGTGCGCTGTAGAGATACATTCTGTGCTCCTTTGTACGCTGTAGTGATACCTCGTGTACTCCTTTGTACGTTCTAGAGATATTTCCTGTACTCCTTTGTGCGCTGTAGAGATACCTTCTGTACTCCTTTATGCGCTGTAGAGATACCTTCTGTACTCCTTTGTGCGCTGTAGAGACACCTTCTGTACTCCTTTGTGCGCTGTAGAGATACCTTCTGTACTCCTTTGTGCGCTGTAGAGATACCTTCTGTACTCCTTTGTACGCTGTAGAGATACCTCGTGTACTCCTTTGTACGTTCTAGAGATATTTCCTGTACTCCTTTGTGCGCTGTAGAGATACCTTCTGTACTCCTTTGTGCGCTGTAGAGATACCTTCTGTACTCCTTTGTGCGCTGTAGAGATACCTTCTGTACTCCTTTGTGCGCTGTAGAGATACCTTCTGTACTCCTTTGTGCGCTGTAGAGATACCTTCTGTACCCCTTTGTGCGCTGTAGATATACCTTCTGTACTCCTTTGTGCGCTGTAGAGATACCTTCTGTACTCCTTTGTGCGCTGTAGAGATACCTTCTGTACTCCTTTGTGCGCTGTACAGATACCTTCTGTACTCCTTTGTGCGCTGTAGAGATACCTCGTGTACTCCTTTGTACGTTCTAGAGATATTTCCTGTACTCCTTTGTGCGCTGTAGAGATACCTTCTGTACTTTGTGCGCTGTAGAGATACCTTCTGTACTCCTTTGTGCGCTGTAGAGATACCTCGTGTACTCCTTTGTACGTTCTAGAGATATTTCCTGTACTCCTTTGTGCGCTGTAGAGATACCTTCTGTACTCCTTTGTGCGCTGTAGAGATACCTTCTGTACTCCTTTGTACGCTGTAAAGATACCTTCTTTACTCCTTTGTACGCTGTAGAGATACCTCGTGTACTCCTTTGTACGTTCTAGAGATATTTCCTGTACTCCTTTGTGCGCTGTAGAGATACCTTCTGTACTCCTTTGTGCGCTGTAGAGATACATTCTGTACTCCTTTGTACGCTGTAGAGATACCTCGTGTACTCCTTTGTACGTTCTAGAGATATTTCCTGTACTCCTTTGTGCGCTGTAGAGATACCTTCTGTACTCCTTTGTGCGCTGTAGAGATACCTTCTGTACTCCTTTGTGCGCTGTAGAGATACCTTCTGTACTCCTTTGTGCGCTGTAGAGATACCTTCTGTACTCCTTTGTACGCTGTAGAGATACCTTCTGTACTCCTTTGTACGCTGTAGAGATACCTCGTGTACTCCTTTGTACGTTCTAGAGATATTTCCTGTACTCCTTTGTGCGCTGTAGAGATACCTTCTGTACTCCTTTGTGCGCTGTAGAGATACCTTCTCTACTCCTTTGTGCGCTGTAGAGATACCTTCTGTACTCCTTTGTGCGCTGTAGAGATACCTTCTGTACTCCTTTGTGCGCTGTAGAGATACCTCGTGTACTCCTTTGTACGTTCTAGAGATATTTCCTGTACTCCTTTGTGCGCTGTAGAGATTCCTTCTGTACTCCTTTGTGCGCTGTAGAGATACCTTCTGTACTCTTTTGTGCGCTGTAGAGATACCTTCTGTACTCCTTTGTGCGCTGTAGAGATACCTTCTGTACTCCTTTGTGCGCTGTAGAGATACCTTCTGTACCCCTTTGTGCGCTGAAGAGATACCTTCTGTACTCCTTTGTACGCTGTAGAGATACCTCGTGTACTCCATTGTACGTTCTAGAGATATTTCCTGTTCTCCTTTGTGCGCTGTAGAGATACTTTCTGTACTCCTTAGTGCGCTGTAGAGATACCTTCTGTACTCCTTTGTGCGCTGTAGAGATACCTCGTGTACTCCTTTGTACGCTGTAGAGATACCTTCTGTACTCCTTTGTGCGCTGAAGAGATACCTTCTGTACTCCTTTGTGCGCTGTAGAGATACCTTCTGTACTCCTTTGTGCGCTGTAGAGATACCTTCTGTACTCCTTTGTGCGCTGTAGAGATACCTTCTGTACTCCTTTGTGCGCTGTAGAGATACCTTCTGTACTCCTTTGTGCGCTGTAGAGATACCTTCTGTACTCCTTTGTGCGCTGTAGAGATACCTTCTGTACTCCTTTGTGCGCTGTAGAGATACCTCGTGTACTCCTTTGTACGCTGTAGAGATACCTTCTGTACTCCTTTGTGCGCTGTAGAGATACCTTCTGTACTCCTTTGTGCGCTGTAGAGATACCTTCTGTACTCCTTTGTGCGCTGTAGAGATACCTCGTGTACTCCTTTGTACGTTCTAGAGATATTTCCTGTACTCCTTTGTGCGCTGTAGAGATACCTTCTGTACTCCTTTGTGCGCTGTAGAGATACCTTCTGTACTCCTTTGTGCGCTGTAGAGATACCTTCTGTACTCCTTTGTGCGCTGTAGAGATACCTTCTGTACTCCTTTGTACGCTGTAAAGATACCTTCTTTACTCCTTTGTACGCTGTAGAGATACCTCGTGTACTCCTTTGTACGTTCTAGAGATATTTCCTGTACTCCTTTGTGCGCTGTAGAGATACCTTCTGTACTCCTTTGTGCGCTGTAGAGATACATTCTGTACTCCTTTGTACGCTGTAGTGATACCTCGTGTACTCCTTTGTACGTTCTAGAGATATTTCCTGTACTCCTTTGTGCGCTGTAGAGATACCTTCTGTACTCCTTTATGCGCTGTAGAGATACCTTCTGTACTCCTTTGTGCGCTGTAGAGATACCTTCTGTACTCCTTTGTGCGCTGTAGAGATACCTTCTGTACTCCTTTGTACGCTGTAGAGATACCTTCTGTACTCCTTTGTACGCTGTAGAGATACCTCGTGTACTCCTTTGTACGTTCTAGAGATATTTCCTGTACTCCTTTGTGCGCTGTAGAGATACCTTCTGTACTCCTTTGTGCGCTGTAGAGATACCTTCTCTACTCCTTTGTGCGCTGTAGAGATACCTTCTGTACTCCTTTGTGCGCTGTAGAGATACCTTCTGTACTCCTTTGTGCGCTGTAGAGATACCTCGTGTACTCCTTTGTACGTTCTAGAGATATTTCCTGTACTCCTTTGTGCGCTGTAGAGATTCCTTCTGTACTCCTTTGTGCGCTGTAGAGATACCTTCTGTACTCTTTTGTGCGCTGTAGAGATACCTTCTGTACTCCTTTGTGCGCTGTAGAGATACCTTCTGTACTCCTTTGTGCGCTGTAGAGATACCTTCTGTACCCCTTTGTGCGCTGAAGAGATACCTTCTGTACTCCTTTGTACGCTGTAGAGATACCTCGTGTACTCCATTGTACGTTCTAGAGATATTTCCTGTTCTCCTTTGTGCGCTGTAGAGATACTTTCTGTACTCCTTAGTGCGCTGTAGAGATACCTTCTGTACTCCTTTGTGCGCTGTAGAGATACCTCGTGTACTCCTTTGTACGCTGTAGAGATACCTTCTGTACTCCTTTGTGCGCTGAAGAGATACCTTCTGTACTCCTTTGTGCGCTGTAGAGATACCTTCTGTACTCCTTTGTGCGCTGTAGAGATACCTTCTGTACTCCTTTGTGCGCTGTAGAGATACCTTCTGTACTCCTTTGTGCCTTGTAGAGATACCTTCTGTACTCCTTTGTGCGCTGTAGAGATACATTCTGTACTCCTTTGTGCGCTGTAGAGATACCTTCTGTACTCCTTTGTGCGCTGTAGAGATACCTCGTGTACTCCTTTGTACGTTCTAGAGATATTTCCTGTACTCCTTTGTGCGCTGTAGAGATACCTTCTGTACTCCTTTGTGCGCTGTAGAGATACCTTCTGTACTCCTTTGTGCGCTGTAGAGATACCTTCTGTACTCCTTTGTGCGCTGTAGAGATACCTTCTGTACTCCTTTGTACGCTGTAGAGATACCTTCTGTACTCCATTGTACGCTGTAAAGATACCTTCTGTACTCCTTTGTGCGCTGTAGAGATACCTCGTGTACTTCTTTGTACGTTCTAGAGATATTTCCTGTACTCCTTTGTGCGCTGTAGAGATACCTTCTGTACTCCTTTGTGCGCTGTAGAGATACCTTCTGTACTCCTTTGTGCGCTGTAGAGATACCTCATGTACTTTGTACGCTGTAGAGATACCTTCTGTACTCCTTTGTGCGCTGTAGAGATACCTTCTGTACTCCTTTGTGCGCTGTAAAGATACCTTCTGTACTCCTTTGTGCGCTGTAGAGATACCTTCTGTACACCTTTGTACGCTGTAGAGATACCTCGTGTACTCCTTTGTACGTTCTAGAGATATTTCCTGTACTCCTTCGTGCGCTGTAGAGATACCTTCTGTACTCCTTTGTGCGCTGTAGAGATACGTTCTGTGCTCCTTTGTGCGCTGTAGAGATCCCTTCGGTACTCCTTTGTGCGCTGTAGAGATACCTCGTGTACTTCTTTGTACGTTCTAGAGATATTTCCTGTACTCCTTTGTGCGCTGTAGAGATACCTTCTGTACTCCTTTGTGCGCTGTAGAGATACCTTCTGTACTCCTTTGTGCGCTGTAGAGATACCTCGTGTACTTTGTACGCTGTAGAGATACCTTCTGTACTCCTTTGTGCGCTGTAGAGATACCTTCTGTACTCCTTTGTGCGCTGTAGAGATACCTTCTGTACTCCTTTGTGCGCTGTAGAGATACCTTCTGTACACCTTTGTACGCTGTAGAGATACCTCGTGTACTCCTTTGTACGTTCTAGAGATATTTCCTGTACTCCTTCGTGCGCTGTAGAGATACCTTCTGTACTCCTTTGTGCGCTGTAGAGATACGTTCTGTACTCCTTTGTGCGCTGTAGAGATACCTTGGGTACTCCTTTGTGCGCTGTAGAGATACCTCGTGTACTTCTTTGTACGTTCTAGAGATATTTCCTGTACTCCTTTGTGCGCTGTAGAGATACCTTCTGTACTCCTTTGTGCGCTGTAGAGATACCTTCTGTACTCCTTTGTGCGCTGTAGAGATACCTCGTGTACTCCTTTGTACGCTGTAGAGATACCTTCTGTACTCCTTTGTGCGCTCTAGAGATACCTTCTGTACTCCTTTGTTCGCTCTAGAGATACCTTCTGTACTCCTTTGTGCGCTGGAGAGATACCTTCTGTACTCCTTTGTGCGCTGTAGAGATACCTTCTGTACTCCTTTGTACGCTGTAGAGATACCTTCTGTACTCCATTGTACGCTGTAAAGATACCTTCTGTACTCCTTTGTACGCTGTAGAGATACATCGTGTACTCCTTTGTACGTTCTAGAGATATTTCCTGTACTCCTTTGTGCGTTGTAGAGATACTTTCTGTACTCCTTTGTGCGCTGTAGAGATACATACTGTACTCCTTTGCACGCTGTAGAGATACCTCGTGTACTCCTTTGTACGTTCTAGAGATATTTCCTGTACTCCTTTGTGCGCTGTAGAGATACCTTCTGTACTGCTCTGTGCGCTGTAAAGATACCTTCTGTACTCCTTTGTACGCTGTAGAGATACCTCGTGTACTCCTTTGTACGTTCTAGAGATATTTCCTGTACTCCTTTGTGCGCTGTAGAGATACCTTCTGTACTCCTTTGTGCGCTGTAGAGATACCTTCTGTACTCCTTTGTGCGCTGTAGAGTTACCTTCTGTACTCCTTTGTGCGCTGTAGAGATACCTTCTGTACTCCTTTGTGCGCTGTAGAGATACCTTCTGTACTCCTCTGTGCGCTGTAGAGATACCTTCTGTACTCCTTTGTGCGCTGTAGAGATACCTTCTGTACTCCTTTGTGCGCTGTAGAGATACCTCGGGTACTCCTTTGTACATTCTAGAGATATTTCCTGTACTCCTTTGTGCGCTGTAGAGATACCTTCTGTACTCCTTTGTGCGCTGTAGAGATACCTTCTGTACTCCTTCGTGCGCTGTAGAGATACCTTCTGTACTCCTTTGTGCGCTGTAGAGATACCTTCTGTACTCCTTTGTGCGCTGTAGAGATACCTCGTGTACTCCTTTGTACGTTCTAGAGATATTTCCTGTACTCCTTTGTGCGCTGTAGAGATACCTTCTGTACTCCTTTGTGCGCTGTAGAGATACCTTCTGTACTCCTTTGTGCGCTGTAGAGATACCTTCTGTACTCCTTTGTGCGCTGTAGAGATACCTTCTGTACTCCTTTGTGCGCTGTAGAGATACCTTCTGTACTCCTTTGTACGCTGTAGAGATACCTCGTGTACTCCTTTGTACGTTCTAGAGATATTTCCTGTACTCCTTTTTGCGCTGTAGAGATACCTTCTGTACTCCTTGGTGCGCTGTAGAGACTCTTTCTGTACTCCTTTGTGCGCTGTAGAGATACCTTCTGTACTCCTTTGTGCGCTGTAGAGATACCTTCTGTACTCCTTTGTACGCTGTAGAGATACCTCGTGAACTCCTTTGTACGTTCTAGAGATATTTCCTGTACTCCTTTGTGCACTGTAGAGATACCTTCTGTACTCCTTTGTACGCTGTAGAGATACCTTCTGTACTCCTTTGTGCGCTGTAGAGATACCTTCTGTACTCCTTTGTGCGCTGTAGAGATACCTTCTGTACTCCTTTGTGCGCTGTAGAGATACCTTCTGTACTCCTTTGTGCGCTGTAGATATACCTTCTGTACTCCTTTCTGCGCTGTAGAGATACCTTCTGTACTCCTTTGTGCGCTGTAGAGATACCTTCTGTACTCCTTTGTGCGCTGTAGAGATACCTTCTGTACTCCTTTGTGCGCTGTAGAGATACCTTCTGTACTCCTTTGTGCGCTGTAGAGATACCTTCTGTACTCATTTGTACGCTGTAGAGATACCTTCTGTACTCCTTTGTGCGCTGTAGAGATACCTTCTGTACTCCTTTGTACGCTGTAGAGATACCTCGTGTACTCCTTTGTACGTTCTAGAGATATTTCCTGTACTCCTTTGTGCGCTGTAGAGATACCTTCTGTACTCCTTTGTGCGCTGTAGAGATACATTCTGTACTCCTTTGTGCGCTGTAGAGATACCTTCTGTACTCCTTTGTGCGCTGTAGAAATACCTTCTGTACTCCTTTGTACGCTGTAGAGATACCTCGTGTACTCCTTTGTACGTTCTAGAGATATTTCCTGTACTCCTTTGTGCGCTGTAGAGATACCTTCTGTACTCCTTTGTGCGCTGTAGAGATACCTTCTGTACTCCTTTGTGCGCTGTAGAGATACCTTCTGTACTCCTTTGTGCGCTATAGAGATACCTTCTGTACTCCTTTGTGCGCTGTAGAGATACCTTCTGTACTCCTTTGTACGCTGTAGAGATACCTTCTGTACTCCACTGTACGCTGTAAAGATACCTTCTGTACTCCTTTGTACGCTGTAGAGATACATCGTGTACTCCTTTGTGCGTTCTAGAGATATTTCCTGTACTCCTTTGTGCGCTGTAGAGATACCTTCTGTACTCCTTTGTGCGCTGTAGAGATACATTCTGTACTCCTTTGTACGCTGTAGAGATACCTCGTGTACTCTTTTGTACGTTCTAGAGATATTTCCTGTACTCCTTTGTGCGCTGTAGAGATACCTTCTGTACTCCTTTGTGCGCTGTAGAGATACCTTCTGTACTCCTTTGTGCGCTCTAGAGATACCTTCTGTACTCCTTTGTGCGCTGTAGAGATACCTTCTGTACTCCTTTGTACGCTGTAGAGATACCTTCTATACTCCTTTGTACGCTGTAGAGATACCTCGTGTACTCCTTTGTATGTTCTAGAGATATTTCCTTAATCCTTTGTGCGCTGTAGAGATACCTTCTGTACTCCTTTGTGCGCTGTAGAGATACCTTCTGTACTCCTTTGTGCGCTGTAGAGATACCTTCTGTACTCCTTTGTGCGCTGTAGAGATACCTTCTGTACTCCTTTGTGCGCGGTAGAGATACCTCGTGCACTCCTTTGTACGTTCTAGAGATATTTCCTGTACTCCTTTGTGCGCAGTAGAGATACCTTCTGTACTCCTTTGTGCGCTGTAGAGATACCTTCTGTACTCCTTTGTGCGCTGTAGAGATACCTTCTGTACCCCTTTGTGCGCTGTAGAGATACCTTCTGTACTCCTTTGTGCGCTGTAGAGATACCTTCTGTACTCCTTTGTGCGCTGTAGAGATACCTTCTGTACTCCTTTGTACGCTGTAGAGATACCTCGTGTACTCCTTTGTACGTTCTAGAGATATTTCCTGTACTCCTTTGTGCGCTGTAGAGATACCTTCTGTACTGCTTTGTGCGCTGTAGAGATACCTTCTGTACTCCTTTGTGCGCTGTAGAGATACCTTCTGTACTCCTTTGTGCGCTGTAGAGATACCTCGTGTACTCCTTTGTACGCTGTAGAGATACCTTCTGTACTCCTTTGTGCGCTGTAGAGATACCTTCTGTACTCCTTTGTGCGCTGTAGAGATACCTTCTGTACTCCTTTGTGCGCTGTAGAGATACCTTCTGTACTCCTTTTTGCGCTGTAGAGATACCTTCTGTACTCCTTTTTGCGCTGTAGAGATACCTTCTGTACTCCTTTGTGCGCTGTAGAGATACCTTCTGTTCTCCTTTGTGCGCTGTAGAGATACCTCGTGTACTCCTTTGTACGCTGTAGAGATACCTTCTGTACTCCTTTGTGCGCTGTAGAGATACCTTCTGTACTCCTTTGTGCGCTGTAGAGATACCTTCTGTACTCCTTTGTGCGCTGTAAAGATACCTCGTGTACTTCTGTGTACGTTCTAGAGATATTTCCTGTACTCCTTTGTGCGCTGTAGAGATACCTTCTGTACTCCTTTATGCGCTGTAGAGATACCTTCTGTACTCCTTTGTGCGCTGTAGAGATACCTCGTGTAATCCTTTGTACGTTCTAGAGATATTTCCTGTACTCCTTTGTGCGCTGTAGAGATACCTTCTGTACTCCTTTGTGCGCTGTAGAGATACCTTCTGTACTTCTTTGTGCGCTGTAGAGATACCTCGTGTACTCCTTTGTACGCTGTAGAGATACCTTCTGTACTCCTTTGTGCGCTCTAGAGATACCTTCTGTACTCCTTTGTGCGCTGTAGAGATACCTTCTGTACTCCTTTGTGCGCTGTAGAGATACCTTCTGTACTCCTTTGTACGCTGTAGAGATACCTCGTGTACTCCTTTGTACGTTCTAGAGATATTTCCTGTACTCCTTTGTGCGCTGTAGAGATACCTTCTGTACTCCTTTGTGCCTTGTAGAGATACCTTCTGTACTCCTTTGTGCGCTGTAGAGATACCTTCTGTACTCCTTTGTGCGCTGTAGAGATACCTCCTGTACTCCTTTGTGCGCTGTAGAGATACCTCGTGTACTCCTTTGTACGTTCTAGAGATATTTCCTGTACTCCTTTGTGCGCTGTAGAGATACCTTCTGTACTCCTGTGTGCGCTGTAGAGATACCTTCTGTACTCCTTTGTGCGCTGTAGAGATACCTTCTGTACTCCTTTGTGCGCTGTAGAGATACCTTCTGTACTCCTTTGTGCGCTGTAGAGATACCTTCTGTACTCCTTTGTACGCTGTAGAGATACCTCGTGTACTCCTTTGTACGTTCTAGAGATATTTCCTGTACTCCTTTGTGCGCTGTAGAAATACCTTCTGTACTCCTTTGTGCGCTTTAGAGATACCTTCTGTACTCCGTTGTGCGCTGTAGAGATACCTTCTGTACTCCTTTGTGCGCTGTAGAGATACCTTCTGTACTCCTTTGTGCGCTGTAGAGATACCTCGTGTACTCCTTTGTACGTTCTAGAGATATTTCCTGTACTCCTTTGTGCGCTGTAGAGATACCTTCTGTACTCCTTTGTGCGCTGTAGAGATACCTTCTGTACTCCTTTGTGCGCTGTAGAGATACCTTCTGTACTCCTTTGTGCGCTGTAGAGATACCTTCTGTACTCCTTTGTGCGCTGTAGAGATACCTTCTGTACTCCTTTGTGCGCTGTAGATATACCTTCTGTACTCCTTTGTGCGCTGTAGAGATACCTTCTGTACTCCTTTGTGCGCTGTAGAGATACCTTCTGTACTCCTTTGTGCGCTGTAGAGATACCTTCTGTACTCCTTTGTGCGCTGTAGAGATACCTCGTGTACTCCTTTGTACGTTCTAGAGATATTTCCTGTACTCCTTTGTGCGCTGTAGAGATACCTTCTGTACTTTGTGCGCTGTAGAGATACCTTCTGTACTCCTTTGTGCGCTGTAGAGATACCTCGCGTACTTCTTTGTACGTTCTAGAGATATTTCCTGTACTCCTTTGTGCGCTGTAGAGATACCTTCTGTACTCCTTTGTGCGCTGTAGAGATACCTTCTGTACTCCTTTGTGCGCTGTAGAGATACCTTCTGTACTCTTTTGTACGCTGTAGAGATACCTCGTGTACTCCTTTGTACGTTCTAGAGATATTTCCTGTACTCCTTTGTGCGCTGTAGAGATACCTTATGTACTCCTTGGTGCGCTGTAGACACTCTTTCTGTACTCCTTTGTGCGCTGTAGAGATACCTTCTGTACTCCTTTGTGCGCTGTAGAGATACCTTCTGTACTCCTTTGTACGCTGTAGAGATACCTCGTGTACTCCTTTGTACGTTCTAGAGATGTTTCCTGAACTCCTTTTTGCGCTGTAGAGATACCTTCTGTACTCCTTTGTACGCTGTAGAGATACCTTCTGTACTCCTTTGTGCGCTGTAGAGATACCTTCTGTACTCCTTTGTGCGCTGTAGAGATACCTTCTGTACTCCTTTGTGCGCTGTAAAGATACCATCTGTACTTCTTTGTGCGCTGTAGATATACCTTCTGTACTCCTTTGTGCGCTGTAGAGATACCTTCTGTACTCCTTTGTGCGCTGTAGAGATACCTTCTGTACTCCTTTGTGCGCTGTAGAGATACCTTCTGTACTCCTTTGTGCGCTGTAAAGATACCTCGTGTACTCCTTCATACGTTCTAGAGATATTTCCTGTACTCCTTTGTGCGCTGTAGAGATACCTTCTGTACTCCTTTGTGCGCTGTAGAGATACCTCGTGTACTCCTTTGTACGTTCTAGAGATATTTCCTGTACTCCTTTGTGCGCTGTAGAGATACCTTCTGTACTCCTTTGTGCGCTGTAGAGATACCTTCTGTACTCCTTTGTACCCGGTAGAGATACCTCGTGTACTCCTTTGTACGTTCTAGAGATATTTCCTGTACTCCTTTGTGCGCTGTAGAGATACCTTCTGTACTCCTTTGTGCGCTGTAGAGATACATTCTGTACTCCTTTGTGCGCTGTAGAGATACCTTCTGTACTCCTTTGAGCGCTGTAGAGATACCTTCTGTACTCCTTTGTACGCTGTAGAGATACCTCGTGTACTCCTTTGTACGTTCTAGAGATATTTCCTGTACTCCTTTGTGCGCTGTAGAGATACCTTCTGTACTCCTTTGTGCGCTGTAGAGATAGCTTCTGTACTCCTTTGTGCGCTGTAGAGATACCTTCTGTACTCCTTTGTGCGCTGTAGAGATACCATCTGTACTCCTTTGTGCGCTGTAGAGATACCTTCTGTACTCCTTTGTACGCTGTAGAGATACCTTCTGTACTCCATTGTACGCTGTAAAGATACCTTCTGTACTCCTTTGTACGCTGTAGAGATACATCGTGTACTCCTTTGTACGTTCTAGAGATATTTCCTGTACTCCTTTGTGCGCTGAAGAGATACCTTCTGTACTCCTTTGTGCGCTGTAGAGATACATTCTGTACTCCTTTGTACGCTGTAGAGATACCTCGTGTACTCCTTTGTACGTTCTAGAGATATTTCCTGTACTCCTTTGTGCGCTGTAGAGATACCTTCTGTACTCCTTTGTGCGCTGTAGAGATACCTTCTGTACTCCTTTGTGCGCTGTAGAGATACCTTCTGTACTCCTTTGTGCGCTGTAGAGATACCTTCTGTACTCCTTTGTACGCTGTAGAGATACCTTCTGTACTCCTTTGTACGCTGTAGAGATACCTCGTGTACTCCTTTGTACGTTCTAGAGATATTTCCTGTACTCCTTTGTGCGCTGTAGAGATACCTTCTGTACTCCTTTGTGCGCTGTAGAGATACCTTCTGTACTCCTTTGTGCGCTGTAGAGATACCTTCTGTACTCCTTTGTGCGCTGTAGAGATACATTCTGTACTCCTTTGTGCGCTGTAGAGATACCTCGTGTACTCCTTTGTACGTTCTAGAGATATTTCCTGTACTCCCTTGTGCGCTGTAGAGATACCTTCTGTACTCCTTTGTGCGCTGTAGAGATACCTTCTGTACTCCTTTGTGCGCTGTAGAGATCCCTTCTGTACTCCTTTTTGCGCTGTAGAGATACCTTCTGTACTCCTTTGTTCGCTGTAGAGATACCTTCTGTACTCCTTTGTGCGCTGTAGAGATACCTTCTGTACTCCTTTGTGCGCTGTAGAGAAACCTTCTGTACTCCTTTGTGCGCTGTAAAGATACCTCGTGTACTTCTGTGTACGTTCTAGAGATATTTCCTGTACTCCTTTGTGCGCTGTAGAGATACCTTCTGTACTCCTTTGTGCGCTGTAGAGATACCTTCTGTACTCCTTTGTGCGCTGTAGAGGTACCTCGTGTACTCCTTTGTACGTTCTAGAGATATTTCCTGTACTCCTTTGTGCGCTGTAGAGATACCTTCTGTACTCCTTTGTGCGCTGTAGAGATACCTTCTGTACTCCTTTGTGCGCTGTAGAGATACCTCGTGTACTCCTTTGTACGCTGTAGAGATACCTTCTGTACTCCTTTGTGCGCTCTAGAGATACCTTCTGTTCTCCTTTGTGCGCTGTAGAGATACCTTCTGTACTCCTTTGTGCGCTGTAGAGATACCTTCTGTACTCCTTTGTACGCTGTAGAGATACCTCGTGTACTCCTTTGTAAGTTCTAGAGATATTTCCTGTACTCCTTTGTGCGCTGTAGAGATACCTTCTGTACTCCTTTGTGCCTTGTAGAGATACCTTCTGTACTCCTTTGTGCGCTGTAGAGATACATTCTGTACTCCTTTGTGCGCTGTAGAGATACCTTCTGTACTCCTTTGTGCGCTGTAGAGATACCTCGTGTACTCCTTTGTACGTTCTAGAGATATTTCCTGTACTCCTTTGTGCGCTGTAGAGATACCTTCTGTACTCCTTTGTGCGCTGTAGAGATACCTTCTGTACTCCTTTGTGCGCTGTAGAGATACCTTCTGTACTCCTTTGTGCGCTGTAGAGATACCTTCTGTACTCCTTTGTGCGCTGTAGAGATACCTTCTGTACTCCTTTGTACGCTGTAGAGATACCTCGTGTACTCCTTTGTACGTTCTAGAGATATTTCCTGTACTCCTTTGTGCGCTGTAGAGATACCTTCTGTACTCCTTTGTGCGCTGTTGAGATACCTTCTGTACTCCGTTGTGCGCTGTAGAGATACCTTCTGTACTCCTTTGTGCGCTGTAGAGATACCTTCTGTACTCCTTTGTACGCTGTAGAGATACCTCGTGTACTCCTTTGTACGTTCTAGAGATATTTCCTGTACTCCTTTGTGCGCTGTAGAGATACCTTCTGTACTCCTTTGTGCGCTGTAGAGATACCTTCTGTACTCCTTTGTGCGCTGTAGAGATACCTTCTGTACTCCTTTGTGCGCTGTAGAGATACCTTCTGTACTCCTTTGTGCGCTGTAGAGATACCTTCTGTACCCCTTTGTGCGCTGTAGATATACCTTCTGTACTCCTTTGTGCGCTGTAGAGATACCTTCTGTACTCCTTTGTGCGCTGTAGAGATACCTTCTGTACTCCTTTGTGCGCTGTACAGATACCTTCTGTACTCCTTTGTGCGCTGTAGAGATACCTCGTGTACTCCTTTGTACGTTCTAGAGATATTTCCTGTACTCCTTTGTGCGCTGTAGAGATACCTTCTGTACTTTGTGCGCTGTAGAGATACCTTCTGTACTCCTTTGTGCGCTGTAGAGATACCTCGTGTACTCCTTTGTACGTTCTAGAGATATTTCCTGTACTCCTTTGTGCGCTGTAGAGATACCTTCTGTACTCCTTTGTGCGCTGTAGAGATACCTTCTGTACTCCTTTGTACGCTGTAAAGATACCTTCTTTACTCCTTTGTACGCTGTAGAGATACCTCGTGTACTCCTTTGTACGTTCTAGAGATATTTCCTGTACTCCTTTGTGCGCTGTAGAGATACCTTCTGTACTCCTTTGTGCGCTGTAGAGATACATTCTGTACTCCTTTGTACGCTGTAGAGATACCTCGTGTACTCCTTTGTACGTTCTAGAGATATTTCCTGTACTCCTTTGTGCGCTGTAGAGATACCTTCTGTACTCCTTTGTGCGCTGTAGAGATACCTTCTGTACTCCTTTGTGCGCTGTAGAGATACCTTCTGTACTCCTTTGTGCGCTGTAGAGATACCTTCTGTACTCCTTTGTACGCTGTAGAGATACCTTCTGTACTCCTTTGTACGCTGTAGAGATACCTCGTGTACTCCTTTGTACGTTCTAGAGATATTTCCTGTACTCCTTTGTGCGCTGTAGAGATACCTTCTGTACTCCTTTGTGCGCTGTAGAGATACCTTCTCTACTCCTTTGTGCGCTGTAGAGATACCTTCTGTACTCCTTTGTGCGCTGTAGAGATACCTTCTGTACTCCTTTGTGCGCTGTAGAGATACCTCGTGTACTCCTTTGTACGTTCTAGAGATATTTCCTGTACTCCTTTGTGCGCTGTAGAGATTCCTTCTGTACTCCTTTGTGCGCTGTAGAGATACCTTCTGTACTCTTTTGTGCGCTGTAGAGATACCTTCTGTACTCCTTTGTGCGCTGTAGAGATACCTTCTGTACTCCTTTGTGCGCTGTAGAGATACCTTCTGTACCCCTTTGTGCGCTGAAGAGATACCTTCTGTACTCCTTTGTACGCTGTAGAGATACCTCGTGTACTCCATTGTACGTTCTAGAGATATTTCCTGTTCTCCTTTGTGCGCTGTAGAGATACTTTCTGTACTCCTTAGTGCGCTGTAGAGATACCTTCTGTACTCCTTTGTGCGCTGTAGAGATACCTCGTGTACTCCTTTGTACGCTGTAGAGATACCTTCTGTACTCCTTTGTGCGCTGAAGAGATAACTTCTGTACTCCTTTGTGCGCTGTAGAGATACCTTCTGTACTCCTTTGTGCGCTGTAGAGATACCTTCTGTACTCCTTTGTGCGCTGTAGAGATACCTTCTGTACTCCTTTGTGCGCTGTAGAGATACCTTCTGTACTCCTTTGTGCGCTGTAGAGATACCTTCTGTACTCCTTTGTGCGCTGTAGAGATACCTTCTGTACTCCTTTGTGCGCTGTAGAGATACCTCGTGTACTCCTTTGTACGCTGTAGAGATACCTTCTGTACTCCTTTGTGCGCTGTAGAGATACCTTCTGTACTCCTTTGTGCGCTGTAGAGATACCTTCTGTACTCCTTTGTGCGCTGTAGAGATACCTCGTGTACTCCTTTGTACGTTCTAGAGATATTTCCTGTACTCCTTTGTGCGCTGTAGAGATACCTTCTGTACTCCTTTGTGCGCTGTAGAGATACCTTCTGTACTCCTTTGTGCGCTGTAGAGATACCTCGTGTACTTTGTACGCTGTAGAGATACCTTCTGTACTTCTTTGAGCGCTGTAGAGATACCTTCTGTACTCCTTTGTGCGCTGTAGAGATACCTTCTGTACTCCTTTGTGCGCTGTAGAGATACCTTCTGTACTCCTTTGTACGCTGTAGAGATACCTCGTGTACTCCTTTGTACGTTCTAGAGATATTTCCTGTACTTCTTCGTGCGCTGTAGAGATACCTTCTGTACTCCTTTGTGCGCTGTAGATATACCTCGTGTACTTTGTACGCTGTAGAGATACCTTTTGTACTCCTTTGTGCGCTGTAGAGATACCTTCTGTACTCCTTTATGCGCTGTAGAGATACCTTCTGTACTCCTTTGTGCGCTGTAGAGATACCTTCTGTACTCCTTTGTACGCTGTAGAGATACCTCGTGTACTCCTTTGTACGTTCTAGAGATATTTCATGTACTCCTTTGTGCACTGTAGAGATACCTTCTGTACCCCTTTGTGCGCTGTAAAAATACCTTCTGTACTCCTTTGTGCGCTGTAGAGATACCTTCTGTACTCCTTTGTGCGCTGTAGAGATACCTTCTGTACTCCTTTGTACGCTGTAGAGATACCTCGTGTACTCCTTTGTACGTTCTAGAGATATTTCCTGTACTCCTTTGTGCGCTGTAGAGATACCTTCTGTACTACTTTGTACGCTGTAGAGATACCTCGTGTACTCCTTTGAACGTTCTAGAGATATTTCCTGTACTCCTTTGTGCGCTGTAGAGATACCTTCTGTACTCCTTTGTGCGCTGTAGAGATACCTTCTGTACTCCTTTGTGCGCTGTAGAGATACCTTCTGTACTCCTTTGTGCGCTGTAGAGATACCTTCTGTACTCCTTTGTGCGCTGTAGAGATACCTTCTGTACTCCTTTGTACGCTGTAGAGATACCTCGTGTACTCCTTTGTACGTTCTAGAGATATTTCATGTACTCCTTTGTGCGCTGTAGAGATACCTTCTGTACTCCTTTGTGCGCTGTAGAGATACCTTCTGTACTCCTTTGTGCTCTGTAGAGATACCTTCTGTACTCCTTTGTGCGCTGTAGAGATACCTCGTATACTCCTTTGTACGCTGTAGAGATACCTTCTGTACTCCTTCGTGCGCTGTAGAGATACCTTCTGTACTCCTTTGTGCGCTGTAGAGATACCTTCTGTACTCCTTTGTGCGCTGTAGAGATACCTTCTGTACTCCTTTGTGCGCTGTAGGGATTCCTTCTGTACTCCTTTGTGCGCTGTAGAGATACCTTCTGTACTCCTTTGTGCGCTGTAGAGATACCTTCTGTACTCCTTTGTGCGCTGTAGAGATACCTCGTGTACTCCTTTGTACGCTGTAGAGATACCTTCTGTACTCCTTTGTGCGCTGTAGAGATACCTTCTGTACTCCTTTGTGCGCTGTAGAGATACCTTCTGTACTCCTTTGTGCGCTGTAGAGATACCTCGTGTACTTCTTCGTACGTTCTAGAGATATTTCCTGTACTCCTTTGTGCGCTGTAGAGATACCTTCTGTACTCCTTTGTGCGCTGTAGAGATACCTTCTGTACTCCTTTGTGCGCTGTAGATATACCTCGTGTACTTTGTACGCTGTAGAGATACCTTCTGTACTCCTTTGTGCGCTGTAGAGATACCTTCTGTACTCCTTTGTGCGCTGTAGAGATACCTTCTGTACTCCTTTGTGCGCTGTAGAGATACCTTCTGTACTCCTTTGTACGCTGTAGAGATACCTCGTGTACTCCTTTGTACGTTCTAGAGATATTTCATGTACTCCTTTGTGCACTGTAGAGATACCTTCTGTACTCCTTTGTGCGCTGTAGAGATACCTTCTGTACTCCTTTGTGCGCTTTAGAGATACCTTCTGTACTCCTCTGTGCGCTGTAGAGATACCTTCTGTACTCCTTTGTACGCTGTAGAGATACCTTCTGTACTCCTTTGTACGCTGTAGAGATACCTCGTGTACTCCTTTGTACGTTCTAGAGATATTTCCTGTACTCCTTTGTGCGCTGTAGAGATACCTTCTGTACTCCCTTGTGCGCTGTAGAGATACCTTCTGTACTCCTTTGTGCGCTGTAGAGATACCTTCTGTACTCCTTTGTGCGCTGTAGAGATACCTTCTGTACTCCTTTGTGCGCTGTAGAGATACCTTCTGTACCCCTTTGTGCGCTGGAGAGATCCCTTCTGTACTCCTTTGTACGCTGTAGAGATACCTCGTGTACTCCTTTGTACGTTCTAGAGATATTTCCTGTACTCCTTTGTGCGCTGTAGAGATACCTTCTGTACTCCTTTGTGCGCTGTAGAGATACCTTCTGTACTCCTTTGTGCGCTGTAGAGATACCTTCTGTACTCCTTTGTGCGCTGTAGAGATACCTTGTGTACTCCTTTGTACGCTGTAGAGATACCTTCTGTACTCCTTTGTGCGCTGAAGAGATACCTTCTGTACTCCTTTGTGCGCTGTAGAGATACCTTCTGTACTCCTTTGTGCGCTGTAGAGATACCTTCTGTACTCCTTTGTGCGCTGTAGAGATACCTTCTATACTCCTTTGTGCGCTGTAGAGATACCTTCTGTACTCCTTTGTGCGCTGTAGAGATACCTTCTGTACTCCTATGTGCGCTGTAGAGATACCTTCTGTACTCCTTTGTGCGCTGTAGAGATACCTCGTGTACTCCTTTGTACGCTGTAGAGATACCTTCTGTACTCCTTTGTGCGCTGTAGAGATACCTTCTGTACTCCTTTGTGCGCTGTAGAGATACCTTCTGTACTCCTTTGTGCGCTGTAGAGATACCTCGTGTACTTCTTTGTACGTTCTAGAGATATTTCCTGTACTCCTTTGTGCGCTGTAGCGATACCTTCTGTACTCCTTTGTGCGCTGTAGAGATACCTTCTGTACTCCTTTGTGCGCTGTAGAGATACCTCGTGTACTTTGTACGCTGTAGAGATACCTTCTGTACTCCATTGTGCGCTGTAGAGATACCTTCTGTACTCCTTTGTGCGCTGTAGAGATACCTTCTGTACTCCTTTGTGCGCTGTAGAGATACCTTCTGTACTCCTTTGTACGCTGTAGAGATACCTCGTGTACTCCTTTGTACGTTCTAGAGATATTTCCTGTACTCCTTTGTGCGCTGTAGAGATACCTTCTGTACTCCTTTGTGCGCTGTAGAGATACCTTCTGTACTCCTTTGTGCGCTGTAGAGATACCTTCTGTACTCCTTTGTGCGCTGTAGAGATACATTCTGTACTCCTTTGTGCGCTGTAGAGATACCTCGTGTACTCCTTTGTACGTTCTAGAGATATTTCCTGTACTCCCTTGTGCGCTGTAGAGATACCTTCTGTACTCCTTTGTGCGCTGTAGAGATACCTTCTGTACTCCTTTGTGCGCTGTAGAGATACCTTCTGTACTCCTTTTTGCGCTGTAGAGATACCTTCTGTACTCCTTTGTTCGCTGTAGAGATACCTTCTGTACTCCTTTGTGCGCTGTAGAGATACCTTCTGTACTCCTTTGTGCGCTGTAGAGAAACCTTCTGTACTCCTTTGTGCGCTGTAAAGATACCTCGTGTACTTCTGTGTACGTTCTAGAGATATTTCCTGTACTCCTTTGTGCGCTGTAGAGATACCTTCTGTACTCCTTTGTGCGCTGTAGAGATACCTTCTGTACTCCTTTGTGCGCTGTAGAGGTACCTCGTGTACTCCTTTGTACGTTCTAGAGATATTTCCTGTACTCCTTTGTGCGCTGTAGAGATACCTTCTGTACTCCTTTGTGCGCTGTAGAGATACCTTCTGTACTCCTTTGTGCGCTGTAGAGATACCTCGTGTACTCCTTTGTACGCTGTAGAGATACCTTCTGTACTCCTTTGTGCGCTCTAGAGATACCTTCTGTTCTCCTTTGTGCGCTGTAGAGATACCTTCTGTACTCCTTTGTGCGCTGTAGAGATACCTTCTGTACTCCTTTGTACGCTGTAGAGATACCTCGTGTACTCCTTTGTACGTTCTAGAGATATTTCCTGTACTCCTTTGTGCGCTGTAGAGATACCTTCTGTACTCCTTTGTGCCTTGTAGAGATACCTTCTGTACTCCTTTGTGCGCTGTAGAGATACCTTCTGTACTCCTTTGTGCGCTGTAGAGATACCTTCTGTACTCCTTTGTGCGCTGTAGAGATACCTCGTGTACTCCTTTGTACGTTCTAGAGATATTTCCTGTACTCCTTTGTGCGCTGTAAAGATACCTTCTGTACTCCTTTGTGCGATGTAGAGATACCTTCTGTACTCCTTTGTGCGCTGTAGAGATACCTTCTGTACTCCTTTGTGCGCTGTAGAGATACCTTCTGTACTCCTTTGTGCGCTGTAGAGATACCTTCTGTACTCCTTTGTACGCTGTAGAGATACCTCGTGTACTCCTTTGTACGTTCTAGAGATATTTCCTGTACTCCTTTGTGCGCTGTAGAGATACCTTCTGTACTCCTTTGTGCGCTGTAGAGATACCTTCTGTACTCCGTTGTGCGCTGTAGAGATACCTTCTGTACTCCTTTGTGCGCTGTAGAGACACCTTCTGTACTCCTTTGTACGCTGTAGAGATACCTCGTGTACTCCTTTGTACGTTCTAGAGATATTTCCTGTACTCCTTTGTGCGCTGTAGAGATACCTTCTGTACTCCTTTGTGCGCTGTAGAAATACCTTCTGTACTCCTTTGTGCGCTGTAGAGATACCTTCTGTACTCCTTTGTGCGCTGTAGAGATACCTTCTGTACTCCTTTGTGCGCTGTAGAGATACCTTCTGTACCCCTTTGTGCGCTGTAGATATACCTTCTGTACTCCTTTGTGCGCTGTAGAGATACCTTCTGTACTCCTTTGTGCGCTGTAGAGATACCTTCTGTACTCCTTTGTGCGCTGTACAGATACCTTCTGTACTCCTTTGTGCGCTGTAGAGATACCTCGTGTACTCCTTTGTACGTTCTAGAGATATTTCCTGTACTCCTTTGTGCGCTGTAGAGATACCTTCTGTACTTTGTGCGCTGTAGAGATACCTTCTGTACTCCTTTGTGCGCTGTAGAGATACCTCGTGTACTCCTTTGTACGTTCTAGAGATATTTCCTGTACTCCTTTGTGCGCTGTAGAGATACCTTCTGTACTCCTTTGTGCGCTGTAGAGATACCTTCTGTACTCCTTTGTGCGCTGTAGAGATACCTTCTGTACTCCTTTGTGCGCTGTAGAGATACCTTCTGTACTCCTTTGTACGCTGTAAAGATACCTTCTTTACTCCTTTGTACGCTGTAGAGATACCTCGTGTACTCCTTTGTACGTTCTAGAGATATTTCCTGTACTCCTTTGTGCGCTGTAGAGATACCTTCTGTACTCCTTTGTGCGCTGTAGAGATACATTCTGTACTCCTTTGTACGCTGTAGTGATACCTCGTGTACTCCTTTGTACGTTCTAGAGATATTTCCTGTACTCCTTTGTGCGCTGTAGAGATACCTTCTGTACTCCTTTATGCGCTGTAGAGATACCTTCTGTACTCCTTTGTGCGCTGTAGAGATACCTTCTGTACTCCTTTGTGCGCTGTAGAGATACCTTCTGTACTCCTTTGTACGCTGTAGAGATACCTTCTGTACTCCTTTGTACGCTGTAGAGATACCTCGTGTACTCCTTTGTACGTTCTAGAGATATTTCCTGTACTCCTTTGTGCGCTGTAGAGATACCTTCTGTACTCCTTTGTGCGCTGTAGAGATACCTTCTCTACTCCTTTGTGCGCTGTAGAGATACCTTCTGTACTCCTTTGTGCGCTGTAGAGATACCTTCTGTACTCCTTTGTGCGCTGTAGAGATACCTCGTGCACTCCTTTGTACTTTCTAGAGATATTTCCTGTACTCCTTTGTGCGCTGTAGAGATTCCTTCTGTACTCCTTTGTGCGCTGTAGAGATACCTTCTGTACTCTTTTGTGCGCTGTAGAGATACCTTCTGTACTCCTTTGTGCGCTGTAGAGATACCTTCTGTACTCCTTTGTGCGCTGTAGAGATACCTTCTGTACTCCTTTGTGCGCTGTAGAGATACCTTCTGTACTCCTTTGTGCGCTGTAAAGATACCTTCTGTACTCCTTTGTGCGCTGTAGAGATACCTCGCGTACTCCTTTGTACGCTGTAGAGATACCTTCTGTACTCCTTTGTGCGCTGTAGAGATACCTTCTGTACTCCTTTGTGCGCTGTAGAGATACCTTCTGTACTCCTTTGTGCGCTGTAGAGATACCTCGTGTACTTCTTTGTACGTTCTAGAGATATTTCCTGTACTCCTTTGTGCGCTGTAGAGATACCTTCTGTACTCCTTTGTGCGCTGTAGAGATACCTTCTGTACTCCTTTGTGCGCTGTAGAGATACCTCGTGTACTTTGTACGCTGTAGAGATACCTTCTGTACTCCTTTGTGCGCTGTAGAGATACCTTCTGTACTCCTTTGTGCGCTGTAGAGATACCTTCTGTACTCCTTTGTGCGCTGTAGAGATACCTTCTGTACTCCTTTGTACGCTGTAGAGATACCTCGTGTACTCCTTTGTACGTTCTAGAGATATTTCCTGTACTTCTTCGTGCGCTGTAGAGATACCTTCTGTAATCCTTTGTGCGCTGTAGATATACCTCGTGTACTTTGTACGCTGTAGAGATACCTTCTGTACTCCTTTGTGCGCTGTAGAGATACCTTCTGTACTCCTTTGTGCGCTGTAGAGATACCTTCTGTACTCCTTTGTGCGCTGTAGAGATACCTTCTGTACTCCTTTGTACGCTGTAGAGATACCTCGTGTACTCCTTTGTACGTTCTAGAGATATTTCATGTACTCCTTTGTGCACTGTAGAGATACCTTCTGTACCCCTTTGTGCGCTGTAAAAATACCTTCTGTACTCCTTTGTGCGCTGTAGAGATACCTTCTGTACTCCTTTGTGCGCTGTAGAGATACCTTCTGTACTCCTTTGTACGCTGTAGAGATACCTCGTGTACTCCTTTGTACGTTCTAGAGATATTTCCTGTACTCCTTTGTGCGCTGTAGAGATACCTTCTGTACTCCTTTGTACGCTGTAGAGATACCTCGTGTACTCCTTTGAACGTTCTAGAGATATTTCCTGTACTCCTTTGTGCGCTGTAGAGATACCTTCTGTACTCCTTTGTGCGCTGTAGAGATACCTTCTGTACTCCTTTGTGCGCTGTAGAGATACCTTCTGTACTCCTTTGTGCGCTGTAGAGATACCTTCTGTACTCCTTTGTGCGCTGTAGAGATACCTTCTGTACTCCTTTGTACGCTGTAGAGATACCTCGTGTACTCCTTTGTACGTTCTAGAGATATTTCATGTACTCCTTTGTGCGCTGTAGAGATACCTTCTGTACTCCTTTGTGCGCTGTAGAGATACCTTCTGTACTCCTTTGTGCGCTGTAGAGATACCTTCTGTACTCCTTTGTGCGCTGTAGAGATACCTCGTATACTCCTTTGTACGCTGTAGAGATACCTTCTGTACTCCTTTGTGCGCTGTAGAGATACCTTCTGTACTCCTTTGTGCGCTGTAGAGATAACTTCTGTACTCCTTTGTGCGCTGTAGAGATACCTTCTGTACTCCTTTGTGCGCTGTAGGGATTCCTTCTGTACTCCTTTGTGCGCTGTAGAGATACCTTCTGTACTCCTTTGTGCGCTGTAGAGATACCTTCTGTACTCCTTTGTGCGCTGTAGAGATACCTCGTGTACTCCTTTGTACGCTGTAGAGATACCTTCTGTACTCCTTTGTGCGCTGTAGAGATACCTTCTGTACTCCTTTGTGCGCTGTAGAGATACCTTCTGTACTCCTTTGTGCGCTGTAGAGATACCTCGTGTACTTCTTCGTACGTTCTAGAGATATTTCCTGTACTCCTTTGTGCGCTGTAGAGATACCTTCTGTACTCCTTTGTGCGCTGTAGAGATACCTTCTGTACTCCTTTGTGCGCTGTAGATATACCTCGTGTACTTTGTACGCTGTAGAGATACCTTCTGTACTCCTTTGTGCGCTGTAGAGATACCTTCTGTACTCCTTTGTGCGCTGTAGAGATACCTTCTGTACTCCTTTGTGCGCTGTAGAGATACCTTCTGTACTCCTTTGTACGCTGTAGAGATACCTCGTGTACTCCTTTGTACGTTCTAGAGATATTTCATGTACTTCTTTGTGCACTGTAGAGATACCTTCTGTACTCCTTTGTGCGCTGTAGAGATACCTTCTGTACTCCTTTGTGCGCTGTAGAGATACCTTCTGTACTCCTCTGTGCGCTGTAGAGATACCTTCTGTACTCCTTTGTACGCTGTAGAGATACCTTCTGTACTCCTTTGTACGCTGTAGAGATACCTCGTGTACTCCTTTGTACGTTCTAGAGATATTTCCTGTACTCCTTTGTGCGCTGTAGAGATACCTTCTGTACTCCCTTGTGCGCTGTAGAGATACCTTCTGTACTCCTTTGTGCGCTGTAGAGATACCTTCTGTACTCCTTTGTGCGCTGTAGAGATACCTTCTGTACTCCTTTGTGCGCTGTAGAGATACCTTCTGTACCCCTTTGTGCGCTGGAGAGATCCCTTCTGTACTCCTTTGTACGCTGTAGAGATACCTCGTGTACTCCTTTGTACGTTCTAGAGATATTTCCTGTACTCCTTTGTGCGCTGTAGAGATACCTTCTGTACTCCTTTGTGCGCTGTAGAGATACCTTCTGTACTCCTTTGTGCGCTGTAGAGATACCTTCTTTACTCCTTTGTGCGCTGTAGAGATACCTTGTGTACGCCTTTGTACGCTGTAGAGATACCTTCTGTACTCCTTTGTGCGCTGAAGAGATACCTTCTGTACTCCTTTGTGCGCTGTAGAGATACCTTCTGTACTCCTTTGTGCGCTGTAGAGATACCTTCTGTACTCCTTTGTGCGCTGTAGAGATACCTTCTGTACTCCTTTGTGCGCTGTAGAGATACCTTCTGTACTCCTTTGTGCGCTGTAGAGATACCTTCTGTACTCCTATGCGCGCTGTAGAGATACCTTCTGTACTCCTTTGTGCGCTGTAGAGATACCTCGTGTACTCCTTTGTACGCTGTAGAGATACCTTCTGTGCTCCTTTGTGCGCTGTAGAGATACCTTCTGTACTCCTTTGTGCGCTGTAGAGATACCTTCTGTACTCCTTTGTGCGCTGTAGAGATACCTCGTGTACTTCTTTGTACGTTCTAGAGATATTTCCTGTACTCCTTTGTGCGCTGTAGCGATACCTTCTGTACTCCTTTGTGCGCTGTAGAGATACCTTCTGTACTCCTTTGTGCGCTGTAGAGATACCTCGTGTACTTTGTACGCTGTAGAGATACCTTCTGTACTCCTTTGTGCGCTGTAGAGATACCTTCTGTACTCCTTTGTGCGCTGTAGAGATACCTTCTGTACTCCTTTGTGCGCTGTAGAGATACCTTCTGTACTCCTTTGTACGCTGTAGAGATACCTCGTGTACTCCTTTGTACGTTCTAGAGATATTTCCTGTACTCCTTCGTGCGCTGTAGAGATACCTTCTGTACTCCTTTGTGCGCTGTAGAGATACCTTCTGTACTCCTTTGTGCGCTGTAGAGATACCTTCTGTACTCCTTTGTGCGCTGTAGAGATACCTCGTGTACTCCTTTGTACGTTCTAGGGATATTTCCTGTACTCCTTTGTGCGCTGTAGAGATACCTTCTTTACTCCTTTGTGCGCTGTAGAGATACCTTCTGTACTCCTTTGTGCGCTGTAGAGATATTTTCTGTACTCCTTTGTGCGCTGTAGAGATACCTTCTGTACTCCTTTGTGCGCTGTAGAGATACCTTCTGTACTCCTTTGTACGCTGTAGAGATACCTCGTGTACTCCTTTGTACGTTCTAGAGATATTTCCTGTACTCCTTTGTGCGCTGTAGAGATACATTCTGTACTCCTTTTTGCGCTGTAGAGATACTTTCTGTACTCCTTTGTGCGCTGTAGAGATACCTTCTGTACTCCTTTGTGCGCTGTAGAGATACCTTCTGTACTCCTTTGTACGCTGTAGAGATACCTCGTGTACTCCTTTGAACGTTCTAGAGATATTTCCTGTACTCCTTTGTGCGCTGTAGAGATACCTTCTGTACTCCTTTGTGCGCTGTAGAGATACCTTCTGTACTCCTTTGTGCGCTGTGGAGATACCTTCTGTACTCCTTTGTGCGCTGTAGAGATACCTTCTGTACTCCTTTGTGCGCTGTAGAGATACCTTCGGTACTCCTTTGTGCGCTGTAGATATACCTTCTGTACTCCTTTGTGCGCTGAAGAGATACCTTCTGTACTCCTTTGTGCGCTCTAGAGATACCTCGTGTACTCCTTTGTACGTTCTAGAGATATTTCCTGTACTCCTTTGTGCGCTGTAGAGATACCTTCTGTACTTCTTTGTGCGCTGTAGAGATACCTTCTGTGCTCCTTTGTGCGTTGTAGAGATACCTCGTGTACTCCTTTGTACGTTCTAGAGATATTTCCTGTACTTCTTTGTGCGCTGTAGAGATACCTTCTGTACTCCTTCGTGCGCTGTAGAGATACCTTCTGTACTCCTTTGTACGCTGTAGAGATACCTCGTGTACTCCTTTGTACGTTCTACAGATATTTCCTGTACTCCTTTGTGCACTGTAGAGATACCTTCAGTACTCCTTTGTGCGCTGTAGAGATACCTTCTGTACTCCTTTGTGCGCTGTAGAGATACCTTCTGTACTCCTTTGTGCGCTGTAGAGATACCTTCTGTACTCCTTTGTACGCTGTAGAGATACCTCGTGTACTCTTTTGTACGTTCTAGAGATATTTCCTGTACTCCTTTGTGCGCTGTAGAGATACCTTCTGTACTCCTTTGTGCGCTGTTGAGATACCTTCTGTACTCCTTTGTGCGCTGTAGAGATACCTTCTGTACTCCTTTGTGCGCTGTAGAGATACCTTCTGTACTCCTTTGTGCGCTGTAGAGATATCTTCTGTACTCCTTTGAACGCTGTAGAGATACCTTCTGTACTCCTTTGTACGCTGTAAAGATACCTTCTGTACTCCTTTGTACGCTGTAGAGATACATCGTGTACTCCTTTGTACGTTCTAGAGATATTTCCTGAACTCCTTTGTGCGCTGTAGAGATACCTTCTGTACTCCTTTGTGCGCTGTAGAGATACCTTCTGTACTCCTTTGTACGCTGTAGAGATACCTCGTGTACTCCTTTGTACGTTCTAGAGATATTTCCTGTACTCCTTTGTGCGCTGTAGAGATACCTTCTGTACTCCTTTGTGCGCTGTAGAGATACCTTCTGTACTCCTTTGTGCGCTGTAGAGAAACCTTCTGTACTCTCTTGTGCGCTGTAGAGATACCTTCTGTACTCCTTTGTGCGCTGTAGAGATACCTTCTGTACTCCTTTGTACGCTGTAGAGATACCTCGTGTACTCCTTTGTACGTTCTAGAGATATTTCCTGTACTCCTTTGTGCGCTGTAGAGATACCTTCTGTACTCCTTTGTGCGCTGTAGAGATACCTTCTGTACTCCGTTGTGCGCTGTAGAGATACCTTCTGTACTCCTTTGTGCGCTGTAGAGATACCTTCTGTACTCCTTTGTACGCTGTAGAGATACCTCGTGTACTCCTTTGTACGGTCTAGAGATATTTCCTGTACTCCTTTGTGCGCTGTAGAGATACCTTCTGTACTCCTTTGTGCGCTGTAGAGATACCTTCTGTACTCCTTTGTGCGCTGTAGAGATACCTTCTGTACTCCTTTGTGCGCTGTAGAGATACCTTCTGTACTCCTTTGTGCGCTGTAGAGATACCTTCTGTACTCCTTTGTGCGCTGTAGATATACCTTCTGTACTCCTTTGTGCGCTGTAGAGATACCTTCTGTACTCCTTTGTGTGCTGTAGAGATACCTTCTGTACTCCTTTGTGCGCTGTACGGATACCTTCTGTACTCCTTTGTGCGCTGTAGAGATACCTCGTGTACTCCTTTGTACGTTCTAGAGATATTTCCTGTACTCCTTTGTGCGCTGTAGAGATACCTTCTGTACTTTGTGCGCTGTAGAGATACCTTCTGTACTCCTTTGTGCGCTGTAGAGATACCTCGTGTACTCCTTTGTACGTTCTAGAGATATTTCCTGTACTCCTTTCTGCGCTGTAGAGATACCTTCTGTACTCCTTTGTGCGCTGTAGAGATACCTTCTGTACTCCTTTGTACGCTGTAAAGATACCTTCTGTACTCCTTTGTACGCTGTAGAGATACCTCGTGTATTCCTTTGTACGTTCTAGAGATATTTCCTGTACTCCTTTGTGCGCTGTAGAGATACCTTCTGTACTCCTTTGTGCGCTGTAGAGATACATTCTGTACTCCTTTGTACGCTGTAGAGATACCTCGTGTACTCCTTTGTACGTTCTAGAGATATTTCCTGTACTACTTTGTGCGCTGTAGAGATACCTTCTGTACTCCTTTGTGCGCTGTAGAGATACCTTCTGTACTCCTTTGTGCGCTGTAGAGATACCTTCTGTACTCCTTTGTGCGCTGTAGAGATACCTTCTGTACTCCTTTGTGCGCTGTAGAGATACCTTCTGTACTCCTTTGTACGCTGTAGAGATACCTTCTGTACTCCTTTGTACGCTGTAGAGATACCTCGTGTACTCCTTTGTACGTTCTAGAGATATTTCCTGTACTCCTTTGTGCGCTGTAGAGATACCTTCTGTACTCCTTTGTGCGCTGTAGAGATACCTTCTCTACTCCTTTGTGCGCTGTAGAGATACCTTCTGTACTCCTTTGTGCGCTGTAGAGATACCTTCTGTACCCCTTTGTGCGCTGAAGAGATACCTTCTGTACTCCTTTGTACGCTGTAGAGATACCTCGTGTACTCCTTTGTACGTTCTAGAGATATTTCCTGTTCTCCTTTGTGCGCTGTAGAGATACCTTCTGTACTCCTTTGTGCGCTGTAGAGATACCTTTTGTACTCCTTTGTGCGCTGCAGAGATACCTTCTGTACTCCTTTGTGCGCTGTAGAGATACCTCGTGTACTCCTTTGTACGCTGTAGAGATACCTTCTGTACTCCTTTGTGCGCTGAAGAGATACCTTCTGTACTCCTTTGTGCGCTGTAGAGATACCTTCTGTACTTCTTTGTGCGCTGTAGAGATACCTTCTGTACTCTTTTGTGCGCTGTAGAGATACCTTTTGTACTCCTTTGTGCGCTGTAGAGATACCTTCTGTACTCCTTTGAGCGCTGTAGAGATACCTTCTGTACTCCTTTGTGCGCTGTAGAGATACCTTCTGTACTCCTTTGTGCGCTGTAGAGATACCTCGTGTACTCCTTTGTACGCTGTAGAGATACCTTCTGTACTCCTTTGTGCGCTGTAGAGATACCTTCTGTACTCCTTTGTGCGCTGTAGAGATACCTTCTGTACTCCTTTGTGCGCTGTAGAGATACCTCGTGTACTTCTTTGTACGTTCTAGAGATATTTCCTGTACTCCTTTGTGCGCTGTAGAGATACCTTCTGTACTCCTTTGTGCGCTGTAGAGATACCTTCTGTACTCCTTTGTGCGCTGTAGAGATACCTCGTGTACTTTGTACGCTGTAGAGATACCTTCTGTACTCCTTTGTGCGCTGTAGAGATACCTTCTGTACTCCTTTGTGCGCTGTAGAGATACCTTCTGTACTCCTTTGTGTGCTGTAGAGATACCTTCTGTACACATTTGTACGCTGTAGAGATACCTCGTGTACTCCTTTGTACGTTCTAGAGATATTTCCTGTACTCCTTCGTGCGCTGTAGAGATACCTTCTGTACTCCTTTGTGCGCTGTAGAGATACGTTCTGTACTCCTTTGTGCGCTGTAGAGATACCTTCGGTACTCATTTGTGCGCTGTAGAGATACCTCGTGTACTTCTTTGTACGTTCTAGAGATATTTCCTGTACTCCTTTGTGCGCTGTAGAGATACCTTCTGTACTCCTTTGTGCGCTGTAGAGATACCTTCTGTACTCCTTTGTGCGCTGTAGAGATACCTCGTGTACTTTGTACGCTGTAGAGATACCTTCTGTACTCCTTTGTGCGCTGTAGAGATACCTTCTGTACTCCTTTGTGCGCTGTAGAGATACCTTCTGTACTCCTTTGTGCGCTGTAGAGATACCTTCTGTACACCTTTGTACGCTGTAGAGATACCTCGTGTACTCCTTTGTACGTTCTAGAGATATTTCCTGTACTCCTTCGTGCGCTGTAGAGATACCTTCTGTACTCCTTTGTGCGCTGTAGAGATACGTTCTGTACTCTTTTGTGCGCTGTAGAGATACCTTGGGTACTCCTTTGTGCGCTGTAGAGATACCTCGTGTACTTCTTTGTACGTTCTAGAGATATTTCCTGTACTCCTTTGTGCGCTGTAGAGATACCTTCTGTACTCCTTTGTGCGCTGTAGAGATACCTTCTGTACTCCTTTGTGCGCTGTAGAGATACCTCGTGTACTCCTTTGTACGCTGTAGAGATACCTTCTGTACTCCTTTGTGCGCTCTAGAGATACCTTCTGTACTCCTTTGTTCGCTCTAGAGATACCTTCTGTACTCCTTTGTGCGCTGTAGAGATACCTTCTGTACTCCTTTGTGCGCTGTAGAGATACCTTCTGTACTCCTTTGTACGCTGTAGAGATACCTTCTGTACCCCATTGTACGCTGTAAAGATACCTTCTGTACTCCTTTGTACGCTGTAGAGATACATCGTGTACTCCTTTGTACGTTCTAGAGATATTTCCTGTACTCCTTTGTGCGTTGTAGAGATACTTTCTGTACTCCTTTGTGCGCTGTAGAGATACATACTGTACTCCTTTGTACGCTGTAGAGATACCTCGTGTACTCCTTTGTACGTTCTAGAGATATTTCCTGTACTCCTTTGTGCGCTGTAGAGATACCTTCTGTACTGCTTTGTGCGCTGTAGAGATACCTTCTGTACTCCTTTGTACGCTGTAGAGATACCTCGTGTACTCCTATGTACGTTCTAGAGATATTTCCTGTACTCCTTTGTGCGCTGTAGAGATACCTTCTGTACTCCTTTGTGCGCTGTAGAGATACCTTCTGTACTCCTTTGTGCGCTGTAGAGTTACCTTCTGTACTCCTTTGTGCGCTGTAGAGATACCTTCTGTACTCCTTTGTGCGCTGTAGAGATACCTTCTGTACTCCTCTGTGCGCTGTAGAGATACCTTCTGTACTCCTTTGTGCGCTGTAGAGATACCTTCTGTACTCCTTTGTGCGCTGTAGAGATACCTCGGGTACTCCTTTGTACGTTCTAGAGATATTTCCTGTACTCCTTTGTGCGCTGTAGAGATACCTTCTGTACTCCTTTGTGCGCTGTAGAGATACCTTCTGTACTCCTTCGTGCGCTGTAGAGATACCTTCTGTACTCCTTTGTGCGCTGTAGAGATACCTTCTGTACTCCTTTGTGCGCTGTAGAGATACCTCGTGTACTCCTTTGTACGTTCTAGAGATATTTCCTGTACTCCTTTGTGCGCTGTAGAGATACCTTCTGTACTCCTTTGTGCGCTGTAGAGATACCTTCTGTACTCCTTTGTGCGCTGTAGAGATACCTTCTGTACTCCTTTGTGCGCTGTAGAGATACCTTCTGTACTCCTTTGTGCGCTGTAGAGATACCTTCTGTACTCCTTTGTACGTTCTAGAGATATTTCCTGTACTCCTTTTTGCGCTGTAGAGATACCTTCTGTACTCCTTGGTGCGCTGTAGAGACTCTTTCTGTACTTCTTTGTGCGCTGTAGAGATACCTTCTGTACTCCTTTGTGCGCTGTAGAGATACCTTCTGTACTCCTTTGTACGCTGTAGAGATACCTCGTGAACTCCTTTGTACGTTCTAGAGATATTTCCTGTACTCCTTTGTGCACTGTAGAGATACCTTCTGTACTCCTTTGTACGCTGTAGAGATACCTTCTGTACTCCTTTGTGCGCTGTAGAGATACCTTCTGTACTCCTTTGTGCGCTGTAGAGATACCTTCTGTACTTTTTTGTGCGCTGTAGATATACCTTCTGTACTCCTTTCTGCGCTGTAGAGATACCTTCTGTACTCCTTTGTGCGCTGTAGAGATACCTTCTGTACTCCTTTGTGCGCTGTAGAGATACCTTCTGTACTCCTTTGTGCGCTGTAGAGATACCTTCTGTACTTCTTTGTGCGCTGTAGAGATACCTTCTGTACTTCTTTGTGCGCTGTAGAGATACCTTCTGTACTCCTTTGTGCGCTGTAGAGATACCTTCTGTACTCCTTTGAGCGCTGTAGAGATACCTTCTGTACTCCTTTGTGCGCTGTAGAGATACCTTCTGTACTCCTTTGTGCGCTGTAGAGATACCTCGTGTACTCCTTTGTACGCTGTAGAGATACCTTCTGTACTCCTTTGTGCGCTGTAGAGATACCTTCTGTACTCCTTTGTGCGCTGTAGAGATACCTTCTGTACTCCTTTGTGCGCTGTAGAGATACCTCGTGTACTTCTTTGTACGTTCTAGAGATATTTCCTGTACTCCATTGTGCGCTGTAGAGATACCTTCTGTACTCCTTTGTGCGCTGTAGAGATACCTTCTGTACTCCTTTGTGCGCTGTAGAGATACCTCGTGTACTTTGTACGCTGTAGAGATACCTTCTGTACTCCTTTGTGCGCTGTAGAGATACCTTCTGTACTCCTTTGTGCGCTGTAGAGATACCTTCTGTACTCCTTTGTGCGCTGTAGAGATACCTTCTGTACTCCTTTGTGCGCTGTAGAGATACCTCGTGTACTTTGTACGCTGTAGAGATACCTTCTGTACTCCTTTGTGCGCTGTAGAGATACCTTCTGTACTCCTTTGAGCGCTGTAGAGATACCTTCTGTACTCCTTTGTGCGCTGTAGAGATACCTTCTGTACTCCTTTGTGCGCTGTAGAGATACCTCGTGTACTCCTTTGTACGCTGTAGAGATACCTTCTGTACTCCTTTGTGCGCTGTAGAGATACCTTCTGTACTCCTTTGTGCGCTGTAGAGATACCTTCTGTACTCCTTTGTGCGCTGTAGAGATACCTCGTGTACTTCTTTGTACGTTCTAGAGATATTTCCTGTACTCCTTTGTGCGCTGTAGAGATACCTTCTGTACTCCTTTGTGCGCTGTAGAGATACCTTCTGTACTCCTTTGTGCGCTGTAGAGATACCTCGTGTACTTTGTACGCTGTAGAGATACCTTCTGTACTCCTTTGTGCGCTGTAGAGATACCTTCTGTACTCCTTTGTGCGCTGTAGAGATACCTTCTGTACTCCTTTGTGCGCTGTAGAGATACCTTCTGTACACCTTTGTACGCTGTAGAGATACCTCGTGTACTCCTTTGTACGTTCTAGAGATATTTCCTGTACTCCTTCGTGCGCTGTAGAGATACCTTCTGTACTCCTTTGTGCGCTGTAGAGATACGTTCTGTACTCCTTTGTGCGCTGTAGAGATACCTTCGGTACTCCTTTGTGCGCTGTAGAGATACCTCGTGTACTTCTTTGTACGTTCTAGAGATATTTCCTGTACTCCTTTGTGCGCTGTAGAGATACCTTCTGTACTCCTTTGTGCGCTGTAGAGATACCTTCTGTACTCCTTTGTGCGCTGTAGAGATACCTCGTGTACTTTGTACGCTGTAGAGATACCTTCTGTACTCCTTTGTGCGCTGTAGAGATACCTTCTGTACTCCTTTGTGCGCTGTAGAGATACCTTCTGTACTCCTTTGTGCGCTGTAGAGATACCTTCTGTACACCTTTGTACGCTGTAGAGATACCTCGTGTACTCCTTTGTACGTTCTAGAGATATTTCCTGTACTCCTTCGTGCGCTGTAGAGATACCTTCTGTACTCCTTTGTGCGCTGTAGAGATACGTTCTGTACTCCTTTGTGCGCTGTAGAGATACCTTGGGTACTCCTTTGTGCGCTGTAGAGATACCTCGTGTACTTCTTTGTACGTTCTAGAGATATTTCCTGTACTCCTTTGTGCGCTGTAGAGATACCTTCTGTACTCCTTTGTGCGCTGTAGAGATACCTTCTGTACTCCTTTGTGCGCTGTAGAGATACCTCGTGTACTCCTTTGTACGCTGTAGAGATACCTTCTGTACTCCTTTGTGCGCTCTAGAGATACCTTCTGTACTCCTTTGTTCGCTCTAGAGATACCTTCTGTACTCCTTTGTGCGCTGTAGAGATACCTTCTGTACTCCTTTGTACGCTGTAAAGATACCTTCTGTACTCCTTTGTACGCTGTAGAGATACATCGTGTACTCCTTTGTACGTTCTAGAGATATTTCCCGTACTCCTTTGTGCGTTGTAGAGATACTTTCTGTACTCCTTTGTGCGCTGTAGAGATACATACTGTACTCCTTTGTACGCTGTAGAGATACCTCGTGTACTCCTTTGTACGTTCTAGAGATATTTCCTGTACTCCTTTGTGCGCTGTAGAGATACCTTCTGTACTGCTTTGTGCGCTGTAGAGATACCTTCTGTACTCCTTTGTACGCTGTAGAGATACCTCGTGTACTCCTTTGTACGTTCTAGAGATATTTCCTGTACTCCTTTGTGCGCTGTAGAGATACCTTCTGTACTCCTTTGTGCGCTGTAGAGATACCTTCTGTACTCCTTTGTGCGCTGTAGAGTTACCTTCTGTACTCCTTTGTGCGCTGTAGAGATACCTTCTGTACTCCTTTGTGCGCTGTAGAGATACCTTCTGTACTCCTCTGTGCGCTGTAGAGATACCTTCTGTACTCCTTTGTGCACTGTAGAGATACCTTCTGAACTCCTTTGTGCGCTGTAGAGATACCTCGGGTACTCCTTTGTACGTTCTAGAGATATTTCCTGTACTCCTTTGTGCGCTGTAGAGATACCTTCTGTACTCCTTTGTGCGCTGTAGAGATACCTTCTGTACTCCTTCGTGCGCTGTAGAGATACCTTCTGTACTCCTTTGTGCGCTGTAGAGATACCTTCTGTACTCCTTTGTGCGCTGTAGAGATACCTCGTGTACTCCTTTGTACGTTCTAGAGATATTTCCTGTACTCCTTTGTGCGCTGTAGAGATACCTTCTGTACTCCTTTGTGCGCTGTAGAGATACCTTCTGTACTCCTTTGTGCGCTGTAGAGATACCTTCTGTACTCCTTTGTGCGCTGTAGAGATACCTTCTGTACTCCTTTGTGCGCTGTAGAGATACCTTCTGTACTCCTTTGTACGCTGTAGAGATACCTCGTGTACTCCTTTGTACGTTCTAGAGATATTTCCTGTACTCCTTTTTGCGCTGTAGAGATACCTTCTGTACTCCTTGGTGCGCTGTAGAGACTCTTTCTGTACTCCTTTGTGCGCTGTAGAGATACCTTCTGTACTCCTTTGTGCGCTGTAGAGATACCTTCTGTACTCCTTTGTACGCTGTAGAGATACCTCGTGAACTCCTTTGTACGTTCTAGAGATATTTCCTGTACTCCTTTGTGCACTGTAGAGATACCTTCTGTACTCCTTTGTACGCTGTAGAGATACCTTCTGTACTCCTTTGTGCGCTGTAGAGATACCTTCTGTACTCCTTTGTGCGCTGTAGAGATACCTTCTGTACTCCTTTGTGCGCTGTAGAGATACCTTCTGTACTCCTTTGTGCGCTGTAGATATACCTTCTGTACTCCTTTCTGCGCTGTAGAGATACCTTCTGTACTCCTTTGTGCGCTGTAGAGATACCTTCTGTACTCCTTTGTGCGCTGTAGAGATACCTTCTGTACTCCTTTGTGCGCTGTAGAGATACCTCCTGTACTCCTTTGTGCGCTGTAGAGATACCTTCTGTACTCATTTGTACGCTGTAGAGATACCTTCTGTACTCCTTTGTGCGCTGTAGAGATACCTTCTGTACTCCTTTGTACGCTGTAGAGATACCTCGTGTACTCCTTTGTACGTTCTAGAGATATTTCCTGTACTCCTTTGTGCGCTGTAGAGATACCTTCTGTACTCCTTTGTGCGCTGTAGAGATACATTCTGTACTCCTTTGTGCGCTGTAGAGATACCTTCTGTACTCCTTTGTGCGCTGTAGAAATACCTTCTGTACTCCTTTGTACGCTGTAGAGACACCTCGTGTACTCCTTTGTACGTTCTAGAGATATTTCCTGTACTCCTTTGTGCGCTGTAGAGATACCTTCTGTACTCCTTTGTGCGCTGTAGAGATACCTTCTGTACTCCTTTGTGCGCTGTAGAGATACCTTCTGTACTCCTTTGTGCGCTGTAGAGATACCTTCTGTACTCCTTTGTGCGCTGTAGAGATACCTTCTGTACTCCTTTGTACGCTGTAGAGATACCTTCTGTACTCCATTGTACGCTGTAAAGATACCTTCTGTACTCCTTTGTACGCTGTAGAGATACATCGTGTACTTTTTTGTACGTTCTAGAGATATTTCCTGTACTCCTTTGTGCGCTGTAGAGATACCTTCTGTACTCCTTTGTGCGCTGTAGAGATACATTCTGTACTCCTTTGTACGCTGTAGAGATACCTCGTGTACTCCTTTGTACGTTCTAGAGATATTTCCTGTACTCCTTTGTGCGCTGTAGAGATACCTTCTGTACTCCTTTGTGCGCTGTAGAGATACCTTCTGTACTCCTTTGTGCGCTGTAGAGATACCTTCTGTACTCCTTTGTGCGCTGTTGAGATACCTTCTGTACTCCTTTGTACGCTGTAGAGATACCTTCTATACTCCTTTGTACGCTGTAGAGATACCTCGTGTACTCCTTTGTATGTTCTAGAGATATTTCCTGTACTCCTTTATGCGCTGTAGAGATACCTTCTGTACTCCTTTGTGCGCTGTAGAGATACCTTCTGTACTCCTTTGTGCGCTGTAGAGATACCTTCTGTACTCCTTTGTGCGCTGTAGAGATACCTTCTGTACTCCTTTGTGCGCTGTAGAGATACCTCGTGTACTCCTTTGTACGTTCTAGAGATATTTCCTGTACTCCTTTGTGCGCTGTAGAGATACCTTCTGTACTCCTTTGTGCGCTGTAGAGATACCTTCTGTACTCCTTTGTGCGCTGTAGAGATACCTTCTGTACCCCTTTGTGCGCTGTAGAGATACCTTCTGTACTCCTTTGTGCGCTGTTGAGATACCTTCTGTACTCCTTTGTGCGCTGTAGAGATACCTTCTGTACTCCTTTGTACGCTGTAGAGATACCTCGTGTACTCCTTTGTACGTTCTAGAGATATTTCCTGTACTCCTTTGTGCGCTGTAGAGATACCTTCTGTACTGCTTTGTGCGCTGTAGAGATACCTTCTGTACTCCTTTGTGCGCTGTAGAGATACCTTCTGTACTCCTTTGTGCGCTGTAGAGATACCTCGTGTACTCCTTTGTACGCTGTAGAGATACGTTCTGTACTCCTTTGTGCGCTGTAGAGATACCTTCTGTACTCCTTTGTGCGCTGTAGAGATACCTTCTGTACTCCTTTGTGCGCTGTAGAGATACCTTCTGTACTCCTTTTTGCGCTGTAGAGATACCTTCTGTACTCCTTTGTGCGCTGTAGAGATACCTTCTGTACTCCTTTGTGCGCTGTAGAGATACCTTCTGTACTCCTTTGTGCGCTGTAGAGATACCTTCTGTTCTCCTTTGTGCGCTGTAGAGATACCTCGTGTACTCCTTTGTACGCTGTAGAGATACCTTCTGTACTCCTTTGTGCGCTGTAGAGATACCTTCTGTACTCCTTTGTGCGCTGTAGAGATACCTTCTGTACTCCTTTGTGCGCTGTAAAGATACCTCGTGTACTTCTGTGTACGTTCTAGAGATATTTCCTGTACTCCTTTGTGCGCTGTAGAGATACCTTCTGTACTCCTTTATGCGCTGTAGAGATACCTTCTGTACTCCTTTGTGCGCTGTAGAGATACCTCGTGTACTCCTTTGTACGTTCTAGAGATATTTCCTGTACTCCTTTGTGCGCTGTAGAGATACCTTCTGTACTACTTTGTGCGCTGTAGAGATACCTTCTGTACTTCTTTGTGCGCTGTAGAGATACCTCGTGTACTCCTTTGTACGCTGTAGAGATACCTTCTGTACTCCTTTGTGCGCTCTAGAGATACCTTCTGTACTCCTTTGTGCGCTGTAGAGATACCTTCTGTACTCCTTTGTGCGCTGTAGAGATACCTTCTGTACTCCTTTGTACGCTGTAGAGATACCTCGTGTACTCCTTTGTACGTTCTAGAGATATTTCCTGTACTCCTTTGTGCGCTGTAGAGATACCTTCTGTACTCCTTTGTGCCTTGTAGAGATACCTTCTGTACTCCTTTGTGCGCTGTAGAGATACCTTCTGTACTCCTTTGTGCGCTGTAGAGATACCTTCTGTACTCCTTTGTGCGCTGTAGAGATACCTCGTGTACTCCTTTGTACGTTCTAGAGATATTTCCTGTACTCCTTTGTGCGCTGTAGAGATACCTTCTGTACTCCTTTGTGCGCTGTAGAGATACCTTCTGTACTCCTTTGTGCGCTGTAGAGATACCTTCTGTACTCCTTTGTGCGCTGTAGAGATACCTTCTGTACTCCTTTGTGCGCTGTAGAGATACCTTCTGTACTCCTTTGTACGCTGTAGAGATACCTCGTGTACTCCTTTGTACGTTCTAGAGATATTTCCTGTACTCCTTTGTGCGCTGTAGAAATACCTTCTGTACTCCTTTGTGCGCTGTAGAGATACCTTCTGTACTCCGTTGTGCGCTGTAGAGATACCTTCTGTACTCCTTTGTGCGCTGTAGAGATACCTTCTGTACTCCTTTGTGCGCTGTAGAGATACCTCGTGTACTCCTTTGTACGTTCTAGAGATATTTCCTGTACTCCTTTGTGCGCTGTAGAGATACCTTCTGTACTCCTTTGTGCGCTGTAGAGATACCTTCTGTACTCCTTTGTGCGCTGTAGAGATACCTTCTGTACTCCTTTGTGCGCTGTAGAGATACCTTCTGTACTCCTTTGTGCGCTGTAGAGATACCTTCTGTACTCCTTTGTGCGCTGTAGATATACCTTCTGTACTCCTTTGTGCGCTGTAGAGATACCTTCTGTACTCCTTTGTGCGCTGTAGAGATACCTTCTGTACTCATTTGTACGCTGTAGAGATACCTTCTGTACTCCTTTGTGCGCTGTAGAGATACCTTCTGTACTCCTTTGTACGCTGTAGAGATACCTCGTGTACTCCTTTGTACGTTCTAGAGATATTCCCTGTACTCCTTTGTGCGCTGTAGAGATACCTTCTGTACTCCTTTGTGCGCTGTAGAGATACATTCTGTACTCCTTTGTGCGCTGTAGAGATACCTTCTGTACTCCTTTGTGCGCTGTAGAAATACCTTCTGTACTCCTTTGTACGCTGTAGAGACACCTCGTGTACTCCTTTGTACGTTCTAGAGATATTTCCTGTACTCCTTTGTGCGCTGTAGAGATACCTTCTGTACTCCTTTGTGCGCTGTAGAGATACCTTCTGTACTCCTTTGTGCGCTGTAGAGATACCTTCTGTACTCCTTTGTGCGCTGTAGAGATACCTTCTGTACTCCTTTGTGCGCTGTAGAGATACCTTCTGTACTCCTTTGTACGCTGTAGAGATACCTTCTGTACTCCATTGTACGCTGTAAAGATACCTTCTGTACTCCTTTGTACGCTGTAGAGATACATCGTGTACTCCTTTGTACGTTCTAGAGATATTTCCTGTACTCCTTTGTGCGCTGTAGAGATACCTTCTGTACTCCTTTGTGCGCTGTAGAGATACATTCTGTACTCCTTTGTACGCTGTAGAGATACCTCGTGTACTCCTTTGTACGTTCTAGAGATATTTCCTGTACTCCTTTGTGCGCTGTAGAGATACCTTCTGTACTCCTTTGTGCGCTGTAGAGATACCTTCTGTACTTCTTTGTGCGCTGTAGAGATACCTTCTGTACTCCTTTGTGCGCTGTAGAGATACCTTCTGTACTCCTTTGTACGCTGTAGAGATACCTTCTATACTCCTTTGTACGCTGTAGAGATACCTCGTGTACTCCTTTGTATGTTCTAGAGATATTTCCTGTACTCCTTTGTGCGCTGTAGAGATACCTTCTGTACTCCTTTGTGCGCTGTAGAGATACCTTCTGTACTCCTTTGTGCGCTGTAGAGATACCTTCTGTACTCCTTTGTGCGCTGTAGAGATACCTTCTGTACTCCTTTGTGCGCTGTAGAGATACCTCGTGTACTCCTTTGTACGTTCTAGAGATATTTCCTGTACTCCTTTGTGCGCTGTAGAGATACCTTCTGTACTCCTTTGTGCGCTGTAGAGATACCTTCTGTACTCCTTTGTGCGCTGTAGAGATACCTTCTGTACCCCTTTGTGCGCTGTAGAGATACCTTCTGTACTCCTTTGTGCGCTGTTGAGATACCTTCTGTACTCCTTTGTGCGCTTTAGAGATACCTTCTGTACTCCTTTGTACGCTGTAGAGATACCTCGTGTACTCCTTTGTACGTTCTAGAGATATTTCCTGTACTCCTTTGTGCGCTGTAGAGATACCTTCTGTACTGCTTTGTGCGCTGTAGAGATACCTTCTGTACTCCTTTGTGCGCTGTAGAGATACCTTCTGTACTCCTTTGTGCGCTGTAGAGATACCTCGTGTACTCCTTTGTACGCTGTAGAGATACGTTCTGTACTCCTTTGTGCGCTGTAGAGATACCTTCTGTACTCCTTTATGCGCTGTAGAGATACCTTCTGTACTCCTTTGTGCGCTGTAGAGATACCTTCTGTACTCCTTTTTGCGCTGTAGAGATACCTTCTGTACTCCTTTGTGCGCTGTAGAGATACCTTCTGTACTCCTTTGTGCGCTGTAGAGATACCTTCTGTACTCCTTTGTGCGCTGTAGAGATACCTTCTGTTCTCCTTTGTGCGCTGTAGAGATACCTCGTGTACTCCTTTGTACGCTGTAGAGATACCTTCTGTACTCCTTTGTGCGCTGTAGAGATACCTTCTGTACTCCTTTGTGCGCTGTAGAGATACCTTCTGTACTCCTTTGTGCGCTGTAAAGATACCTCGTGTACTTCTGTGTACGTTCTAGAGATATTTCCTGTACTCCTTTGTGCGCTGTAGAGGTACCTTCTGTACTCCTTTATGCGCTGTAGAGATACCTTCTGTACTCCTTTGTGCGCTGTAGAGATACCTCGTGTACTCATTTGTACGTTCTAGAGATATTTCCTGTACTCCTTTGTGCGCTGTAGAGATACCTTCTGTACTACTTTGTGCGCTGTAGAGATACCTTCTGTACTTCTTTGTGCGCTGTAGAGATACCTCGTGTACTCCTTTGTACGCTGTAGAGATACCTTCTGTACTCCTTTGTGCGCTCTAGAGATACCTTCTGTACTCCTTTGTGCGCTGTAGAGATACCTTCTGTACTCCTTTGTGCGCTGTAGAGATACCTTCTGTACTCCTTTGTACGCTGTAGAGATACCTCGTGTACTCCTTTGTACGTTCTAGAGATATTTCCTGTACTCCTTTGTGCGCTGTAGAGATACCTTCTGTACTCCTTTGTGCCTTGTAGAGATACCTTCTGTACTCCTTTGTGCGCTGTAGAGATACCTTCTGTACTCCTTTGTGCGCTGTAGAGATACCTTCTGTACTCCTTTGTGCGCTGTAGAGATACCTCGTGTACTCCTTTGTACGTTCTAGAGATATTTCCTGTACTCCTTTGTGCGCTGTAGAGATACCTTCTGTACTCCTTTGTGCGCTGTAGAGATACCTTCTGTACTCCTTTGTGCGCTGTAGAGATACCTTCTGTACTCCTTTGTGCGCTGTAGAGATACCTTCTGTACTCCTTTGTGCGCTGTAGAGATACCTTCTGTACTCCTTTGTACGCTGTAGAGATACCTCGTGTACTCCTTTGTACGTTCTAGAGATATTTCCTGTACTCCTTTGTGCGCTGTAGAAATACCTTCTGTACTCCTTTGTGCGCTGTAGAGATACCTTCTGTACTCCGTTGTGCGCTGTAGAGATACCTTCTGTACTCCTTTGTGCGCTGTAGAGATACCTTCTGTACTCCTTTGTGCGCTGTAGAGATACCTCGTGTACTCCTTTGTACGTTCTAGAGATATTTCCTGTACTCCTTTGTGCGCTGTAGAGATACCTTCTGTACTCCTTTGTGCGCTGTAGAGATACCTTCTGTACTCCTTTGTGCGCTGTAGAGATACCTTCTGTACTCCTTTGTGCGCTGTAGAGATACCTTCTGTACTCCTTTGTGCGCTGTAGAGATACCTTCTGTACTCCTTTGTGCGCTGTAGATATACCTTCTGTACTCCTTTGTGCGCTGTAGAGATACCTTCTGTACTCCTTTGTGCGCTGTAGAGATACCTTCTGTACTCCTTTGTGCGCTGTAGAGATACCTTCTGTACTCCTTTGTGCGCTGTAGAGATACCTCGTGTACTCCTTTGTACGTTCTAGAGATATTTCCTGTACTCCTTTGTGCGCTGTAGAGATACCTTCTGTACTTTGTGCGCTGTAGAGATACCTTCTGTACTCCTTTGTGCGCTGTAGAGATACCTCGCGTACTCCTTTGTACGTTCTAGAGATATTTCCTGTACTCCTTTGTGCGCTGTAGAGATACCTTCTGTACTCCTTTGTGCGCTGTAGAGATACCTTCTGTACTCCTTTGTGCGCTGTAGAGATACCTTCTGTACTCTTTTGTACGCTGTAGAGATACCTCGTGTACTCCTTTGTACGTTCTAGAGATATTTCCTGTACTCCTTTGTGCGCTGTAGAGATACCTTCTGTACTCCTTGGTGCGCTGTAGAGACTCTTTCTGTACTCCTTTGTGCGCTGTAGAGATACCTTCTGTACTCCTTTGTGCGCTGTAGAGATACCTTCTGTACTCCTTTGTACGCTGTAGAGATACCTCGTGTACTCCTTTGTACGTTCTAGAGATGTTTCCTGTACTCCTTTTTGCGCTGTAGAGATACCTTCTGTACTCCTTTGTACGCTGTAGAGATACCTTCTGTACTCCTTTGTGCGCTGTAGAGATACCTTCTGTACTCCTTTGTGCGCTGTAGAGATACCTTCTGTACTCCTTTGTGCGCTGTAAAGATACCATCTGTACTTCTTTGTGCGCTGTAGATATACCTTCTGTACTCCTTTGTGCGCTGTAGAGATACCTTCTGTACTCCTTTGTGCGCTGTAGAGATACCTTCTGTACTCCTTTGTGCGCTGTAGAGATACCTTCTGTACTCCTTTGTGCGCTGTAAAGATACCTCGTGTACTCCTTCATACGTTCTAGAGATATTTCCTGTACTCCTTTGTGCGCTGTAGAGATACCTTCTGTACTCCTTTGTGCGCTGTAGAGATACCTTCTGTACTCCTTTGTGCGCTGTAGAGATACCTCGTGTACTCCTTTGTACGTTCTAGAGATATTTCCTGTACTCCTTTGTGCGCTGTAGAGATACCTTCTGTACTCCTTTGTGCGCTGTAGAGATACCTTCTGTACTCCTTTGTACCCGGTAGAGATACCTCGTGTACTCCTTTGTACGTTCTAGAGATATTTCCTGTACTCCTTTGTGCGTTGTAGAGATACCTTCTGTACTCCTTTGTGCGCTGTAGAGATACATTCTGTACTCCTTTGTGCGCTGTAGAGATACCTTCTGTACTCCTTTGTGCGCTGTAGAGATACCTTCTGTACTCCTTTGTACGCTGTAGAGATACCTCGTGTACTCCTTTGTACGTTCTAGAGATATTTCCTGTACTCCTTTGTGCGCTGTAGAGATATCTTCTGTACTCCTTTGTGCGCTGTAGAGATAGCTTCTGTACTCCTTTGTGCGCTGTAGAGATACCTTCTGTACTCCTTTGTGCGCTGTAGAGATACCATCTGTACTCCTTTGTGCGCTGTAGAAATACCTTCTGTACTCCTTTGTACGCTGTAGAGATACCTTCTGTACTCCATTGTACGCTGTAAAGATACCTTCTGTACTCCTTTGTACGCTGTAGAGATACATCGTGTACTCCTTTGTACGTTCTAGAGATATTTCCTGTACTCCTTTGTGCGCTGAAGAGATACCTTCTGTACTCCTTTGTGCGCTGTAGAGATACATTCTGTACTCCTTTGTACGCTGTAGAGATACCTCGTGTACTCCTTTGTACGTTCTAGAGATATTTCCTGTACTCCTTTGTGCGCTGTAGAGATACCTTCTGTACTCCTTTGTGCGCTGTAGAGATACCTTCTGTACTCCTTTGTGCGCTGTAGAGATACCTTCTGTACTCCTTTGTGCGCTGTAGAGATACCTTCTGTACTCCTTTGTACGCTGTAGAGATACCTTCTGTACTCCTTTGTACGCTGTAGAGATACCTCGTGTACTCCTTTGTACGTTCTAGAGATATTTCCTGTACTCCTTTGTGCGCTGTAGAGATACCTTCTGTACTCCTTTGTGCGCTGTAGAGATACCTTCTGTACTCCTTTGTGCGCTGTAGAGATACCTTCTGTACTCCTTTGTGCGCTGTAGAGATACATTCTGTACTCCTTTGTGCGCTGTAGAGATACCTCGTGTACTCCTTTGTACGTTCTAGAGATATTTCCTGTACTCCCTTGTGCGCTGCAGAGATACCTTCTGTACTCCTTTGTGCGCTGTAGAGATACCTTCTGTACTCCTTTGTGCGCTGTAGAGATACCTTCTGTACCCCTTTGTGCGCTGTAGAGATACCTTCTGTACTCCTTTGTGCGCTATAGAGATACCTTCTGTACTCCTTTGTGCGCTGTAGAGATACCTTCTGTACTCCTTTGTACGCTGTAGAGATACCTCGTGTACTCCTTTGTACGTTCTAGAGATATTTCCTGTACTCCTTTGTGCGCTGTAGAGATAACTTCTGTACTGCTTTGTGCGCTGTAGAGATACCTTCTGTACTCCTTTGTGCGCTGTAGAGATACCTTCTGTACTCCTTTGTGCGCTGTAGAGATACCTCGTGTACTCCTTTGTACGCTGTAGAGATACCTTCTGTACTCCTTTGTGCGCTGTAGAGATACCTTCTGTACTCCTTTGTGCGCTGTAGAGATACCTTCTGTACTCCTCTGTGCGCTGTAGAGATACCTTCTGTACTCCTTTTTGCGCTGTAGAGATACCTTCTGTACTCCTTTGTTCGCTGTAGAGATACCTTCTGTACTCCTTTGTGCGCTGTAGAGATACCTTCTGTACTCCTTTGTGCGCTGTAGAGATACCTTCTGTTCTCCTTTGTGCGCTGTAGAGATACCTCGTGTACTCCTATGTACGCTGTAGAGATACCTTCGGTACTCCTTTGTGCGCTTTAGAGATACCTTCTGTACTCCTTTGTGCGCTGTAGAGATACCTTCTGTACTCCTTTGTGCGCTGTAAAGATACCTCGTGTACTTCTGTGTACGTTCTAGAGATATTTCCTGTACTCCTTTGTGCGCTGTAGAGATACCTTCTGTACTCCTTTGTGCGCTGTAGAGATACCTTCTGTACTCCTTTGTGCGCTGTAGAGATACCTCGTGTACTCCTTTGTACGTTCTAGAGATATTTCCTGTACTCCTTTGTGCGCAGTAGAGATACCTTCTGTACTCCTTTGTGCGCTGTAGAGATACCTTCTGTACTCCTTTGTGCGCTGTAGAGATACCTCGTGTACTCCTTTGTACGCTGTAGAGATACCTTCTGTACTCCTTTGTGCGCTCTAGAGATACCTTCTGTTCTCCTTTGTGCGCTGTAGAGATACCTTCTGTACTCCTTTGTGCGCTGTAGAGATACCTTCTGTACTCCTTTGTACGCTGTAGAGATACCTCGTGTACTCCTTTGTACGTTCTAGAGATATTTCCTGTACTCCTTTGTGCGCTGTAGAGATACCTTCTGTACTCCTTTGTGCCTTGTAGAGATACCTTCTGTACTCCTTTGTGCGCTGTAGAGATACCTTCTGTACTCCTTTGTGCGCTGTAGAGATACCTTCTGTACTCCTTTGTGCGCTGTAGAGATACCTCGTGTACTCCTTTGTGCGTTCTAGAGATATTTCCTGTACTCCTTTGTGCGCTGTAGAGATACCTTCTGTACTCCTTTGTGCGCTGTAGAGATACCTTCTGTACTCCTTTGTGCGCTGTAGAGATACCTTCTGTACTCCTTTGTGCGCTGTAGAGATACCTTCTGTACTCCTTTGTGCGCTGTAGAGATACCTTCTGTACTCCTTTGTACGCTGTAGAGATACCTCGTGTACTCCTTTGTACGTTCTAGAGATATTTCCTGTACTCCTTTGTGCGCTGTAGAGATACCTTCTGTACTCCTTTGTGCGCTGTAGAGATACCTTCTGTACTCCGTTGTGCGCTGTAGAGATACCTTCTGTACTCCTTTGTGCGCTGTAGAGATACCTTCTGTACTCCTTTGTACGCTGTAGAGATACCTCGTGTACTCCTTTGTACGTTCTAGAGATATTTCCTGTACTCCTTTGTGCGCTGTAGAGATACCTTCTGTACTCCTTTGTGCGCTGTAGAGATACCTTCTGTACTCCTTTGTGCGCTGTAGAGATACCTTCTGTACTCCTTTGTGCGCTGTAGAGATACCTTCTGTACTCCTTTGTGCGCTGTAGAGATACCTTCTGTACCCCTTTGTGCGCTGTAGATATACCTTCTGTACTCCTTTGTGCGCTGTAGAGATACCTTCTGTACTCCTTTGTGCGCTGTAGAGATACCTTCTGTACTTCTTTGTGCGCTGTACAGATACCTTCTGTACTCCTTTGTGCGCTGTAGAGATACCTCGTGTACTCCTTTGTACGTTCTAGAGATATTTCCTGTACTCCTTTGTGCGCTGTAGAGATACCTTCTGTACTTTGTGCGCTGTAGAGATACCTTCTGTACTCCTTTGTGCGCTGTAGAGATACCTCGTGTACTCCTTTGTACGTTCTAGAGATATTTCCTGTACTCCTTTGTGCGCTGTAGAGATACCTTCTGTACTCCTTTGTGCGCTGTAGAGATACCTTCTGTAATCCTTTGTACGCTGTAAAGATACCTTCTTTACTCCTTTGTACGCTGTAGAGATACCTCGTGTACTCCTTTGTACGTTCTAGAAATATTTCCTGTACTCCTTTGTGCGCTGTAGAGAAACCTTCTGTACTCCTTTGTGCGCTGTAGAGATACATTCTGTACTCCTTTGTACGCTGTAGAGATACCTCGTGTACTCCTTTGTACGTTCTAGAGATATTTCCTGTACTCCTTTGTGCGCTGTAGAGATACCTTCTGTACTCCTTTGTGCGCTGTAGAGATACCTTCTGTACTCCTTTGTGCGCTGTAGAGATACCTTCTGTACTCCTTTGTGCGCTGTAGAGATACCTTCTGTACTCCTTTGTACGCTGTAGAGATACCTTCTGTACTCCTTTGTACGCTGTAGAGATACCTCGTGTACTCCTTTGTACGTTCTAGAGATATTTCCTGTACTCCTTTGTGCGCTGTAGAGATACCTTCTGTACTCCTTTGTGCGCTGTAGAGATACCTTCTCTACTCCTTTGTGCGCTGTAGAGATACCTTCTGTACTCCTTTGTGCGCTGTAGAGATACCTTCTGTACTCCTTTGTGCGCTGTAGAGATACCTCGTGTACTCCTTTGTACGTTCTAGAGATATTTCCTGTACTCCTTTGTGCGCTGTAGAGATTCCTTCTGTACTCCTTTGTGCGCTGTAGAGATACCTTCTGTACTCTTTTGTGCGCTGTAGAGATACCTTCTGTACTCCTTTGTGCGCTGTAGAGATACCTTCTGTACTCCTTTGTGCGCTGTAGAGATACCTTCTGTACCCCTTTGTGCGCTGAAGAGATACCTTCTGTACTCCTTTGTACGCTGTAGAGATACCTCGTGTACTCCATTGTACGTTCTAGAGATATTTCCTGTTCTAATTTGTGCGCTGTAGAGATACTTTCTGTACTCCTTAGTGCGCTGTAGAGATACCTTCTGTACTCCTTTGTGCGCTGTAGAGATACCTTCTGTACTCCTTTGTGCGCTGTAGAGATACCTCGTGTACTCCTTTGTACGCTGTAGAGATACCTTCTGTACTCCTTTGTGCGCTGAAGAGATACCTTCTGTACTCCTTTGTGCGCTGTAGAGATACCTTCTGTACTCCTTTGTGCGCTGTAGAGATACCTTCTGTACTCCTTTGTGCGCTGTAGAGATACCTTCTGTACTCCTTTGTTCGCTGTAGAGATACCTTCTGTACTCCTTTGTGCGCTGTAGAGATACCTTCTGTACTCCTTTGTGCGCTGTAGAGATACCCTCTGTACTCCTTTGTGCGCTGTAGAGATACCTCGTGTACTCCTTTGTACGCTGTAGAGATACCTTCTGTACTCCTTTGTGCGCTGTAGAGATACCTTCTGTACTCCTTTGTGCGCTGTAGAGATACCTTCTGTACTCCTTTGTGCGCTGTAGAGATACCTCGTGTACTTCTTTGTACGTTCTAGAGATATTTCCTGTACTCCTTTGTGCGCTGTAGAGATACCTTCTGTACTCCTTTGTGCGCTGTAGAGATACCTTCTGTACTCCTTTGTGCGCAGTAGAGATACCTCGTGTACTTTGTACGCTGTAGAGATACCTTCTGTACTCCTTTGTGCGCTGTAGAGATACCTTCTGTACTCCTTTGTGCGCTGTAGAGATACCTTCTGTACTCCTTTGTGCGCTGTAGAGATACCTTCTGTACTCCTTTGTACGCTGTAGAGATACCTCGTGTACTCCTTTGTACGTTCTAGAGATATTTCCTGTACTTCTTCGTGCGCTGTAGAGATACCTTCTGTACTCCTTTGTGCGCTGTAGATATACCTCGTGTACTTTGTACGCTGTAGAGATACCTTCTGTACTCCTTTGTGCGCTGTAGAGATACCTTCTGTACTCCTTTGTGCGCTGTAGAGATACCTTCTGTACTCCTTTGTGCGCTGTAGAGATACCTTCTGTACTCCTTTGTACGCTGTAGAGATACCTCGTGTACTCCTTTGTACGTTCTAGAAATATTTCATGTACTCCTTTGTGCACTGTAGAGATACCTTCTGTACCCCTTTGTGCGCTGTAAAAATACCTTCTGTACTCCTTTGTGCGCTGTAGAGATACCTTCTGTACTCCTTTGTGCGCTGTAGAGATACCTTCTGTACTCCTTTGTACGCTGTAGAGATACCTCGTGTACTCCTTTGTACGTTCTAGAGATATTTCCTGTACTCCCTTGTGCGCTGTAGAGATACCTTCTGTACTCCTTTGTACGCTGTAGAGATACCTCGTGTACTCCTTTGAACGTTCTAGAGATATTTCCTGTACTCCTTTGTGCGCTGTAGAGATACCTTCTGTACTCCTTTGTGCGCTGTAGAGATACCTTGTGTACTCCTTTGTACGCTGTAGAGATACCTTCTGTACTCCTTTGTGCGCTGAAGAGATACCTTCTGTACTCCTTTGTGCGCTGTAGAGATACCTTCTGTACTCCTTTGTGCGCTGTAGAGATACCTTCTGTACTCCTTTGTGCGCTGTAGAGATACCTTCTGTACTCCTTTGTGCGCTGTAGAGATACCTTCTGTACTCCTTTGTGCGCTGTAGAGATACCTTCTGTACTCCTATGTGCGCTGTAGAGATACCTTCTGTACTCCTTTGTGCGCTGTAGAGATACCTCGTGTACTCCTTTGTACGCTGTAGAGATACCTTCTGTACTCCTTTGTGCGCTGTAGAGATACCTTCTGTACTCCTTTGTGCGCTGTAGAGATACCTTCTGTACTCCTTTGTGCGCTGTAGAGATACCTCGTGTACTTCTTTGTACGTTCTAGAGATATTTCCTGTACTCCTTTCTGCGCTGTAGCGATACCTTCTGTACTCCTTTGTGCGCTGTAGAGATACCTTCTGTACTCCTTTGTGCGCTGTAGAGATACCTCGTGTACTTTGTACGCTGTAGAGATACCTTCTGTACTCCTTTGTGCGCTGTAGAGATACCTTCTGTACTCCTTTGTGCGCTGTAGAGATACCTTCTGTACTCCTTTGTGCGCTGTAGAGATACCTTCTGTACTCCTTTGTACGCTGTAGAGATACCTCGTGTACTCCTTTGTACGTTCTAGAGATATTTCCTGTACTCCTTCGTGCGCTGTAGAGATACCTTCTGCACTCCTTTGTGCGCTGTAGAGATACCTTCTGTACTCCTTTGTGCGCTGTAGAGATACCTTCTGTACTCCTTTGTGCGCTGTAGAGATTCCTCGTGTACTCCTTTGTACGTTCTAGGGATATTTCCTGTACTCCTTTGTGAGCTGTAGAGATACCTTCTGTACTCCTTTGTGCGCTGTAGAGATACCTTCTGTACTCCTTTGTGCGCTGTAGAGATATTTTCTGTACTCCTTTGTGCGCTGTAGAGATACCTTCTGTACTCCTTTGTGCGCTGTAGAGATACCTTCTGTACTCCTTTGTACGCTGTAGAGGTACCTCGTGTACTCCTTTGTACGTTCTAGAGATATTTCCTGTACTCCTTTGTGCGCTGTAGAGATACATTCTGTACTCCTTTTTGCGCTGTAGAGATACTTTCTGTACTCCTTTGTGCGCTGTAGAGATACCTTCTGTACTCCTTTGTGCGCTGTAGAGATACCTTCTGTACTCCTTTGTACGCTGTAGAGATACCTCGTGTACTCCTTTGAACGTTCTAGAGATATTTCCTGTACTCCTTTGTGCGCTGTAGAGATACCTTCTGTACTCCTTTGTGCGCTGTAGAGATACCTTCTGTACTCCTTTGTGCGCTGTAGAGATACCTTCTGTACTCCTTTGTGCGCTGTAGAGATACCTTCTGTACTCCTTTGTGCGCTGTAGAGATACCTTCGGTACTCCTTCGTGCGCTGTAGATATACCTTCTGTACTCCTTTGTGCGCTGAAGAGATACCTTCTGTACTCCTTTGTGCGCTCTAGAGATACCTCGTGTACTCCTTTGTACGTTCTAGAGATATTTCCTGTACTCCTTTGTGCGCTGTAGAGATACCTTCTGTACTTCTTTGTGCGCTGTAGAGATACCTTCTGTACTCCTTTGTGCGCTGTAGAGATACCTCGTGTACTCCTTTGTACGTTCTAGAGATATTTCCTGTACTTCTTTGTGCGCTGTAGAGATACCTTCTGTACTCCTTCGTGCGCTGTAGAGATACCTTCTGTACTCCTTTGTACGCTGTAGAGATACCTCGTGTACTCCTTTGTACGTTCTACAGATATTTCCTGTACTCCTTTGTGCGCTGTAGAGATACCTTCTGTACTCCTTTGTGCGCTGTAGAGATACCTTCTGTACTCCTTTGTGCGCTGTAGAGATACCTTCTGTACTCCTTTGTGCGCTGTAGAGATACCTTCTGTACTCCTTTGTACGCTGTAGAGATACCTCGTGTACTCTTATGTACGTTCTAGAGATATTTCCTGTACTCCTTTGTGCGCTGTAGAGATACTTTCTGTACTCCTTTGTGCGCTGTAGAGATACCTTCTGTACTCCTTTGTGCGCTGTAGAGATACCTTCTGTACTCCTTTGTGCGCTGTAGAGATACCTTCTGTACTCCTTTGTGCGCTGTAGAGATATCTTCTGTACTCCTTTGTACGCTGTAGAGATACCTTCTGTACTCCTTTGTACGCTGTAAAGATACCTTCTGTACTCCTTTGTACGCTGTAGAGATACATCGTGTACTCCTTTTTACGTTCTAGAGATATTTCCTGAACTCCTTTGTGCGCTGTAGAGATACCTTCTGTACTCCTTTGTGCGCTCTAGAGATACATTCTGTACTCCTTTGTACGCTGTAGAGATACCTCGTGTACTCCTTTGTACGTTCTAGAGATATTTCCTGTACTCCTTTGTGCGCTGTAGAGATACCTTCTGTACTCCTTTGTGCGCTGTAGAGATACTTTCTGTACTCCTTTGTGCGCTGTAGAGATACCTTCTGTACTCCTTTGTGCGCTGTAGAGATACCTTCTGTACTACTTTGTACGCTGTAGAGATACCTTCTGTACTCCTTTGTACGCTGTAGAGATACCTCGTGTACTCCTTTGTACGTTCTAAAGATATTTCCTGTACTCCTTTGTGCGCTGTAGAGATACCTTCTGTACTCCTTTGTGCGCTGTAGAGATACCTTCTGTACTCTTTTGTGCGCTGTAGAGATACCTTCTGTACTCCTTTGTGCGCTGTAGAGATACCTTCTGTACTCCTTTGTGCGCTGTAGAGATACCTTCTGTACTCCTTTGTGCGCTGTAGAGATACCTCGTGTACTCCTTTGTACGTTCTAGGGATATTTCCTGTACTCCTTTGTGCGCTGTAGAGATACCTTCTGTACTCCTTTGTGCGCTGTAGAGATACCTTCTGTACTCCTTTGTGCGCTGTAGAGATACCTTCTGTACTCCTTTGTGCGCTGTAGAGATACCTTCTGTACTCCTTTGTGCGCTGTAGAGATACCTTCTGTACTCCTTTGTGCGCTGTAGAGATACCTTCTCTACTCCTTTGTACGCTGTAGAGATACCTCGTGTACTCCTTTGTACGTTCTAGAGATATTTCCTGTACTCCTTTGTGCGCTGTAGAGATACCTTCTGTACTCCTTTGTGCGCTGTAGAGATACCTTCTGTACTCCTTTGTGCGCTGTAGAGATACCTTCTGTACTCCTTTGTGCGCTGTAGAGATACCTCGTATACTCCTTTGTACGCTGTAGAGATACCTTCTGTACTCCTTTGTGCGCTGTAGAGATACCTTCTGTACTCCTTTGTGCGCTGTAGAGATACCTTCTGTACTCCTTTGTGCGCTGTAGAGATACCTTCTGTACTCCTTTGTGCGCTGTAGGGATTCCTTCTGTACTCCTTTGTGCGCTGTAGAGATACCTTCTGTACTCCTTTGTGCGCTGTAGAGATACCTTCTGTATTCCTTTGTGCGCTGTAGATATACCTCGTGTACTTTGTACGCTGTAGAGATACCTTCTGTACTCCTTTGTGCGCTGTAGAGATACCTTCTGTACTCCTTTGTGCGTTGTAGAGATACCTTCTGTACTCCTTTGTGCGCTGTAGAGATACCTTCTGTAATCCTTTGTACGCTGTAGAGATACCTTGTGTACTCCTTTGTACGTTCTAGAGATATTTCATGTACTCCTTTGTGCACTGTAGAGATACCTTCTGTACTCCTTTGTGCGCTGTAGAGATACCTTCTGTACTCCTTTCTGCGCTGTAGAGATACCTTCTGTACTCCTTTGTGCGCTGTAGAGATACCTTCTGTACTTCTTTGTATGCTGTAGAGATACCTTCTGTACTCCTTTGTACGCTGTAGAGATACCTCGTGTACTCCTTTGTACGTTCTAGAGATATTTCCTGTACTCCTTTGTGCGCTGTAGAGATACCTTCTGTACTCCCTTGTGCGCTGTAGAGATACCTTCTGTACTCCTTTGTGCGCTGTAGAGATACCTTCTGTACTCCTTTGTGCGCTGTAGAGATACCTCGTGTACTCCTTTGTACGCTGTAGAGATACCTTCTGTACTTCTTTGTACGCTGTAGAGATACCTTCTGTACTCCTTTGTGCGCTGTAGAGATACCTTCTGTACTCCTTTGTACGCTGTAGAGAAAGCTCGTGTACTCCTTTGTACGTTCTAGAGATATTTCCTGTACTCCTTTGTGCGCTGTAGAGATACCTCGTGTACTCCTTTGTACGTTCTAGAGATATTTCCTGTACTCCTTTGTGCGCTGTAGAGATACCTTCTGTACTCCTTTGTGCGCTGTAGAGATACCTTCTGTACTCCTTTGTGCGCTGTAGAGATACCTTCTGTACTTCTTTGTGCGCTGTAGAGATACCTCGTGTACTCCTTTGTACGCTGTAGAGATACCTTCTGTACTCCTTTGTGCGCTGTAGAGATACCTTCTGTACTCCTTTGTGCGCTGTAGAGATACCTTCTGTACTCCTTTGTGCGCTGTAGAGATACCTTCTGTACTCCTTTGTGCGCTGTAGAGATACCTTCCGTACTCCTTTGTTCGCTGTAGAGATACCTTCTGTACTCCTTTGTGCGCTGTAGAGATACCTTCTGTACTCCTTTGTGCGCTGTAGAGATACCTTCTGTACTCCTTTGTGCGCTGTAGAGATACCTTCTGTACTACTTTGTACGCTGTAGAGATACCTTCTGTACTCCTTTGTACGCTGTAGAGATACCTCGTGTACTCCTTTGTACGTTCTAGAGATATTTCCTGTACTCCTTTGTGCGCTGTAGAGATACCTTCTGTACTCCTTTTTGCGCTGTAGAGATACCTTCTGTACTCCTTTGTGCGCTGTAGAGATACCTTCTGTACTCCTTTGTGCGCTGTAGAGATACCTTCTGTACTCCTTTGTGCGCTGTAGAGATACCTTCTGTACTCCTTTGTGCGCTGTAGAGATACCTCGTGTACTCCTTTGTACGTTCTAGAGATATTTCCTGTACTCCTTTGTGCGCTGTAGAGATACCTTCTGTACTCCTTTGTGCGCTGTAGAGATACATTCTGTACTCCTTTGTGCGCTGTAGAGATACCTTCTGTACTCCTTTGTGCGCTGTAGAAATACCTTCTGTACTCCTTTGTACGCTGTAGAGACACCTCGTGTACTCCTTTGTACGTTCTAGAGATATTTCCTGTACTCCTTTGTGCGCTGTAGAGATACCTTCTGTACTCCTTTGTGCGCTGTAGAGATACCTTCTGTACTCCTTTGTGCGCTGTAGAGATACCTTCTGTACTCCTTTGTGCGCTGTAGAGATACCTTCTGTACTCCTTTGTGCGCTGTAGAGATACCTTCTGTACTCCTTTGTACGCTGTAGAGATACCTTCTGTACTCCATTGTACGCTGTAAAGATACCTTCTGTACTCCTTTGTACGCTGTAGAGATACATCGTGTACTCCTTTGTACGTTCTAGAGATATTTCCTGTACTCCTTTGTGCGCTGTAGAGATACCTTCTGTACTCCTTTGTGCGCTGTAGAGATACATTCTGTACTCCTTTGTACGCTGTAGAGATACCTCGTGTACTCCTTTGTACGTTCTAGAGATATTTCCTGTACTCCTTTGTGCGCTGTAGAGATACCTTCTGTACTCCTTTGTGCGCTGTAGAGATACCTTCTGTACTTCTTTGTGCGCTGTAGAGATACCTTCTGTACTCCTTTGTGCGCTGTAGAGATACCTTCTGTACTCCTTTGTACGCTGTAGAGATACCTTCTATACTCCTTTGTACGCTGTAGAGATACCTCGTGTACTCCTTTGTATGTTCTAGAGATATTTCCTGTACTCCTTTGTGCGCTGTAGAGATACCTTCTGTACTCCTTTGTGCGCTGTAGAGATACCTTCTGTACTCCTTTGTGCGCTGTAGAGATACCTTCTGTACTCCTTTGTGCGCTGTAGAGATACCTTCTGTACTCCTTTGTGCGCTGTAGAGATACCTCGTGTACTCCTTTGTACGTTCTAGAGATATTTCCTGTACTCCTTTGTGCGCTGTAGAGATACCTTCTGTACTCCTTTGTGCGCTGTAGAGATACCTTCTGTACTCCTTTGTGCGCTGTAGAGATACCTTCTGTACCCCTTTGTGCGCTGTAGAGATACCTTCTGTACTCCTTTGTGCGCTGTTGAGATACCTTCTGTACTCCTTTGTGCGCTGTAGAGATACCTTCTGTACTCCTTTGTACGCTGTAGAGATACCTCGTGTACTCCTTTGTACGTTCTAGAGATATTTCCTGTACTCCTTTGTGCGCTGTAGAGATACCTTCTGTACTGCTTTGTGCGCTGTAGAGATACCTTCTGTACTCCTTTGTGCGCTGTAGAGATACCTTCTGTACTCCTTTGTGCGCTGTAGAGATACCTCGTGTACTCCTTTGTACGCTGTAGAGATACGTTCTGTACTCCTTTGTGCGCTGTAGAGATACCTTCTGTACTCCTTTATGCGCTGTAGAGATACCTTCTGTACTCCTTTGTGCGCTGTAGAGATACCTTCTGTACTCCTTTTTGCGCTGTAGAGATACCTTCTGTACTCCTTTGTGCGCTGTAGAGATACCTTCTGTACTCCTTTGTGCGCTGTAGAGATACCTTCTGTACTCCTTTGTGCGCTGTAGAGATACCTTCTGTTCTCCTTTGTGCGCTGTAGAGATACCTCGTGTACTCCTTTGTACGCTGTAGAGATACCTTCTGTACTCCTTTGTGCGCTGTAGAGATACCTTCTGTACTCCTTTGTGCGCTGTAGAGATACCTTCTGTACTCCTTTGTGCGCTGTAAAGATACCTCGTGTACTTCTGTGTACGTTCTAGAGATATTTCCTGTACTCCTTTGTGCGCTGTAGAGATACCTTCTGTACTCCTTTATGCGCTGTAGAGATACCTTCTGTACTCCTTTGTGCGCTGTAGAGATACCTCGTGTACTCCTTTGTACGTTCTAGAGATATTTCCTGTACTCCTTTGTGCGCTGTAGAGATACCTTCTGTACTACTTTGTGCGCTGTAGAGATACCTTCTGTACTTCTTTGTGCGCTGTAGAGATACCTCGTGTACTCCTTTGTACGCTGTAGAGATACCTTCTGTACTCCTTTGTGCGCTCTAGAGATACCTTCTGTACTCCTTTGTGCGCTGTAGAGATACCTTCTGTACTCCTTTGTGCGCTGTAGAGATACCTTCTGTACTCCTTTGTACGCTGTAGAGATACCTCGTGTACTCCTTTGTACGTTCTAGAGATATTTCCTGTACTCCTTTGTGCGCTGTAGAGATACCTTCTGTACTCCTTTGTGCCTTGTAGAGATACCTTCTGTACTCCTTTGTGCGCTGTAGAGATACCTTCTGTACTCCTTTGTGCGCTGTAGAGATACCTTCTGTACTCCTTTGTGCGCTGTAGAGATACCTCGTGTACTCCTTTGTACGTTCTAGAGATATTTCCTGTACTCCTTTGTGCGCTGTAGAGATACCTTCTGTACTCCTTTGTGCGCTGTAAAGATACCTTCT